>JANHGO010000069.1:29118943-29144181 GCA_024606505.1 Aquila spilogaster
CTGAGGATGGTTCTAAAGTATATGTGGTTGGAACAGCCCACTTCAGTGACAGCAGCAAAAAGGATGTAGTGAAGGTAGTTTTGATGTGGAAACCTTTCAGCAGTGTGTTGCTACTGTTAACTTATTTAAAATGTCACGAAGCAGAACGAAGTCCAGCTCTGTTCTTTGCTGCAACCTCTAGATCCATTTTCAAATGAGCTGTTGGAGGACTTGACAGTGCAATGGGATGAGCAAGGAGGGAGCCATATTGTCTTAGTAGTTTTTTTTTAAGAAATACATTGCTCTCCAATCTCAAATATTTATGTCCTCTAAAGAACAAGTGCAGACAGTCTTAGTGTTACTGTATGCTTACTGTGATGAGGATATGATGAGAGGTTGCTAAGCCTTAGAAAAGAAGGTGAAGTTCTCGGCTTCTTTGTGCGTGGGGTGTGTAATTCTGAGCTGTAAAACCATGCTGCCCAAAACTTGAGAATGTAGTCCAAAATACAAGTAGATCAGAAACGGTAGTGGAAGTAGGAGCTATTTCATATGGAACTTTATGCAAACTCTGCAATTCAGAGTGGCTTTATTCTCTGGATCACAGGAGGGAAGGAATCTTGTACCAGAATCATTAACTCTGGCTCTTAATAAAGCTTTTTCTAAGTCAAATTGCAAGTGGGCACAGGTTATGGGTAAAGGGACTTTGCCAATGTGAAAGAAAGAAGCTGAACATCATGATTTTCTTTTTTTCTCCCAGCATAAAATGTTGTCCTTCTTCCTGTCTTGAAGCATCCAGTAGCTGGGGCGTTTCACTGTCATTTTCTTCATATTTCTCAATGAATAGCTACTTCAGGAAGTCTTGCTTTCTCATTGTTTTATTTGAAAATGATTGCTTAGAAGTCCCTTTTCTCGTGGAGGTATCAACATTGACTGTAATTCTGTTTACTCATTCCTGAACTGGTGTAAAAAAAAAAAATTAATAATAATTCATCTCTTTCAGACAATACAAGAAGTGCAGCCAGATGTGGTTGTGGTGGAACTATGCCAATACAGAGTTTCTATGTTAAAGATGGATGAAAAGACTTTACTAAAAGAAGCCAAAGAGATAAATCTGGAAAAACTTCAGCAAGCTATAAAGCAGGTATGATTCCCACAGTGAGAGTTAAAGACGGAACAAATTACTCTTGATACAAAAAAAGGCGTTCCCACTAGCTGGGAACTTAATGGTGTTTACCTAGGTGAGAATGCCATGGTGGTGGTAAGTTGTGGTGTTTTGTCTTTAGCTGCAGTGCTGTGGGCTTCAGTTGCACTATTGAATTGTGTGGGCAGGTGTTGACCTCAGCGGGACTCTTCCTGTGTTTAACAGTTGTTCCACTTCCAGGACACAAGTACTTAATTGTAGTGTTCCACTAATCCATTTAGATATGGTTACTATCCCTACAGTCTTCATCTATATTACAGCTACTGAAGGAGTGCTTACTTTTACTATTGTCTGTAGTGATCTATTCAGTTGCATTCCTCCTTCTTGATCCTGTATTTCTTCGTGGTGATCATTTTTTGTTTTTCGTTATTGCTGTTCCACTTGTCTTCAGAGTAGCTGCTTATAGAAGGCTTTTGAAAAAGCTGGGCAGAAAAGAGTAGATTACTATTCAAATTACTGCTACTTTGGCAGTTTGCCACTGTTTTAGATGTGTAGGTGCATAACAAGTGTTGTCCTTTAGTTTTCAGTTTCTCCTTATTAGCTTGTATTTAAATAATTTTAAGCTAAGCCCAGTGAAACAGCACAAAGTTGATTTTGAAGTGATCATGGGATGTTTGAGTAGAACAGTAATTTTTGGGAAAGTCGAAAGCTTTTCCAGCATCCAGTTGGATTAACAAATTCACACATTTTGGTTGTGTGGTGCACACACACTGTAGTTATGTGTTGGAATTATTTTGTTGATGCAATTGGGGAATTTCCAGGATTGCACCCCTCTCAAGAATGGAAAGTGCATCCACATGAAGTGTGTGAGTGGCTAAGGGCAAATCTACAGTGTCTTTGTGTACATGCACACAGTGTTTCGGTACAGTCTTCCTGACTCGTACAGCTAGGGGACAATGTACCTTTCCTGTTTTCTTTATGTCCTATTAGAGGATAGAAGATTGCAAAACATCTGCATATTGTGTGAGTTACAGCATCCATCCGTTTATTTTAGGCAAGGTGGATTGTTTGGGTGCATGTAACCAAAATAATGCATCTTTACAACAGAGCAGTGTAGTTTTGACCTGGTAAACAAGCACAGAAGCTGCCTTTGTTTTATCAAAAAAAAAAAAAAAATAAGGTTTTATATCAAAGCTAAATGCAGCCATTTTTACTGTGTTAAGTTTTCCTCTTTTACGAAGACATTGGAAAAGGAAAAGGACAATGAAAATAGAATGCCATACATTGCAAAATAAATAGCATACAGAGAAAAAAAATTCTCTGATGTCAGTTCATGTTGGCAGCTTTGTTATCAGCAGTTCCTACCAGAACTGAAAGTGGTCCTCTGTTCAGGCTGCGTTGGTTCCAAAATCAGAATATCAAGGGTAATTACTGTTACAGCTCAGCCTCAGTCTCTGTTCTCATGAGTAGCGATACAAATAATAGTATTTGGATGTTGTGCCTTTAAGTAATGTATTTCTCCATGTATGATCTCAACCACAAAAAAATACCTCCCTTGTTCGATTCTGCTGCAGTTTGTGTTATATAGGGAACACTGGGAAACACAGTCCAACTGTCTTGTGCTAAATTAATGTATTTGCTTTTCCCCTACCACTAAGCCAATGAGCCACTAAGGTGCTCTGCCTGCTTCGGTTGTCTCCTCCCATTGCACAGTGATGGAACTGGCACCCAGCCCCAAAAGTTACAGCAAAAGTTAAAACTGCTTGTAACTTTCATCCTACAGTATCAAATTAGAAAAATAGTACCATGTCTTTCTGTAATTGCTCTAAAGCAGTGAAAATGCATTTCATACTCATTGAAGTTGGAAGCTGAGCAGAGTATTAATGTGAAACTGCCGCACGCTTGCAATGGATCATTGGTATTCACAGCTTATCAAGCATCTGTTGAGGGGTTTAAAAAACGCTTCTTCCAGCTCCACCTTGAATTTCAAAACTCTTACAGTGGTTTACAGAGAACTGACTGTTTGCTTTCCATTAAGCAAAACAACCTAGTGCAGACTGAAATCTCGCTCAAATGTGTGTTACCTGAACAGTTGGTTTAAGCCAACTGGTAAGATTGGTTTGGTCATCTCTTCTCAGCTTCATGGCTTCATGTTTCTGCTGTCCCTTCTGTGTCCCTACCAGAGCTCATGTGGCTGCCTGAATAGGGCATGCTTTTCACCTCTGTTATGTCCCTGCTGTGTTGCTCTCTGATTGCTAGTCCTGACACAAAGGAGGAAGAGGGAAACTTTGGAAAAGGAGGAAGTGTACTGGTGGCAGCAAAAGCTGAAAGGGGCTTGTTTTAACCTACTCTTCTGGGACGAATGTACCTGTGCAGGAATATACTGTAATGATTTTTATCATGCTCAGGGCCAGTGAAAAAGCTGTTATTAAGCTGTGCAAAACACAACCCTTCATGCTTAGTTAGCCTACAGGATTTTCTTAATTTTCTTAAATAAAATAGATGCACTGTAAATTGGTAGGTGAAGGGTACCGTATGCATATGGATCTGCATAGGCTGCATGCTCTGGTACTTTGAAGGCTAGCCTCCAATGCACCTGCAGCAGTAGTAAAACCAGTTCCAATCTCCCCTGGCCTGGCTGTGTTTGTACAGGGTTACATCCATAGTATTTAGTGTCGGTTTGTTTTTTTTTTTCCCTTGAAGAAACCCAGGGCTAAAATATACACTACTTGTTTCTGCCTGCAGTTCTGCAGTTAGGGTGTTGGATCTGTAACTTCTGACACAGTCAGAGCAGCTGCAGGCTGCACTCCTTAGGCTGCATTCCCATACATAACATAAGCACGGCTGTGCTGTCTGAAGGAAGACTTGTCTGCTCCAGAAGGCCTCTAGCAGTTGCCAATAGTAGATGCCTGGAGAAGAGCACGGGAACCTGTAGTCAGACCTTGCCTGGGCATTCATCTCTTCTCCCATCCTGTTTGCTGTCTCCATGCTAGCCATGGCATTACCTTCATCACAGAAATATGTACAGGAGCCAGCAGTGTGCACTTGCAACCCAAAAGGCAAACAGTATCCTGGGCTGCATCAACAGAGGGGTGGCCAGCAGTGCGAGGGTGGTGATTGTCCCCCACTACTCTGCTCTTGTGAGGCCCCATCTGGAGTA
This sequence comes from Aquila spilogaster, assembly GCA_024606505.1. Classification (NCBI taxonomy): domain Eukaryota; kingdom Metazoa; phylum Chordata; class Aves; order Accipitriformes; family Accipitridae; genus Aquila; species Aquila spilogaster. The sequence continues at coordinate 29,123,224 of JANHGO010000069.1, forward strand.
CTGTATCAAGCCTGGGGCCCCCAGTACAGGAGGGATGTGGAAATTTTAAAGTGGGTCCGAGGAGGGCCACGAAGATGATCAGAGGGCTGGAGCACCTCTTCTGGGAGGAAATATTGAGGGAGCTGGGCTTATTGAGCTTGGAGAAGAGAAGGCTCTGGGGAGAGACCTCAATGTGGCCTTCCAGTACTTGAAGAGAGCTTATAAACAGGAGGGGACTGACATTTTATGTGATCTGATAGTGATAGGCAAGGGGGAGGAGTGGTTTTAAACTAAAAGAGGGGAGATTTAGATAGATCTGAGTGTTTTGTTCCTATTGTTATTCCTGCGTTTTGCTCTTTATCCCCACGCTTTCTGGCTGGCCATTTGCAGCTGGTTGGTGCTACACACTTCTGCTTGTCATCTTTTATGTGACAAGCATCTCTGTGATGCTGAGCAGATATGGCAGGCACTGAGTTCCATGCACGTTAAGAGCGAAAATGGCTCAGACACTTCAGAGGTGCATCCCTTTGTTATCCAGCATGGTAAGTCTTTCCATCACTGTGTAGAAGTGTAGACTTCAAATACATCAGTCCAGTTCTAAGGGTGGGTGAGCCCGCAGATGACCCAAGTTTGCATTGTCTTAGTTTTCTTTGTGGGTTATCTTCTCAGAACTTCTGGAAACCCATGTCTCTGAGGCTGTTGAACTCAATCTCGGATGCTGAATCCCCTTCTTTTCACTGCCCTTTTTGTCTCTCCCCAGGAGCCCGGTGCCCTGCCTTTCTGCTTGGCATATTCATATGATGACAGCTGTATGTCAGTTGGTTGTTCCTGTAACATGCCTTGCTTGCTGGTTTGTAGCTTGATGAAGCAGATACACAGCTAGCTTTGAAAGTAGCTGCTCTCTTCTGCCAGTCCTTAGTGACTCTAATCCACTTACCTGCAGAAACTGCCTGTGGCCTTGGGAGAGATTGCACAAGCATCAAAGCTGGCACTGGGTGGGTTGTTTAAGTGTGTCCATGGGAGCAAGGAGGGGAGACCAGGATTTCCCCTGGTGACTTTGAGCAGTCCTGTCAGCTCTGTCCTATGTGACCTCATCTTCAGTCACATGAAGCTGCTGGTATAGTGGGAAAGCTAACCTTTGGTGAGGTAGAGGGGAATGCGGTACGGGATGATGCCAAATTGAAGGAGATGCATAACATCTCCTTCAGACTACTCTTGGAGACAGGTAGCACTCAGTCACTGGGTTTTTGTCATAAGAACAAGTGGTACATGACAGCCAGAGCTGGACAGAGGAGCTCTGAATGGGTTTGCAGTGGTGTTTTCATCTCTGTTTGAAGGGCTGGGAAGAGAAATTTTGCTTAAATATATGTAGGAGATTGTTCTCTTCTTCGGTAAAGAAGTCTGCTTTGTTAAGTGTCTGTTTTAAAAAGTAACAGACTGTGCAAGGAGGGGCCTTCAGTATGCTTGTAAGTGGGAGTGAGTCAGACCCAAGGTTTTCCTTCTAAGGTCTCATGTGCTGAAGTCATGCACGTCAAATTCTTGCACAACCTTGAATTCTCCATTTCTGCAGCTGTTAGCTTAACTGGTACCCAGCCCAGTGCTTCACTGGGATCATGGGAATATTTATGACTAGACCACTAGCTATTTCTTTTAAGCATCTCTATAACGTGATTGTAAATTCAGTGGAATGTACTTTTCTGTCCCTTTTTTTTTCTTTTTTTTGTAACCAAATCAAGAAATAAAAGTACATTATGTATGGTAGAACAGCTCATACAGCGTCTTCAGTCAGGTAAAATAAATAGAGACAAATAAATCTGGCTATTCCCCTGTCTTTTTCTGTCATCCTTTTTTGTTATTGTTGAAAGGGAGGATAGAGACTGCACACCAGTGAAAAGCCAATTTACAACTGATAGAAGCTGAAACAAAAGAGCTGCATTGATCAGGGAATTTGCTCCAAAAAGTATCTTCAGTATCCCTTCTTCACTGAGATATTTTATGTTTCTTCATGACTGTGAACAGCACATTCTTCTGAGAAACGCACACAGTATGTTGGTATTTCTTTTTAACATTTTTCTCCTTTTCCACCCAGAATGGAGTCATGTCCGGACTGATGCAAATGCTGCTTCTGAAAGTGTCTGCTCACATCACAGAACAGCTGGGGATGGCCCCAGGAGGGGAATTCAGAGAGGCTTTCAAAGAGGTGCGATCATGAAATAGTTTTTCTGAGGTCGAATTACTGGCCTTTTGCTCCCAGAGTCAGTAAATAAAGGCATTTGTTAGAAAGGGGCACTCTGACCATAATTTTGTTGAAGACTATGAAGTGGTAAAAACCATCTTTGGCTTCAAGGTATGCTCAAAAATACAAAGATTCATAGCCCTAAATTACACGAAAGCAACTCCAAAAAGGCTTTAAATGATAAGTGGTATTTTTGATGGTATTTGTTTCAGTTTATTTTGTTCCTGTTGAATAACTGTTTTTGAATTTTGGATATGGATCCTGGTCGTATTGGTGGTGGTGTCAGGATTTCAACTGATGGAAACAAATCTGTGTGGATGAATTAGAGTTGACTAGCTCTGTCTCCTCTTGTGAAGTGGTTGTTTGAGATTTTTAAACAGATACATTTGGAATTTCTAGATGATTTTTTTTACTGTTTTGTGCTAAAATGTGTCAGCCTCAGTTACAGCAAAGTCTCACCTGGCATTGCTTTCTGATATCTTGCATCAGTTTTTGTTTCATAAGCTCCTTCTGGAGTGCATTTTATCATGACAGACCAATAGGTTTGTGATCCTGACAAAATCCTGGTTAATGACCAAAGTCATTTTCCCTCGGAATTTATCCAGACTTGGGAAGATACTGAGTCCCATCTGTTCATTTTAAGCAGTTCTAAGCAGGAGCTTTCTATCTAGGTAAAAGAAAATTAAAGGTGACATTATGACTCAATGTTTTTTACTATAATTTCTACTGCATCTTGTAGCTGATGTACTCCTGTAGGAAGTCGTATATTGAAAATTTTGTTTACTGCATGGCCAAAATATTTCTTGCTGTATAACTGTGACAACCCTCTTTTTCTTTTTTTTTTTTTGTTAAAATAACTTAGATCGCATAATAAAACAAACATCATCTGAATAGTGCTGTACTTTGTTACAGTATGTGTTAACTAGTAATTCATGTCTTCTCTTCCAGGCTAGTAAAGTACCTTTCTGTAAATTTCATCTTGGAGACAGACCCATCCCTGTTACATTTAAGAGAGCAATTGCTGCACTTTCCTTCTGGCAAAAAGTCAAGCTTGCTTGGGGCCTTTGCTTCTTATCTGACCCAATCAGGTATGAATAAACATCCCATATGGTTTTCAGAAGTGAATTGTTCAGCAGTTCTGTTTGACGTGGTAGGAGCCTGAAGTTCTCATACCCAGCCTGATATGGTAAAACCTCACATTAGCGAGGGAGAAAAATACACAAACTATCCTTTAATAATTCCTATTTTTTATAAAAGAAAGCTGGCTACTCTGCTACACTTCTTTGTGTAATAATATTTTGATAGATTAATTCTAGGTCGTTGATCACTTTGAAGTAAAAGATTTTATGCTGAAAATAAAATCTTTGTCAGTACTGCTGTGTGGATATCATAAATGAAAGAGAGTGAAGCTTCACAATGATAATTTCATTCAGATTTCCGAAGGACTTGGGCCTGCCGTACTAAGTCACATTTACATCAGAGCAGACTGAGAACTGAATGTACATCATCTGCTGTCTGAGCAGATGTTGGGAACGAGAGAAAACATTTGAAATCTCAACAGCGTGTCAAACTCTTAATGATCATGGCCTTTACGAGGGGACGCGGTTGGGTTTCTGTCTTACAGTAATACTTCTCAGACTACTCCCTTGCTCAGTTTGGTTTCCTGTGCCCTTTAAAGAAACCGCTGTGCCAAGTTTGCTTCCTCTTTGCTTCTGGACACCAGTAGGTGTGAGAACTTGCTTGAACTGGGTGACAACATAGCCAGCTGTCATCCTGAGTTCCATCTGCTCCTACCAGACTTGCCGTGGTGGGAGGCTTGCCAGAAGCTGGTTCCCAGCACGTGTGGACCGTGCATCTCAGTGCCTCTTGTACTCTGTAACCAGAACTCAGCTCATTGAAGTGATTGATGTCAGTTCTTTCAGGCACTTGAAATTGGGCCAGGGCTGGAGCTAGGAGGGACAGCCAAGCCTTGTTTCTCAATTTTAGCATTTACTTAATTGTTGTTACCTGTAAACACTTACTACTCTATCTGTAAAATGTTGGTCCTGCTTTCAATCCATTAACTACAGTTCATGTGCAAAATTTTGTTACTTATGAATCTAATACCAATACGAAACTGTCTGCAGTTTCTGGGGGGCACTGGGGAATGTCTTTCTCAGCAAATTCTCACATTCATCCTGATGTAATTTTTTGGTTTTTAACTAAAATATAAAGATAATTATACTTAAAAATGGATCACCTTCATTAACATTCCAAGTGTTGTCTTATAATTGATTGATCTGCTGCATTGATATTTTAAAAATAATACGGGTAGGAGTTGAAAAGGAAAGGTGGCTGTAATTAAGAAGCTGTTGGAGCAGGTGCTGCATAGTTGAGCTCACTTATTCATCAGTGTGAGATTCTACTGAAAATGGATTAATAACTCAAAATCATGTTTGTCAGTCCATTTCCACGATCCACTGAAAGCTACCAATGTCTTTTTTTTGGCTGTCTGCCTTTTGAAGCATCCTTTTGATGTCGAACTTAAAAAACAGTAAATAAATAAAAATTTTGGCATCATTCTCCAGCAGGCAGTGATGCAAAACTAGATGATTTTGTTGCCAGACTGTGACTATACCACTGCTGTGGCTGCAAACAGAAGGTTAGCAGCGCCTATTTAAAAAAATAAAAGTCATACAAAAACTCATTAAATTTGTCCCTGCAGTTCTTAGTTATTTCCTGCCCATTTCTGTTCTTTCATTCAGGGAACTGATTAATAACTCACTTCCCTGCTGAAGACCTGTGATTGACACAAGCAGTGCAGAATCCTTTCCACCCTTGCAGACTGTGCCTGGCTGTGTGCTGTTCTGTTCCTTAAATAGAACCTTCATGCATTCAGTGATCAGATCTGCTCCTCAGGAGCACTCTGTTGCCTTTTTTAGGCTGAATATACAGTAAAAGTAGGGCACCGTGATAACTCTTTCCTTTGAAGCCCTGGTGCTTTTCTGCAGTTGTCAGCCTTTAAGCTGGGAAAGGTGAATCTTTGGTTGAGCTGCCTAAAGGCAAGTGACCTCCGCTTTGCCTTTCTCTCACCGTAGAGGCGTTGTTAGGAATGCAGTTTTTCAGGCTTATGCAGATTATTCCTCTTTTTGATAGGAGAGCTGTCTGAGTGAGTTTATGTGAATAACATGTGTAGCGTTGATTGTTTTTATTCATTGATTTGTCTGCATAGACTTCAGAAGTGTAACACAGATACTGAGAAAACGTAACCTTTCTTTCAGTAAAGATGATGTGGAAAAATGCAAACAGAAGGATTTACTGGAGCAGATGATGGCAGAGATGATTGGAGAATTTCCTGATCTTCATAGAACGATCGTCTCGGAACGAGATATTTACTTGACCTACATGCTGAAGCAAGCAGCAAAACAGATAGAACTACCTCGGGCTTCAGAAAGTAATTGTTTTAAAGCAGATACCTTAACCAATGTGTTCTTAGTGTGCTATTACGAATCTCAGTTCTTTATGGGAAAACTGTGGTGTTCTGTGGGTTTATCCAAGACAGATGCCACGTATCACAGAAGATTACAGTGCTTGAAAAGTTAAGAGGCATATGACTCTCCTCCTGCAACCACCTATGGAAGAAATCTCACAGAGCGTTAGACTACTAATTATGATTCTTTTCTCACTGTGCTTTTTAAACCTGCAAAATACTGATTAGCCTGACAGCTTCTTCAAAAGGCAGGCATCTGGCATTACAGCACAGCATGGGACAGTCTAGACATGCATCGTCTGTCTCACTAGCTCACCAAATTCATTGTCACCCATAGCTGCTCAGGCACAGATTTCCTGCTGAACTAATTACTTCTAATTTTCAGTATTCATCTCGCTCTGCTTATAATAAATTGGGCTCCTGGGAACCCTGGTGATATGCAACAAGTATGAGCTCTGCATGTTTCAGCAAGGCATAGGCATACAGAATAAGTGTATTTCTCCAGCCTTCAGAAGTATTTTGCTGCCGTGTGCAATCTGCATGCCCTTTGTTCATATAAAGAAATGTGTATATATATGTATACTGAAGTAGGGGTAACCTGTTTCTGCTGTCTTGTTTATAATCGCTTCAGTGCAAACCTCTGACGCTGTCTCCTGATTGCAAAAATAGTGAGGGAATTGCACTTATTTTTGCATCTCCCTTGTCTAGTATTACTTCAATGCTGATTTGGTGAAGTTTCACCAAAAACATACTGTTAGTGCAGTATGCCTCAAAGGAGGCATAGAATCATTAAGGTTGGAAAAGACCTCTGAGATCATCTAGCCCAACCATCCATGCATGCATTCAGTCATTCAATCAAAGGAGCAGACTAAAAAGTTAGTTTCATTGTTATTCTTTGCTGGATCATAAGCCACAAAAAAGAATTGTGTAGCAAGTCTTCTGTTGTTGTTTTTTCCTTTCTTTAAACCTACCTTAAGAGCAGAGTTTGTGAATCATAGGTTCACTGAATGCCTGGGAAACTGGAAGGGTTTTACGTGCATCACAGAGGATTTAAAGTAGAAGGTGAGACTGCAAAAGACAAGAATGTGAATGCATCACTTGACTGACAGTCCTCTGCTGCAATCTCTTAGTAAATGAAATAGTGCCAGAGGTGGTTTTGTTAAGCTGCGTGTCACTATTATTATTACTTAGACATTTTTCTCGTATTATTCTCATGATGCATTACCAGTTTTTCCACTGGGGGAGAGGTAATCCAAAACCTTTTAGGATGAATGCATCAGTTTCTCCTGGTGTTGAGCAAGCTGGCTGGTAGATGGGAGGTGAGAGTGCGAGCTGCCCTGTGTTGTGGTTGAGTGGTGACCAGCTAGCTGGCTGCTGCACACTAACAAGTTTTGCTGTTAGTTGCTGAGGCCAGGTCTGTAACAGTGAGCTTAACAGGGTCAGGTATGATCTCAGGCCCTGTTCTCTAGCTGTCCTTGTCTGCCAGCCTGTGCCTTCCCATGACTGGGACATGTACCAGCTGTCCAAAGCTGTGAGCAAAGCTCTGCTCAGGAGACAGCAAAGACCAGGGCTGTTCCCCATAAACAGCACAGAAACATGACCCGCACAGGGAAGGGAAGAGATGGATTTAGAGGCTCAGAAGAGTTTGCATCTGCTGAGCAAACATTTCCTGGCAATAAGAAGTTATGCTGAAGTTTGAGGGGGAAAAAAAAACAACAAAGATAGAGCAACACAAGAGGCAGTGAGTGAGATGTGGAATATGTGTAACTTTTAATGTGTAGTAATAAGAGTCTCTGCTTCTTAGAAAATGCTGTCTTGTAATCTTGCATGTTACCTGTTCATTTATAGCTTGAAACTAGTTCTTCTACTGATGTGTTCCTCTGTTTCCATCTGTTCCCTAGCTGAACCTAGAAAATACATCCCTGCTGTTGTAGTCGGTGTGGTTGGGATGGGTCACGTACCTGGAATTGAGAAGAACTGGAACTCTGACTTAAACATTCAGGAAATAATGAGGTAAGCCGTCCTTCCCCATGTCTTGCTGTAGCAGTTTCACTTGTTCAAAGTCAGCAACAGTTGGTTTGTTTGGAGGTTTCTTGGTCTTCTGTCACAGCTTAAAGAAATGTCGCTGCTGTAATCGCTGCCCTGTCAGCTCCCTGACTTGCTGTGCTGACTGCATGCAGCAAAGGAGAGGGAACTGCCAAAGGAAAGAAGTAAAAACAATAAATGGTGGTATATTGAGGGAAGGTAAGGTGAGAAAACACCATTGTCTGGAGAAAAAAAATCTGTCAATCCATACTAAAGACTTTTCAAGTGAAAATACAAATGTGGTCTGTAGAAGGTGACAAAAATGGGCTTCCGGCCTAGCGTATTGCACTGTGGGCTGATTTAAGCCACAGATTTTCACTGCAGCGTAACTGTTAAAATAGGTGTATGCGCTTTATAAAGGAAGAAACTGTTCAGACTGTATCCTGTAACACCACAAAGGCTGGGACGTGTACAAGGGATTACAGCATGACCTGGGTATGGGTAGGGCCTGCAGTGCTTTAGGACAACTAAGTGGAAGAATTACCAGTATCTTTCCTAAGAGCTGAGCATTGTATTAACTTCACTTTTTAAAACAATGTAAAGCAAATTACATTTGAAAGATTACTATACTGAGATTCTTCTCATTGAAATCTTTTTCCATTTGTGCTGCTGCACTGCAGTTGCAGAACAGTTACATCTTTGTGTTAGTGATTGCCATCTAACAGAAGGGAGTTCTGAACAGTTCTACAGGTTAGTTTTTGTGTGTTGCAAAATGATCTTGGAAGTTGTCTGAATCAAAACATACACGTTTCTCAGTATATTCTCTTAACGTGCAAAATCTCACTAGTAGTAACTTTGCCCTGATGTAAGCAAAGAGATGTCCTAGTGTTAGTACATCTAACAGGCTTAGTGTGCCCATCATGTTTTTGCACTACTGATTGTTTCTCAAGATATTAGAAACATTTTCTTGATATAAACAAACAAAAACTGGGGGCTGGTTAGAAACAGCAAACAGCATGGTTTGAGTAGCAGTGTATGCCAGCTATAGGAGCAGGGCCAGCTGGAGAACTGTGGGGCTTGTGCCTCTTAATGTGTATTTTCAAAGCCATTATATTAACTGTTTGCTCAACACATGGAGTTAATAAGGGGGACTGAAGGCAGGGGTGGGGCTGGTGCGCCTGTTGTCTTCCAGCTTCCTGGTTGGGTGCCCAACCAGTTTCCTCCATTAGCCCGAATGACAGCGAGCTGCATGTATGGGTGCTGGGTATCTTCTCATCTTTGGCTCTGCAGGGAAACACACAATAGCATTATAAACAGCTCTACAATCAGTATTGGCTTCTGGTGTTCTTAAGAATTCTTGGTTATTTTCGTAGTGATGGGTAAGTGAACGTCCACAACCATTAGAAGGAGCATCATACATAGGTGGGAATGGCTTTTAATAATAATATTAGTAATAAAGGCAGTAAATAATTTGGATGTAGTGCTTAAATGTGAAAATGTTCCTTGCTTATCGGTGATACATCTGTTCCCTGAAAGTCTCCTGTCCTAAAAGGAGGAGAGGAAGAGCAGTCCTTGTTTTGGCCAGCAGCTGCCTGTCCGTTGCAGCTCTGCAGATCAGATGTTGACCGTTGTTTGTGTCTCTTTTGCTGCAGTGTGCCTCCTCCATCAGCTTCAAGTAAGATTTTCAAATTTGTCATAAAAGCAACAGTTTTTGGACTGATGGGCTATGGCTGCTACCGAATAGGTCAAAGGACGGTTCAGTTTATTCTCTCGATGCCAGCAGCACAGAGCTATCTTCAGAAGCTGACAGAACTAAGGTCTCATCATTGAACGTAAGGGGAGGCACAACGTGAAGAAAGTGGCTGAAAAGGGCGATGGAGGCAACAAACGTGAACCGGACTGAAAGAAGAAGGAAATGAGGATTCTAGTCAGAGGCGATGGGTGCGGAGCAAAGCTGAATTGCTGTATAATAAAAGATTTGATACTGAACTTCCACCAGCTATGATCTGATGAGTAAGTCTGATTCCTGGTGCGCTGCATGAAACCACATGATTCCAGATTGAGGCAAATGTAATACGTACACAAATATATATTATATATATCTGTACGGTGTGTGTATATATAATATATATTAATGATGATGTAGTACAGACAGCTTAAAGAGTGTATGCTCGTAACTTTTTTTGCAGAAGAACAGAACAACACCAAGTAACCAAATTGGCTGCGTCTGCTGTGAAATTCAGGGACACTTGCTGGAGTGACTCTTTTTCTTTCCTTGGGCATAATAATACCTAGCAGTCATTTCTGGTGCCAGACACTTTTACACGTAATTTAGAAGGGCGTCTTCTCAATGTGTGTTTTATACTTAAAAACATTTAGGCTTTTTAAAGACTTGAAAGCTTTCCAGAAATGTCATTGTACAGGCTGTCCTATGTTCACCGCTTGGATTTTTTACAAGCCTTATGAAGAACAGAAGCGCTGCCTTTAGATCGCATCCCTCGTTACCACCACTTGAATTGTCTTCTGCGTAGAGAAGGTAGAGCCACGCCATCAGAATGCAATTTGTGTCAGATGTTTACAGGACACTCTGTTCCTTTAGATGAGGTTATTTAAACTGTATTGCTTAGCCAAATCCTGCTGGATTCAGTATTGTAAATTGGAGACTAGAACTACTGTACAACTTTTGTTTCTCGGACCTTTCGTTATCGGGACAAGACGTCTGGAATTGATAGTACCTGCTCCTCATTTTTGATACATGAAAATATTTTATTTATCAATGTAATTTCTCAGTGGATGAATATTTTAATCTATTTAATAGAAAAGCAATGTTCAACTTAGTTTTTCAAACTAGCGATAGCATTTTATTTGGGTTACTTGCTATTTATACGTAGAATAATGGGTACTTCAGACTGCTGTGATTTTTAAGATTTTCCAGAACAGCCATCTGTCACCCATCACCCATCTCTGTTATTTTCTCTTTTAGTCTTAGGCTGATAGGTAATAGGAGGTTTTGGTACCCTTTATATGGGATTTCCAATGATTTTCAATGATTGCAAACTGCCCTCTGCAATCAGCTGCTCCCAGTTCTGCAGTGCAGACAGCTTTGATTGGCATATCAGAGTTTTAAGCTGATGTATTTGAATGGAAGAGTCCCATTTGCTCCTCAGGCTCATTTACAGTCACCCATTGACTAGAGTGGGGTTTTCATTTTTACTAATTTCTTTCCGGACTGAAAGATGAGAACCAGTGCAAGAGGCAAGAGGAGGAAAACGTCACCTTGTGCTTTGTGTTTCCTTGCTATTTTCCTTTGGTTCAGTAACATCAGCGGACTGTTCTCAGCAGGGTGAATGTCTGGAGCCTTGTGCTGGAGGTCTCCCACACGGCCCGTTGGTTGCTGAAAGCATGTACGCGTACCTTCCAGGCAGCGCTGTCATTTTTGAGCTTTTTAAATACACTGAAGGGTGTGACGCCCTGCGTGGTGCATTTCTGGATCTGGGCTTTGGAGCTGTGCAGGGAATAAACCCGAGCAAATAAGAATGGTAGCGATTCACACTCTGTGAACACAAAAATGTGATGGTGATACAGAGTAGGATGGAGTCAGGTCCTTCTCTTTTCCATGGGCCAGTGCTTGAGGATCCCCCAGCCATCTCCAGTGAGACTGAAAGCTGTGTTTATGAACTCTTTACAGAAGACTGGAGTCACTGCCTCCGTTTTGCTTCCAATTTTTTTTCTGTAGAGGTGTAATGAATTGTTTACAGTCAAGCAGTCCTACCTGAATAATTCTATTCCATGTTACGTACATTATTAAGAGATGAAAGCAGACGCTTGAGCTCCATCTGCTCCTGGCTTTACTGACATACCAAAAGATTGTTGTTGTCGTTCTGTTGCTTTATTGTTTTGTTTTGAATTCGGTTTTGTTTGGGTTATTCTTAATTTTTTGAGATCTGTTTAGCTGTAGAGTTCAACATACATCGATTCTTGATGTCTTGCTTTAAGATATCCACGGATTTGTAGGGTATCCGCAGATATTTTAAAAGCTCTGTAGATCTTTGATATCTGTGCTCAGGTAATTTTGCACAAAGGAAAACAAATCTAAGGTAAATTTTAGACATGAGCCTTAACCTCGGGTGGGACTAATGCTAGACAGTTGTCACGGAGCATTCTTGCAGACTTGCATGCTTTTTAGCCCGAAGTGTAAGCTGTCCGTTTGTTACTCAGTCATTATCAGCAATTAATATCTTGAGTCTGTTGTTTGACTTCTTTTTCTTCCCTTTAAAGCATATCAGCAGATTGCTGAAGGAGGCTGTCTGGGGACAGAACTCGCAGTTTCGTCCCGCTGTTGCAAATTGGCAGACGTCATACGTATGCACTGTTTACTCAGTGGCACTTGAAAGCCCGATGAATTTGCAGAACTATCAGTCCTGTGGATCCATACACGAATGCTCAGTGTTGTGTATCCGATGTGTTGTACCGTCTGTGTAACAATCAGTGTTTTAGGTCCATTCTTTTCTGTTCTAGTCAGTCCTCTCAGTGTTAGAGCATCCTGTAAAACTTAACTCTGTTGAACTGTCCCAGCCCTGCCTCAGCCTTATGAAGCCATACTGTATTTTTTTTGGTGACATGTACATCTGTTTCATGCGTTTGTACATGTAATGTAATTTGAAGTATTTTTAACAATGTGTGCCTTTACTCTAAAGTGATTTAAAGCAAACAGCAGTATGTTCTATGATATAAAAAATAAAATATTTTAGCCACCATTTCTGTTGAAGGCATTTATTTTCCTCGTTAATTGGTGTTTCTGAGAACAAACGCTGGTTTGCTAGGTCTGGTACACAGCGCTTCGACCACCCAGCACGTTCTTCTGAGCAGGAGCTTCAGCTGGAGCAAATGCCTCCTGCTGAGGGGCATCTGGCTTCAGTGATGAGGTAAGAAAACCAGTTTTTCTGCCTCCTGCATGTTTCCATTGGAGAAAAGGATGCATTTCCCTCTCCTACTGAACACATGGAGACTAACTTCCCAATGGAAGAAGCATCTAAATTGAGAGTCCATTGCGGTGTCTGGTTGTGCCAGGAGCTGACGGCCTTGGTCCCAGCCCAGCAACGTGCTCGAGCACCTGACGTCAGGCACAAGCAGTCCCTCATGCTTACAGGACTCTTCTCTGCATGGGAGTCAAAGACTATGTGGGAAGGGTGTTGAGTTGGCAGCAAAGCGTTTAATCTTCTGCAATTGAGCCGGGTACGACCACTTCTTTAAAAGAGGGGGAACTGTTCCTAAAGAGACCCTGGTTTGTGCTGTGAACGAGTACGCAGCCAAGTGAATAGCCGCCACTCGTCAGCCAGCACTCCGTGCCTCTTGGTTCAGTGTGCAAAGCAAAGGTTTCTGTGTGCAGTTCAGCAGTCCTTGATTTGGCAAAAGCCTCCAATGCTTTTAAGCTGTGATGTGTCTGAAATTGTCACGTGCTGCTGATGGTGGCAGCTGCCGTGCCACGGACAGCACTGCTCCATCAGGTGGCCAACACTGTGTTTGTAATGCATTCTTTTCTGTACTCAACCAACTTAAACAGATTCAGCGGTGAGCTAATATTGCGTGGATGTCCCCCTGGAAGCTGCTCCTGTTGGTGTGTTCTGAGGAACATCTGAGAAGCACTGACTGGGAAACATCCCCAGGTGCCAGGCAGTAGTGGGAGGTGCACGTGGAAAGAAACACCATCACCTGTGAAGCTCAAAGGTCTTGTGTATGTGTTTTCCCATTTCTAAGACTTCAATAAACTTTCATTTTTAGACTCGAGTGTTCTGGGAGTGACTTCATTGCGAGAGTTTTATTTTTCAGTGTTTGTAGGAGCAGGGTCACTTCTCCAGCTGTGAGTGATGGGCCGAACTCAGATGCTGAAAGCTTTGCAGTGTGTGTTGAAATGTGCACTGAAAAGGTCAACCTCGTACCACAGTGAGCTCAGAAAAGCTGATGTCAGTCTGATGCCTGCTCAGGTGGAAAAAGGCAACCGCATTTTTCTTCATGTTCCCCCGGCAGTAGGCATCCACCAGCAGCCCTTCTGTGTAGGGCTGTGGGATGGGGGACCGGGGCGGGGGGTTGGTGAAGCAGCTGTTCTGCACAGCACTCCTTAGAGGTGCAGATGGGTTCCTCTAACGATCCCATCGGCTGTTGCTTGTCTTCTGTGTGCTGCAGTCTTACCGGGGGGAGCTCTGAGGAGAGGATGGCAGCAAAAAGGGGGCTGCCCTTATCCCTATTCTCTAGCAGGGAAAGGGGTGGCAGCTGGGGGGGGAGTGTGCTTGTTTCCATGGTTGGTGGGGTGGGAAGCTTTGTTCATAGCAGTATTTCAGTTTACCTAGGGTGCATCCCCTCCAAAGCAGTATTCTGCTAGTATGTCCCTGCTTCTGGCTACAAAGGTGGTTTTGCAAACTGGGCAAAAGAAGGTAGGGTGCCATTTTTATGAGTGTGCTGCTTATTAACACACTGTGTCTCTGCAGCCAGTGAGGGACCCACCTGCCAGCTCCAGTGGGGAATCAGAACCTCTGTCATTTGCCACGGAACGAGTGCTGAGGGTTTCTGTATGTGCCACGCACTGGCTGCCAGTCAGTGGTCCTGATGTAACTGGAAAGTACATGTAATAGTCATAGTTTAGTGCCATCTACTGACTGCACGTGGTGCGCCTTTGGATATTAGCGAGGGTGGACCTGAGGATGTTCTTCAGAGAAAGTTAAGTGCACAAACCTTGGAGAGAGCTGGGTTTTTCCCATCACCAGCGGTGTGCCCAGCATGAGCTCCAGCAGCACAGCACATGAGAACCCTGAGCAGCGACTGGTGTGCAAGAAGTGTGATTATTTTGCCTCTCGGGTACTTTATGGAAAATACAGGATTACACTGATAGAAAATTCCCTTCTTCTGCCTCACCTTTTTTTATTTTTTTAATAAGAATCATGGCTTTAACACAATTGAAATTGGTGTGGATTGCTTCACTTGTAATGTCTCAGGAATGGGTTTGCTTTGCCCCTCAGGTAAGACCCAGCTCCAGAAGTCCCAGCTCTTCTCTTGCTCTCCTTCAAGTTGAACACGCTACTGCTGGGGGACTGCTGTTCTCTGAAGGCAGCTGGAGGCTCTTTCTCACCAAAAACCCCATGTGCTGTGCCCACCCTGCCAGGCTCCTGGTGCCCCTCTAACATGAGACACAGTGGGAGCACTGTGGGGACCCCCAGGAGCCTGGATGGTTTCTCTGTTTCAGGAATTTCAGCCTGGCTACTCCACACTGAGGGATTTCTGCGCACAGGCGCACTGACCACAGCATTGCTGGACACGTGGCACCCAGGCCTTGCTGTCCTACACGTGCTCCCTGGGATGCCCAGGTCTCCTGCCACCCAGACACACTGGGGGAAGGCTTGTGGCGCGCAGCTCTTCTGCAGCACCAGCCACACTCACAGCTTGCGACTGTGCCAAGCTTTGGCGCTCCCTTGTCAGAGCAATTACTCAAAACATACTTGAGGTAAAGTGTTTTTATTGGCTGATGAACACACTACAAAGAAAGAGGGAAAACAGAAAAGTAATCAGTAATCTTAAGTAACACACCACTGACTCAGTGACATGATTACAGAGCATTACGCACAGCAAGAAGTCACGAGTGGATCGTGGATCCACGGAGTCACACACACTGCCAGCACCGACCGTTGGGAATAAGTTTTTACAGAACTCTGATTTAGCAGCAATTCATGAACTATTAATACCTTTAAGGTAAATCACAAGATTGGGTCATTTGATTCTTAGTGGCACTTAATCAGCAGTTAACTATTAGCCATCTCAACACAATGATTCAACAGAATATACTACAATCAAATACAGAAGTTTAGTTGAAGATTTGAGAACAGCGAGGTTCACTTGACGCTTCCGTGCAGGGCATTCAAGAGGAGAATTCTCAAGTCGGTTGTGCACACAAGGACCTTTCTCCTGGTGAATTGCTCGCCCCCCATTCATTGGCTCTAGAGGCAATCTGCCTCAAAAGGGCTCCTCTTCTTTGATGTCAGTCAGCAGCGAGATGAAAGAAGTGTCCCCTGAGAGGTGTCCCAGCTCCGGGGGAGATGGAGGACCACGGCCCACTGCTGTACAGCTCTGGTACCTCTCAGATCAGCCCATAATCAGGAACAGGATGGTCAGGGGCTGCTCTGACCATCCCAACTCTGCACTTGAACATAGGTGAAAGCACAATGGTGGCTTATGCTGAGATCGTAGTGGTCTGGGGCTGCACCACTACACCGAGCTGCAGTTCTGTCCATGCCGAGGCGCAGGCCCGTTCCCCCACACCGACCCAGTGGGGAGCCCAGTCAGTGACCCCAGATGTCCTCCAGTGTCCCAGTGCTTGTGCATGGATCAGCGCTACTACCAGCTGTAGGTGTTGGCACTCCTGCTGCTGGCAGACCTGTCCTCTCCTTGTCTTTGGTGGGTCTCGGACCTCATCCTGCATTCTTCAGCATTCAGGTCCTCCTTTTCGCCACTCTCACACTGCTGCTCCCACACTCAAATAAGCAACCTGCCCCCAACCTTCTCCCCATTGGTCCCAGCTTTGCTACAGCCATACCTGTGTTTTCTCTGACATCACTACTGATGCAATGACAG
This sequence comes from Aquila spilogaster, assembly GCA_024606505.1. Classification (NCBI taxonomy): domain Eukaryota; kingdom Metazoa; phylum Chordata; class Aves; order Accipitriformes; family Accipitridae; genus Aquila; species Aquila spilogaster. The sequence goes on from JANHGO010000069.1 coordinate 29,139,552, forward strand.
CCTTACACAGTGCTACAGGCAGGGACACTGCTGCAGGCAGCCTGGCTCCCCACACCCCACCTCACCTTGTTGTTTTCCCATTGGGTTTATCCTCATCCGATTACTAGACACAGCTACTCCACCTCAGCCTTGATCCTTCTGTGAGCTCAGACCAAGCACAAATAGGACTTTAAGCAGCCCGCACAGCCCAGAAAATGCACTGTATCCTGGGCTGCATCAAAAGCAGCGTGGCCAGCAGAGCGGGGGAGGTGATCCTGCTCCTCTGCTCTGTGCTGTGAGGCCTCACCTGGAGCACTGCATCCAGATGTGGAGTCCTCAGCACAGGAGGGATGTGGACCTGTTGGAGTGTGTCCAGAGGGCCACAAAAATGGTCCAAGGGATGGAACACCTCCCCTACGAGGACAGGCTGAGAGAGCTGGGGCTGTTCAGCCTGGAGCAGAGAAGGCTCTGGGGAGACCTGAGAGCGGCCTTTCAGTATCTAAATGGGGGCTGTAAGAAAAAAGCGGATGGACTCTTCAGCAGGGTCTGTTGTGACAGGACAAGGGGAAATGGTTTCAAACTAAAAGAGGGAAGATCTAGATTGGATATAAGGAAGAACTTCTTTACAATCAGAGTGGTGAGGCACTGGAACAGGCTGCCCAGAGAGGTGGTGGAATCCTCGTCCCTAGAGACATTCACGGTCAGGCTGAGCAACCTGATCTAGCTATAGGTGTCCCTGTTCATTGCAGGGGAGTTGGACTAGATGACCTTTAAGGGTCCCTTTCAACTCAAATGATTCTATGATTCCTTCTTGGTAGCTTTCATACCAGAGAGCCGCAGCTGGGACGCCTCTTTCCCACAGCTCTGCTATGCACTGCTGCAGGCTGCCTCGAGGCTTTGGCTGCACAGGGCCGCGTGCTCCAGCGGGACCTCTTGCTCACAGCCATCCCCTGGTCTGACCGACCTTCTCCAAGGACGTGCAGACCACTCTGGAGGCTCGTCAGCTCATTCCCTTCCGGCTGGGAACCACCGCAACTGTCAGCACAGCAGCGTGCGTGAGACGTTCAGCTGCATATTTAAGCACACTCTTTCCTTTTGAAACAAGCAAAGCATCCACAGAAGGAGAAAGAACAGTACTACTTCTGACAACTAATAGCACTACGTCATCCTCCCACTCTCCTGCTAGAGGTGAGGCAACACATACACCAGCTGCACTCCTACCAGTTACAGCTGGGGTTCCCATGCTGACTTGCTCCACTGGTGTGTAACCACATTCTTTGTGGCCCACAACAAATTGTACAGAAGTAGTACATGCATTTCATTTAATTACGCATTCCCAGCAGTGGTTGGTGAGAATTCTTTTGTAATAAAGGACTCCTTGTACCCCTATATGAGAAAGGAGTCGAAATATGAAAAAAGCATCATGCCACCAATTAGTTTCAATAGCTTGAGTGCAACAAATGGACAGAGATACAGTCAATTTCAGCCATCAGAGTTTGCTGGGTTTCTGTGTTGATTTTTAACTCAGTAGTTGCTTTTACCACGTGCCGCATTTGGCTGTCCCAGGGAACTACCACTCTTGTTGCATTGGACAATGGTCTGAAGTTCGTTATGGATTCAGCATCATAGAACAGTTTGGTTAGGTCTGTCAGTCTGTCCTAAAAGCTCCCTTTAGATACTGAAAGGCTGCAATAATGTCTCCCCAGAGCCTTCCCTTCTCCAGACAGAACAGCCTGGCATACAGTTGGCCTCGTACACCATTCAAAGGCTCCTGCCACTTTCATACAGCGAACCACAGAATGGTTGAGGTTGGAAGGGTCCTCCAGAGGTCGTCCCGTTCAACACCCCTGCTCAAGCTCGGCCAGCTGTCCAGGACCACATCCAGACAGCTTCTGAACATTTCCAAGTACGGAGACTCCATAACAACAAGACGCATAACCCACACACATACGGGTTTACATTCTGAATGTACTCTACAACAGTTCATATCTCTCATGTCAGTTCCCCATTTCTTTCCCTATGTTACAGGATAAATTAATTTTTATTTTTTGGCCATTTCTGGTTATCTTCCCAAATGAAAATCTGTGGCCGTTTACGGTGTGATTTTAGTTTTTGTTGATGCTCAGTTTCCAAAACCAAATCTGCGCCATCGGAACAATTAAGAGCACATCAGGCAATACAATTGCACCCACTAGTATTGCACAGACTGCAAAGGTACCACTTGAATCCCACACAGCGCCTCTGACTGACCCATTGTAGGGGAACCCTTAGGTCAGGGCCTGACCTGGTGACTGAGCACCTGACGAAGGGGTACATCTGGCCCAGGGAGTACAGGCAGATGGTCCGTACCTGTGCTCCCCGGGTGAGCAGAAGGGGTTGTGTCAGGGACCTAAAGGCCCCTGACTGAAGAACGATCCTGGGATGGAACAAAGTATTCTGGCAGTTTTATGGGAACTGATATTCGTGGCTGTGGCCACAAATACCTTGTTTTGTTGAGAGAGCTGACCTTGGTAGTTTACCTTGTTTCTGTAAAGCCTTGTTTTGCAAGCAGGTGCTCCACTTGGGCTCTGTAACATGTGTTGGCCGCACGGGTACAGTGTGCAAGCGGAAGAAGCCCTGTAGACCCTGGCGAGAATAAAAGCAGAGAGAGGCTGCGGTGGCGGAGATAAGTGCACTTTGAAGCAGGGGATGCCCTGCTGGCACTGTCTATTGCATCCACCGCCAGCACGTTCCTTCTCTCTCCTTTCTGGCGGTTTGTGGTCTCTCAAGGATCAATAAGTAATAGTGCAGTTGCTTAGGGAATTTCTGCTTCCCGCTTATGGGATTATCTAAAATGGATGCCTGTGTGTGTATGAGCGTGTGTATGCATGTACAAAATCCATAACCCGCTGTGCTGCTCTGAGTGCACAGTCTGTTTGCCTCTGCTCCTGAGACATCTGCTCGCTTGGATCCAAACGTACCCTGAAACATAACTGGCAACAAGAATTGCCCGCTGAGATGCAGGGGGGAAAGGCAGCGAGAGGTTTGCTGCTGTTGTTTTGCGTTGGTTTTTTTTTGGTTGGCTGTTGTTATCGTTGTTTTGTTTTTCTCTTTCCTTCTCCCCTTCTTCTTTCTCTCCCTCCTTTAAGATGGGGACCGGGTGGTGGAAAGGCTCTGCCCCAGCGGCACACTGTCGCACTGTGAGTGTATGTGGGTATGTTACACAAGACCCAGTCCGAGGCTGTGCCTCCCCCCAGTGGAGACACCGGGCTGCGAGGGTGAACCGTGGAGTATGTTGTGGGTTCAGCTTGAAACTTACACAGAAATAGAACCAGAACTATGGGAAGCAAAAGAGCCCATGGCAGTTTTTTGTGTGTCCCACTTGGGACCAGTGATGGGGTGTTCTCTAGCTGCTTACCAGCAGCTGGCTGAGACGAATCAAATGCTGCACCAAGAGAGTGGCAGGGAGAAAGGGCAGGTTCAGCAAGTACACACTGAGCTCAATTTACAACAGCCTCTGCTGCAGGGGAAAGTAATGGAGTAGCAGTACACAAAACTAGCAACTCAGTATGCTGTAAAGATGGCAGCTTGGCACCAATGCCAGGCCGAGAAAGGGGGCCATAGGGGTCCGTGAGTGAGGTCAATCATTGCCAACCCTGAGTGGGACCCTGAAACTTGGGATGGTGACATTGACAGAAGAGACTTGGATTCAGAACCCTCGGTATCAGCCCCTGCTCTAGAAACTGTACTGAGCTCTGGGGCACTAGTCATTGCTGCGGAGATCAGCTTCAGGGCAGGTAAGGAATCTGAAGCGAAAAAGGGCAACAACAAAGCTCTTTCTAGGCTTGTTTGAAGCCAGCCAAAGTGCTGCACCTGTGCCAGGGGGCTGGCAGCTTGTGGGCAGGCTGCTGAGCTAGCAGGAGTGGAGCTGGCACTGCCCACCCTTGACCTTGACCCTTGGCTGCCAGGCTACGAGCAGCCTTAGGAAAGCTAGCTTCTGCCCACACAGCACACAGTGCAAGCAAACACCACATCCCGGTGGTGACTATCTCTCTCTTGCTTTCTACAAAGACTGCTTCCTTTTATTTTCCTATCCCTTCTCTATCACCCATCTCCCCTTCCCCATCTCCTTAAACAATTACAATTTGTAATAAACTGGTTGGGCTAACATGTGACCCATTGTGTCTTAATCTCGCTGTCAGGTACACATATATCAAAAGAACCTCTTCTCCCTCCTATTAATTGGAGCATGACAGGGGGATGTTCTCGTAACGGAGGATGCCAAGAAGGCAGAGATACTGAACACCTTTTTTGCTTCTGTCTTCACTGTGGGAACTCCCCCTCGGGACTCCTGGACTGTGGGAATAAGTGAGAGGGCCTGGGGAATGGAAGGCTCCCCTTTGGTGGGGGAGGAGATGGTCCAAGAGCGTCTGTGCAACATCAATGTACGTAAATCCATGGGCCCCGACAGGATGCATCCACGTGTGCTGACGGAGTTGGTGGAGGTGATTGCTGAACCGCTCTCTATAATCTTTAAGAGGTCCTGGGGAATGGGAGAGGTGCCTGAAGACTGAAGGATAGCCAATGTCACTTCTATCTTCAAAAAGGGCAAGAAGGAGGATCCGGGGAACTACAGGCCAGTCAGCCTCACCTCTGTCCCTGGAAAGGTGAT
>JANHGO010000069.1:29144281-29168393 GCA_024606505.1 Aquila spilogaster
CTGGCTGGAAGTCCTTTGTGCTGCTCTTCAGGTGCTCTCCTGCTGACCTGTGATCCCTCTCCAGCCTCTGGGCATCTGTTGCTGGCACTGGCATCAAACTGGTAGCAGTGGAATGGATTGAGGTACCCCTCCCCCGGCAACTTTAGTTTAAAGCCCTCTAGGGATGAATATTTCCGTCATGATGTAAAAATGCAACTTCAAATACATCAATCCTGAAGGGGAGATGAGCCAGCAAAAACCTCAGGCTGCATTATCCTAGTTTTCTTTTCTTTGTGGGCATCTTTTCTGAACTTCTGGAAACCCTTGTCCCCCAGGCTTTTGAACTGGATCTCAAAGATGCCAAAAACCTTTTTTCTCACTGCCCTCTCTCTTCCTCATCTCTCCCCAGGAGCCCAGTGCCCTGTCTTTCTGCCATGCTTGCTAGTTTATAGCATGATAAAGTAGATAATCAGTTGGCTTTGAAAATAGCCCCTCTCTTTTGCCAGTTCTGATCCTCAGTGACTCTTGAGTTCACCTAACTGCAGAAACTGCCTACAGCCTTTGGAGAGGTCACCCAAGCATCAGATCTGGCACAGGGTGGGTCATTTGAGCATGGTCCTGGGAGCAAGGAATGGAGACCAGGACCTTCCTCTGGTAACTTCAAGCTGTTATATTAACTCAAGCTATCCCGTGTAACCTCATCATCAGTTGCATGAAGCTGGTGATACAGCAGGAAATTAACCTTTGTCTAGGGAAGGGAGAATGCCCTTTTTGGTAGTGGTATGAATTGATGCCAAATAGGAGGAGATGTGTAATCAAGGTACAGGTTACACCTGGGAACAGGTAACACTCAGCCACTGAGTCTTAGTCATAAAAATAACTGGTTGAGGACAGCCAGAGCTGGACAGAAGGAACAGCTCTGAAAGGATTTGTTTGAGGTGTTTTTTCATTCTTTTTGTAAAAGTATAGGGAAGGGAAATTTTACATAAGTATATATAGGAGAATTTTTATATTTTTTTTTTAAAAGAGCAGCCTTGATTTTAGGTCTCTTCAAAAAGTAGTAAGACCGTGCAAGAAGGGGCCTTCAGTCTGCTTGTGGGAGTGAGTCATACTCAGGACTGTGAGGTCTTTTCTAAAGTCTTATGTGCTGAAGTCATGCACTGCTATTTCTTGCACAATGGTAGATTCTCTGTGTTTCTGTGTCTGTTAACCTAGCCAATCCTCAGCCTAGTGTTTCCCAGGACTGTGGAAGTGTCTATGATTAGACCACTAGCTATTTCCCTTTCAGTATCTCTATAACATGATGTTCACTGCACATTGAATGGAATATACTCTTGTGGTCCTTTTTTTTTTCTGTAACTAGATAGATCAAGAAAAATTAAACGCACAGTCTAAGCTGTTTTACCATTCAGTTATTCAGATGCGTTCTTCCAGCAAGTGGAGTAAATACAGACGGGAGTAAGTCTGGCTGCCCTCCTTTCTTAAGTCTGTCATATATTTTTGGTGAAAGGGAGAATACTTTGGCCACACATTGAAGTGAAAAGCTACTTCACAACCGATACAAGCTGAAATAAGAGCTATATTGATCAGTGAATTGGCTCCAAAAGGTAGCTTCAGTCCTGCTGCTTCACTAAGATAATTAATGTTGTTTTATTTTTTTACTGTGAACAGTACATTCTTCTTTGAAATCCACACAGGTTGTTGATTTTCTTCTTTTTTTTTTTTTTTTTTTTTTTTTTTATGTTTTTCTCCCTTTTCCACCAGAATGGAGTCATGTCTGGATTGATGCAAATGCTGCTTCTGAAGGTTTCTGCTCACATCACAGAACAGCTGGGAATGGCCCCAGGAGGAGAATTCAGGGAGGCTTTCAAAGAGGTGCAAACTTGAAATGGTTTTTCTGAGGTCAAAATACTGGCCTTTTGCTCCCAGAGTCAAACTAAATTAAACCAGTTGTTAGTGACTAGAAAAGAGCACTCTGGCCATACTTGTGCTAAAGCCTATGAAGTAGTAAAAATCATCTTCCGCTTCAAAGTGTACTCAAAAGTACAGAGGTTTGTAGCCCTAAGTGGCATGAAAGCAACTCCAAAAAGGCTTCAAATGATATGGGTTTTTCCTGATATTTCTGATGGCATTTGTTTTCAGTAATTATTTATTTTGTTCCTGTTAAATAATTGTTTTTGAATTCTGGATATGGATCCTGGTCCCACTGTTGGTGGTGTCAGGGTTTCAGGCTGTGAAAACCAGCTCTAAAGCATTAATGAGATCTAACACATTCATCTAGAAAGATTGGTTGGGGAAGTGAAATATCTGACTGGTCTGTTAGTCCTATCTGGTCTTTTAACATTCCCTTTTGTACTACTGCCAGCTTTGATACTGGGAAGTAAATAGTAGCTGGACTTATACTGTGTATCACAGCTACTCTTGGTTTTGTCTGGAAATACTGAGACACTATTTTCAGTGTATGTATCGACCTTGCAGAATGTAGTAAGGAAATCTGAGATAATGTAGCTGTTGAAGAATCTGGAATAATTTGGTGTATTTATCCTTAATAAAAAGAAAATGTTTCAAGGCTTATTTTCCTGAGCATTCCAGACCAGAGTGAAACATTTTAAGTGGGAAAGAAAAAAATACATATATTAGCTTTGTCCTGTTCTAAAGTAGTTGTTTGAAATTTTTAAACAGGTATGCATAGGAAAGAATTTTCTAGAAATTCTGTACTGTGCTGAAATTTGTCAGTCTAAGCTACAGCAACGTCTCACCTTGCATTGTCGTGTGGTATCTGGCATCACTTCTTGTTTCAATAAGCTCCTTCTTGAATATATTTTAATATGATAAACTGATAGGTTAGTGATCCTGACAAATCCTTGGTAAAAGCAAAATGACCACAGTTGTTTCACCCTCGACTTTATTCAGACCCAGATAGATACTGAGGCCCATCTGTTCACCTTAAGTAGTCATAAACAGAAGCTTTCTGCTTTGGTAATAGTAACCTAAAGAGTGTAGCATTACAACTTAATGTTTTTACTGTAATACCTACTGCATCTTGTAGCTGATGAATTCCTTTATGAAGTAGTATTTTGGAAATTTTATTTACTGCAAAGCCAAAATATTTTTTTGATGTTGAAGTATGACACTACTTGCTCTTTTTTAAGATGCCTTATATAACACAATAAAACAAATTTTCTCTTAATAAGGATGTACTGTGCTGCAGTATGAAATGTTGACTCGCGATTTGTATCTTCTTTCAGGCCAGTAAAGTACCTTTCTGTAAATTCCATCTTGGAGACCGACCCATCCCTGTTACATTTAAGAGAGCAATTGCTGCACTTTCTTTCTGGCAAAAAGTCAAGCTTGCCTGGGGCCTTTGCTTCTTATCTGACCCAATCAGGTATGAATAAGCTTGCCACGTGTTTATCGGGGTGAATTGTTCAATTCTTCAGTTTGACTTTAGTACAAGCTGGAAGTCCTCGGTACCCAGCCTGATGCAGTGAAACTTGAAGTTGGTGAGAAGGATAAATATACAAACTACCCTGCAATAATCCATATTTTTGAAAAGAAAGCTGGCTTTCTGATCGTATTCCAGCTCTTCCTTTAATTGTTTTTTGATACATTACTTCCAGGTGAAATGAGAGATTCGGTGCTGGAGAATTCCTAGTGTACTTAAGAAAAAAACTTTATTTTTTTATTTTTATGCTGAAAATAAAATCTTTCCCACTACTGTGTGTGGATATTATAAATAGAAGAGAGTAGGGCCTCGGTATGCTAATTTATACCTCCTTAAGATTTCCAAAGGACATGGGCCTGCTGTGCTGTCACATCCGGATCAGGACAGCTTGAGAACTGAATCTGCTGTCTGAGCAGATTTTTGGAACAAGAGAAAATGTTTGAAGTCTGTGGACAACATGTGGACTCTTAACGACTATTGCCTTTATACAGGGACATTGTTAGGAACTTTTGCCTTACAGTAATATTTCTCAGACAGCTATTCTCTTGCTCAATTTGTTTTCCCCTGCCCTTCAGAGACATCCCTGTGCTTCCTCTTTTCACAAGTAGGTGTGCGATAACTTGCTTGAACTGGGTGAGAACACATGCACAGCTGTCCTTCTAAATTCAGTCCGCTCCTATGAGACTCACAGTGGTGGGAGGCTTGCCAGAAATGGGTTCCCTGTGCACGTGGTCCCTGAATCTCAGTGCTGCTCTCGTACCCTATGACCAGAGCTCTGCACAGCTCATGAAGTGATCTGTGGCATTTTTTCCAGGCTTTTAAAATTGGGCCAGGGTTCAAACTGTAGTCTGGTCAGTCAGACCTTCTGTTTTCCAGTTTTAGCATTTACTTAATTGTCCTTTCCTGTAAATACTTGCTGTTACATTGATCTGTAAAATGAGTTTGACCCTCTTTCAATCCATTAACTACAGTTCATGTGCAAAGTAAGTTTTCTTATTTACTAGTCTAATACCAGCATGAAACTATTTGCAGGCTTTTGGAGGGCATTGGAGGATATATTTCTCTGCAACTTCTCCCATTCTTTTATCCATCCTAAGAACATTTTGGTTTTCAACTGCAATATTAAGAGAATTACAGTATATGCACACTAGCTTCCCACTGAAGCTTGGACGTGGCATCTCAGTTGTCGTACAATTGATTTATTTGCTACATTGATTTTGAAAAGTAATGTGTGGGTAGGGGCTGAAAAGGAAAGATGTTTATAATTGGGAAGTTGTTGGGGGAGGGGGGTATTGTGCACCCAGCTGTCAACATGAGATTCTACAGAAAATGGAGTAATAATTCAGCATCAAATTTGTGTCAGTCTGATAGTTTTTCTATGATCTGTTGAAAGCTAGCAATGCATTTCTTCTTTTGGTTGTCCCTGTTGACATTCGTAGTGTCCTTTTGATCTTGGAAAATAAAGAAAGCACGTTTGGCATCATTTGTCAGTAGACAGTGATGCAAAACCAGATGATTCTGTTGCCACAGACTATGACTGTGCCACAGATGTGGGTGCAAACAGAAGGTTAACAGCACCTATAAAAAATATAAAAACTCCTGCAGTTTTTATTTATTTCCAGCCCATTTCCTAGTCTTCTGTTCAGAGAATTTATTTATAACTTTGACTTCCCTGTTGAAGACCTGTGATTGACACTAGGAACCTGCAGAACTTTCCATCCCCTCAGACTGTGCATGGTGTGCTTTTTTTGTTCCTTAAATAGAGCGTCCGTGTGTTCAGTGATCAGATCTGCTCCCTTGGGAGTGCTCTGTGTTGCCTCTTCTAAGCTTACTAATGTACACTGAAAGTGGGGCACCACAAAAACTATTTCCTTTGAAGCTGTAGTGCTTTTGCTCAGTTGAGTTGTCAGCTTTCAAACTAGGACGGGTGAAAATCCACTAGCACTGCCTTAAGGCAAGTGACCTTTCTTTTTTCCCTTTCCCTTACTGTAGAGGCACTGTTAGGTACCCAGTTTTACAGGTTTAGGGAGTTTGTTTTGCTTCTGAAGAGAACTGGGAGAGGAGAACTGAAGTGTGTGCGTTTATGTGAAGAATGTGTATAATACCCAATTGTTTTTATTCATTGGTTTGTCTGTATTGGGCTTTAAAAGCATAACAGATACTGAGAAAACTTACCTTTCTTTCAGTAAAGATGATGTGGAGAAATGCAAACAGAAGGATTTACTGGAGCAGATGATGGCAGAAATGATTGGAGAATTTCCTGATCTTCATCGAACGATTGTCTCGGAACGAGATATTTACTTGACCTACATGCTGAAGCAAGCAGCAAAACAGATAGAACTACCTCGAGCTTCAGAAAGTAATTGGTTTAAACCAGATATCATAACCAGCAAGGTGTTCTTTGTGTACTAGTCCAAGGTTCAGTTCTTCTCAGGAACTCTGGGATGTTCTGTTCATGTGTGCCACATGTCACATAAGATTACAGTGCTTAAAAAATTAAACAGGGATATTACTCCTCTGTTGCAACCACCTATAGAAGTAAAGAATTTTTGTAGAGCAGTAGACTCCAATTGTGATTCCTTTCTCATTGTCCCATTTAAAACTGGAAAATACTAATTAGCCAGACAACTTTTTCAAAAGGCAGGCATCTGGTATTACAGCACAGGACAGTCTTATGTTGCCTATCTCACTTCCACCTTGTTACCTTAACAAATTCATTGTCATTACTAGCTGCTCAGAAACACATTTCTTGCTTGAAACGTGACTGCATGTTTCAGGAAGGTATAAGCATACAGTATAACTGCATTTCTCTAATCTTTGGAAGTACTTTGCTGCTGTATGTGATCTGCATGCCCTTCCTATATATAAGCATACTGAGGTATGGGTTACCTCTTACTTGCTGTCTTAAGATACTGTTTGTAATCACTTGAGTGCAGACCTCTGGCACTGTCTTGTGATTGAAAAAATAGCAAGGGGATTGCACTTGTGTTCTTGTACATCCCTTGCCTAATATTACCTCAATGCTGCCTTCATAAAGTTTGTCCAAACATACAGTATTTCCTGTTAGCTCAGTTGATATGACTGGAAGAGGCACAGGTGCATTCAGTTACTTGGTCCAAAGAGCAGGCTGAAAATTTAGTTCTATTGTTGGTCCTGGCTGGGTCGTGAGCCACAAAAGGAATTGTTTAGCAATTCCCTGCTCTCGCCCTCCCCCTTACACCTACCTTCTTAAACGCTCAGTCTCTGGATCACTGGTTTAATGAATGCCTGTGAAACTGGAAGGGGTTTATATGCATTATGAAGGACTTGGAAGGTGGGACCATAAAAGACAAGAATGTGAGGGGCTACCTGACTAATAGTCATGTGTCTCAGTCTCTTAGTTAACAAGAGACAATACCAGAGACAGTTTTGTTTAGAAGCTGTGCATTTATATTACAGACATACGATCTGTTCTATGCATTCATGCTCATGAGAGGCAAAATGAAAAAAGGCGGGGGGGGGGGGGGGAAGACAAATCATATACTTAAGATTCGTAGTAAAATACAAAACCCCACAATTCAAATGAGCAGAAATAGGGCATCATCACCATTGTTCAAATCATTTGCTATTGTAGGCAAGGCCAAAGAAACAATTTTGAAAAAGTGTATAATAGTTCTAGAGTTTTCAATACAGTTTTGTTTCATTTTGGGGGACCTGCTTTTCAAATTTTTTTACTTATTTCTGGAAAAACCAAGGGTGGATATTTAAAGCAAGACAAGTGGAACTTAAATTTTTATATTTATTTATTATATTTATGTATAATTTTCCCCATAGGAAAGTAGCCTGATTACTATCACTTAGAAAGTTTTCTGTGAATTATTTTTATCGCGGTGTGGTGCCATTTTTTCATTGAGGGAGAGGTAATCCCAAAACTTTCAGGAACAACATTTTCACTTCCACTGGGTGTTGTGGAATTTGGATGGTAGATGAGAGGTGAGGGTGGGAGCTGGCACATGTTGCAGTGGTCTAATGATGACTGGCTAGCTGCTGCACACAAATGGGATGGGTTTCGCTGTTACTTGCTGAGGGCAGATCTGTAACAGTAAACTTAACAGGGGCAGGCATGGTCTCAAGTGCTGTTCTCTGATTGTTCATTCTGCTTGTTAGCCCAGGTCTTGTCACAGTTTGGATGTGTGCCAGCTGCCACTGTCCAAAGTGGTGGAGAAAGCTCTCTGTTCAGGAGACAGCAAAGACCAAGGCTGTTCCTGATAAGCAGTACAGAAACATGACTCACACAGGGAAGGAAAGAAATTAATTTAGCTTGCATCTGCTGAGCCTCTCACCCTGAGGCTGGGGTATGAGCCCTGGCCAGGTCTGTTTACCGAAACAAATGTTTCCTGAAAATCCAGAAACCATGCTGATTTTCTTTAGACTTTCAACATAAGAGGCAGTAGGTGAGATGAGTATTAACTTTTAGTATGTAACAGTTTTAATATCTGGTAGAAGAGTCCCCTACCTCTTGGAAAATTCCATTTTGTCATCTCACACATTAGCTGTTTATTTATAGCTTGAAATTAGTTGGTTTACTGATGTGTTCCTTTTCCTCCATCTCTCTTTCAAGCTGAACCTAGAAAATATATCCCAGCTGTTGTAGTTGGTGTTGTTGGGATGGGTCATGTACCTGGAATTGAAAAGAACTGGAACTCTGACTTAAACATCCAGGAAATAATGAGGTAACAGTCTTCCTTTCCTACGTGTTGATGTAACAGCTTCTCTTGCTAAAAGACAGCAATAATTGGTTTGTTGGGGTGGTTTTTTGGTTGTCCAAGCTTGAAGAAACTTCACTACTGTCATCCCTGCCCTGTCAGCTCACTGCTTGCTGTGCAGTCCTTGCAGATTGTGCTTACAGCAAAGGAAAAGAAAATATCAAAGGAAAAAAGTAAATAGTTGGATATCAAGGGAAGTAGAGATGAGAAGGTGCCCATGTCTAGAAAGAAAATTCATTAATCCACATTTAAGGCTTTTAAAACAAGAATTCAAACAAGGGCTGTAGAAGATCATGAAAACAAAACCAGGCTTCCAGCCTAGCTTAGGTAAATATAAACTGTTGGATTCAAAGCTTTTGTTCTGTAAAGATGCTGCTGGCTCTGGCAAGCTTACTATCACAGTTGCTCATAGCCTGTTTTTAACTGTATATATATTTAAGTAATAACATGTTTTAATGCATATACCTAAATATGGGCTGATTTAAGCCACGTATCTGGTGAACTCTCACTCCAAAGTAGCTATTAAAATAGATGTAAGTGCTTTGTAAAAGAAGGAATTGAAGAACTAAAATCTTCAGACTATGTGTATCCTATAAAGCCACAAAGGTCAGGACTTTAGAACTGTAGGAGGGATTATAGTACAACCTGGTAGTACTGGTCTGCCGTGGCTTAGGATAATAGAGCCTTTCCAATATTGGCACTTTAGCTTATCACATCTGTTTACTGCGTTTATGTGCACCTCATCTCTTCAGAGGCTCTGAAAAACAGAAGAGACTGTGCCCCAACTAAACAGTGTATTTAGGCACTAAAATATGATTTAGAGAGATTTTTGGTATCTGGATGCAAGAATGCAATGTACAGAAGCCCTGCCTAGCCATTTATAAATCTTTTTCAAGGCTAAGCCTCGCCTGGAGTCACAAACTAGATGTCCATATTCCTCTGCACCCTCGCAAATAACTGTAAAATGAGGTTGCCCAAATCCGTATGGTTAATGTTGCTGCATCATTGACATTGCAGAACTGAAGAGCCGAAAGCCTGATTACATGTCTTCAAGTAGAGGGTCTTTTTCATCAAAGTTTAGGCTCTTCAACTTGATTGTCTTTACCGTGCTGGTGCCATAACTAAGGGGAATGGTTACCAGTATCTTTCATAAGACATTAATATTGCATTAATTTGACTTTTCTAAAATAATATGAAGCAAATTATGTTCATAAGATTACTATATTTGAGACTCATTTCTCCTTAAACTTTTTTTACCCCTCATGCTGTTGCACTGCAGTTGCAGAGCAGAGTTACAGGGTTTTTTTGTATGTTAATGGTTGTCACCTCTCTAAAGTGAAAAGTTTTTAAGACTTTTACAGGTACTTAGTTAGGTTTTACAAGTTCCAAAGCGATCCTGGAAATCGTCTGGACAGAAGCATATACATTTCTTAGGCTTCCAATTTTTAAGTTCATGCATTGAACCTGACTTTGAGCAGACCTTACTATTTGCTTCAGATTATGAATTGATTTTTTTAAATTGCACAGAGGACTGGAATTGAGAAACAATAGATAGAGAAGCATGTAAGAAGGTGTAAAGGGATGCCTTTACCCCATTCTTTGTTCGGTGTGTATGCTTTTTTAAAACTCTTCCTGTATATTCCCTTAATATGGAAAATCTTACCGGTACTAATTTCACTCTAGTTTGAGCACATGGACCTAAACTCAGTCTAGTTGTATCCTAATCTCAGTGCATCTAACCTGGTTTGAGTGTGCCCATAACGTTTTTGCACTGCTGTAACTGACTGCTTCTGAATACATTAGGAACATTTTCTAGATACAAATAAATGAGAATTTGTGGCTTCTTTGAAACGACATGCAGAGACCTGTCCGTCCCCTGTGAGAGGATTATCTGAGTTGCAGTGTAGGCATGCTGTGGGTGCAGGGCCAGCTGAGGTACTGCAGAGCCTGTTAGTGAAGGGGCAGGGCTACATATCCATGTGACTGTGCTTTCAAAGCCAGCTTTATTTTGAAGGTAATATTAACAGCTTGCTTTGTACACTAAGTTAATAAGACTGCTTGAAGGCAGGGGTAGACCTGGTGTGCCTGTTGTCCTTTACCCTCCGGCTTCCAGGTGGCCAGTGCAGAGACTTCCAAGTGGCTCTGTGGAGATCTCAAAGCCAGCAATACCTGCCAGACTGGGGACAGCTTCGTGGGAAGCCTCTCTGATTTGTCTGCACTGTCCTCTGTGGAGCTCCGGAGGCCAAGAACGCCGCAGGGGCTTGGCTTCCGCACGCTGGGAGCTGTAGCTAGGCTAGTAAGCCTGCCCGGCATCCAGGGGTACACCTTGCTGAAACACCCCTCTGAATCTGCACAGGGGCCAGCCTGGCTCCAGACTTGCTCCTTGTGGCTGCACAAACCTGACCAGGTCCTGACACACCTTATGCAGAATATCCAAGCTCTGTTTTCCTCCATTACCCTGAATGACAGCGAGTTGACTGTACAGGCGTTGCACTTAGGCTGTGTCCTGTCTTTCTTCTGACTTTTGTCTCTGCAGAGATACGCATATTAACATTATAAACAGTTTGACAAACAACATTAACTTCTAGTATTCTTCAAGAGTCTTGATGTTGTCTTAGTTACTTTGATAGGGTGATGGGCAAGTCAAGGTCCATAGGCATTAAGAGTGGCGTCATACATAAGTGGAAAAAGCTTTATTATTGTTGTTACTATTTAATTTGGATGTAGCCCTTGAACATGAAAGAATACACTGTTCCCTCATGACACATCTGTTACCTGGAAGTCTCCTGCACTGTAAGGGAGAAGGGGAGAAAAGATCCTTGTTTTGATTGGAAAAAGCCTGTTCTTTCCAGCTATGCAGGTGTTAACGTTGTTTTATATCTTTTGCTTCAGTGTGCCTCCTCCATCAGCGTCAAGTAAGATTTTCAAATTTGTCATAAAAGCAACAGTTTTTGGACTGATGGGATATGGCTGCTACCGAATAGGTCAAAGGACGGTTCAGTTTATTCTCTCGATGCCAGCAGCACAGAGCTATCTTCAGAAGCTGACAGAAATAAGGTCTCAGCATTGAACATCAAGTGGAGGCACTATGGGAAGAAGGTGGCTGAAAAAGGGTGATAGAGGCAACAAATGTGAACTGGACTGAAAGAAGAGCGAGTTGAGGATTCTAGTCAGAGATGATTGATGCTGAGCAATGCCGAGTTGCTGTATAATAAAAGATTTGATACTAAAGTTACACCAGCTATGATCTAATAAATAGGTTTGATTCCTGGTAAGTGTGTTGCATGAAACCACGTGATTCCAGATTGAGGTAAAAGAAATATGTACACAAATATATATATTATATGTACGCATACTGTATATATAATATATATTACTGATGATATAGTACAGACAGCTTAAAGAGTGTATGTTCATTAATTCTTTTCCAGAGGAACAGAACAACAGAAAGTAACCTAATTGGCTGCATCTGCTCTGAAGTTCAGGGATGCTTGTCTTGAGTGATTCTTTGCTTTTTTCCCTTGGGTATAATAATACCTAGTGGTCATTTCTGGTGCCAGACACTTTTACACGTAATTTAGAAGGACATCTTCTCAATGTGTGTTTTATACTTAAAACATTTAGGCTTTTTTTAAACTTAAGAGCTTTCCAAAAATTTCAGAATTGTACAGGCTGTCATACGTACACTGCTCAAATTTTTTACAAGCCTTACTGAAGAACAGGAACGTTGCCTTTAGATTGCATCCCTTGTTACCACCACCAGTTGAATTGTCTTTCTCCTGCATAGAGAACGTATAGCCACACCATCAGAATGCAATGTGGTTTGTGTCAGATGTTTACAGGACACTCTGTTCCTTTAGATTAGCTTATTTAAACTGTATTATTTAGCCAAATCCTGCTGGATTCAGTATTGTAAATTTAAGAGACTAGAACTACTGTACAATTTCCTTTTGTTTCTCATACAATTTACTTTTGTTTCTCAGACCTTTCATTATTGGGACAAGAAGTCTGGAATTGATAGCACCTGCCCCTCATTTTTGATACATGAAAGTATTTTATTTATCAATGTAATTTCTCAGTGGATTAATGTTTTAATCTATTTAATAGAAAAGCAGTGTTCAGTTTAGTTTTTCAAACTAGCTGTAGCATTTTATTTGGATTACCTGCTATTTATACATAGAATTATGGGTACTTCAAACTGCTGTGATTTTCTTAATTATCCAGGACAGCCATCCATCATCAATCTTTTTTTTTTTTTTTTTTTTCTCTAATCCTAGGTTCATATTTCATAGGAATTTTTTTGGTACCCTTTATACAGGATTGCCAATGATTGTAAAGTGCCCTCTGCCATCAGCTAGTCCCAGTTCAACAATACAAGTAACTGTAACTGTCATATCAAAGTTTTAACCTGATGTATTTGAATGCAAGAGTCCCATTTGCTCCTCAGGCTCATACACCGTTGCTCATTGCGTAAAGTGAAGTTTTTATCTGTATTGATTTCTTTTGGGAATGAAAGATAGGAACCAGTGTGTGAGGCAGGAGGAGGAAAAGGTGATGTGTTTTGTGTTTCTTTGTTGTTTTCAGTTGGTTCAATAAAATCAACAAACTGCTTCTAGTAGGGTGTATTTCCAAAGCCTTGTGTTGGAAATTGTCCCATAGTCTATTGTTTGCTGAAAGTATGTACATGTATCTTCTGTGCAGTGTTGTCTCTTTCAAGCTTTTTATATGAAATTAAGGGTCTAAATGCTCCTCTCTGTGATGGCATTGACTTTACTGGGAGCTGGTCTGTCCATGCAACCTGATGCTTTTCTGCCTTGCACTTTGAAAATTTTATGAGTTCCAGTGCAGCAAATCATTTAAGTGCATGTTTATCTTTAAACCTATTAAAACTAACCCGATCCTGCAGAGCTCTTAAGATGATGCTAGGTGCTTTTCTGGATCTGGGCCTTACAGTTGTGCAGGGAATAAACCTTAGCAAATGAGAATGGCAGCAATTCACACTTCTAGGACACAAAGTGTAAATGATAATATAGAATATAGTGGAGGCGGGTCCTTTTATTTTCCATCTGTCAGTGCTTAAGAAACCACCAGCCATCTCTAGCAAGTAGAAAAGCAGCATTTGTAAACAATTTATAGAAGACTAGAGTGACTGCCTGAATTTTGATTCCTGATTTTTTTTTTAAAGGTTTAATGTATTGTTTACAATTAAGCAGTCCTATTTTAATAATTCTATTACATTTTATGTACATTTTTAAAAGATGAAAACAAAAGCTTAAGCTCATTCTTCTCCTGGCTTTACTGACATACCAAAATATTGTTTTGTTCATTGTTTTTTTGAGAATTTTTAGCTGGTAGAATTCAATATATTGATGTTTTGCTTTAAGTTATCTACAGATTTTTAAGGTATCTGCAGATATTTTAAAAGTTCTGTAGATCTTTGATATCTGTGCTCAGGTAATTTTACACAAAGGAAAACAAATCTAAGGTAAATTTTAGATATGAGCCTTAAACTTGGGTGGGACTAATGCTAAATGATTGTCATGGAGCATTCTTGCAGATGTAATCTTTTATGCTTTTTAGCCAGAAGTGATTACCATGTAAGTTGTCCGTTCATTATTCAGTTATTCTCTCCAGTTAATACCTTATGCCTACTGTTTCACTCTTTTTTTAATGAAACATATCAGCAGATTCTTCAAGGAGCCTGTTTGCGGACGGAGAATTTGCGATTTATCTTCCCACTGTTGCAGACTGGCAGATCATATGCATGCACTGTTTACTCAGTGGCGCTGGAAAGCCTGATGAATTTGCAGAACTAACAGTCCTATGAATCCATACACGAATGCTCAATGTTGTATATTCAATGTGTTGTACTGTTTATGTAACATAATCAGTGTTTTAGGTCCATTCTTTTCTGTTCTAGTCAGTCTTTTCAGTGTTAACAGCATCCTGTAAAATTTATGTTGAATTGTCCCAGCCCCACCTCAACCTTATGAAGCCATATTGTATTTTTTTGGTGACATGTACATCTGTTTTATGCATTTGTACATGTGATGTAAATTTGAAGTATTTTTAACAATGTGTGCCTTTACTCGAAAGTGATTTAAAGTAAACAGCAGTATGTTCTATGATATAAAAAATAAAATATTTTAACCACCATTTCTGTTGAAGGCATTTGTTTTCCTTATTAATCAATATTTTTATTGAGAACAAACACTGGTTATCTAGACCTAGTACATGATAATTTCGCCATCTGACGCATTTTTCTGAATGTCAGTTGGAGTAAATACCTCCCACTGAGGGGCATCTCAGTGTAATGTTGAAGTAGGGAAACTGGTTTCTCAACCTACCATATGCAATTGGTTGAGAGAAGAAAGGATGAGTTTCCCTGCCCTACTAAACATGCAGGGAGACTGACTTCTCAACGTGAGTACCTAAATTCAAAGTCCAGAGTTAGGCATGGTGAGTTGACTTGTTGTTGTTGTTGTTGTTGCTTTTCTTTTAATGTCTCTCCAGTGCTCAGTTGTGCAAGGAGCTGATGGCCTTAGTCCCAGTCCAGTGAAGCGCTCAGACACTGGCCTAACATCAGGCACAGTCACTTGTGCTTACAGTGCTGGCTGCTGCATGGGAAGTAAATACCCTTAGAGTGGAAAAGATATTGAATTAGTTGCAAAGAGTTTAATCTTTCAAACTGAGCTAGCTAAATCAATGTGACCATTACTTTTTTTTAAAAAAAGCTAATAATAAAAAGACCCTATATTCATACTGAAAGTAAGTATATATGATAAGCTATATTCCATACAGATAGTCTGCTGATGGTATACTTTGTCAATCAGTGCTCCATACTTTTTGATTGTATGCGTGTGAAGCAAAGTGCAGTCCTGTTTTCCTTGATCAGGCAAACTTCCCTTCAGTTGCACTTGGAGCTGCATCTGCAAAGGAGTGCTGGGTAAGCCATTTAGGTGGAAGAAAAAAATTTTACATACTGTAGTCAAATACCATCCATGGGACTGGCAGATGACATGCTGCACAGCACATGAGCTATAGAGCAGTGCTCAGTCAGGCAGCCTCAGTTTGCACACCTGCACACGGAAGGCAGCTGCCTGTTCGCGGAGTGTATTGTTCACCAGTGTTACATGCATACTGCTGGCCTAGGTCATGTTTGAGATATCTTTTCTATACCAAATACCGAACCAAATTAAAAAATTTATTTTTGAGGTGGATTAATATTGCCCAGATTTCCATTGGAAGCTGTTTTTCTGTGTGTGTATTGTAAAACATCTAAAAGGCACTGAGAAATATATCAAGTTATCTCAAAGTGCCAGGCAGTAGTGGGAACTACACATGGAAAAGAAACAACACACTTGTCACTTGTGTAACTAAGATACTCATGTACGTATTTTCCTGTTTCTTTCTAAAACTGAAATAAACTTTAATTTTAGACTTGAGTGTTTTGAGATTGATTTTTTTTTTTTTCCAAGATTGGGGGGGGGTTAAGTATTTGCAGGAGAAGGGTCACTTTTCTGGCTCTGACTGATGGACAGACTTCAGTGTGGTGCTGAGCCCTTTCACTTGGCTGTGGAAATGTGCATGAAAGACATCAACCACTGGACACAAGTGGCTCCAAAGATAGAAAGCTGAAATCAGTCTACTGACTGTTCAGGTGAAAAAATACAACTGCTGCGCATGTCCCTGCAGCAGCAGGTTTTTTGTGTCCATTTGTATGTGAAGGAGAACAGGGAATAGCTGGAGCAGCTGTCCTATTCGGCAGGTTGTAGCTGAAGAGCCTGGCAGGGGCTTGTCTTATCTGCTCCCTTGTC
Organism: Aquila spilogaster; assembly: GCA_024606505.1. Classification (NCBI taxonomy): domain Eukaryota; kingdom Metazoa; phylum Chordata; class Aves; order Accipitriformes; family Accipitridae; genus Aquila; species Aquila spilogaster. The sequence continues at coordinate 29,160,268 of JANHGO010000069.1, forward strand.
ACTTGCCTTCTGCAGTCTAACCAATGGGGAGCAAATGAAGCTTTCTATACTTCAGGGAGGCAACAGCAGCAAAGATGGGGCTAGCCTCATCCTCGCTCCTGGTGTAGGGAAAAGGGCAGCAACTGGGGGCATGAGTGCCCTTTTCCATCTTTGGGTCCCTGCCACCTGGCTCTGGCTCCTTCTCAGGTAGCTCTGTGGTAGGGGCAGCTGTGGCAGAACGCAAACACTTGCTTCTGCTTGTCTGATGTTTCAGCTGTTGGTTCATTTAGTACTGTACAGCAAAGCTCCAGTGGTGATCATGTGAGGCAGGGAAAAGATGCATGCTACCACTTTCACACTTGCCTTATCCAAGATACTTGGTGCTGATACATCAAGACCAATGCATGAGGGAAAGTGGAAAGACTCAGACTTTAAAAAAATAAAAAAAAGCTCTGTTATATGCTTGGAAAATGTTGTGTCTCCTCCAAACTAACTGACATTCTTTCAGTGGTAAAATGTCCCTGCTTTTGGCTACAGAGATGAGCCACAAACTGGGCAGAGTAATTAAGAGTGACATTTGGATTAGAGCATGGTGGGTATTAACGCACCGTATCTCTGCAGCAACTGAACTGCACACCTGCCATCTTCTGGGCCAGCTGGAGTACTGGCTGTACACTCCCTGGAGCTGTGTGCGGCCAAGGCTGGCAGGACAGCTCCATGCTTCGCCTTTGAGTGAGTGCAGCACGTTTCCAGGTGTGCACCAGCTGCCAGTGAGCATCTTCACCTCCCTGCCTCTCCCCTCCCTGCTTCCATCTCTGCGGTATCTCTTGCCTCATGATTACAGCCCAAGTTCTTTGGAGCCGAGACCCAATGTTGCAGTTCTATTTTTGCCTTCTGATTTAACTGGAAAATACAATAGTAATAACTTAGTGCCATCTACCGACTGCAAATGGTTTACCTGGTGTGTCTGCTTTTAAGTGGAGGTGTCTACCAGACCCTGAGGCTGTTCTTCAGAGAAGGTAAGTGCATACCTTGGAGAGGTTTGGTTTGACTCACCGATGTGGTACCTGGTATTAACTGAAACAACACAAAAATAGGAGCATCCTGAATAATTACTGACTCATAGTATACACCCATTTCTCTTTCTTCTTGTGATCGTATTGATGCTTGAGAGGCAGATTCTTGATGAAACAACAATAACATATTAACCTTCACTTAAAAAAAATTAAGTATCTGCCAAAAACCATGATTATGTTGCTTGTAGGGTACTTTATGGAAAATACAGAATTACACTGTTAGAGAACATCCTTATTACACCTTAATTTTACTCTTTTGTAAGAATCATGGTTTTAAAACAATTGAAATTAGTGTAGATTGCTTCATTTGTAATATTTCAAGGATAGACTTAATTTGCCTATCATGTAAGACCCAGCCTCAGCAGACCTTTACTCTCATTCTTCTAAAATTTAACATATTATTGTTTGTTGTGTTGAGGGATTGCTGCTCTTCTAAGGCAGCTGCAGAGTCTGTGGGCTTCTCACCCCAAACCACATCTACCATGACCACCCCGGCAGGCTCTTGGTGCCCCTCTTTAACTTGGGGCAGAGCAGGAAGACTTGGGGAACCCACAGTAGCCTTGATGGTTCATTGCAGTTACCAGGAATTTCTGCCTGGCCACTACATACATGGATTCCTACTTCTCTGACTGTGCACAGGCAGGCCAATAATGGTGTTCCTGGGCAGGTGGTGGTCAGATCCTGTCCTACACGTGCTCTCTGGGATGCCCAGGCGTGTTAGAGGAAGGCTCATGGCAGGCAGCACTCCCACGGCGTGGACCACAGCTCTGACTCCCCTCTTCAGACCAGTTACCCGAGACATAACTGAGGCACATTGTTTATTAACTGGTGAACACACTATGAGGAAACTAGCAAAACAGAAAAAATAATCAATAACCTAAGTACTGTACCACTGATCAAGTCATATGTGTATGCAAACCATAAGGCACAGCTATGAAGTTACAAGCTCTGAATCTCAGATCTAACAAGCCTCACATGTGGCCAACCCTCAATGACAGTTTTTTAAGTCCCAAGGTGCAGGTTTGTCCCCCCATGCCATGACATACAGCCAGAGACCTGATGGAGCAAGTGCAGTGGATTATCCCAGGCGATGCCTTCCAGCTTCCCAGGGCTTGAGCGTGCAGGTCAGTTGTGCTACCGGTTGTAGGCATCCACACTCCCACCATCAGCAGGAGCCCTCTGGTCTTCTTTGGTGGACTTCATACCTCATTCTTTGGCATAAGGGCCCACCTTTTTGCCACCTCCTCTCCTCCACCCAAATCCCTCCCAGATAAACAACCTGCCCCCAATTACTTCCTCCTCATTCCTCCTGGTTTTGCTACAGCCATACCTAACTGTGGTATTTCTGACACCATTACCCAGGCAGTCACAGCCTTACATGGCGTTACTGGCAGGGATACCCGCTGCGGGCAGCCTGGCTCCCCACGACTCCCCCACAGTTGTCCCGCAGGGTTTAGTTTACCTCCTACAATTACTAGATACAACTATTCCATCTTAGCCTTGATCCCTGTGCAAGCTGACCAAGCACCAGCAGGACCTTATCTGGCAGTTTACATACCAGAGAGCAGCAGCAGAGGCACATGTTTGTCACCCTTCTGCCAGCACTGCTGGGGCCTTGGCTCTTGTGGGGCTGCATGCTCCAGCGGGACCTCTCGCTCACAAGCCACCCTCTGGTCTGCCTGACCTCCTCTGAGGACATTCAGACCACTCTGGGTGCTCGTAAGCTCAATCCCTTCCGGCTGGAAGCCACCACAACTGTTAGGCTAGCAATGCACATCAGGTGTTCAACCCGGCACATGAGCACAGTCTTTCCTTTTGAAACAAGCAAAGCATATATAAAGAATGCCATTACTTCTATCATAACTAAAAACAAGTACAGGTTTAAGTGCATTAAGTGCTGCATAGTAGTAGTTTTTGGAAACCAACCCATGGAGATGTCATACCAACGATGTACAGTTCACAATTTCAGTCTCTGGTTCTGACAGTTCCTTACTTGTTAAGGTGGTCCTCAGGCTTGCAACTTGGTTCCAAGAAGCCAGAGGAGAGACTTCTGTATGCTGTCACATTGCCTGAACACCTCATCCCAGCAAGGCCTCTCAGCTCCCACACAGATGTCATTAGTCCCTCGTTCAGGAACAAACCCCTGCTTTTGAGAACAGGCAAGTGAATGTACACCACCAACAGATGTAATGCCACATCTTTAGTCTTCTCCTGGAGCCGCAGAGGTCATGTTATCCTCCCACTCTCCCAGTACAGGTGAGGTGACGCATACACAGCCTGCACTGTTACCAACCCAACCAGCACTGGTGCTCCCACACTGACTTGCTCCACTGATGTGTGACAATATCCTCCTGTGGTCCACAACCAGATGTACAGAACCAGTACATATGTTTCACTTAGATGTCCATTTGCAACAGCAGTTGGTGAAACTTCCCTTGTAATATGGGATCTCTTTGTTGTACTATCCATGAGAACAGATTTAATCCACCCATAAAAGTGGTTCTAATAGCTAACAATTGAGCTTGAGTACAATAGATAGAGATATTATTGAATTTAATCCCTTATAGCTTGTTGGTTTGGTTTGGTTTTTTAACTTGGCAGTTGCTTTCACCACATGCCATATTTGGTTATCCCAGGTAGTTATCGTTGCTGTTGCATCAAACAACAGTCTGAAGTTTGTTACCCATTTACCTTGTATATGATTCAAAATTGCTGCCATTTTCATAGAATGTATCACAGAATGGTTGAGGTTGGAAGGGACCTCTTGAGAGCATCTGGTCCAACCCCCTGCTCAAGCAGGGTCACCTAGAGCTGGTTGCCCAGGACTGTCTCCGGATAGCTTTTGATTATCTCCAAGGATGGAGATTTTGCAATCATAAGAGAGGTACAACCCACGTACACACAGGTCACACTGGATGTATTCTAGAATAGTTCATGCCTCACATATCAATTCCCCATCTCTTTCCCCATCTTACAGGATTAACATGGATAGTGTCCTACAGGGTTTGTGGATACTTGTGGATGGTGTGATTTTAGTTTTGGACACGCTTAGCAGCCAAAACTAAATCCGCACCATCTGAACAACTAAGAGCATTGTCAGGTGATACAACTGCATCCCCCTATTATTACACTGGTTGCAAAGGTACCATTTGTATCCCATGCAGCTTCTGTGGCTGACCCACATTGGGATCCAAGCTGAGGATCTAATTTATTAGTTCCATCTTTTTGTCCAGTCCATGCTCTCTTACAGGTGAAGTCAAGTTAACTCTGGAAGGACTATTAACAAATGCTTATTACTTGGAAACCAAACATCTGAGGTCACCCTCATCATCACCAGGCCTCGTATTAAAACTCCTTTGACATCTTTCTTGAAGTAAATAAAAATATTAACAGCAGTGGTGATGTTCCACATCCAAACTATCACTCTTACACCTAGAAGCCAGCAGAACACACTGAACAGGACCTGCAATGCTTTAACAATATTCCTGATGCCGCCTTAACACAATGATGAGCACCTCGAAGATGGGTCTCGGTGAGGCTCTCTGTGGTCCACACCTGCAATCCATCCCACAGCCACATTTGATCCTGAAGACCAATCTTACTTCCACATTAGATAGAAACATTCTTTTTGATTTCCTGGCAGTGGGCCCCACCTACCCATGAAACCGCCCCTTCTTTGTTTCCAGTTAGTTCTGTGTTTCCCAACCCATGAGCCACAATCATCCCTACATTTTCTCTGGGCCTTCCCCTTTGTACCTGGGTTGTGGATGGGACCACACTTCCCAGTGGGGGTTGATTTTCTCATTGCTTTATAGCGGCATGCTGCTCCTCGGCTGTGCGACACCGGAGAGCAGCATGGGCCCATGCTCTCTGCTGACTGAACCCTGCCCCAGGATTGAATCAGTATCAGAGGCGCATGGCTGTTTACTGACATTGCCACAGAGGACATCCCTCTGTGGGGCAGGGCCACAGACCAGCTCGTAAGGGCTGCAGCAAGGCACCTGGCACGCTCTTTGTTCCCAAGGCCCAGCACACAAACAGAAGTACTCCAGCTTAGTCCTCTTTCTTCAGCAATTATCTTCTGTCTCACCTTGATGGACCTACTAGCTCTCTCCACTACCCTGGAGGACTGCAGATGGTAGGAAATGCGAGTTAACTGATGCACCCCTACCCCTTCCAGGAACTTCTGGACTGGTGCATCTGTCAAGTGGCTTCCTTTATCTGAATCTGTTAAGATTGGAGGACTACATCCCTTCAATACTTCACATAACGACCAAACCTCAGCGTTAGCAGTACCCTCACACACTGCCACTGCCTCTGTCCATCTTGCTGTTCTGCCAATGGCAACAAACACAAACCGAAACAAACCCTCCTTCAACCTCTTCAAGGGGCCCACGGAATCAATTTGCCACTGTTCAAGTGGCACCCACTCCCAGGGGTCAAAGGCATAACTCAACATGGATTTCCAATTCACAGAATGGCTTGGGTTGGAAGGGACCTTTAAAGATCATCTAGTCCAGCCCCTAAGGTTGCAAGGGGTTTCCACCATCCACATGCTCCATACCACTGGGCTTCCACAGAAATTGTGAAAATAGGGATTTTTAAATCCCAATCTATTCAGCCTTCATTGCACCCCCGAGCCTCCTCATGACCCTTCTGTGCTTCAGTACCGTATGGGTACTGGGACAGGAAGAGGGGGTCTCTGGCTAGAACCACTTTATACTCTTAATTTACTACCCTTGTTTCTGTTTTACTTTTAGACTGGCACTTCACCGACGTGGGGACTCCTGTGATCGCTTCACTTTGAGCCAGCAGCACAATACTGTTTTCCCTTGGACAGATCTACCTTGAACTGAGACAGGAAAGTCATTCCTAAAATGTTTGCCCCCCCTTTTACCAGAATTATCCACCCATCCAGTTTATCCTCCCTTACCCACAACTGGGCTTCTACTCCTTTTCCCCTCCTTTTTCCCCCTTCCCACTCCCAATATCCAGATGGATTTAGCAAGGAATGGAGGACCCTGATAATCTAATAAAGTCTCTGATCCCATAGCAGTTAAGAAAGTAACCTCCCACCCCCCCTTCAACAGACGTGGTACCTCCACGCAGCCCCTTTTCCCTGCACACCAGGTCAGTGTGGTGGAGGTTAATCCCACTGACACCAGGGGTTGGGACTCCTAATCTTTAGGGTCCCCTAAGGGTGGGTCTAGCTTTCTCTTTGGGACAGGGGGAGGAGCTGGTGGATTCATCTGCTTCAGTTTTTCCCAAATCTCCTCTTGCTTAATCCCCTTTTCCTGAAGGATTTTCTTCATTTTGGCAAGTAAAACTCCTGTGGGCTGACTATCTAGCTCTCCTTCATTCACCCCCTGGCTTATTAAATATTTCCAAATTGTCCCTCTAGGAATGTATTTCCTCCCCTTTGCCCCCATCCTGTCCTTCTTCACCATCCCTTTCCCCTCAGCTCCCATCAGGGTCCCCATGTTCTCCAAGGTAGCCATGCACTCACCGAGGGGGCGGCCGATTAAAGTAGACCCCAGGCTGATGAAAAACCCCTTGTGCAGCCTGGGAGCACGGCAGGCCAGCACCCCCACGTCCCCCTGCTCCACGTTCACCCCAAAGATGTCAAAGTCGGGGGTCACCGGTTCCTCCCTTTGCTTTAACGCCCGGAGTAAGACATTCCCGCACACGTAGGCTGACGCCTCCTGGACGTCTCTCCAGGGCGCCCCCTCCATGTTATCTTTGAGGGGCTCGTACTCTCCCAAATTTCTGATCACCAGCCGCAAGATCTCCCCCCCCGACACCTCATCGGCAGGCAGGGCTCTGATAATCGCCCCTACTTTGGGCCACGGCAGCCTGATGGCGGTCACCACCCGCTTCGCCTCCTCGTGCGTGAAGGGAGTGCGCTGCTCCAAGCTCCACATTCGGTTTACCCACACGGGCCATCCTTCCTTTCGCTTCCTCCACACCTTCTCTTTCCTGGACGTATCCCCCGCTTCCTGGCCCCCATCTCCCTCTGCCGGCTTTGCCTTCCCCGCACCCGCTCCTTGCTCCGGCAACTCTTCCCGCGCCTCCAAACCCCAGCCGTCCCCATCCCGCACCTCTGGGTCCCAGTCTGCCTTACTGAGAGCCGCCACCTTCCTCCGATCCAAACCCTTCCCCAGCGACAGCAGGGTAGCCAGGCACTGCACTTTCCTTCTCAGCCGGGCGTTCTCGGCCGCCTCGGCCCTCAGCTCTTCCCTCAGCTTGGGCAGCTGCTCGGCCTGCTCGCTCAGCCGCGAGCTATCGCGCCGCAGGGCCAGGATCTCGTCGCGAGCCACCTGCAGATTGTTTTGCAGGTCCCCGATACGCTGCTCCTTCTCCTCCACCGCCGCCTGCAAGGCCCGGGCCAGGTCGAACAACAGCCACTGCAGGGCCGAGCACTTCTTCTCCCCCTTGGGATGGTAGGCGGACACGTAGCTCTGCCAGCGCCTTTCCGCGGCTTTCAGGGAGGGCTCCTGCCCGACGACCTTGTGGTCCCACGGGTCTCCCCCGTGCTCCAGCATGGCCTGTACCAGCAGACCCCTCTCCTCCTGGCCCGGGGAGCTTTCCGGCTCCTCTTTCTCCTTTGACTTCCCGCCCCTCGTCAGCCAGGACATCTTAACGCCGGCCAGCGCCGAGCCGGGACAGCCTCGGGCAAGCCCACGCGTGCCACCGCCCCCGGCGCTCTCCCTCTTCGCCCCCGGCGCCCGAGGCGCAGCCGAGGCAAACGGACCGTCCGCTGACTGACGGACGGACGCCACGCCAGGGCACCGCCGCCCCCCCGCGACCTGCTGGCGGCTCCAGCCGGCCGTCCCTCACGACGCCTCCGGCCTCCGGGCGGGCTGAGGCCGCCCCCGCCGCGGGGCCAGCTTTTATATCAGGCACCGAAAGATTGGATAAAAGCTTGTAGGCACACATGTCAGGAATCTGAGGAGAAAAAAAAATCCTCACTGTTTACTATTGCTTTTCCCTTCCTATCTCTGCTCTCCTGTCACTGCAGGTCTCATCAGAGTCTTCAAGCGGCACGTTTGTGTACCAGGGCTTTGTGCGTGG
>JANHGO010000069.1:29168464-29190231 GCA_024606505.1 Aquila spilogaster
TTCACAGTTGTAGACCCATGGGACAATCATAGTTTGACCCTTTAGGGTGAAGAACCCTAAAGGACCTGCAATGCCTGGGGAGTGGCTGGCTGAGCGCGCTGCGCTTCGACAACCTGGCGCTGCGCTCGCTGCCGGTGGACGCCTCGGAGGACGGCGGCCCGCGGGCCGTGCCCGGCGCCTGCTTCTGCCGGGTGCGGCCCAGCCCGCTGCAGAACCCGCGGCTGGTGGCCATGTCGCTGCCGGCGCTGGCGCTGCTGGGGCTGGAGGCGCCCGCGGCCGATCGTGAGGCGGCGGAGGCCGAGGCGGCGCTGTACTTCAGCGGCAACCGGCTGCTGGCGGGCTCGGAGCCGGCGGCGCACTGCTACTGCGGCCACCAGTTCGGCAGCTTCGCGGGGCAGCTGGGCGACGGGGCCGCCATGTACCTGGGCGAGGTGCTGGGCCCGCGGGGCGAGCGCTGGGAGATCCAGCTCAAGGGCGCCGGCCTCACCCCCTTCTCCCGGTAAGGCCCCGCGGGGCGGCCCGGCCCGGCCCGGGGCCGGCGATGGCGGAGCGGCCCGGTGCAGCTCCGTTTTGGAGGAGCGGCAGCCCGCTGCCCCCGCGCCGAGCCCCCCCTGCGTGGCGAGCTGGCTGTGCGGGGAGAGCGGGGACGGGCACGGGCTTCCCTGCCTGCTGATCGCGTTAGCGAGGTGCTTTTCCAGCTGGTTGTGTGCTGAGGATCGTCCCCCGAGGCAGAGGTCGCGCCTGAAGCCCTCGCGGTTGGGGGGGTTTTCTGTCTCCCCTGCAGCAAGTGTGATGCTTAAATGCCGGAGCGGAAGGTGGCAGAGTTTTCCTCTGGAAAATAAGACTAACTGCATCTCCTTCAGGCGCTGCGTTACTTCTGCCCCTGGTTAGCCTCCTCTGAGGTTTTTCCCCCTTTAGGAGGACGCAGACCGTGAGGAAAGAGGGGACTGGCAGCTTGTCATGGCCACCTGACTGCTTGCTGCCGTGTTGTCCTCTGGCCCGCGCAAATGGTATCTGAAATGCGGGTGTTTGGTCTGTTTGTGCTGCTGGTCCCTCTGCCTGCTGCCAGCAGTGCCTTTCCTCCAACCTTCCCGGCTGTGGGAGGGAATGGTGGAAAAGCCCCCAAAACGGCATACTGACCAAACCCCCGCAAGGGATGGGTATCTTCATTAGTCAGTTTAGCCTGCACTGCTTTACACCTTCCAGGTCATTTTCCCCACTTGCATTTCCTATATTTTCTGTTCCAGCTGTGCACAGGCTGGCTAACACCTTAGTTTCATACGAGTGGTGCTCTGAAGGCCTTCTTCAGGTCTGTGAAGGTTAAGAAAATCACAGTGAAAATCCCAGATACAGTGGTAGAGTTGTAGGTCTGCACTGGGCAGCAATCCTTCTTGCCTGTGGCGTCTGAAGTGCTGGGAATGTGGGCTGAGAACCACCCGCGCCTGTTCCATTTACTTGATATCTATTAAATGAGCTAGTTTGCTATTTGCTGTCTGTTCAGGGTTTTTTTAATGCAACTGCCATGCGTGCCCGTATTTAGCACCCCATTTGTAGATTATTTACCCAGAAAGTTCCGAAATAATACTATTTTTCAAGAGGCATAACCGTAGCCATTTTATTAAGAGGAAACCAGTGACTTATTATGTAATAAAATAGCTAAACTTGTCCTAAATTTTTTAATTTTTTGAAAGACTCTATTGCATCAATAAAAACAACAGAGTTAATGATTAAAAGGGATACGTGTAACTGGAAGGTTTATTTTCTTCTGTTACGTGTGGTCTTCATTGCAAGTGTGTTGTGTCCATCTGATTGAACTTTAACAGAAGTTGGAAGGTCCAGCTTTTGTTCTCAGATCTCCCACTACTTTGTTGTGCGACTGTGGACAGAGCATGTCACTTCTAGGCTTTTGTTTCTCCACTGCCATGGGGGAGACAGGAGTTCCTGCCTTTATAGCCTGAAAACTGTCCGTGTCTTCTTGTTGCAGACAAGCTGACGGTCGGAAAGTCCTGCGGTCAAGCATACGGGAGTTCCTGTGCAGCGAGGCTATGTTTCACCTGGGAATACCAACAACGAGGGCTGGAACGTGTGTGACATCCGACTCAAAAGTCGTCCGTGACATATTTTATGATGGGAATCCAAAAAGTGAAAGGTGTACAGTTGTTCTGAGAATAGCTTCTACGTTTATAAGGTAGAAGCCTATTTTGTTGGGTTTTTTTACTCTTTTAAAACCAAGCACAGCAGTCTTTTAAAATACAATTTTAAGTGTATTTTCCTAACGGCACCATTTGCATGTGTCTTGTTCTGGAGGCTTGGAACTCTTTTGTCGGGCTGTAGGAAGCTGCTCTTCTTGTCCAGCAGGTGGGATGAGCTGGTGTCTTTGCACACAGACAGATAAACACTAAGGATGCTAACCTGGTAGAAAGAAGAACTCAGTTCTGCAGACCTCAGAAGAGATTTTTCATGTTTACGCCTGCACAGAATACATGCTTTTTTTGATATTGGCAGTAGCGGTGGATTATAGCTCTACCCTTAATTCCAGAGTACTGCTGATGTAGTACACTTGGGTATACTTTCCCTGCCTGAGAAGTGTACGAGGTTCCTCCTCTGACACAAAACATTAGGAGTTGCAGGAAGTTGCATGGCTTCTTGTAAGGTAACAGAATATTAGAGGAAGGTGTGGCATAAAGAATATGTGCGTGCATGTGTATATATGTGTGCATGCCTGTGTGCATGTATATATTTACATGTGGAAAAATCTTACATGCTTGATGTACAGTCTAGTATTTTAAATAAGTCCTGTTCCTGTATGTTTACTGAGGACAAGAATTTTTCTGTAGAAGTGGTTGTAAGAAGCTTTAACAAGCTGGTCTTCAGTACTGGCTAGGGTCTTGATCTGTCAGTTTAGTTACATGTGGATGTATGCGCTTCCTTGTGTTGAGTCACTGAGCGTCGCTAGGTTCAGTGTAGGAGTCTTGCGGGTCTTTTCTCTCAGTTAGTTGAAGGATTGGTGTTAAACTCAAAGAGATGATGTGATGTTATTGCAACAACTGTTAATGTTTTTACTACATGCAATATCAAATGAAGTTAATAGTATCAGATAATACTAAAACATGTTTGCATTGTTTTAAAACAGATTTGGTTCTTTTGAAATTTTTAAACCTACTGATGAATACACAGGACGCAAGGGTCCCAGTGTTAACCGAAATGATATTCGAATACAGATGCTTGATTATGTGATCAGCACTTTCTATCCAGAAATCCAGGAGGCTTATTCAGACAACAGTATTCAGAGGAATGCTGCTTTCTTCAAAGAGGTAAGAAAGATCAGGTTCTCTTCATAAGTCCATAGCAGTCATCTTCAGGAACTTCATCTGCAAGCACAGATCACTGTAGTCAGTTAAAACCTTGTATCATCTGATTGCCTGAGCTACTATTTTCTTTGAAGAAAGTGCTCCTGATAGAACTGCTTATCGATGAAAGCAATGTTGATACCAATCAAATCAATGAAAGCAGTTTAACCTTCTTAATAACAAATCATGATTTTTCTGGTCTGGGAGAGCCTCCCAAGACTTGTCTCCGTTTGCTGAGGGTGTCTTGCACTACGATGGGGAATTCTGGCCCTGACTGTCAGATGATGAGTTGATGGTACTTACAACCACTTGCAAGGCATCATCTTGCAAAATGCTGAGAACATTAAGTCACTTTCTGTCTCTCATTTTCCAAATTACAAACAGGAATGTTGACTGCAAATCACTTTTAACTTCAGGCTTTAGAATTGAAATGTTTAAAGGCAGTCAAGCCCTGGAAGGGCTTGCCTGAGGAAGTTGCAAAACCTCCAACTTTGGGAATGGTAAGATCAGGTGAGATAAACATGTCTTAGATGTGGCGTAGTATCGGGTCATTTTGCAGTGGCCCAGAGGAGAGGCTGGGTGACTTCTGAGAGACCCATTTTCAATTACTGTATAAATTTAGACCTTAACAATTACTGGAGATCCATAATAAAAATCAGAACTATAACATCAGTAAATGTAGAATTACTATATTTGTCTTCGAAGTAAAACATAGCTAAATTAATTGGCATCTGCACTTTATCTCCTGAATATACCTTTTGCCTCACTGTTGATATTGTATTGCTATTCTTGACATTGAATTTCTATATTCCTTTGTCTCAGTGAGCAAAGAAAGCATTTGGGGTAAGGGAATAAGATGCTTCTCTGTGTTTTAGTGATTAGTAGATAGTAATGCTACCCTTGCAGAAGGGTTCCAATTTGAAAGTACTGGAGAGCTATAATAAAGACTCCTGTTTGGATCACCTGAAGTTCAAATAATGTTACAACCCAAGTAAGAAGGTTATAACTAGCCAGTAAGCAGAATAATTAAAAAATACCACAGTCTAATACAGTTGACTAGTTTATGTAAAAGAAGTTGTGGTGCTTTGAAATCTGAACTGATCTGGTAGGGACTGAGGGAATGGCTGCAACATGATGCATGTTCATAACAGACCAATAAGAGGTCAAAAGGCAGGCTTAAAGTCTGACATTCTCCAGATTTTGTGGGGTTTGAATTTGTGGGGGTTTTGGGTTTGGTTTTTTTTTTTGGTTGGTTGGTTTTTGGGTTTTTTTGTTGTTGTCTGTTCTTTTACTTTAACACAACCTGTGCATACTTGCATTAGTTCTTCAAAAGCAAGCTGTGGCTTGGTCCACCACTGGGTGCCGAAGAGTTTGACTTCTCTGGACAAGCCTTTTGCATTTTAAGGATTGGAGTTGATGAGGAGAACTGTGGCTTGTCACCTGCTGTGTGCATGTCCAGCTCTGTAGTTGATGGCATGTGTACCTTCTGATGGCAGAAAAGTCATGGGACTTGGGGATTTTTGTGGATGTGTGTGTGTGCCCAGTCCTACCTCCTTCTGCTTTTGGCTGCTTTTCCTGGCCCAGTTACTGCTGGTTTCCTCCCCCCAGTACTCACATCCTTTCCTTATTGCCCCTGTTGCCATTTTTTTTGCTTGTTTGTTGTGCTCCTCCTGCCTGTGCCTGTCGGCGCTCCGTGCCTGTGCTAGCATTGCCTCTTCACATTTTCTCTCCTCCTTAGTGACTTCCCATATCTTTCTCCACCTGAAAAGCACCCCAGTCCCTTACCTAATTTGACAAACATGTCCCATCTTTTTTAATAGCGGGGAAGTGCTGTCAGCTCAACTCTTAACGTGCTTTATCTTTCTTTTTGCACTGTGGAAGAAACAGAGGGGAAAAATTACAAGTGATTGCATTTGACAGCACTGTCTGGAAAGCAAACACCATTATCTGTACTGCTCAAATAATTTGTAGGTGTTATTTAAGTGAGCATGTCCTTGAGATGGTGCTGTTATTTATATATACACCATACTTGTTTTCTAGTATGGCTAGCAGTAGAAAAATGTGATCAAAAAGAATAAAGGTCAAAGTGAGTGCAAAGCTGTCTCTTTCTAATCAATGTACCCATCTTTGAGTGGCATCCGAGCTTTAATTGCTTTCAGGTGTTCCTCATTAGCAGGATTTCTTTTTTACCAGAACACTGGCAATGCGTGATGCATTCGTACAAAGACATCCAGCAGTCATGAATTGTCTTACTGCTGGAGTGCTTTCATCCTAACTCTGGTGGCCAGGATTTTTTTTATTTTTAAGTTTTACCATCTTCCTGGCACAGAGGCATTGTACAGGGTGTGTCTCCCTTACTGGTTTATGGCCTGCCAGTAATCAGTTTTGGACACATGTACCTGGCTGCTGACTGCCCCATGAAGTGGGGGGGGAAATGGGTAAAGTACCTAATATGAGAATATTGTAAAGAGTAGGAAAAAAACCAAAGTAGAAACATGGGATCTCAAAGTGAACCGGAAGCTTCTGTTCCAAGCATCATTTGTGGGTTTTACTACCTGTCAGATTATCCCAGGGCAAGATTTTTCTAATTTTTCTTCCTTACCTGACTGTACATGTTTAAAAAAAGGAAAATGGAAAAATTCTCGGTTTGAAGACAGAGGCATAAAACTAACATTTCCTCTATTAACTAGATTGGTTTTTAAACCTTAATAAAATACACTTGCACTGCTGCCTGGAGAGAATAGTTGCTTTAAATTTCTGTATATTGGGAAGATAACTAATTTTAGCTATGAAAGTAGTTTGGTTTAAAAGTTTTAGCTAATGGCTACATAAAATTTTTACTTGCAGCAATTCAGTAAAGTATTTAGAAATACCTAGGTTTATTTAAAAGCCAGGTTAGCTTCCTGAATTTTAGATTCCATAGGGCATATCTAGTGGTAATTGACAGGTGGGCTAATTTAATTAAATAACTAGAACTATCTTAAAATATTACAGTATTTATTTGAAGAATGCGGCACATGCAGTGATTGCAGTCAAGGGTTCTATAACAATAACTCTCAGTTAAGTAATGGAAAAACTCTGGTGAAGCATGCATTCGGTAAAGAATTAAGAATTCTTGAAGAATGAAGAATTTAAATTAAGCATTTAAATAAAATTGTCATTCTTGGAAGATTTTTACTTAACCTTGTAGCTTTTTTCCACTCTCAGCAAACTGAGGGAAGTGCTTGTCAGTGCTAAAACTTGTTAGCGGGGAATAATTTTTTTGTGTAAACCACTTACCTTCCTGTAAATCACTCCTATATACCCATTAAACCAAAAGACTAACTTTACATTGGGCTTTGTTGCATATAGTTAGTTTTATTCCTTAGACTTCACTTATGTTTTCTCCTGCCTGTAGTTAAAGGGTCTTTAAAACTAGTAGTAAACAAAACAATATATTTGTATAATGACTAGAATAGCACGCAAGTCTGGTGTCAAACAGTTTACCTTATTTCAGCACGCTGCCTCCAGTATGTTTTAAAGCTGTCCAGTTGACTTGCAAGTCAAGCGCGGAAGGAAGGAGGAGGAGGCAAAGAGGGCAGACCGAGAAACAGGGCAGTTACTAACAGGAAGAGAGAGGCAAGCTGTCCTTCAAGATATTTGTGTGTATGGCATACTGCCAGAATCTGCTTCCATCGGAGCTGTAGAAACATCAGTTCAGACTAGGAAATGCTTGGAAATACATGAATGTATTGGAAATACACTGTGTTGTAAAAGAAAGAAAAAAAAAATTTCTCTTTTAGATAACAAAACGGACAGCAAGATTGGTTGCTGAATGGCAGTGTGTTGGGTTTTGTCATGGCGTGCTGAATACAGATAATATGAGCATAGTTGGACTAACCATTGACTACGGCCCTTTTGGATTTATGGACAGGTCAGTGTGGCATAATTATTTGAAATGTGCGTATGTATTTGCTATGTAGAACAATCCTGATGTTCACGGTTGTTTTAATATTTTAACTCTACAGTAGATTTATGAGCTCTCTTTATGGCAAAGTAGATTGTTCTTTCTAGTTGTCCTGTAATTCTTCTTTTCAGCTTCTTTTTAACTGTATTCACAACATCTCTAACTGTTAGACTGTTCTTGTAGCCTTTGGGGTTTCTCAGTGTTTGAGAGGGCAGGAAAATATGTAATGAGGTAATTTTGGGAAAAGAATCCAGAAGGAGTGTTCCCTTTTGAAATTTTTAGTTTCCTAGAGGAGACTTAAATAGGAAAAAATAATACTTCTCACAGTATTGGCGTCCACATAACTGGAAGAATGCTAACTATTTCTTCATTTGTAGATATGACCCTGAGCACATTTGCAATGGTTCTGATAATACAGGGCGCTATGCTTATAACAAGCAGCCAGAGATTTGCAAGTGGAACCTGGGGAAGCTTGCTGAAGCTCTAGTTCCAGAGCTGCCCTTGGAAATAAGTGAACTCATCCTAGAAGAGGAATATGATGCAGAATTTGAGAAACATTATTTGCAGAAGATGAGGAAGAAACTAGGCCTAATCCAGCTGGAATTAGAAGAAGATAGTAAGCTGGTGTCTGAACTCCTCGAAACTATGCATCTCACAGGTTGGTGAAGACCACAGAAGGTTATTATTTAATAGCCCATCAGTATCTATAATCAACCCAAAATGTAGTTTATATCTTGACCTTACAAGAAAGCAGCCTTGCGTAACTACATTGTCATCTGAGAGAAGAACAAAAGACTGAAAAATAATTATTTTCTTGTGAACTGTGGGGCGGTTGTTGCCTTATACAGGGCTCCCCTATCTCACATCAGCACCCTCGCTGAGGGAGCAGTTTATTTGCCTCTTTAGAGCGGTGACCTATATACTGCTGCGGGGGGGAGTTAGGAAGGAGGTATGGGACTTGTTTTCCTGCTGATTTATTGGTTGCATTACTCATAGAATTCACTTTTTCAGGTGGAGACTTCACAAATATTTTCTACTCACTGAGTTCATTCTCAGTAGACTCTGATGCATCAAAATTGGAGGATTTCTTAGACGAGCTTACAAGTCAGTGTGCTTCTGTGGAAGAACTGAAAGTTGCTTTCAAACCGCAGATGGATCCAAGGTAATACTCTTCTTTACTTAAATGCTTTTGACCTGTGCTTTTAGTTTCACTATAACCATAATGAACTCTGCATGCTATGTAATATTTGACTAATTTTAAATTTGGAAATCTCACTGTTAAGTAGATGCATCATGATCTACAGCAGTGCAATTTCTTGTGTATTTTGTGACTGGTGAATGCTCAGCAGCGACTTGCAGCAGTTGGCTCTTGGGCTAAAGCTGTCTGAGCTTTTGTTTGGTCCTTTTTTTTTTTTTCTCTCCACTGTCTCTGCTGACTAAGGCTGTGAGAGTGCCAGATAGTGAAGTGATACAGAAATATTTTATAGAAGAAATGGATTTGAACAGTAATGCTACTGTGTTCTGCCAGTGTACTGTCCGCAAATAATGACTTTCAGCCACCGATGTTCTGGGCTAAGTATAACCTAAATGGACACTTCAGGCTCTGAAAACTGTGTGGTGCTGTCCATGTCCCATTTGATGGGCCACGTTCTGCAGTCCAGCTACTCTGGGCGTGGAAAAATAGTAAGTTTTGTTCAACTGCTGCTTATAACAGTGACTGCAGCAGTTTTTTGCTTTTTGGAGCGGTGGAAAACGGAATGAGTGTGATCCATTAATTTGTCACTTTTTTTCCTAGCATTTTCCCAGATGGGGGAAAAAAATTTAAGTAGGGGTATTTTGGATACGTTTTTTCCCCTCTCTCTCTGTTTAATAAGTGTTCCGTGAAGATAACTAACCTACCAAATTCTTCAGCTTTTTCTGTGTGTTGATATCACAGTTCACAATTTGCAGAAGGTAGGGAGTTAAGAAAACGGACTGGTGTGAAACTTGTTCATACAAGTTTGGTGTTATGCCAAGATGGTTGGCTGTAGCCTTTTATCATCTTGGAGATATTACCGGTTATTTAAGTTTTTGTGATGATACACTAAAATGAAAGGCAAAGAAATTAAGGTGGTGGATAGTGCTTATTTAATTGTTTGAGATTTCAGCTACTTTGAAATTGTAGGCAAATATCATGCAATATGAAGATAACTCGTGTGATAGAGATGAGAATTTTTTTTTAAACACTGCATTCAGGCTTGGAGGAATGTGAAAGTAGCTATAAATCATCATGATATGGATATAAAGCTTTGGAGGGGAATAGTACTGTGTTAAAGTAAGTGCATAACTGATTTTTTTTATCACAGCACTTGGGTATCATAGAGCTGGGCGTGTCAGATGCATGAATCAGATCTGGATAGTACTTTATATAAACTCATAAATCAAAGCACCTAGGTTATCTCTGCTTACTAAAAGTAGGAAAATCTGATATAATGAGTTGTCTGTTTTGAGGACAGGGAATAATGTTTCTTTTCTCCTTTGTTCATAAATGCATTCATAGAAGGAAATGAAAATACTTATTGTATTGATAAACTGCAACTTACACTTTGTTTTTTTTATTTTACTTTATGCTGTAGTGCAGTTATTAATCCAGGAAAAATAAAAGTTAGCTAACACAGTATTGAAAAATAAGGTGAAGCTACTGTACAACACCAGCTAACACAGTCAAATGTAAAAAGATACAACCCTAGTCAAACTCACAGCAAAACAGCTGGGATACTGCTAGGTATTTATTAGAGCAAAGCAGTTCTCATTCTTAGATTCAGACTGGTTAACTAAAAAAATTTAAATAAGCAAACTGTTGTCTCGTGACCTAAATGAGGTATCTTTCCCCATATCATTCAGGTTTTTATTAGTACTGGTAAGATTAGTAGGTGTTAGATCCTTATTCTGCATGCTGTTACAGTATTAAAGTTAGGAAAAGAAACTAAAAAAAACCCCCAAACTATGGATTCTATATTATCTTATATGTAAGTAAGATCAAACTCCTTATTTCAAATTCCTTTCAAAGTTCCCAGGGTATTTTGATGAGAATTGTACATCTAAACCCAACTGTTAATTCTGAAAATCTGCTGTCTGCACTGTATGTACCACAGGAATGTGAATAAATGCACTGAATAATGGGGAAGGAACAGTAAAATTAGCATAACTTATAATAAAAAATTATTCTGTTAATTATGAATTACTGTTATTTAACCTCTCTAGTGAAATCATAGGTTATTGTGAATGTTTTCATATCTACTTTATGGTTGCAAAAAAGATGGTTCTTGACAGGCAGCTCAACTTTAATGTGTTTGTTCCTTTTGTTCCCAGACAACTGTCAATGATGCTAATGTTGGCTCAGTCTAATCCTCAGCTGTTTGCATTAATTGGAACAAAAGCTAATATAAATAAAGAATTAGAACGCATTGAACAATTCTCTAAACTGCAGCAGTTAACAGCAGCTGATTTACTCAGCAGAAATAAGAGACACTGGAAAGAATGGTTGGAGAAATACAGGTAAGGTTTCTCAGTATTCATAGCTGTGTATTTTATTTCTGCATTTTATTTGAGAACAATGCGCCTGTCTCACGAAAAACACCCTGTCTCAAAGTATGTAGATTGGGAGGGACGTGGGGGGCATGCAACTCAGAATATTAACTACTGCCAAGATCAGCATCTCTGTTGCTGTGAAAGTTCAAGGGCATCTTTGTATTTTGTTTACTAGATTTGGGGGAGGCGTGGGGGTATAGAAATCACCTAGCATCAAATCTAGTATTAAAAGTACTTCAAGAATGTTGATGTGGATTCTAGCAGAGACTAATTTCAGTTGTGAGCTTTTAAGTGCTCAGTAACTACTATTTTATCCTTTTAAATTTTTTTTCTGAAAGAAAAATCTATGTATTAATACAGAAAGCAAGTAGAAGTATTCTTAATCAAAGACTAACTGTAAAAGAAATCACGGCCAGGAAAAAAATGTCCAGACTATTCTAATGGGCATAAATTAAAAACCTAAAAACTTAGTGTTAGCAGGAGATTTTTTTATAAAGAAAACCCCTTAGCAGAGCATTAGTTGTTTCTGCTGTGTGGATTAGTCAGGACTCCTTTCCTCACATGGCTGCCTGTGATCTTGTTCTCCTGCGGGGCTGAGAGTTTTAGCAGGTGTTTCTGCTAAAAGGTAGATCAAACTGCCTCAGCTGTATTGCATCCCTTTACTTTTCTCAGAACATCAAAAGCTTTAGCCAATAAACAAGTGTAGAAATACTTAAAAGGCAAGATCTGAATGTGATGGGTTTTGCAGAGCAATGCAGGACAGACCGTGCACCGGTGTCTCAATCTGACTTCTCGGAGAACATGCAAGGTGTGCCACTTCCTTGAGCCTTGCCAGGACGTGCTGACGGTCTGTAATGCTGCTTTTAAATGAAGTGGCGTTTTGTATTTTGTTGCGCTGTATTTTATAAACTGAGAGGATTATAGGTGATGTGGTATTTATTAAGAACTGTAAACTAAGGATCTCAAGGCAAGGAGACGTGTCAACTCTTACATGTGATTCTTGGTCCAAACCAGTTGTTTTCACTTGCTTAATTTCAGAGTCCGTTTGCAAAAAGAAATAGAAAGTGTTAGTGATGCTGATGCCTGGAACACTGACCATGTGAAGGTTATGAATTCAAACAATCCAAAATATATCTTGAGAAATTATATTGCCCAGAATGCCATAGAAGCAGCTGAAAATGGGGATTTCTCAGAGGTATGCTGTTACTACTTAACACCTCTCTAGGTTTGCGTGGATGTGTAGTGGTGCTGTTGATAACTGACATTATGCTAGGAGAGATTCACTCTGGTATCTCGGGCAGTAAGGGGACTGGGACTTTACTGTACAGAAGGTCTGTATCGTTTTTGAGGGAGCTGTAATTTTAATGACTGCAGAACAAAGAAAGAAATGGAAAACCTGAAACTGAACTTCACCAGCTTTTGTAGGCTGATCCCAGGACAAGACACTTACCCCTGCTTTTACTGTCTTCAGAATGGTGTTTACCTTGGGAGGCAGTTGGGGATTAATTCGTACTTGTTCCTTGCTAAGTGTTGTCTTTTAAAACTTAACAGCTCTTACCTGTGGAGTTCAGCATGTAGATTTTTACATGCAGAATATGGGAAAATTAATTTATTTGGAGAAATGGCATAAGAACTTGTATTTTATACTTGCATTTCAAGTTATTTGAGCTTGAGTTCCATACAGATAGAAACTCAGCCAGTTACGATTTTACAGTTTTCAGCTTATTTGATATGCATATTGTTCATATATTTAATACTTGGTTTGTCTGCAGTTCGTGTATTAAATACAACATACTCGATCATTATTTGGCGTGAGGTTCTTCTCTACATCATTTTGCCTTTACTTTCTAAATTCTCATAACCTTGCTATGTTTTCTCTCTAGGTAAGAAATGTACTGAAACTCTTGGAGAATCCATTCCAAGAAGCAGAAGATCTCAGGGAGGTAAAAGAAGATGCAGAAGAAGAGGGAGCAACTGCTACAGCAGCTGCTTGTGCTCAGGAGACCAGAAGCAGACTACCATATTGCAGTAAACCTCCACTGTGGGCTTCAGAGCTCTGCGTTACATGATCTTCGTAACTGCCTTGTTTTGTTTTTTGCTGTAAACTGAAGACTCTGATCCTCCTTCAGCAGCGAAGAATTCAGCAAGGCAAACATCGAAGTGCTATTAAGTTATTGAAACAACCCTACATTTGGATGCATCTGTAACAGTCTTCAGCTGTGCTTAATTTGAAGCAATCATGGATCATTAGAACAAACCCATGACAGCTGACAGTCCATATACATCAGTAATTTAAATGTTTTGAGACTGAAAGTCTAGTCTTTATTTATACTGCACTGCAAGTAGAAAGCAATATTTTATGTTGAGGCAGGCTGAATTTTGAACATCCAAATGGAGTTGTTATTATGTGAAGACAAAAATAGCAAGTCGGGAATCTGATCTGTTTTTGTCTGATGTCTTAACTAATAGTACTTCTAACATTTATTTACTGCTTTCTTTATGCAGGGACTTTTAGTCCTCTCTAATGGAGGAACAGATTCAGTGTTGCTTGTTTGAAGCTATGTTTCATTTAATTAAGTAGTTCATTTCTTGTGAACCTTTAGATTGATATTTAATCATTATTTTCAGAATATTTGTGCAGGCTAGGGTTTGGGGCAAGCAATTGTTTGGGTTTGTTTGTTTTTTTTTAATTAAGAGCAGAATTAAGGGAGGCTATATACATTTGCACTTGAAAATCTTGGTGGTAAAGTTTATTCAGGTTCAGTATGTTTGCATACAACACATGTAAATATTTACTAAAATCATGGGTAAGCCAGTTGACTGGGGCAAGGTCAGTTAGCCAAATTGGTGTGAACCTTAAACTACCCCAGTACTCAAATCCAGGTTCATTGTCTATTTATTTGTGTGCTCTTAGCAGAGTGTCCTTGTAGGAGAAGCGTGCAGGTGGGGTACCTGTTTGTTCACGCTGGTCAATGGGATTCCCCCCATTCCCACTCTGGTCTTGAACCATTTAGTTTGCTTCCACGGTCTTTGAGAATCTGTATGCTGAAAGTTGCCGTTCAGGAACATGCTATTTGAGCTTTTGTAAAAGATAATAGAGGATACAGGAGGAGGATGGGAGCTGACTTGCACTATTGATAGTGTTTCAGTTGAGGTTTCAGGGGAAAGTTGGTTGCCATTATTGCCACATCAGCAAAAAAAAAAGTTGTTCCATAGTTATTACTTAGCTTTCTGAACTGCTTTCTAAAGGACCCTAGTACTGGTTCAGATGCCTGAAATCTTCGGAAAAGTTTGGCTTAACGCAGAGGTTTCTCTTTTCCAAAGAGACCATTGTCTTACACTGTGAGTTTAAGTGTACTCTAGTAATTTCTTCCTCCACTCCTGTGCGAGCTTGGTATTAGCTCAGGTTGAATTGTGCTCTTTTAAGTCTTCCTCAAAATACAAGCTATCAAAAACCAGAACAGTTGGGCTACTGCTTATAAATCTGTACTAATAATCAATTTGTCTTCCTTGCTGCCACAGTAAATAGGTGATGCTTTGAATGTAAACATTCATTCTGTCTTGCCTTTGACCTGGAGAAACTGATGCCAAATAATGATTTGTGACAAACTAGAATCTCTGACAAACGTGGCACTTTCTGTGTTGTTTCGGAGTCCTTACAGAAAAGGACAAACTTGAAGGTGTATTTACCTAGTCCATGGAAGAATGGTGCCGTTGAAAGAGGAAGTACCTTGAAGAAGTGGACAACAAGTAATGCTAGCCAGTACAGCTGGTTGTCTTCTAGAAATAATCCATTCTCGTAGGAGTTCAAGACTTTCATCAGGGATTACCCTTCCTCTGAACTTGGGGGTACTGGAACCAAACCATTTAATGGAAACTTCAACAGAAAGTCAATGCTGGGTAAAAAGGACTGCACTGGGGAAGGGAAGTGTGTTGGCAGTTTGAAAGATGCTTCAAACATATCCCTGACAAATTTGCAGAACCAGTGGTCTCTTATGGTGTGTCTGGTCCAGAAGGGAGTAATGGGGGGGAAGTTGCTCCAAGCTGATCAACATAACTCTGTGCTGATTTTGTTTCTCAATTTATATCTTTCCTTTTGGGAGGCAGAGTGGAATAGTGTTTTGGAGGAGCCCTGCCCAAGCTTTTGGCACAACAGAATGGTCTAAAAAGTAATGATTTTACACCATACCTAAGGGATCAAGTATTTTAATGGCATTCTGATATTAATTTGGGGGGGTTGAGTAGATCTCTATTAATAATGGTATGAAGGAGGAGAATGGTATTATAACCATGTATTTGGACATAGGAGAACTCGAATTAACTATCAAATTATTTTGCATATAAAGATACAAATTATTTTGCACCTATAATGCCGAAATCATGGAGAGAGAGATATTTTGAAATAATTTGCTAGCAGTTTTGCCCTTAAAAAGGGAAACTGAATGTAACGGTGAGGAATGAAAATGTGGTGGTGGTTCCTGATAAATACATTATTTGCTTACATACAGATCAAGTGCAAGAGGTCTAGAAAACTTGAAATGATGAATGCAGACCCTTGGTGTGCCACTCAGTAAAGTTATATTTGTAATAGATGCAGTATGTTCACCAACAGAATAGAAGAAATACTAAAGAGGGTATTCACATAGTCTAACTGCACTGACATTCAACTGCTCAGTTTCTCAGTGCATGCAATAATATCGACGCTTTGTATTTGAAGAAGTGTGATGGTCAGAAGCCAAGTGGAATGCTTGTGCTCTTCAGCACTCTCATTTCAAAAGGTGGGTAGTAGTTCCAGCTCTGATGATAGTGAGTTTCTTCTGTTCTTGTTCCTGGAGCAGTGTGGAAGCAGGAGGCTGTTCAGGACAGTTAGACCAGATTTTGTCCAGGTAAAAACTTTATCTCTTAGCTCAGTTCTTCAGAGAAAAGGGAATACACCTTGTAACATTTGGGAGTCTAAATACTTGAATCATAAATTGCTTCTTGATTTTTTTACAGCTTGTATTTGCAGTAGGTAAACCTGAAAATAATGTTTCTTATTGGTGAAATATTCTGCTTGTTTAAAAGCCATGAACTTGTGCTCAAAATGAATTGGTGACTCTTCAGATCAACAGCTTTCTGTGGAAACACCTTGATTAGACTTAGGCTGTGGCTATACAGCCTGAACTACTCTTGCATAAAAGCAAGTGGTACCCAGATTACAAAACTGAAATAGGAAGCTCTTGGAGACATGTCTCCGGGTAGTCTTACATAGTAGTGGGACTCCTCTCATGACTTTATAAGATTTCACCGTAACTGCTTCATGAGCTTGTAAATCTACAATTACTGAATGTTTTACTGTCAGCTCTCACTTTGGAATGTTTTATGGGTTGGGGTTTGGGGGGGTTGGTTTGTTTGGTTGTTGTTGTTTTTCCCAAACAAGTGCTATGTCTTTCTTTGATTCTTTTATTAAAAAAATTAAAAATGCAATTTTAATATTCTTGCTCATGCCTGTTTCCTGAAAGAGTTTTGCTGTTAACCATACTGTTCGCAGACTTCATTTCTTTAGCAGTATTTGCTCTGTGTTAAAATCAGATGGCCAGGTTGTATCACAGAAACCTTACTTTGTATTTTTTGCAGTGTTTTCTGAGGAGTGAATTATCACGTGTACGGTCTCCTGCCTTGCCAGCAATTCTGGTAGTATGCTTGGAGCAAGGTAAGGACCCTCACCTTTTTCAAAGAGAAACCTCCCTCTTAGTTACTTGGCTGTAAGACCTATGCTGACACCTCTTTAATTCCAGTGATGTAAGGAAGAATAAAACCCACCACCTGATGTCAACGGATACAGGATGTGATTTTAAACTCTGCTCACAGAAATAGGCCTTTGGGTAGAAAGCAAAGATGCATTTTGGTTAACTTTATTTAAACTGGATGGAGTAGTTTGTGCAGATTTTTTTTTTTCCAGAGATCTCAGTGATATCATAGAGAATGGGACTCTTCAGAGTGGGAAAACATCTAGTATAGAGCATGTTGGATGAGATGAGGTGGATGCCCTGGCATGTGGCCCTGTGGCAGATGAGGAAATAGTGGATCAGGATCTAGCCATCTGTAAAGTGGCTCTGCAGTGTTCAGGGCCGCCTGCTAATCCTGCAGCCTGTGAGTGCAGGGGACTTCCCTGCGAGCTGTGAGGGCCCGCAGGCTCAGGAGGGAATTCATTGGTGAGGATCACTCTCCACTTACTCCACAGCTAGTTACTGGCAGAGCCAAGGGGTTTATGTAGTCCTACACTTGGCTTTAAACCAAAACCTCATTAATGTTACATCAGCTGTTCTAACTGATTACTTGTGTTGTTTATGGCTTCCTTGAGTAAAGCTTATGCCTTTTCCTTGGTGGTGGGGAGGGAGCAGAGAAAGAAGAAATGTGGGTTTGAAGGGGAGAAATACTTGTACTGGCAGCCAGAGGAGCGATGGTGTGTACTTGTTCTGAGCCGTGGTGGTGATGTAGTAAAAAACTGGTTCTGGTCAGAGTAGCATAGACTATGTGTGGTGTTGCATAGGAGAGGCAGAGAGAACTGGGTTTCTTCAGCCTGAGGAGAAGGCTAAGGAGAAATGCCTTGCCGTCTACAGCAGCTACTGGGAGAGTGTAGAGAAGGTAAAAGCAGACTCTTCTCAAGGGAGCACGGTAATAGGATGAGAGGCAATGAACAGAGTTGCAACATGGACAACTGAGTGGATACAATATTTTTTTCACCATAAGGGCAGCTAAACTTTGAAACAAGTTGCTCAGAGGTGGTAGCATCTCAATCCTTGGTGATCCTCAAAATGTTGCTAGAGCAGGCTGCTCAGGGCCTTGTCCAGTTGGACCTGCGTTAAGCAGGGATTGGACTAGATGACTTCCAGAGATCCTGGCCAACCTGTGTTACTCTGTGACTGGCTTAGTGCAGTTCAGTGCAGGGGTTCTTACCTTTTGGAAGATCTCACCTGGTGACACTGGCAGCAGCTGATTGCCCTCTGGGGCCTTGAATGCTACAGCAGGTTCAGAGGAGTTTGTTAGCTGGAGTTCTGCATGGCTCTTCATTTGTGCTGTGCTTGGCCACCCAGATCTTCACGCAGTGGGACTTGTTTCCTTGCAGACTAGGTCAGTTCAGAAAGGGGACAGATTGTAGCAGTCTTTGCAAGTAAATTGGAGGAGATGGAAGAGTGCTTTTTAGGTGATACTAAAAGTAATGAGTAATTTGTTCGGCTGATCAATTTGGAATGTTGAGAAACATCTTGAGGTTTTGCTCGTGTGCTACCCAGCTCTGACGTAGCTCGCTTTTCCATCCAAATACAGTTGTGGCCCCTCAGGGTGCTTGAGCTGGGGTCAATCTCCACACTCCAAAGTATCTGTTGAACAGGGTTGTTTCTAGTATTCTGTATTTCAGTTTATTTGTCTGTGATGGAGGTGGGTTTAGGCCAAACCTGCTGCTTGTCCCTTTGCATGGAGTGCATCCAAGCAAAGGGCTGAGGCAACCCGCAGAGTCCACTGAAAGAGCAAATTCAGGCCTGTTATCCTGAATTTGCTTTGTCAGATCCATGCTTCACAGATTTGAGTGTGTATCTCCATATGGCGTCCTTCATTAAATCACACACCACCACACACTCTGTCTGCTCAGTTATGCTAGATTGTGTTCAAGCAGCCACAATGCCCTTTCTTAGCAGACCCTTCAGCTCTGTTACACAGATGGCAGCTTTACCTCTGACCAGAGTCGATACGAGACAGGTAGAGGCAGTAACCTCCACTTGCCCCTCCAGAGCCAGGTGATAGTTGAGGGCAATAGATGTAAACCCAGCAGGAGGGTTTCACAATGCTATCACATCTAGTGTAAGATCATACAGTCGAGGCTACATTCTAAATAATGCAACAAATACCTATGCTACATCTTCTTTTCATTTGGCTTTATGCTTCGTGCATTTACAGTGGGAGGTTTTTTTGTGTGCAGTGGCAGTTCTCAGTTGCTCTCAACTGTATAAAAATGTTGCATTTGGTCCCCCAGCCACCCTTAGCACCTCTATTCTCCCCCACCCCCAAATCAGCCTTACAACTGGTGGATGCAGCTGCCCTCTGACCTGTGACAGGTACCATGGCACAAACATCAAAGGACACGAGGGGTAGTGATAAACTTTCAGACAGGCATGAGTATAGACCGCCTCTTCTTCTGTGCGTAATAAATAACCAATCATGCAGTTTTTATAGCAACTGCCTAATTAACAGGGGAGCAGAAACCCAAGGGGAAAAGTCATGCTTATCTGTCTCTGTAGCCAAGGCATGCCAAAAATCTGAAGCTCTGTAACGTTCCTTTCCTCCCCCTGCTGCTGTTCTGGCTGGGCAAGGACAGTGCTGCAGCACTGCAGAGCTCTTGCTAAGCCTGTGTGTTCAGCAGGTAAACCCAGAGGTGAGTTTTAATGATACTTTGTGCACATATAAGCATAAACATTTTTAGTAGGCTAAGCTGACCTACAAAGGTTATTTCATGTGTTTTCTATTCTGGAGTTGATTTTTTAAAAAAAGAAGTAGACATTTTAGTACAGTAGAACAACAGATATTTAAATAGCATTTGCTTCCATTTTTCTTTTTTTTTTTAAAAAAAAAAAAAAGGTTGCACAAAGAAAGATTAATACTATTACCATTTTTCAGGTGGAGAATCTAAAGCACTGAGAGATTGATTTCACTGATGATGGCAAAGCTGTGCTGGCTCCCAGGCCTGGCTGGTGACTGAGCAGGTTTTCCATCCCCTGAGCAGCAACCTGTTGTGGTGAGTGAGCTGTGCACAGAAACGAAAAGGACCTGGGTTGATGTTGTGAGCAGGGGTGGGGGTCAAAGGCAGCTTCTACCTCCTCAGCCATGACAGTCCAAGCAGCTGCGTAGGGATGCTGGCTGGCTGCGTGGGTGCTTCTGTCTGGTCCTCTGCCTTTCCTCGGTGGCTGTCAGACAGGAAACCTTGTATCTGAAATGTTCTTAACGAATGCCAAGACTGGCATTACAACACTCCTGTTTTGTGAGCTGGCTGCTCCCCTCTGTTCTCTCCGGCCACAGCCAAAAAACAAAAGGTGATCGATCCACCTTTAAGTCTTCCCAGAATTGGAGATAGCAGATCCTCCATCACTCAAATCCATACGAAGCCAGGGCAAAAGAAGGTCAAGGAGGGAATGCCCTTCAGCTGCCTCTGACAGGCCCCATACACTGGCAGTTGTGTAGGTCCTTCCAAGGTGTGGATCAAAATTCTGATTTGTAGATGTTTCTGGATGACTTTCAGTCCACTGCACTCAGAAGTTTTAGTGTGCAGAAAAGCACAGAGCTACTAAAACCATTTCTATACTGAAGTGCTCATGCAACACTGCAAAGTTGAAAATACACATTGGTTTTTCTAGTTAGAGGTTACTCTTGGTATTTCCTAACTCTCTTTCTAAACAAGCATTATTTTCCAAATCAAAATTAATTTTACTTTGTGCAGTGTCTGGAGAGGATGGAGTTAACGTTCTTCATAGCAGCCTGCATGGACCTGTGTTTTGGATTTGCAGCTGAACCAGGTCTGATAACACAGCAGTGTTTTGGCTGTTGCTGAACAGTGCTTGCACAGTGTCAAGGCTGTCTCTTCCTCTCACTCTGCCCCTGCCCAGGAGGTAGGCGAGAAGTTGGGAGGGGGACACAGCTAACCTGAACTGTCCAAAGGGCTACTCCATGCCATATAGCATCATGCTCAGTAATAAAAAGGGTGGTGGTGGGGTGTTCTTCATTTCCATACTTTGCTTTTTTTTTTTTTTTTTAAAAGACTTTTCTGTAAGGAAGCAGGTCATCACTGCAAGACTGCACCTAAAGTCTTAACTTTGCTGCTAGATTTTTTCACGAGGTGCATCAAAAAGGATGAATTTGGTAAAATGATCAGCATTACAGAGTTCAGGATGAGGACAGGGACTGTGATGCAAACAAATTCAAACAGTGGCATTTAAACCGAATCAAAAAGATCACAGAATAGTTGAGGTTGGAACAGATCTTTGGAGATGGATAGTCTAATCCAACCCCCCAAATAGATCACTATCTTTATAAATGTTTTAAAATTGGAAGTGTGCAGATGGCAAGAGTATAGGGAATTAAGAAAAAAATAAAGCACTTCAAATTATTAAATTTAAGAGGAACTATTTGTTCCTTGTCAGTTTAGTCTATCTTTTACCAAGCGGGTAAGGAAGTATGCTACAAACGTAGCAATGGCAGGCTAGTTTTATAACACCAGAGAAGAGAATCTTGCATTTGTATACAGTGGGATGATGAGGAGGAGTACTCACAGCTTGCATTTGAGAAGTCTCTGATTTTTAGCTATTGCTAATCTTGCTCTTCTTTTCCTTCATCATAGAGGACTCCTTTAGAAGTCAACGGGGAGAACGCTGCTCCTCTTGTATAATGGTACCTGGAGTTTAATTTAGGTGCTCTGAATCACTTTTTCTCTCTTCCCTCTTTCTACCCTCTCTTTGCTGCCTATGTCAATGGCCAGCAAAGACACTTCAGGCATTTCAGAGCTGACTGCAAGTAGGCAGTGTCATCTTCCTCCAGTTACGCTGCGTTCATGGGAAAGCTAAAACTTTGTCTTTCTACAGTTACACTGTCGTGCCAAGCCCCAAGGTCCCAAACATCAGCTACTTGCTCCCTGTAGAAGCTGTGGCTGCTCTCTAGTCAGGCATCAGGACAAGGCATCGGTCTGCAACAGAAGTCAAGCTTGTACATACACACCTGGCCTTATAATCATGAAATCATAGAATGGTCTGGGTTGGAAGGGACCTTAAACATCACCAACCCCAGCCGCCCCTCCCCTCTCCCCTGCCATGGGCAGGGACACCTTCCACTAGACCAGGTTGCTCAAAGCCCCATCCAACCTGGCCTTGGACACTTCC
>JANHGO010000069.1:29190331-29229227 GCA_024606505.1 Aquila spilogaster
CCGTCGACTCTTCCGAGGACGGCGCTCCGCGGGCCGTGCCTGGCGCCTGCTTCGCCCGAGCGCGGCCCGGTCCGCTGCGCAACCCGCGGCTCGTGGCCATGTCGCCGCCCGCGCTGGCGCTGCTGGGGCTGGAGGCCGGCTGCTCCGAGGCCGAGAGGGAGGCGGAGGCCGCGCTGTACTTCAGCGGGAACCGGCTGCTGCCCGGCTCGGAGCCCGCGGCGCACTGCTACTGCGGGCACCAGTTCGGCAGCTTCGCGGGGCAGCTGGGCGACGGCGCCGCCATGTACCTGGGAGAGGTGTGCGGCCCACGCGGCGCCCGCTGGGAGCTGCAGCTCAAGGGCACCGGGATCACCCCCTTCTCCCGGTACGGGGCCGGGCGGGCGGGGGGGAGCGCTGCGCACTGCCTGCCGCCTGTCTGCTGTGCAGCCGGCACTGAGCGCCGCTGGGTTGGCCGTGCTGCTCGCGGTATACAAGCAGGAAGGGTGGCGACTGTTTACGCAGTCGGCAACGCAGAATGGCTTTAAGCTAAGAGAGAGGAGGTTTAGGTTAGATGTTCGGCAGAAATTCTTCACTCGGAGGTGGTGAGGCACTAGCGTAGGCTGCCCAGAGAAGCTGTGGGTGTCCTATCCCTGGAGGCACTCAGGGCCAGGCTGGATGGGCCCTGGGCAGCTGAGCTGGTGGGGGGCGGCCTGCCTGCAGCAGTGAGTTGGGACTGCGTGGTCTTTAGATTTATCTCATACTACATGTGGGCTTCATTGCACGTGCATTGTGTCCACTCAGTCTGAACTCCACGAGAAGCCTGGAGATCTGGTCAGCCCAGATCTGCCCCTGCGTTGCTCTGTGGTTTTGAGCAAAGCGCTTCGCTTCTCAGTCCTTGTTTCCCTCTGCTGAGGAGGAGGTGGCAGTCCCTTCCCTTACAGCCTGCCCGTGTCTGTGCTGCAGGCAAGCCGATGGCCGGAAGGTCCTGCGGTCCAGCATACGGGAGTTCCTGTGCAGTGAGGCCATGTTCCACCTTGGAATTCCAACAACGAGGGCTGGAACGTGTGTGACGTCTGACTCGGAGGTTGTTCGTGACATATTTTATGATGGAAATCCAAAAAAAGAAAAGTGTACAGTTGTTCTGAGGATAGCTCCTACATTTATAAGGTAGGAAGAAGCCCGCTTTTCTTTTTTGCTTCTATTCATTTAAAACTGAACACAAAAATATCATTTTAAGTGTATTTTGATATCAGCAGCATTTGCTTGTTTCTTGTTCTGGAACCTTGGAACGCTTTTGCCGGGCTGCAGAATGTGGCTGTGTTAGCCCATGGCATGAGATGAGGCAGCATCTTGCATGTAGGCAGGTAGACACTAAGTCAGAGTTCCGGTGTGTTAGAAAGTTCTGCAGATATCAAAATAGGTTTTTCATGTTTATGCCTGCTTGTGGGTGTTTTGTTTGTTTGTTTTGCTTTTTTTTTGTTAGTAGAGTTGGCAAATTATAGCTCTACCCATAATTCCAAAACTGTTGTGATGGTACTTTAGAGGATTGGGAGTATCCTCTAAAAGCCTGAGAGTAGTACTTTCCTTGCCTCAAAAGCATACAGAGTTGCTGCTCCAATGCAGAACAAGAGTTTGGGAAAGACTATGTGAGATATATATATATGTGTATGTGTGTGTGCATATGGAAAAATATATCTTGTATGTGATGTCAAGTCCAGTATTTTAAATCTTTATCTGCCCTTGTGTGGATGTACGTGCTTCCTTCCTTGAGTCACTGAGTTTCAGCAGCTTCAGCACAGGTTTTTTGCTCACGGTTGAAGGATTGGTGTTAAACTCGAAAGATGATATTGCAACAGCGAACTTGTTTACTGCATGTTATGTTGGAGGAAGCGAATGTGATCAGATAGTAGTAAAAAGTAATGCTAACCCATGTTTTCGTTATTCTCAAACAGATTTGGTTCTTTTGAAATTTTCAAACCTCCTGATGAATATACAGGACGCAAGGGTCCCAGCGTTAACCGGAACGATATTCGAATACAAATGCTGGATTATGTGATCGGCACTTTCTACCCAGAGATCCAGGAGGCGCATGCAGACAACAGCATTCAGAGGAATGCAGCTTTCTTCAAGGAGGTAAGGAAGATCACTTTCTCTTCATAAATTCGTACCGGTTGTTGTCAAGAACTGCAGTCAGTTAATATCTGATTGCTTCAACTGCTCTTTTCTTTAGAGAAAATGGTCTCAATAGAGCTGCTTATTCATAGAATCAAAGAATTTCTCAGGTTGGAAAAGACCTTCAAGATCATCAAGTCCAACCACAACCTAACCATACTATTGATAGCAGCAGTGCTGATATTGATCAAACTGATGAAAGCAGTTCGTCATTTACCTTTTCAATAGCAAAGCATGATTTCTTGTCTCTCAGAGAGCTTCCCAAAACCATTCTTTCATTATACTAAAGGTGTTTTAGAATGTGAGGGTGAATTCTGGCCCTGACTGTCAAGCAATGGGTGAGTGGTACTGAGGTAGCATTTGCAAGGTTTCATCTTGTAAAATACTGAGAATGATGAGTTGCTGCCTCTCTCTTATTTTCCACATTATAAACAGGAATGTTGACTGCAAATCACTTTAACTTCAGACTTTAGAATTCAAGTGTTTAAAGGCAGCCAAGCAATGAGACAGCTTTCCCATGGAAATAGCAAAATCTCTGGCTTGGGGAATGATAAGATCAAGTGAGATAAACATATCATAGTGGTGTAGTGATAGGTGATTCTGTGGTGGCCCAGTGGAGTTACCGTGCAAGTTCAGACATCAGCAGTTACTGGAGGAGGATTGTAAAAGTTGAGTTACAAGTAAATGTAGTGTTGCTGTATATCTCTCTGAAGTAAAATGTAGTTTAGTTAATTGGTATCTGAACTTCATCTTCCCAATTTCCTTTTTCCTCACTGTTGATACTGCAATGCTTGAATTGAATTTCCATTGTATTCCTTTACCTCAGTGAGCAAAAAGGAAAGAATTTGAGGTTGGTGAATAAGATGCTTCTGTTTGTGATTTGATGTTTTGTATACAGTACTGCTATCTTTGCAGAAAGGATCCAACTTGGTATTACCAGAGAACTGTAATAAAGGTTCTGATTTGAATCACCTGATGCTCAAATTAGACACTGATAATTGTAGTTATTCTGCTTACTGGGTGGTTACAGCAGTCTAATATACTTGACTGGTCTATGTGAAAACAGCTGTGATGCTTTGAAATCTGAAATGATCCGTTTGTGGTGAAGTGACTGCAACAATGGTGCATGTTAGTTGTAGGGCAGTAAGAAGACAACAGGCAGGCTTAACATCTGATGTTCTCTAACTCTTGTGAGTTCTGAGTTTGTGCATACTTGCAATTCGGTTTTGAAAACCAAGTAGTAGTTCAGTTCACCATTGGGTGCTGAAGAGGTTAGCTTCACTAACAGACCTTTCACATATGAATTAGTGGAGCTGGCAGTGACTGCAGATCATCACCAGCTGTGGGTCTGTGCTGCTCTGTAGTCACTAGCACCTTTACTTTCTTGTGGCAGAAGAACTATAGAACTTGAGGATCTTTGCAGAGGAGTGTGAACAAAGATTGTTGTTCCCCTTAGCGCCCCTCACATCTCAGCTGCCACGAGCCACTCCTGCTTTTTTCTGCCTTTGACTTCTTTTCCTGACCCAGTTAATACTGGTTTCTTCCTCCCGTTCTGCCGTGCTTTTGCCCTGTCTCTCTCATTTTGTTGTGCTTTTCCAGTCCAGGTCTGTCCTTGCTACGTATCTGTGCTAGCATTGTGCTTCTTTGTTTAGTCTCTTTGGTGGAGGTTTACTGTAGCTATCTCCATCTGAACAGCACTCCAGCCTAATTTACCAAACACTTGTCTTCTTTAATAGTAGGGAAATGCTCTCAGCTCTTCTCTAACATGCTTTTATCTTGTTGCCCTGTGGAGGAAAGGGAGGAAAAAGGTACAAGTGATTGCATTTCACAGTACTGATGAGAAAGTAAATGCAATTATCTATATTTACTTATTTTAAAAATTGTAGTTGCTCTTTAAACTTCCATGAACGTGTTTTTAATAGAGTGCTCTTGTTTGTGTATACCATACTTGTTTTCTAGCAGTAGAAAAATCCAGTTAAAAAGACTAAAGGTTGAAGTAAAAACAAAGCTGTCTCTTTCTAATCAATATACCCATCTTTGAGCTGCATCCAAGCTCTAATTGCTTTCACATCTTCTCGTCAGCTGGATTTATTTTTTACCAGAACGTTGGCAGTGTGTGATACCTTCACACAAAGGCATCCAGTAGTTGTCAACTGCTTTACTGCTGGATTTTTATTTTTTTTTTCTTATTTTTTCCCACCTTCCTGGCACAGAACCATCTTGCAGGGTGTGTCTCCCTTTCTTACTATCAGTTTTGTGCACATGTAGTGACTTCCAACTGCCCTGTGAAACAGAATTCAGGAAGAATGTATAGAGTACTGCATATGAGGATACTGAAAAGAGCAGAAGCCTGGGATCTCAAGGCGACCCAAAAGCTTCTCTTCTAATTTACAGTTTTTTTCTACCTGACAAGTTATCCCAGGACAAGAATTCTCTCATTTTCTTCCTCATCTGACTGACTACATATCTTTAACAAAGAAAAGTGGAAGAGAATTTGAAGACAAATACAAGAAACTAACGTTACCTCTGTTAATGAGATCATTTTTTAAACCGTAATAAAATGCACCACATCCTGGAGAGAACAGTCACTTTAAATTTCTGTGCATTGCTAGCTATTTGGAAAGAGAAATGATTTTAGCTATGAAAACAGTTTGATTCAAAAGCTTTAACTAATGGTTGCATAAATTAATTCATGTTGATTCAGTGAAGCATTTAGAAATACAGAGATTTATTTAAAAGCCAGATTAGCTTCTTGAATTTTAGAATTTGTAGAGCACATCTAGTTGCATTTGACAAATGGGCTAAATTAAATAACTCGACCTACTGTAAAATCATATGCTGTTATCTCTGCCAAATGGGGCGCGTGCACTGATTACAGTTGAGGGTCCCACAAAGGTAACACTCAGTTAAACAACTGAAAAACTCTGGTGAAGCATGCATTCAGTGAAGAATGAGATTAAATGAAGTTGCCATTCTTGGGATATCTTTTAGCTAAAAGGTGAACTCTTGGCTTTTTTCTGCTCCTGGCAAATTGAGGTAACTGCTTATCAGTGCTGAAGCTTGTTAGCAAGGAACCATTTTTGTCTAATCCACTTAACTTTTTGTAAATCACTCCTGTACACCAAATAAACCAGAGCACTGACTTCATATTCGTTTCTTTGCATATAGTTCTTTTATTTCTCAGATTTTTACTGCTTTCTCTCGCTAACGGTTCTTTAAAACAAGCAGCGAGAGAAAGAATAGACTGAAGAGCAGGTAAGCTTGGTGTCACATGGTTTACTGTATTTCAGTGTTCTGTCTCCAGTATGTTTGGAAGCTGTAAAGCTAATTTTTTGAGTGTGGAAAGAAGAAAGGGAGAACAGACAACTGGGAAATTTAGGAGCTGGGCAGTTAATAAAAGGAGGAAAGAGGCCAGGTGTCTTCAGGATACTTGTATATGTGGCGTGCTGCCACAACCTGCTCCCATCAGAGCAGTAGAAAAATCCATTCAGCCTAACAAACACTTGGAAATGTATGAATTGCTAAACTCTGTGTTGAAAAGCAAAAATGTTTTCTCTTTTAGATAACAAAGCGGACAGCAAGATTGGTTGCTGAGTGGCAGTGTGTTGGCTTTTGCCATGGCGTGCTGAATACGGATAACATGAGCATAGTTGGACTAACTATAGACTATGGCCCTTTTGGATTTATGGACAGGTCAGTGGGGCTTATGGACATTATTCAAAATGTGCATATGTATTAAATGTAAAACAATCCTGATGTTGTTCACTGTTGCTTTAATATCTTAGCTGTCAGGTAGATTTACAAACTCTCTTTATAGCAAAGTAGGTTAAGTTGGGTTTGGTTGTCATGTAATTCCTCTGTTCAACTTTTATATGAAACTATATTCATAACTTCTCTCAATGTTAGACTGCTCTTGTAGCATGTGGAGCTCCTCAGTGCTTGGGAGGGCAGGAAGACACCTAAGCAGACATTTTTTGGAAGAGAATCAAAACAAGGAGGCTATTCCGTTCCAGCTGTTGTTTTTTAGTCTCCTACAGAGCTTCACACGGTATTGGTGTCCAAATAACAAAAATAATGCTATTTCTTTTCTTGTAGATATGACCCTGAGCACATCTGCAATGGCTCTGATAACACAGGGCGCTATGCTTACAACAAACAGCCAGAGATTTGCAAGTGGAATCTAGGGAAGCTTGCTGAAGCCTTAGTCCCAGAGCTGCCCTTGGAAATAAGTGAGCTCATCCTGGAGGAAGAATATGATGCAGAATTTGAAAAGCATTATTTGCAGAAGATGAGGAAGAAACTAGGCCTAATTCAGTTGGATTTAGAAGAAGATAGTAAGCTGGTGTCTGAACTACTTGAAACCATGCATCTCACAGGTTGGTGAAGAACACAGGTA
This sequence comes from Aquila spilogaster, assembly GCA_024606505.1. NCBI lineage: Eukaryota > Metazoa > Chordata > Aves > Accipitriformes > Accipitridae > Aquila > Aquila spilogaster. The sequence goes on from JANHGO010000069.1 coordinate 29,196,879, forward strand.
GACCATAAGTACCATCGTTTTCATCTTCACCTTACAAGAAAGCAGCCTTGCATGACTACATTGTCATCTGAGAGAACAGAAAATTGAAGGAGAGCTGAATGTGTGAATTCTTTGGCAGTTACTGCTTTTTTTACACGGCACCTCCTGTGTTGCATTGCACTCTCACTGAGAAAGTAATGTGTTTGTCTGCCACGCTGCTTTGGGGTGGGAGGGTTAGGAAGGGGCTGTGGGACCTGTTTTCCTAATGGTTTCTTAGTTCCATTACCCATAAAATTCACTTTTTCAGGTGGAGACTTCACAAATATTTTCTACTTGCTGAGTTCATTCTCAGTAGATATTGATCCTTCAAGATTGGAAGGTTTCTTAGAAAAGCTTACAAGTCAGTGTGCTTCAGTGGAAGAACTGAGAGTTGCTTTCAAACCTCAGATGGATCCAAGGTAACACTTGTTTCCTTAAGCACTTTGGCCAGTGCTTTTAGTATCATCATTACTAGAATACATTCAGCCTGCTATATAATACAAAGCTAGAAATATCACAGTTGGAAATCTCACTGTTAAGCAGATGCGTCACAGTCTACAGCAGTGGAAATTCTTGCATAGTTTGTGACTGTTAATTGCTTGGCAGTGACTTGCAGAGAATGGCTCTTAGGCCATTTTATTTTTCTCCTTTCTTCTTCCTCGCTTTCCCTGTTGACTGAGCCAATGAGAGGAAGCCAGATTGCAAAGTAATGCAGAAATATTTTATAGATGTAATAGATTAAAACCACAGCTCCTGTGTTTTGTCAGTGTTCTGTCCTACGTACTGTTGGTTAATCATTTCTAGCCACCAGTGCTCTGAGCTGAGTATAACTGAAACACATGCTTCACACTCTGCAACCTGTTTGGTACCGTTCCTGTTCCTTAGCTCAGCTGCTCTGAATGTGGTAAAATAGTAATTTTTGTTCACCTGCTGATTTATAAAAGTGATTGCAGCAGTTTTCCACCTTTTTTGGAGCAGTGGAAAACAGGGAAGGTGTTTGATCCATGAATTTGTCCTTTTTTTTTTTCCCTAGCATCTCCCAGATGGGACGGGAGAAGTAATTACAAGTGGGTGCATTTTGGGTAGGGCTTTTCCTCTCCCTCTTTCACAAATGTTCCATGAATGTAATTAACCCACCAAATTCTTCAGCTTTTTCTGTGTGTTGATATCACAGTTATCAGCTTGTGTGAAGCAGGGAGTTGGGAGGAGGAACTGGTTGGTATGCAGCCTGTTTTCCTAAGTTTGATATTATGCCAAGATTGCTGGAAGTGATCATTTATCATTTTGGAAATGTTACTTATGTGCCATCGCTAAAACTTAAGCAACTAAAATGAAAAGAAAATGAGTTGGTAGGCACTGCTTCTTTAATTAAGTTCCAGGTTTCAGCTGCTTTGAAACTGTAAACAATTATTGTGTAAATGTGGAGGCACTCTGTGTTTGTAAGTATTATGTTCAGGCTTGGAGAGGAATGTGAAAGGTAGCTGTAAATCATTGTGATACAGGGTAAAGCTTTGGAGTGCGGGCTCAGTAGTATGTTAAACTGAGTGTATAACTGATTTTTATTACAACACTTGCAATTCACTTTGGATAATACTTCATGTAACTGAAAGAAATGAAAGCACATAGCTTATCTCTACCTACTGAAAGTAGGAAAACACAATTTTGTTATAACTAGTTGTGTGATGCTGGGGAGCAATGGTTTTTTTCTTTGTTTAGGAATACATTCATAGGGAAAATAAGTGGAGTGTTCTGATATTCTGCAACTTGGTCTTTTGGCTCTTTAGTTTACTTCTTCAGTTATGAATCCAGAAAAAAAATTGGCTAGTATCACAGCCAAAATACAGTGAAGCTCTTCCACATCACCAGCTAACACAGTCTAACATAAAAAAATACAGTCCTAGTCAACCCAGAGAATTTGTTTTTTTCTTAATAGTGCTGAGATGAGTAGGTGTTGAAAACTTATTTTGAATGCAGTTACGGTATTAACGTTAGAAAATGCATAGATTCTGTGTTGTCCTGGTACTGAGGTAAGATGAAATTCCTTATCCCATACTCCTCTCAAAGTAGGGTGTTTTGATGAGAGTTTTGTATCTAAATCCAATTGTAGTTCTGAAACCTCTACTGTCTGCCCTTTGTATATCACAGGAATGTGGATTAAATGCACTGTTCCTCCCCGCCTTCTTTGGTAAAATAAGCAGTCTGTTATATATATATATTTGTTTTGTGAATGATAAGCACTGGTATTTAATTTCTACAGTGGAATCAAAGGTTACTGTGAATGTTTTCACGTTTACTTCTTGGTTGTAAAAAGATGATTCTCAGCAGGCCTTGCAATTCAGATGTCTAATGTGTTTTTTTCCCCCTGTTCCCAGACAGCTGTCAATGATGCTGATGTTGGCTCAATCTAATCCCCAGCTGTTTGCACTCATTGGAACAAAAGCTAATATAAATAAAGAATTAGAACGCATTGAACAGTTCTCTAAACTGCAGCAGTTAACAGCAGCTGATTTACTCAGCAGAAACAAAAGACACTGGACAGAATGGCTGGAGAAATACAGGTAAGGTTTATCAGTGTCCATCGCACTGTATTTGCTCTGCGCTTTGAGAATGATGTACGCATCTCCTGAAAAAACACTGTTTCAAAGTATGTACACTGAGGGGTGGAGGTGGGATGCAGGCAGCTGAGAGTGCTAAGCAGTGTGTAAGAGTTCAGTGTTAACTGCAGGCTGTCTGTAGAGAAAGCGTCCTGTGGAACACTGGTTGTTTCTGCTGCGTGGCTTTGGTCAGAACTTCCTTCCTCACCTGGCTGGCTGTGGTCTTGTTTAACAATGGGTCTGAGTTTTAGCAAGCGTTCCTGCTGACAGGTCAAACAGCTGTGGCTGTAGTGCATCCCTTTTATCAGAATGTGGAACAATTCCACCAGTAAACAAGCACAGAAACATTTAAAAGCTGAGTTCTGAATGTGAAGGCTTTTACAGAGCACTGCGTGACAGACAGCCAACTACACATCTTCAGACAAAGAATCACATTGACTTTTACACCTTGAAGCAAACTACTTGTTTCTACTGCTTAATTTCAGAATCCGTTTACAGAAAGAAGTAGAAAGCATTAGCGATGTTGATGCCTGGAATACCGAACGTGTGAAAGTTATGAATTCCAACAATCCAAAATACATCTTGAGAAATTACATTGCCCAGAATGCCATAGAAGCAGCTGAAAATGGGGATTTCTCAGAGGTAAGATTGCTGCTTAACAGCTGTATAGATTTGCATGGATGTGTAGTGCTGCTGCTGTTTAACATGATGCTAGGTGAGCTTCATTCTGGCATCTTTGTCGGTAAGGAGATTGGGAATTTTCTCTTTGGAATGCTTGTCCTGTTTTTGAGTGAGCTGTGATTTTAATGACTGCAGAACAAAGAAAGGAACTGAAAATCTGAGTCTGAACTTTGCCTGATCTTAAGACACTTGGCTATCTTGAAGATAGTGGAAGGAGACAGTTAGGGATTAACTTACACCTGTTCCTTGCTGTGCTGTGTGCCATATTTAAGAAATCCTGGCTTTCATCTGTGAAGTTTAGCATGCAGATTGTTACATTCAGAATAAGGGTCAAGTAATGTGTTCTGAGAAATATGACAAGAGGGTTTGTACTCAAGACTTGCATTTTAAGTTATCTGAGCTTGAGTTCCATGCAGATACAAATTCAGCCAGGTATTACTTTACACGTTTTGGCTCATGAATGTAGATGTTGTTCATCATTCATACATTCTATTTCCTGTTTGGCTTGCCTGGAGTTTCTGTATTGAAAACAACATACTCAATCATCACTTACTTTGAGGTTCTTTTCCTACATGATTTTGTCTTTCTAAACTCTAGTAACCATACTGTATTTTTTTCTGTAGGTGAGAAATGTATTGAAACTCTTGGAAAATCCATTCCAAGAAACAGAAGATTCCACGGAGGCAGACGCAAAAGAGGAGGAAGCAACTGCTACAGCAGCTGCTTGTGCTCAAGCAACCAGAAGCAGGCTACCGTATTGCAGTAAACCTCCACTCTGGGCTTCAGAGCTCTGTGTTACATGATCTTCGTAACTGCCTTGTTTTATTTTTTGCTGTAAACTGAAGACTGTTATCATCCTTCAGCAGTGAAGAATTGAGCAAGGCAAACATCAAAGTGCTATTAAGTTATTGAAACAACCCTACATTTGGATGCATTTACAACAGTCTTCAGCTGTGCTTAATTTAGAGCAGTCACGGATCCTTGGAACAAGCTGATAACACTGGGCAGTCTGTACACATCATTTCTTTGTGTGTTTTGAGACTTAAAGCCTGTCCTTTATTCATACCAGATTGCAGTATTTTCTTTTGAGACACACTGACTTTTGGACATCCAAATGGAGTTGTTATGTGAAGACAAAAGTATCAAGTCAGGAATCTGATCTGTTTTTGTCTGATGTCTTAACTAATAGTACTTCTAACACTTATTTGCTGCTTTTTCTGTGCAGGGATTTCTGGTCCTCTTTAATGGAGGAATAGATTCAGTGATGCTTGTTTTAAGCCATGATTCAATTAATTAGTTCATTTATTGTGAACCTTTAAGTTGATACTTAATCGTTATTTTCAGGGAGTGTGCAGGCAGGGGTGTGAGGGGGAAACAAATGGTGGGTTTTGTTCTTTTTTGTGTGTTTTATTATATGTAATACATAAAGAGCAGAATTAAGGGGGACTGTATATTTGCACTGGAAAATCATAATGGTGAGGTCAGTTCAGATTCAGGATGTTTGCATACAGTATATATGTGTGTGTTTACAAAAGCCACGAGTGCAATTTGTAAGCCAGTTGTAAGTTCACTCGGGCAAGTTCAGTTGCCTAAGTTAGCATGGACTGTACAAATGACCCCAGGACTCAAATACAGGTTCCTTCTGTTGATTAGTGTACTCTTCTCACAGTTCCCCTTGAGAAAAGCACACAGGTGGGATACTCTACTCGTTCACAGTGGTCAGTGAGATACTCACATTCCCGCTTTACTCTTGTATGTCTTACATTGCTTCTGTGGCTTTTGAAAGCTTTTACACTGAAGGCTGTTCAGGAACGTACTATTTGTGTAAAACATTCTAGGGGAGGATGTGAGCTGACTTGCTTGAAAATGCATTGGTAATATTACAGCTGGTTTCATGTGAGATTTTTGGAGAAAATTGGTTTCTTTTACTGCCACATCAGCAAAAGTGAAAAAAAGGTCCCTAGTTAAAGGTTTGACTTTGCTTTCTTGTTGACTTATTTCTGAAGGGCTCTGGTTCACATGTGCTTGGACAAGTCTGATGTAGTGCAAAGTTTTTTCTTTTCCAAAGAGGCCACTGTCTTTCACTGTGAGCTTAAGGGCAGTGTAGTAAATAGTTCTTCCACCCCTGTACAGGTCAGGTGTTAGCTCCGGTTGAATTGTGCTTTTTTATGTCTTCCTCAAAACATGAGCTATGGAGAAACAGGGAGAAAGCTGGGCTGCTGCTTGTCCAGTTCTGCTAATAATCAGTTTGTTCTTGCTGCCGCAGTAAATAGGTGATGTTTTGAATGCAGACATTCAAAGGCAGGCCTTGCCTTTGACTTGGTGAAGCTGATGCTAAGTAACATCTGTGACAAATTAGAATCTGACAAGCACAGCACCTCCTGTGACATCTCAGAGTCCGTACTGAACAGGATAAATGCAGAGGGGTTTTTGTCCAGCGTGTGGCAGAATGGTGCATTTGGGAGAGGAAGTGCCTTTAAGAAGGCAGCAGTAGCACTTGCTGGTGCAGCTGGTTCTCTCCTAGAAGCGGTCCGTTTCTGTAGGAGTTTGACTGCTGAAATGACTGTCATCAGTCATTATCCTTCATTGAACTTGGGGGCTTCTGAAACCAAACCATCTCATGGGAACTTTTACTGCAAGTCAGTGCTGGGTAAGGACTGCGCCAGGGGACAGACAGGAAGGGAGGTGTGCTGGCAATTGAAAGACATCAAGCACACTCACGACAAATTTGCAGAAGCAATGGTCTCTTATGCTGTGCTTTGACCATAAGGAATTAATAGGAAGAGGAAAAAAAAAGTTGCTTCACAATGATTGTAATGATGAGCTCATTTTGTTTCTCAATTTAAGTTTTTCCTTTTGGGAGGCAGAGAGGAGCGGTGGTGTGGTGCTCTGCCCAAGCTGTTGACTTTACAAAATGGTCTGAAGTGATGATTTTAAACCATGCCTCAGGGATTATGTATTTTTAATGGCAATCTGGCATTATTTTATTTTAAGGGTCTGAGTAGATCTTATTAATGGCATGGAGAAAGAGAATGGTACTATAGCAGTGTATTTGGATACTGAATTAACTACCGAATTAATTTCCATATAAAGATGCACATTACTATGCCGCTGTAATGCCAAACTCATGGGGAGAGAGAGAGGGGAGACACTTTGAAATAGTTTGCTAGCAAATTTGTCCTTAAAAAGGGATGGCACATGTTTTGTCCTTAAAAAGGGATGGCACATGTAAAAGTGAAGAATGAAAACATGGAGTACATTTCCCACTAAATGAGTTCTTTCCTTAAGTGTGAATCATGTGCAGGAGGACTGGAAAGCGTGAAATTATGACTATAGAACATACATCGTGTGGCTGCTGTGGTGTGCCACTTCTTAAAACTGTGTTTGTAACAAGTACACCGTGTTCACCAGCCCTGAATGCACTCTCCATGTTTCTACCCCAGCTGAATCACTGAGCCGTGCTGGGGTTGAACTGATTGGTTTCTCAGCGCATGCAATATCGATGCTCTGTCTTTGAATAAAAGAGACATCCAGAAGCCAAAGAGAACACTCGTGCTCTTCTAGCACCTTCATTCCAAAAGGTGAATAAGTTTCTGCTCATCAATAGTCACTTGGTTCTGTTCTGTTCCTGGAGCAGTGTGGAAGTGGGAGACTGTTAAGGACAACTGAGCCAAGTTTAGCCTAGCTAAGAACTTAACCTCGTAGGTCAGCTCTTCAGAGAGAAGGAAATACAGCTTGTAACATTTGAGAGTCTGAATATTTGAGTCATAAATCACTGTTTGTTTTTTTAGAGCTCATATGTGCTATGCTTAGGCCTGAAAATAATTATTTCTAATCAGATATTCTGCTTATATAAAAAGACGTAGGCTCAGAATGAATTTGTGACTCTTCAGCACCAACAGTGTTCTTTGGAAACCCTTTGGTTGCACTTGGTCCTCTGTCTCTACAGTCTGACCCACCGCTGCCTGGAAGCAGGTGGCACCCAGGTGACCAGCCCAGCAGTGTCACATTGTAGTGAGTCTCCTCTCATGGCTATGAGATCTCACCATCACTGCTCCATGAGCTTGCAGAGCTATGACTGCCTGATGTTTTACTGTCAGCTTTCTCTTTGGCGTTTTCATTTCTTTTCAGACGAGTGCTGCTACGGTCTTGAATTCTTTTATTTAAAAAAGAATAAATCCGAAATGTGATTTTAATAACGTGGTCTGTGCCTGTTGTTTCCCGGGAGGCCTTTCCTGATAACCGTGCCATTCAGCAGACTTCTCTCTGGAGGAACAGTAGTGCTGTGTCAACATCAGGTGGCCGGATGGGATCACTGAAACCTCCCTTGATCTTTCCGCAGTGTTTTCTGTGGAGTGAATGATGGCAGCTGCAGCATCCTGCCTTACCAGCAATGCCAGTAGTGTGCATGGGACAGGTAAGGTCCTTTCCCTTTCCCTCTTAGTTACCTGTCCGTAAGACCTATGCTGATACCTCTTTAATCCCAAAGATTTAAGAAGGAAAGAGGGGCGAGAGGGGGAAACACAAAACAGGTGTTCCTGGACATCTTTCACTTCCCGCACTCAGAAGCATTACTGTGCAGAAAAGCAGAGCGCTGTTACCACTGTGTCCGTACCGGAGTGCTCATACAGTATCACTAAGTTGAAAATACACATTAGTTGTTATTCTATTTTGAGGTGGTCCTTGCTATTTCCTAACAGCTGGTTCTAAGTAGGCAATGTTATCCAGATCAGAATGAATTTTACTTTCTTACAGGGCCTGGACAGGACCTGGTTAACCTTCATCCTGGCAGCCCTGCAGTGCTGCTTTGGCTCTGCAGCCCAGCTGCCCTGATAAGCCTTGTGTTTGGGCTGCTCCTTGCCATGTTTTCACAGCCTCAAGGCCTCCTCTTCTCCTCACCCTGCCCCACAGCCCCAGGCTGAGCAGTAGGGGGGGGAGGCACAGCTGCTTCGAAGTACCCAGAGGGCTCCTCTGGTGCCTTATATCACCCTGCTCAGCCATAGAAAGGTGGTGGTTCCTCCAGGGGAGCCATGGCTCACAGCGGCTGGGCTCTGCCCTGCTAGTGGGAGGTGAGGAGCAGCAGCTTCTGCTGTGACATTTCCCTCCTCCTGGGCCCTTGTTTCTGCTTTTCCCCTTTTCTCTGCTGTCCTGCTTGTGGTGTGCCCCATTCCTGGAGGTGCTCAAGGGCAGGGTGGGAGGGCCTTTGGGCAGCCTGATCTAGTGGGAGCCCTGCCCACAGCATGGGTAGCACTGGATGGTCTTTAGGGTTCCTTCCACCCCAAACCACTCTGTGGTGGCAGTGGGGTGAGTGAGTAGCTGTGTGGGTGCTTAGCTGCAGGCTAGGGGTCAACACACAATCACTTTATTTTATATTTTTTTTCTTTCTGTAAGAAAGACTGCACCTAAAGGCCCAACTTCGCTGTTAGATCTTTCTTTCAGAAGTTGTATCAAAAAGTACTAATTAGGATGCAGACGCTCAGTATTACAGAGTGAGGCAAGCAGTGGGAAAATGATGAGCGGTATGTGTGCCCTGCTTTGAAACATCTCTGATGGTTCAGCTCTCGCTCATGTTCCTCTCATTTTCCTTCATCACACGGGGCTCCTTTGGAGGTCACCTGACTGCGGAGCTCTGAGGTCCCAGTCTGGGAGCTGGAAGCTGTTTGGCTGCTCTCTAGCGATGGCTGCGTGTCAGGACAGCAGTCCCAGCAGGAGGCAAACATGCACGCACACAGACTTGTTTGAGCTTATTTCTGCACAAGCACAGCAGGTAGACAAACAGCTCTCTGCCTGCCCATGCAACAAAGCAGCTCAATCTGCAAGCCACCTGCCCTTTGGATATCTTCTTCTGCAGAAGGAAAGGAGTAAAATTAAGCACAGATAAAGAAACAGTAGATTTGTTAGAACTGTGTAATATGGTCTTTTATACTGACTTGGGATGTATTTACAGCTGATGTATTCTGCCTCTAATGTTTCATTCCCATTTCAGGGGGAAAAAAAATCCACCATAAATATCATTACAAAAATAATATTCTGTATTTCATATTACTGAGAGTATGTGAGCAATGCCTGTACCTTTAAGTGGTCACTAATGAGAAAATCTATGTTTTAAGCAATTGCAACTTCATAGTCTCAAAGTCAACATACTTCAAACCTGAAAAATGCAAAGCAGCTGTTTTAGAAAGTATCTTTTACTTTATTTCACATGTATGTATTTACACTGGAGGAAATTCACAACACTGAAAATACAACATTTACACATTCCCAGATATACAGTTTTGCACGCCCTCCCCTGTTAGGCCTGGGCACTCCTCTACCTTTGAGATAAGGACAACACTGATTCTCGGTAGATGAAACAAGAGGAAGCTGTTATAGGTTTTAAGATGCATCACTCTATGTGGTGGCTATATTCTTCAAGCTACTAGAGGATGGGTTATTTAAACGACAAAGATGCCTCTTGCATGGCATCTGCATAAGCTTCTATATATTATAAGCATATAGGTTCATCTGTTTCTGCTTTACCATGCTGTCAGTGATCTTTACGCTGTCAGTCTCAGTTATCCTTGTAGTAGTTATTAAAGTTGATTCGCAGTAGGAAGTCTTCCAAATGTGGCTGGTACCCTCTGTTTACAAGCTTTGTTACCACTGGAAGAAGAAAAGACAAAATAAGCTTCAACCAAGATTAATATTCTAAAGTCAGTTGGTATCTGCATTTTAATTTAGGGGAAAAAAAGCAACAAAACCAGCCTATTGCAGAAAGCTGAGGGCAATGGAAACAAATGTGCCATTTCGCATAAGAAAGGCCCAATCTCTCTCTCTGGAATTATAAAGAATTGCAAATTAGATGCAAGTTCCAAGTGAAACTGCATTATGCTTTTCCCAGGCTGCTTTCACAACAAGAGGCTGTGTGCTCATTGTAATGCCACCTGACCAGGAAAGGTGGTAAGGCCTGCTGGTGCCCTCTGTGAAAGCTCTCCTGAAGCTCTCCTGAGCTAAGTCACTGTGAGAGAGGAAATCCAAACAACTCCTAGGACAAACCCTTCAAGCTCTACATATAAACAAATGGACTTATTCTACGTATCCTTATTAACAGAGGAAAAAAGGCAATAGAAACTCCCTAAGCTCTCCCATGCACTTACAGAAAGGGAATCAGCAAGCAGCAGTAACATGCAAGGAGGAAGGGAAGGTGGACAGTTAGAAGTCAGGGCCTGCACCAAAGCCAATGAAGTCCAGACTACTTTGTATTGGCTTTCAATGGATACTGGATCAACACTTCGTGAAAGAGTCTTTTACAATACACAGTGACTGAAGGAACATGACTGAAGGAACACGTGTAGATGAACAAGCACAGATTTGTTTTGTAGTGCTTAATAAAGAGGGTGGAAAGAACTGGGTCACTCAGCAAATATCCTTACGGAATGGTTTATTAATCTCTGTCCATGAAGCAATCATAGATCTCGTAGTATGGGCTTAGGTGGTTCCCAGAGGTGTTCTGACTTCCTGTAGAATTTGGAAGCAGCCATTCTAACTCATCCTGAAATATCTGTTTTTGGTCCTTTGACACCATTTTTGGATACCCTTAAAGAATAAAAAGGGCAGCTCATTTCCCAAAGAATATAATCTGACTAGAAATGATTCTGGAAAGATAGATCTAAGGAAAACAGCTGTGCTTCCTTCAGGAATTAAAGGGTTTCTAAAAAATAAAAAACAAACAAACCAACCCCATGAACTGCTTTTGTATTCAGGGGAAGGGTGAGTGACTTCTAAAAATACAAGCGAGGCCTGAAGGAGAAATGGAAAAAAAAGACAGCTCAACCATTTCTTGACATTATAGGCTACGCAGACAGCAAGAAGACATTTTATAATGTTAAAGGATAGAGTATTTGGCAAATGATCTGTGCAGCTGAAAAATACATGCCCGGAAAACTGGCTATATGCTCCAGGTAGTGCTTCGAGTTAATTTTAGATATAACTATCTCTCACTGCTGCCAATAAAAGGTTCCAGAAGTCAATTGCAGAGAAAGGAAAAATGTAAGCGCATATGTAGCTAAATACTAAATCTTTATTTTGGAAATTAACAGATATCGCCAAACTGAACATAAATCTTTGCTAAGACTTCTTATGTGGACATTTTAATTCGAATCATTGAATCATAAAGGTTGGAAGAGACCACTAAGATGATCTAGTGTTTGCAGAACAAGATAATGCAGTTTTCATTTGAGAGCTACATGTTCTAACACACAGTACGTACACACACCTTCCTACTGTACTTCTAAAACCTCTTAAAGATTTTTTCAGTTGAATGTTTTCTTCTATCACTGCCCCAGAATGGACGCAATTTCTTACCTTTGAATAAGAAGTGAGAGTAATACTTGAAAGTATTGTATGACTGCTGCATCAAACCAAAGTTGGGATGTACAGCCATTTGCTTCCCAGCATCAAAGCTCCACGACTGAGAGATCAGCTGGCTGCGGAACTTCAAGATGAGGCTGAAGATGCTGTGTATGATGTTCATCACCGGGGCAGCCTTCTCAGTCAGCAGGCCCCTAATAAAACAGTAATAATGTTAAAAATGTACTTGACATTATTTGTGGTTTGTAGGAGGAAGACTGCAACAATGGGGTGACAATCCTTTAGGTTTCCTCTTTATTTGCTTTAAATGAGAACAAAAAAATCTACAATTCTGCAGTCAGCTGTAACAGTGATTTTATAATTCCTGTTCTTTCCATCTCTTTTCTATCTACCCACTATCATTCCAGTGTATACACTTTAAGAAGAAATCAAACTCTAGTTGCTCTCCTCTTATTCCCACCACCACCCTTCCCCATATAAAGTAACCAAAAGACTAGAAGTGTAAGATTCCCAAAAGACATGTGTCTCCTGAAGTGCTCGTGAATCCGGATGGAGGCATCACATCACATTTGTTCCTTCACAGCCCAGTCCTGGGCACCACACAGCATTAGGGGCACACAAAACACACAGAAAAGCATTTCACATTCCTGAGCCAGGATTGCTTGTGCACACTACTCATGCAGAATGAAAACAATGCTCATTAACAGAGGCTATGACAAGGATGGGGTGAGAAAAACAATCGTGGCAGGAGTGCCCTTAGTCTTCGGGTTAGAGCTGTCCAGCCCAGGGGGACTTGAGGCTCACAGAGGCAAAGAGAATAGAAGTGGGAAGCAACTCCAGGGAGTCCTGGCGAAACAGGGGGTTGGGGAGCTGAGGAAAGTACGGATCTTGCTATATGCCATGATGTTTATTTCCCTATATAAGAACACTTCGACTTCAGGCACTTTCATATATAAGAACTACGTAGCAGTGTTTATGGTTAGGGAGAAGTCAGTTCTGCACACATACGCTAGGCCAAACAGATGGGTAGTCTGGCAGCTCCATTAACTTAAATATTTGAAATAAATATAAGCGTGCTAGCTTGCCTGAAAATTGCCTTGTTGAGGTATTCAGCATGTGTTCTGTGAATTTCTTCCAAATTGCCCACAGAAGACAGTTTGTTTCCAAATTCGCACCACGTAACGTGAAGAATCTGATTAGCAATGTAACCTTGAATAACTTTAACAAAATGCTGCATTTCATGTTTATACAGCTGGAGCTGTCGAAACTGAACAGAATTTGATGCATGACTCACTAAAGCTGAAAAGAAAAACAAATATATTATCAGTAGAACCCAGTGAGGCTGTCTAAATCAGGATTTATAAAGGAATGACGGTTCTATTAGTAAGATCTGTTTAGAATCCTAAGGAAATTTCTTTAAGATATTGTGACTTCTGAAGCTTGACACAACTGCATTATGTCACGTTTATCATCAACTGACAATCTGAGGTTGTGGAGTCTTCTTCTCTGGAGATATTCAAGACCCATCTGGACACCTACCTGTGCAGCCTGTTGCAGGGAGCCTGCTTTGCAGGGGGGCTGGACTCAATGATCTCTACAGGTTCCTTCCAACCCCTACAATTCTGTGATTCTGTGACTATTACAGGGTGCTAAGCACATTTTTTAACAGCATACCCTTCACTTGTTCACTTGTTATACTTACCAGTGCGTTTTAAGTGAAACCACACATCCTTGAGAGTCCACACCATGTGCTTCAACTGGAGCAAAAAGGAGAAGATCTTGTTGTACTTATTCATGCAGCTCTCCGTTATGACAATATTCAGAGGCCAGTCAACCTAAATGAAATATCCGAGCACTGATCATACTGCATTTCTGTTTCAGAAATTATTAGAATATTTCAGATACAAGTACTTCAGAGACACATAAACTGATGTAAGTATTTTAATAATGTAATGCAATGGCCAGAATAGTTAAATCCTGTAATTTCAATTACGTAATTTTTCACTCCATTCTTAAAGGTATTCCATTATTAAGAACATGCTCAGTCTACCACAGTACACAAGAACCATGCTATACCTGCAGTACTACTGCCTTCGTACATACTTTCTTACCTTGTACCTTAGCTCTAAGCAACTCAGAGCATCAGGTGCATTGGGCTTGAACACTTCTGGAAGGTACTTGAGGGCAAAAGAAAGATTGGAAGCAAGCTGGGTGTCACCATGAAGACTGTACTGTAATGCTTTGTTTAGGATAGAATTAAGAACCAGTGGATTCAGCAGTTCACCAGGCGTCTGTCCCGATCCAAGCTATAGGAAAAAGAAACACTGATTACATACTATTAATTAAGGGTTGGCTTTTGCAAACAAGTGAATTAAAGCACAGTGGTAAAGTGGTGACTACCCTGCTTTGCCCCACCATTCTGACTGGAAGCTTTTACTTTTGCAGTAGGGATGCACAAAGAGGTTATGAAGAAACTTCTGAACTATTTACTCTCCACAGCATCAAGGTAATCTCTGATTTCTTTGGACACAGATTATTTGGATCGCAGCTTGCTGTGGTTCAGGAGCTGTTAAGTATCCCTGCTGCAGGGAATACAGCCTTCAGAGGGGCAGAAAGCCAGGGACAGGGCTGGCAGTACCCACCTGACTCCAGTCTGTCCATCTCACAGTGCAGCAGCCTCAGAGGCATATAAACCAAGCTATTCAAGAAGTCCAGTGCTTTTGCTAGTTGCGCCAAAAGCATTCTTAAGGGGGCAGAAAAATGCATTAACTGTCCTACAGGTATGTCTCTCTACTGACAACCAGATATACGAGAGCTGCTCCGAAAGCAGTGCCTCCTCTTTTATTATATCGGCCCATGACGTCTCAGGGATAAGTCATAGGAAGAATGCAGTCTCATCAGACAGCGCAGCACTCTCTTCAGATGTCTTTCCCTCTGCTCTATAGGACATTTGAGGTAGGAGCTGGTATTTTACAACACAGGCCTTTGCACTGGACCTCAAGTGGCAACAGACTCTTCCAGCTTTGCTGCCAGGACATGGGGGTAGACAGTGTACAGCAGTTCTCCCAGGAAAGAGTGAAATTCCCTTCCTTAACTGCTGATCTGTCAAAGTTAGAAATTACTACTGTCTGTGAACCAAGTACTCTATTGCTGGGATTAGCTGCAAGAAATATTACTCTCTTCCTTGGGATTTCCTTGGGCACAGGCATCCCTTCTGAGCAAAGATCTTCTTTTGCCTCAGTCCTTACAAGCTTAACAGAGTTCCTTGCTTCTTGACACGGCACAAAAAGGAAAACAGCACAAGCTAGGATTCTAATTCACATCATTTGCTTATTTCCATCCAAATTCATCTACAGGTATCAAGATAAAGCAGATAACCAAAAACCAAAGGCTAAGAAGATGCAGCATATACCTTCTCAAACAACAGGTCACTGAGCGACTGAGCAAACTCCCCATCTTCCATTAGTAAGAAGTGTCTCAGTGCTTCAAAATGCTTCTCTACATTCAGTTCCACAAAGTAGTAATCAACTATTGCTTTGTTTACAAGAGAAACACTAAAAGAAAAACACAGAAAAAGTATTATTCTTACAAGGATCTCCTTCTTAATGTTAACATTCAGCTGTGGTTACATCAGGTTCATGCTTCAGTACTTCGATATGCAAGACAGGATGACATTCACATAAGCAAAAGAAAAAGAGATAAAAGCTTATGCTCAAAAATCTTCACTCAGAATATGCCAGAACTAAAACCTACCACCATATGTACTGCAGAAGTACTGCAGAAGAACTGGCTACACATACAACAGGATGCTGACCCTGTAGCAACATTTTATTGACAGTCCTCTGACTTATTTCTGTCACCTTAACAAACAGATCAAGAAAGACTCTTACATCCCTGAGAACATCCTAACTGGTAAAGCTCTGACACCAGGCCGTGAAGGCAAGTCTCCAGTATAGTTTGTGGTTTAGTGCAAGTACTCAAGCTAGCTTTAAATAGTGTAACTTGTGTATCAGGAATAGGCTAATTCCGCCAGGTGTACATGCTTTGCTTTGTTGAATACATGCATCTATACACACGCCTCTGGTAGACAATCTGGATGTTTAAAACTAAGGTGAATAATAAGATCATTCTACACTGAGCTTAAAAAATACAGCATATGCAGAGTTATTAAGTAGAAATCCAATTTTCCAAGAAAAAATATTCTAAAATAGGAAGCATTTCAACCTGTGAATAACTGTTTTCATGACAGAAGCTGAACTTTTACACGCTAACAAACTTTTGTTTAACTTACCATTAGATATATTAATAAAATGGCCCCACACGTATGTGGGGGGGGCCCTTAATATTCCAACAGCAACAACAACAGTTTCTAGTCAACTTCAAATCAACCTTGAAGACAACGGAGTTCCCATAGAAACATAAAACATACTCTGCTCAATATGCATGAGCTTTCACACAATCAAAAGATCTTCTTTCCCTCATCTTTTACCTACCAAAGAAAGCACCTATCTTATATATAATACACCTGTTTAAAAGAATCAGTGGTGTCAAACACACTGTAATGAAATCCAAGAATGTGAGAGCAAATTCTTTCCTCTAAGCCCCTCTATTCCAAATAGACCTTCAGTTTTGTAATTTACACACAGAAATGTATGTGTATATTACTACTTATAATGTAAATCTGAACTTTTTCGTTTGTAATAAACCAGCCACTGGACCACTTCTGGAAGCAAAAAGAAAATTCAGAAGCACATATCTATGTGCAACTCTTGCCTCAGAACAGAACTAACAAAGAAGACTATATTAATTGGTATCATACAAATGACATTACTTCCAATAAGTACTCACTGAGATACCAGTGGAGCAGTAATAGAACGTTTCATCAGCACGGGCAGAGATAAGAGTTCGCTCAGTTGTACAGCTGTTTCATCTGTTGCTGACTGTACCATAGGATCCACAGGAAAAGTGTACGATCTTGGAATCACATGGTGCAAGAGATGGGAAACTGGTAGTTCTGCTAAATTCAAAAATACATAGATATTGTGAGTTATTATACTTAAGTGTTTTGATAATCTGTTTCTATTAACCTCTGCAAACCCCTCCACATCAGAAAATCAAAGAAAGTCAATGTGTAATTCTCATCTTTGAGCCTAGAAATAATTTGTTTAGCTATTGCAGTTCATAATATTGATAATTTACTGAAAATTCAGATACTTTTTCCAGCACTCAGCTTTCTTGCTCAAGTTTGCTACACCTTCCTCTTGACCTACTATACTCCAAGTTTTACTTGGAGTATACTATTATATACATATATATATATATATATATATAACTATATATGTTATACTCACACATCAAATCATAACTATCTTGGTATTTTTCGATACAGTACTGATCCGATAATGCTTTCAAATAAGCTTGCTCTTTCTTCCATGCATCTTCCTCTCCCCCTTCCTCATCCTTAGTTTTGGAAGCACTAGGTTCAGAAAATAAAGTTTCTTGAGGCACAGTATCCTGTGGAACTGCTTTTTCAGCTTCCTCTGCCTAAAAGAAAAAGAATGGACAAATTGCCCTTAGGACAGCTGCTAGTTTTGACTGTTCACACTTCATGTGTTCTTACAGGCAATTGACAGGTTGTTCCATCCGAAAATAAGACAGCTTACTTGTCAATTCTTTTTTGACATGTAAAAACAACACAGAATTACAGATTAGTAAATCAACACAGACTGACTTACTACCTTGCTTACCAGATTGCTTACCTCTTTGAAGGAAGAGGAAGTCTTCTGCACTACCAGTTTGTTTCTTACCTGTAAACTCTGTGATGAATCTGGAGAAGTGTCCTTGTCAACCTCATCTGCAATTACTACAATTACAAATAAATTAAAGACAGCAATTACTCAGATGTGATACTCAGTTCATACTTCAGATCTGTTCCCAAAGCTGTTCAAAATTTCCCTATAGCCTACAGACTGCCACAGAAACAACCACCCCAGTAAGAGTTCCTCCCCAAAGTCCAACACGTGCAGTTTTGTGCATGTTCTCTACTCAAGATCACACGAGGTCCTGTTTCACACAGTTTCAAAACCATTTTTTTTTTAATTCTCTGTTTCTTGTACATAGGAGGCACGACTAAGTTGAATTCCTGACTCTGGATTCTAACAGCATTTAAAAACTTACATAAGGAATTAAGAAATAAGTACCCATCTTGAACATAAACATTTACAGTGACTTTCAAGATCTCTTAAACAAATGCTGACTGAATAAACTTCACTTTATTTTACCTTCTTGCTTCTCTTCTGTTGTATTTTCCTTTTTGTCATCCTTAGTGTCAGGAGAGACAGAGCCACCGTCAGATGACTGTGACTCTAGCGAAATACTTTCCTTAGCTTGTGATGGTTTTGTTTCCTTTCTAATCTCTTCAGAAGGAAATAATTCTTCATTATATAGAAGTGTCTGAACTGTGGAATCAGATGAAGGACCAGAAATTGCCTTGCGATGAGGTATGGGATCATCCTCTGTAGATGGAGTCCACTTCCCTATTTGGATGCTTGACTGGGATGCATGACCAAATGGGCTCCAACGAGATTTCAGAGGCTGTGCATCTGAAACTAGCTCTCCAATTTTGATGTGCGACTGCGAAGAATGCCCATGGATGTTCCAACGAGGTCTAGCTGAGGCAACCTCTGACACATTCTCACCAATCTTAATACTGGCATCAGACACATGACCATGGATGTTCCACCGAGGCCTTGCAGGAGCAACACTTGACACATATTCACCAACCCTAATATTGGCTTCCGAAGCGTGTCCATGAATGCTCCACCTAGGTCTCGAGGGCTCTACTTCTGAAGCATATTCCCCAATTTTAATATGAGCTTCAGAAACATGCCCATGAATATTCCATCGGGGTCGAGTAGATTCAAATTCTGAAGTATAGCTGCTGATTTTTATATGGGAGTCCGAAGAATGCCCATAAGGACTTGAACGTGGCAGGTAAGTGTCCACCTCAGGCACATACTCTCCCACTCTAATGTTGGCATCAGATGCATGCCCATGGATGTTCCACCGAGGCCTTCTAGGCTCCACATCAAATACATTTTCTCCAACTCGAATGTGGCCCTGCAAAGCAGCAGCTGGCCTGAGAACAGTATTAAAATCATACTCGTTTTGCTGATGTAACAGTGTATTACCTTCTCCTGCCAAAACAGGCTGATTTTCACTTATCTGAGAAGTGTCTGACAGATCTGAGTTAATATTTCGAAGTGCTTCATCTAGGAGAGATTCTTCTAAGCTAATGGCAACAGGTTGTTCATCTTGTGGCTTTGGTAAGAAATCTTCTATGTTCACACTGGATTCAGGAGAGGAATCAGCATTGCTTAGGAGGCTGCATGCTTGCTCTGAAGTCTGTAGATTGCCTTCAGACCCTGCAGTTTTAGGCTGAAAATGCTGATCAGCATTAGTGTTTGCCAGCTGTGGCACAGCCAATGGTTTGTCAGTAGATGTAACATATTCCAGTCCAGATTCAGATTCTTTTCTGCCAACTCGTTCATTAGAAAGCACAGGTTTCATAGATGACCCCTAAAAAGAAATAATTATTACACTGTATGATTAGTCACATAATCAAGCTACTTAATAAGGCATCATGTTGTTACATGTAAGACTTGAAATTTTCCAACTTTTCAGATACATAACAGACACTATGATAACTACTCATGCTGCTGCTACAGCGAACCTTCTGTTTGAGGAACTGAACTACAAAATGAACTCCCCTTAAAGAAACTCAGAACATCTACCAGGAGTTTATGTAAGTAAATAAACTCACCTGTGAATGTGGATCTTCCACAGCAGTGTTACTATCTAAAGCCAGCTGGCACTGTTTATAAGGAATAATATCTAATTTTCTCCTGTAGCTTCCATCTGGAAGTTTTTCAAGCATTTCCTGTAAGCAAAAATGACAAAACCCAAAGTCTTTAATGCATCAAATACTAGATTTTCTGAAGATCATTTACTTAAATCTTTTCAGAAAATACCTCAATACGTTTCTGTTCTTCAAAGAGAAACTTAAGACGAGCTGTTTCCAACTTGTGTCGCTGGATTTTCCATAAAGCTCTTTGTTCCCTACGGGCTGCATCATCAGAAAGTTTGCTATAATGGTCAATTAACTCTTGCCTAAATGAAAGTAAAAATAAAGTTGAGTTGCAGATCTTCACATAGTAATTTTTCCTCTTCCCTTTTGAAGAATTAGATCTTTCTGCATTTCAGAACTGAGAAGTAAATTTTTAACATTAAAAAAGAGAGGCTTCGTTTACAGTGAAATAACAAGTAGAGAAAATAGGACTGCAGTGTTAGTTAATATGTTCCTATAACTATGCTTAATTAATAAGTCACTCGTTTTTGTAAGTATTTTTGGATATAATGAAAGAAAATGAAATACCAGTAGATACATAACAAAAGCATGCCAAGTAACTGATTATCAGTGTACCTGCTCTGTCTCTTTATTTCTGCTTTGACATACATATGACCATTTTTGCTATGGGCTCACATTCTAATTGTAAGATTAACATTTTTCCTCAAACTCTGATCATAAGAGAAAACACACCGGATAGAATGGGCACAAATCAGTTGATCCCAGGCTTCTAGACCACTAAACAATCCTACACTCATCCTACAGCTGCGAACATTACCCCTGTACAGTAGTGTCTAAAAACTGCTAATGCCATAAACTGCAAAATAAAACATTTTTTCCTGAGGCCTTCATGAGCTTTGGGAGACTACTGAGATAGACTTACCTCGCCTTTTTTTCTAGTTCCTCTTCCAAAGCTTTCAGTCTTTTTTCTCTTTCTCTGAGCTCTCGGGCATAGCTGAAATCATCATCAATCTCCTCTTGCTTTATAGCAAGGCGACGCTGCATAAATATTTAAAACTTAAAAGCCACTCTCAATACTAGCTGTAACGCACACATCTGCAAAAAGTTCTTATCTGCATTTCATGCATATATTAATTCATTCAAATTCAGAACAATAAATCAAAACAACCTTTCAATTATCTGCATAAGAAATACACTCAACCTTTAGAAATAAACACAGAAATACCTCTTGGTCTTTTGCAAATTGCTCTTTCAACTTCTGAAACTGTTCACGTTTCTTTGCATCTAAAGCCATTCGCTCTGATATCTGTCGATCTGCGTTACAATAAGGATACTGTTATTTTACGTTAACAAACCCAGTGGAACACACAAACACACCAAACTTCATCACAACTCACCATTAATGGCTTTTAGTACTTTGCTAGCAGTCTCTCGAGCATGAACAATTAACTCCTGCTTGGCTATTTCCATGCGCAAATCCTGAAAGTATCAACCAACACCAACAGAGAACAGGTGGAAATATTCCTGTTATTCTAGACTTGAACATACATCGCTGCACAGACAGGCACACACGGTTATTAATCCATGTGACCATACAATAACCATAAAATAAAAAACCCCGATTACAGTAAGGAAACAAGAATAAAATAATTAATTAAATTGTAAGTCTATAATAAGCGAAAATTATTATTGAAAACTTGTTCATACTCTGGAGCTTACGTCAAAACACGTCAGTCCAATATACATATTACATTAATGCAATGTGTAAGACAGAACTAAAAGTATTCTGACAAAACAATCAGCCATGCAAATTATAAAAAAGAGTATTATCTGATTCCTAATTAGTTTCCTCCATTAGCTATATAAGAATTTAAAATCCTTTCAGCACTTCTCAGTAGCAAGGCAAATTTTTTGCTGGAAAGAACTAAGATGGAAGTCCAAATTTCTCTTAAAATGTGAACATGCTGACAAACAACAGCACACTGCCTAATGTTTTAGAAGTTGTACTGACAGTCTATTCGCTGCACTAGCAGGTCAAACAGCAGCTGGCCAATAAGAAAATTTTGACCATCAATGCAAATTCTTCCAAAGTTACAACAAAAATAAAGAATAATTTAAAAAAGAAATCAATCAAATAATAAATTCTTTACTCTTTCATTCATTTACCTTTTCCTCCTTGCTTATAGAACTGTACCGAGCAATTCTTTCCATTCGACCTACATACACTGCACAATCTCTCTCTATTTCTTTCAGCTCCTCAAGTGAAAAAATAACAGAAATCCGAGGAACAGGTATATCTGACCAACATATATAATGCTGAAAAAGAGAGAGAAATTTATTTGTAAATGCATTTTAAAAATTGTAAAATGTAAGATCATGAACTCAGGTGTCAGTACTATTGGCACACCTGAGTAGTGGTTTGAAAATGATTAACGGAGCAGATTTAGGAGAACTAGCAGAGGGTCATCTTAAACAAGATAAGATATCAGGCTTATGACTCATATCTGACATTGAGCTGCTCAGCTCTGGCATGACTGGACATATACAACTTTAAAAAGAGAATACTTTTTACTTAAAAATGCCCACAGACTTCAGACACTTCTGTGGTTGTTTCATGGCTAGACATGCACAGAACAGTGTGAAGACAAAATAATTTAACCAGTTCTTCTTGCCAAGGACAACACTTGTTCTGCAAAATAAGAATAAAAAGAACTTCTTGGGAGGGCAGTGGTAGAGCTGAAATACAAGAGCTGTGCAGAACTGAGGGAAGATCTGGTAACTACGGTATCTGGAGTGAAAAATGGAAGGCACTGGCTTGGAAGACTAAAACATTTCTGCTTTCAGCAGAAAGGAAAATAAGAAATCTAGCACATGCACTGTATATAATAAATCTGATGCTGTTAAAAATGTGCATTTCTGTAGTTGAGATATTAGCAAGTAGAGTGGATAATCAGTTCTTGAATATCTGAGAGCAAATAACCGACTTCCATGAATTAATCTCACACTTATGCAATACCAGTTGCAAATTAAGGAGTTCACTTGCTAAAAATACAGCAAACCAACTCTGAAGAGACATAGTTTTCTCAATAAAATAGGAAAGAACCAAACCAATACTTACCCTAGGACAACACAATTTCAGCAGGTTTATGGTTTTCCCACATATATATACGTCATTAGCAATATGTTTAAGAAATACAGGAACACAATCTTCTACTTCTTTTGAAATCAAAACATAACCATGAGTCCAGTAGTGTTTATCTGCATACCATAAAAAAAGTGTATTTTTAATTATTTAATTAACAGCACAAATTGTGTAAAATTGAAAGGCTCAATATGCATACTGTACCTCTGAAACAGAGATAATCCTCATTCACCTGGATCATAAATTCTCCGTAAACATCCCTGAATACACCACTGTATACCCAATCATAGATAAATCTAAAAGAAATGTAATTAATATTGAAAATCAATCCTCTTGCCTTCTCATCTTTATCACAACCAACCAGCCAGTACATTCTTTAAAACATCAAAGCACACAAGCTACAGGAAGAATAAAAACATGCAATTAAGTGCTGTCACACTGATATTTAAGGTATACGTAGGACTTTATCTCTACATCTTTCTGAAAATAAACCAACTGCATAGAGCACATTTCACTGATTATTAAGATCAAAGATTGTCCTAGTTAAAACAATCTTTTTATGTCTGTATATAAATTTACTAAGGAAATATTAAAAATCTCTAGAAACATTCTAGTCACATCAAAAGAGTAGGGAGACAGAAGCAGGTGACATATAACTTTGGCAGGAAGAAATGGACAGGGTATAAAACAAAGATACAATATCAACACTGTATCTAGAGACATTTTTTAATATACATGTAAATAAAACTATTTTTCTAAATAGTTCCAATACTAACACCTTTTCTAGAAGTTCGGTCAATGCAACAAACAGGAAACCTTTAGTGCAGGAACCACAGTTTAATTTTGAGGTTGTACAAGAAGTTAAGAACTTTTAATGTATTAGAACTGATGTTCCTATTATCTATTGGAGCAATAACTTTTATCAGTTAATTTCTTTCAGGTTAACAATACTTTCTTCATATGATGGACGCCCCCTTCCATGGCAGCCCTGATGATTGATATTTTGATAAAGATCTGCAACAAGTTATTGCTGTTATTATTATTACTGCTTACTGAAAAGCCCACAAACATAGTAGAAATAAGCATCAACTTTCCCAGTTTCTAGAACTCTAGGAGAAAGGTGTGATTTGCCAGTTTCAGGATTTTACATAAAGCCCATATATTGTTACTGACCTGGAAAAGAGAGGGGAAAGAGGCATTCAGCAAGATGAATGGATTTTAATATGTATTTTTCAGAAACAGCTGTACTCTACATCTTTTCTGAAAATGTTAGAAGCTTTTGTTACGTTAGCAGTTAGCAGAGTTGTTAGCAATTAGCAGCTACTCACTAGATTGCTAATTCAAAACTGCTCAAACAGTGTGCAGAGATCAGTATGGACGCACCTTGTGTATGGTTCACAACTTGTCTTTAATAAAGACAGGAGGACTGGATAATGCTCATTGCTACAGTTGTTGAGGGCCTCTTTGTACAGATATGAAAGCAATTTCACACCCTAAAAAATGAAAAATATTATAATATTAGATGACAAATTCCACAACAACATTAATAATAAAAATTGATGAATATGTATATTTAGATCTCTTTCACTAGACACAGAAGGCAGAATACATCTAACTTTAGATATCTGCAGTTAAGATCACTTTATCTGAGCTAGCTTGTGAATGCCTCCTCTCTGAAGGCATTCAAGGCCAGGGTGGATGGGACTTTGAGCAACCTGGTCTAGTGGAAGGTGTCCTGCCTATTGCAGGGGGGTTGGAACTAGGTGATCTTAAAGATCCCTTCCAATCCAAACCATTCTATGATTCTAGTGATCTCGTTCTCACTTCATAATCACTGGAGAGTTGGACTGATTTCATTTGCTACAAACATCTCCTTTACAATAAAATGAAATGCACTCTAGAGGTCTCAGGTCATATCTCTGGTAGAGACTAAAGACATTACGTAAAATCCTGCCTATTTTTGAAAAATATTATAACTGAAAAGAAACACAAAAACAAAAAAATCCATTATCACCGTAGGAAATGAAGCACCAGCTCCACCACTGATCCCCAGTGTTGTTGTTCCTATGCCACAAAGTTCAGCCAGATATCTAAAAAACAGTATTAAAGCATATGTGAGAATTTCAGTCAGAAGTCTCTGAGATCACAGCAATCTGAACTCTGCTATAGTTGAAAATCATACAACAACCCTATGGTATCATCTAAATGGCAACAAGGATAACAAAGTAACCGAATATAAGACTTCACATGTTTTCCCTAGGGAATACAAAGAAATCTTCATGTGAAAATGCTGGAAAAATACTGAAAGACTATGTAAGAATAGCTGTTCAATATTCTCCTACAGTGTAAAGAAAAAAACAGACTTCAGTTTTTGTTCTATGGAAAGCTTTAAATATTTAATGTTATTCTCTTACCTCAACTGACGACCCAATTTCCTGAAGAGAAAGCTGATCGTCAGAAGACTTAAAGTAGGAGGAGTAGATAAAACACAGGCTCGGTAATACTGAAGATACTTTCTCAGACCACTTGTGAAAGCCTATTATAAACAGAAATTATTTACAAAGCCTTACTGGTAAAGCTGTTAATAGCCTACTTATATCTCACATCAGTTACATCAGCATGAAAACAAACCTTTAATAAAATGTTTTGCATGTAAAGGTAAGAGGGGCTTGTGTAGGACAGTAAGAGTCCACACAACTTCAGGCATACAATTAACCAAATGACTCCTTTATACTCTTTCAACATGCCATGCACAGAGCCTGTACCCATGCACACTCTGAGCATCTTAGCTCATCTTCCCTGAATTGCCCTTTGGAAGAGCTTCTGATTCTGTAACAGCTCCATTATGAACTCAGGGAAACCTGTTACCTTACTTCCACTCCTAAAGTAGATAGAGGAAAAACCTCCTATAAAATGTCTAACTTTCTCTAGAGTGACTAAGAATTGAATAAGAATTTTTTAGTCAACTTCTACTAACATAACTATAAATG
This sequence comes from Aquila spilogaster, assembly GCA_024606505.1. Classification (NCBI taxonomy): domain Eukaryota; kingdom Metazoa; phylum Chordata; class Aves; order Accipitriformes; family Accipitridae; genus Aquila; species Aquila spilogaster. Next base: position 29,222,520 of record JANHGO010000069.1, read on the forward strand.
AAATATTCAGAAGGCGTATATTTTCATAACTAATCCCAAAAGAATTATATGCATAGAGAGAGAGAAATTCACCTGATATCACACAGGTACATACAGTTCAGCATAATATACAGAGGGTTGACAGGTAACATGTGCACTTAATAATTCTGAACTAAGAAAGTTATTAAAGCTATTAAATAGCATGTTCTCTATTTCAGTACCAATGTAACATACATAATATATGTATATACATATACTGTATTCAGAAAGCTATTGTATTTTAAATTTATACATTTTAACATATGAATGTTTCTAAATTCTGTCCCTTTAGATCTCAACAAAACCACATAATTAAACAAATCACAGATCAGGGAACGAAGTGCTTTCATTTGTTGCTTTGGTTCAGGCAAATCCTAAGTGCACACAGCTCCAATTTAAACAGGGCTCCATGGTGGCACTGTTCCTTGCTGACCTGGGATATGTAAATATAAATATTTGTATTGAAATTCCAGCTTTACATGAAATCAAAGTTGCGTTCTCTACCTAAGATAACTGGCTCATTAAATGTAAGTGGTTTAACACGATGGTGCTACCTGAAACACAAGTCCTTTGTTGTACGAAGAATCTAAGACTGGCTGAAGAGAGAAGCGACTCAGTCGTGTGTAGTAGGTTCCATATTCTGCAACTTCTGAGAGCAGGTTGTGCATTGTCTCTGGTGAAGTTCCAGACACGTACACCCCTTCCTTTATTATAAATGTTTGAGCAGCCTAAAAGGAAATGGGAAGAGGAAAAAAAAGACTTCAAATACTACCCAGCTGCATTCTGATTTAAAATGGCAAACATTTAGAGAGAAATTTTCAGCTTAGATACTCTGGTAGCTCAAACTACATATATAGGAAAATATAATAAGCATATTAAATTGTAGCAAGATTTCAAGAGTGTATTTTCAAATATATAGAATAAGATTAATTATCAAAATATTGCATTAAAACCCAGTCTAGAACATTACTTAAACTTCTGTTTTCAATAATTCGTAAAGTTATTTTCACAAATTACTTCGACAAATATTCATTCCCTACCTCTTGTAATAAAGTCATCTTTGCAATATACAGATATGACATTATTGCAATTAGGTCGCACTCATTCTCTTAACACAACTGCAAGATCTCAAAATAAACAGACGTATTGAAAAGGAGGTATCTAAAAAAAAAACGCCACTGAGAATTGCAGTTAAATATCTTTTGTACCTGATTGAGTGAAAATGTAGTGGACACCACACCAATGAGGACGTTCAAGACATCCTTCACCAGCTCAGGTTCCTTCATCAGCACAAGCTGCGGAAGCTGAAGTACAGTACTACTGAAGAGCTGCATTTCCCCTTCTCGAAGTTTGTAAAATTTGTCAAAAGCTTCTCTCCCAGCCTCAGTAAGGTACGGCTCTTCTTTTTTACCAGGTGGGCTGCCAGAGCAAACAAAATACTGAAAGGTGATTATATGAGAAATGTATCTCCTAAGGAAAATAAAAAAGGCATTTCAGAATGTTACACAGCCACTAACATGTACTGACCACAGAATGATAAGTTTTCAAGGGACTGTGCATATGGACACTGGAACCGTAGCCCTAACTCAGGACAATGAAAAAGCTGGCAGGTAATCTGAACATCACTTCAGAAGCACAGGCTTTGCCAGAGAAATTCCACTTTCTTTTGTGGCTTTCATTGCTGCAGTTTCCATTTTCCTAAAATGAGGGCAATACATACTAGACTTCCAGGATAACGTAATACTAATATTCAAACACATTCAAGAGCAATATGCTCAAAGTATAATGATTTGCATTAACACATTTTACCTCTTCCTAAGTGAGGATTACCATCCCCTCCAAAACAAACTTCCCATCCAACTCTTCCAAACTGTTCTGGGTTCTAGTAACATTGCTTATAGGAAAGTTTCAGATGTATGGTCTGCACAGACTTTTAAGATCCTTAAAATCTAAATGGGAACAAGAAAAACTGTTTTTCTTACTATGAGCAAAGCCAGAGTGCGCTACAGTGGTTTTGGAAATCAGGGAACAGAAATGAGCTTAGGCTCAGGCTTGAAAATTTCAGCACTACGGCACTGCAACAGATGCATCACTTGACAATTACTTACAACTTCAGAAAACATATACAAGTTTTGTTGAGAAACAGGTGCACCACTGTTCAGCAGAAATGGAAGAATTGCCACTGCCATTTTTTTCCTTCAAACTTAGGGAACCAAGGAAGCTTTTAACAGGGCTGTCTAGAGTATCCTTTCAGGAGAGGAAACTCAACAGCTGGAAGAACTACAAGTCAAATACCATCAACCATCAGTGATTTCTGCTTGGGCTACAGACCCAAGGAAAAAGAACACAATACTGGGAGGTAAGGGTTTAATTCTTCCAGCACTTTCTCTTCTGAAACTGAAAATACAAAATCATTTTAGATTGAAATGAATCGCATTGTGCATATGGAGATATTAGGAAACATTGCATTTCACATGAGCAGAAAGTGTTGCCATAACTCCTTCAGTCTTTTTTTTACAAAGATTTTCTCTCTTCCTATGAAATAGCTGCAATCTAAAGACTAGCTCACTGAAATGCCATGATCTTTTTTGCTCTCAATCATTAATACAAATATTGAATTCTATGTATTAAATATGCAGTTTTCCTATTGCATATTTAACTCCTATACTAAGGTCATTTAGAACTAAGATGAAATGCACCTTCATACATTCGCATGTGGTGCACAGGAAGTTTGCCAATAACATCAGACACATACTATCCAATTCTTTCCCAGCATCTTCGTTTGCTTGGCCCATATGTAAGCACTGCGTCCCACAGATCTATGTCTGGAGTCATGCTTGGCTCTGACTGAGAATCAGGAGTCAGATTGGACGCCGACTGGAATCCTTCATCTTCTGACTGGTCTATGCTTTGAGGAACCTGTCAGAGAGAGTTCACGCTTTACACATGAAAACATTACTGGAGAAACATAAGCTGATAAAGATGTTTTGCTATCATTTGTGATCAAGTGATTCAACATGATTCAGTCAGTAAAGGCTCCTTCATTTGTTCCATTTCCATAGGCACCAATGCCTACATACAGAACAACAGTCACCACTGAAATAATAACACTAGGTTCACTGATGTTAAAACTGAAACTTACTCCTTTGTAAGCATATAGTTCTACAGAGAACATGAACTCTTGCATATTCAAAAATATGTAACACTAATAAAATGACACTGCTCAAATGTCTTTTAAGCAGATTATTAATTCTAATTCCTCAAATCTGTACAAATCTTGTTAACATAGTTTGTTCCCTGACACTTATTCACATGCAGAGAACCTGCAAGTGTCCAAACACTACATATGCCACACTCTAATCTCAACAGGAGTTACATGTACAGAACAGTACCCAATTTTAGTAAAAGACAATCACACAATGACATCCACAAAAAAACCCAGCACATTCTTCAAGAAAGCTCCTACAGTCTGATGGAGAGTACAGCACTTACTAAAGAATATCTGCCTCTCAGTTTAGACTTACATCCATACGTGTACAGGGCTTTTCTATTTAATGTCTGAATTACAGTTTCAGTTAGGATTTAGAGTTAAAGGAATTGCAAAAGGTAACCATACGTTAAGTAGAGAGAACAAAGGAGGATTAAAAAAAGAAATAGTAAAAGCTTACCGACAGTAACAAATTGAAAGACAGAATAAAAAAAAAAACACAAATGCATTTATCTAGTACCTCTATGAGAATATAATCTAGCAAAAATGAATAGTCTGGACAGTAAAAGATACAATAGAAACTGTACACGCTGCAAAGGTAAAAGGACAGCAGGACACAGGAGGTTTGATGAAATATAATAACTGAAAAAAATGGCTCAAGATACAAAAGTCACGAGGAAAATACACATTAGGTCACATAATCTGAAGAGCAAAGCACATATATTCAGGCAGGAATGCTTATGCAGTCAGGATGAACAGTAACAAACAACAGTGCAAAAAAGTTCAATATACAAAGCAGGCAAAAACATAAACAAAAGGTTACTGTTGTGGAAAAGGCACAGATGTAGCTGATGGCTTAACTTCATACAGCCTACAGTCAGCCACATGACTTCTTTATACAGTTCTAGGACAAAACCAATATCTTCATTATCATACATCTCTGCAGCATGAAAGCAACAAAGGATCCCTGCTCTAGCTTAAATTCCAACACTGTTTCTATTACACATGAAATTATTACCTATGTTCAAAAATACAAGTTCTAAACGGCATAATGAAAGCATGCATAGAGACTGAGTCCAAAACAAATGGCACCATACTTTAATTGCAAGTCCAGACAAATCTGCATTGTCAGGCACTGGTGGCAAATCCAACTTGATGTCCATGTCGTAAGTACGGCTATGGACAAGAGCACCAAAGAGCGAGACACGTGTTTCTCTTTCAAACTTGTCCCCAGCAGGATAGTTCTGTGAGAACAGCCCTATGGCAGGGAGTCCTGTTCCAGGGGCGGCCTCCATTATTTGAAGCGTCTTCTGAATTGTGTCATTGAACTGACATTCTTCATTTGTTATTAGAGACTGTATATCAGCTTCAAACACACTTACATCATAATAATCATAACCCTGATACTTGACATTTCTCCCAACGTATTTGTTGTTCAGAAAATAGTCCTTTTTTTGTGGCACAAGCTGTGGAGGACCTGTTCCAGCAAGCTGTACCAAGAGATCCAAAACAGCATTAACTTCAGTAAATGGTAAGTCCTTGGCTGCTTCCAGCTCCTCCACAAGACTCTCCAGCCTATCTGCCTGAGCTCCAAGGCCACCGACTCTCAGGTTGAAAGACAGCATCAAAATCTTGTTTTTCACTGGAAGCCTGGAAACGTTTGATTGCAGCTTACGAGCTTCATCTTGAAAAAGGTTTATGAACAGAGTGTTATACGCAACCCTCTTCAGCTTTTGCTTAGCCTTCCTCTTGCTGATTTTCCGCCTGCCCAGGTGCACCTTCCATGGCAAACCCGTCAGGTGTGCCTCACACAGGTCATTGAACAGCTGTGTAATGCTCTCCATTTCTAGTCAAACTGTCAGGCTATAGCAATTAGCTTGACAGTGGGTGTCTGGTTTCATGTGAAGACCTGCAAAATATTAGGATAAAGAGGAGATGCTCGTGACATAAACATGAGAAACTGGTGAGTGTGTTTTAACTGAAACCAAGGCAGCCCACAACCGCAGAATAACTAAGGTTGAAAAAGATCTCTAAGATCATCCAGTCCAATCATACAGCTACCACCAATATTGCCCACTAAACCACGTCCCTAAGCATGACATCTACGTGATTCTTGAACACCTCCAGGGACAACGACTCCATCACCTCCCTGAGCAACAAGCTGCAGTGCCTGACCACTCTTTTGGAGAAGAAATTTTTCCTAACATGCAACCCGAACCTCCTCTGTTGCAACTTGAGGCCGTTCCCTCTTGTCCTATTGCTGTTACCCAGGAGAAGAGGCCGACCCCCACCTCGTCACAACCTCCCTTCAAGTAGTAGCAGAGGGCAATAAAGTCTCCCCTGAGCCTCCTCCAGACTAAACAGTCTCGGTTCTGCCAGCTGCTCCCCATAAGACTTGTGCCCCAGACCCCTCACAGCTTCACTGCCCTTCTGTGAACACGCTCCGGGGTCTCAGTGTCTTTCTTGTAGTGAGGGGTCCAAAACTGAATGCAGTAGTCGAGGTGTGGCCTCACCAAAGCTAAGTATGGAGGATGATCACCTCCCTGCTCCTGCTGGCAACACTATTTCTGACACAAGCCAGGACACCATTGGCTTTCTCGGCCACCTGAGCACACTGCTGGCTCACGTTCAGCCGAGTACCGACCAGCACCCCCAGGTCCTTTTCCCCTGCACAGCTTTCCAGCCACTCTGCCCCAAGCCTGTAGCACTGCCTGAGGCTGTTGCAGCCAAAGTGCAAGACCCAGCTCTCGGTCTTCAGTAAGATTTCATCCCACTGGCCTCAACCCATCGATCCAGCCTGCCGAAATCCCAAATGAGAAGGAAAAAACCCGACCCAGTACATATGTAGGACACGAGCTACAAAAATACTGCCATGACTCTGACCGCAAGCTCATCCGATAGCGATGCTTCACTCCAGAAGCCTGGTTTCGCAGAGAGACCACGACAGCGCAGAGAAGCCCGCCTGACCCGAGGCCTTGGGGAACAGCCCCGAGCGTGCCCGCCAGCCGCCGCCCCCAGCAGCGCGCCGCGCCCGCCGCTCTTCTTGTGAAAGCCGCGATCCTTGAGGCGCAGCACCTTGCCCGAGGTCGAGCCCTTGGGAACGGTGAGCATCACCGCGCCCTCCACCGTCGGCACGCGCACCGGGCCGCCGAGCACCGCCTCGGCAAGGCTCACCGGCAGGTCGAGCCGCACGTCGTCGCCGTCGCGGGTGAAGAAGCGGTGCGGCTGCACCTCGATCGTGACGATCGCGTCGCCGGCGCCGCCCGGACCCTCCTCGCCGCGACCGGCGAGGAGCCCGAGGCGGTGATCCGGGCGCGCATCGTCGCGGTGCTGCGCGAGGCGGCCGAGCAGGCCAAGAAGGCCGTCGAGCAGAACACGATGCTGCTGCAGCAGAAGCTGGCCGAGCGGACCCAGCTGCTGTCCCAGCTCGAGCAGGCCAAGATGCAGGAGACCGTGTCGGCCTCGCTGCGCCAGATGTCGGA
>JANHGO010000069.1:29229327-29255130 GCA_024606505.1 Aquila spilogaster
CCGCAGGTCTGCTCTCAATCCACTCATTGCCCAGCCTGTATTTGTGCTTGGGTTTGCCCCGACCCATGTGCAGGACCTTGCACTTGGCCTTGCTGAACTTCACGAAGTTCGCATGGGCCCACCTCTCAAGCCTGTCAAGGTCTCTCTGGATGGCATCCCTTCCTTCCAGTGTGTCGACTGCACCACAAAGCTTGGTGTGGTTGGCAAACTTGCTGAGGGTACGCTCAATCCCACTGTCCATGTCGCCGACAAAGAAACAGTGCCAGTCCCAATACCAACCCCTGAGGATCACCGCTGGTCTCCACTCAGACATCAAGCCGTTGATTGTAAACTCTTTGAGTGCGACCATCCAGCCAACTCCTTATCCACCGAGTGGTCCATCTGTCAAATCCATGTCTCCGATTTAGAGACAAGGATGTTGTGTGGAACAGCGTCAAATGCTTTGCACAAGTCCAGGTAGATGATGTCTGTTGCTCTTCCCTTATCCACCAATGCTGTAACCCCGTCGTAGAAGGCCACCAAATTTGTCAGGCATGATTTGCCCTTAGTGAAGCCATGCTGGCTGTCACCAATCACCTCCTTATTTTCCATGTGCCCTAGCATAGTTCCTGAAGAGCAAGTCAGGTAGGCAAACAGCTCTCTGCCTGCCCAGGCAACAAAATAGCTCAATCTGTAAGCAAGCCACTTGCTCTTTCCATCTCCTATTCTGTAGAACAAAAGGAAGCTAGTTAATTAAATACAGCACAGATAAAGAAACAACATAGAAGATGTATGTTACAACTGTGCATTACCGCATTTTTATACTGACATTGGTACCAGAGCAGGAGCAGAAACACTCAGGTCAACTTTACAGTTGGTATATTCTGACTCTAATGCTTAATTTCTATTATTTCAGAAAAAAAAGAAAAAATCATAAAAGTACCTACACATCATCAGAAAATAATCATATTCAATATTCCATAGTACTGGTAATATGCTAGCTGTGCCTGTACTTTTAAATAAGTGGCCACTCATCAGACAATGAGCTCCTGATGAATGTATCCACATTTTAAGCAACTGTGACTCCAGGATCTCAAAATCAACGCATTTCAAAGCAGACTGCCTCTACAACATTCTCATACCATGCAGTTATAAGTTCAATTGTCTCTTTTCACCACATGGAAGAAAAAAAAGAAAACAAACAAGGAAAAGGAAAATTATTAGCAAATTGAAAATGTGATCCTGCAGTTGAAAGCAATACTTGGAATACATTTGGAATTAGAACTTTGCTTCACTTTAGTGATGCTCAATTTCTGTTTTAGGTTTTTTACATAATCACCACAAAATAAGGTGCACAGCTTAAATGAGGGATAAGGAAACTAAGTTTGGCACAAGTGATTCAACTACTACCAAGTGCTTGAATAGTCAAATACTGTATCTCCTAGCAGGTCTCCTTAATGCATATCATGCGTTTTTATCGCCTTCTTCCACTGTGACTAATGGCCTTGAAGAAATTAGTTATCAAGTTTAGATTGAGAATTAATATCAGTTTGAATAAAACACATCAAATAGATACTTTGTCTGAACATTTGTACTTCATACTCATCTCTCAACAGTTTTAGAAAGTATCTGTTAATTTATTTCACATACATGTATTTACATTGGAGGAAATTCACAACACTGAAAATACAACATTTACACATTCACAGATATACAGTTTTGCACTGTCGCCCCTGTTAAGACCAGGCACTCAGCTTTTCTATCTTTGCAATAATGACAACATCAATTCTCAGCAGATCAAACAACTGGCAGGTGTGGTGGCTTTTAAGAAGCATCATTCTCTGTATGTGGTGGTTATATTCTTCAAGCTATTAGATGGCAGGTTATTTCACTGAAGAAAAATGCCTCTTGCATGTCATTTGCATAAGCTTCTATAAATCATAAGCATATAGGCTTATCTGTTTCTGGTTTACCATGCTATCAGCAATCCTTACTCTATAGAGTTCAGTTATCCTTGTAGTAGTTATTAAAGTTGATTCGCAGTAGAAAGTCTTCCAAATGTGGTTGGTATCCTCTATTTACAAGCTTTGTTACCACTGGAAGAAAAACAAAATAAGCTTAAACTAAGATTCATATTCTGAAGTCAGCCTTGACAGTATCTGTGCATTTTAATTAAAAAAAAAAAAAAAAAAAAAAGCCTAATGCAGAAATTGGAAGACAATAGAAACAAATCTGTATTTTTGCATAAGAAAGGTCCAGTATCTCCTTCTGGAATTACAAAGTATTTCAAATAAGATGCAAAAGAAAGACTACGTGTCAGTTCTAAGTGAAACTGTATTATTCTAATAAGGAAATGTTTTCTCAAGTTGCTTTCACAGAAAGACAGTGTGTTCTTATCATAATTTCAACTGACCAGGAAGCATGTTTTGGTCCTCTGGTGACCTCTGTGAAAGAAGAATCTCTGCTGAAGTTTTCTTGAGCAAAGTCCATTGTGAGAGAGAAAACCAAAGAGAAATTCCTGGGACAAACCCCTCAAGCTCTATGAATGAACAAACTGACTGCTCCACACATCCTTAATAACAAAGGAAAAAGGGCAATAGAAACTCCCTAAGCTCATAAACATCCCATGCACTAATATAAAGGAAATTAGCAAGCAGTAGTAACATGCAAGGAAGAAGGGAAAGTGTATAGTTAGAAGTTAGGGCCTGAGCCAAAGCCATTGAAGTCCAGACTGCTTTGTATTGGCTTTCAATGGATTCCGGATCAACCCATTGTGAAAGAGGGCATTTTACAATACATGGTGACTGAAGGTACAAGTGTAGATGAACAAGCACACATTTGTTTTGTAGTGCTTAATAAAGAGGGTGTAAAGAACTAGGTCACTCAGCAAAATTCCTTACGGAATGGTCTATTAATCTCTGTCCATGAAGCAACCATAGATCTCGTAGTATGGGCTTAGGTGGCTCCCAGAGGTGTTCTGACTTCCTGTAGAATTTGGAAGCAGCCATTCTAACTCATCCTGAAATATCTGGGTTTGGTCCTTTGACACCATTTTTGGACACCCTTAAAGAATAAAAAGGGCAGCTCATTTCCTGAAGAATATAGTCTGACTAGAAAATATTCTAGAAAAATAGATCTAAGGAAAACAGTTGTACTTCCTTCGGGAATTAAGGGTTTTCAAAAAAAAAAAAAAAAAAAAACAAACAACAAACAAACCCAAGCCCCATGAACCACCTTTGTACTCAGGAGAAGGATAAGTAACTTGTACTAAAAACACCAGCAAGATCTGTAAAGGGAAATGGAGAGGAAAGACAGATAACCATTTTTTCACATTATAGGCTAAGCTGACAGTGAGAAGAAATTGTATCATGTTAAAGGAAAGAACATTTGGCAAATGATCTGTGCAGTTGAAAAACACTTGCCTGGAGCACTGGATATAAGCTCCAGTTAGTGCTAGGAGGCTCTCTGAGCTTTAGTCCAACACGGGAATCACAACTTTCAAATCTTGTAACAATGGTAATACTCAACTAATGCAGTTGTATCTAAAATTACTTGTAAGTGGTATCTATCACTGCTGCCAATAAAAAGTTCCAGAACTCAATTCCAGAGAAAAGAAAAATGTAAGCACACACATAGAGCTAAATACCAAATATTTATTTTGCAAATTAGCAAAAACTTATGGTCAGTTTTGGGATATCTGTTAGATTTCTTGTGTGGATGTTTTAATTGATGGATATGCAGATCTTTGCAAACCACAATAATGCAGTTTTCATTTGGGAACTACATTTTCTAACACATGCTAAGTACACACATCTTCCTACTACTACGTTATACTTCCAAAACCTCTTTGTAATTCTTTCAGTTTTCAGTTGACTTTTTCTCCTATCTAGAATTTATGCAATTTCTTACCTTTGAATAAGAAGTGGGAGTAGTACTTGAAGGTATTGTACGACTGCTGCATGAGACCAAAGTTGGGATGAACAGCCATTTGCTTCCCTGCATCAAAGCTCCACGACTGAGAGATCAGCTGGCTGCGGAACTTCAAAATAAGGCTGAAGATGCTATGTATAATGTTCATCACAGGAGCTGCCTTCTCTGTCAACAGACCCCTAACAGAACAAACACAACTTCAGAAAAGTAGCTGACATAATTTATTGCTTGTAGGAAAAAAATACAAAGGGGTGACAATCCTTTAGGTTTCCTCTTTAATTGCTTAAAAAAAAAAATACACGAGACTGCAGCCAACTGTAATGGTAATTTTAAAAAAGGTGCCTAAACCTAAGTTTGCTTGCTCTTCCAAGAAACTGGTATTTGCACTGGTCATTTCTAGAATGACATCTGCATTTGCAAAACAGATGACATTTAAAAACATTATCAACTTTAAATCAACAATTAAAAACTTTAATCCCCTCTCATCCCATCACCTGGTATCCAAACAGCAACTTTAGGCAAGTTTTTTCTAATTAAAACTGAAAAAGAGAGACATGAAAGCACAGATTTATTTTCTTGTTTATTATTTCTGTTTCTTATCATCTCTTCTCCCCCCATCCCCCACTATATCATTCCAGTGTATGCTCTTTAAGAAGAAACCAGATAAACCCTAGCTTCTCTTCTCTTATTCACACCACTTTCTGCCTCATACACAGTAACCAAAGGGCTAAAAGCTTGTGATTCCTAAAAGACAGATGTCTCTTGCACTGCTCATAAATTTGGACAGAGGCATCAGGTCACATTTGTTCCTTCAAAGTCCAGTCCTCGTCACTGCACATATATTAAATGCATATACAATGTATAGAAGCATTTTACAATCCTTCAGCTAGGCTTACTTGTGCACACTACTCATGCTGAATGAAACAGCATTAATTTACAAAGGCTATGCCAAGGATGGGGTGAAGAAAAACAGAACTGTGGCAAGTGTGCCCTTAGTCTTCAGGTTAGAGCTGTCTTAGTAGACTTAAAGCTTGCGGAGGCAGGGTGAACTGGAGCTGGAGGCAACACCAAGGAGTCTGGGGAAATGAAGAGGATGGGTAGCTGAAGAAAAGCATTAAAGTATGGACCTCATAGTGTGCCATGAAGTTTGTTTCTCTTACATAAGAACACTTTCATATGTAAAGACTACTTAGTGTGTCAGGTAGAAATCAGTTTTGCACAAATACATTAGGCTAGACTGGCCGTTCCATTAACTTAAATATCTGAAGTAAAAATAAGTATGGTAGCTTGCCTGAAGATTGCTTTGTTGAGGTATTCAGCATGTGTTCTATGAATTTCTTCCAGGTTGCCTACAGAAGACAGTTTGTTTCCAAATTCACACCATGTAACATGAAGAATCTGATTAGCAATGTAACCTTGAATAACTTTCACAAAATGCTGCATTTCATGTTTATACAGCTGGAGCTGTCGAAACTGAACAGAATTTGATGCACGACTCACTAAAGCTGAAAATAAAAACAGAAATATATTATCATCAGCACCCATGGAGACTGTCTAAAATCAGGGTTTTTAAAGAAATGAAGGTTTCTGTTAGTAGAGTCTGTTTGAAATGCCAAGGAAGTTTCTTTAAAAAATTGTGGCTTTTGCAGCTTGACATGACTGTTTATAAGCAATTGGCTAGCACAGGGTGCTAAAAGCATTTTAAACAGGACGCTCTCTAGTTCACTTATTATACTTACCAGTGCGTTTTAAGTGAAACCAAACATCCTTGAGAGTCCACACCATGTGCTTCAGCTGAAGCAAAAAGGAGAAGATCTTATTGTATTTATTCATGCAGCTCTCAGTAATGACAATGTTCAGAGGCCAGTCAACCTTAAAGAAATAACAGTGCTGATCATACTATATTTTTGTGTTAGAAATTATAAGAATATTTCAGATACAAGTATTTCAGGGACATCCAAATTAATATATGTATTGTAATAATGTAATGCAATGGCTAGGGTAAGTAAATCCTGTAATTTCCATTACATAATTTTTTTACTCCATTCTTAAAGCTATTCCATTATTAAGAATGTATTCACTCTATCATGGTCTGTAAGAACCACATTATAATTGCAGTATTCTACCTTTCTCCATGCTTTCTTACCTTGTACCTGAGCTCTAAGCAACTCAGAGCATCCGGTGCATTGGGCTTGAACACTTCTGGAAGATACTTGAGGGCAAAAGAAAGATTGGAAGCAAGCTGGGTGTCACCATGAAGACTGTACTGTAATGCTTTATTTAGGATAGAATTAAGAACCAGTGGATTCAGCAATTCACCAGGTGTTTGTCCTGATCCAAGCTAGGGGTAAAAAAAAAAAAAAAAAATCATAATTACACAGAATTAATAAAAAGTCTTGGCTCTTGAACACAGGTAAATTAAAACAGAATGGTAAAGTGGTAACTATCCTGCCTGGCTCCACCATTCTGACTGGAATTTTCTACTTCTGCCATAGGGATGCATAAACAACCTAACAAGCAACTTCTGAATGATTTGCTCTTCACAGCATGAAGGTAATCTCATACCTGTACTGATTTATTTTGGTATGTTGGACTGCAGTTTGCTGTGGTTCAGAGGCTGCTACAAAGCCCTAGTGCAGGGAATACAGGCTTTAGTGGGGCAGAAAGCCAGCGACAGGACTGGTATTATCTGACTCCAATCTGCCTATCTCATCAACTCAGCACCCTTGGAGGTTTACAAATAAAGCTATTCATCAAGTCTAAATCCCCAAGTGCTTTCCCTAGTTGGGGCTAAAGCATTCTTAGGATTCAGAGAAATGCACTAACTATCCTACAGCCACGTATCTCCACTGGCAACCAGCTACCTTAACCCAGGCTATCCTTCCTACCTTGCTGTCTTCCCCACAAACACAAGGGTAAGTCATGAAAATACTGTCTCAACAGAGGGCCCAGCCCTCTCTTCAGATGCCCTCCCGTCTGCTCTATAGGATATTTGAGGTAAGAGTAGGTATTTTGCAACACAGGCCTTTCCACTGGATTTTAGCAAATGGCAACAGGCTCTTCCAGCCTTGCTGCCAGCAGATGGGAGGGGACACAGCAACAGTGCAGCAGTTTTCACAGAAAAGAGTGAAGTACCCTTCCACAACTGCTTATCTGTCAAAGTTTGAAATTATCCTCCTCAATGTGCCAAATCCTTGTACTCTCTCTATCGCTGGGATTAGCAGTAGAAAATATTACTCTCTTCCTTGGGACTGCCTTGGGTATGAGCATCCCTTCTGAGCAAAGACCTTCTTTTGCCTCAGTCCTTAAAATGTTAACAGAGTTCCTTGCTACAAGACTTCTCGGCAGGGCACAAAAGAGGAAAACGGCACAAGCCAGGATTGTAATTCACGCCATTCCGTCATTCCCTTCCAAATTAATCCAGAGGTATCATGCTAAAACAGACAACCCAAAAACAAGGGTTAAGACAACAAAGCAAATACCTTCTCAAACAACAGGTCACTGAGCGACTGAGCAAACTCCCCGTCTTCCATTAACAAAAAGTGTCTCAGTGCTTCAAAATGCTTCTCTACATTCAGTTCCACAAAGTAGTAATCAACTATTGCTTTGTTGACAAGAGAAACACTAAGAATAAAAACAAAGAAAAAGTATTATTCTTACAAGCAACTCCTTCCTTACTGTTAACATTCAGCTGTGGTTACATCAGATTAATGCTCCAGTACTTAACTCTGATATGCAAGACAGGATGATATTCACATAAGCAAAAAAAATGAGACAAAAAAAATCTTCATCCAGAATATACCAGAATTAAAACCTACCACTTCACATAACTGGGTTTTGAACAGTACTGGGGAAGTATTTTAAGACCGGCTACATATAATGATCTTTAGAACATGCTGGTGGGCCTGAAGCAACATTTTAGCAATAACCTTCTGTCTTATTTCCGTCACCTACATAAACAGATTAAGAAAGACTATCAAATCCCTGAGAAGAATATCCTAATTAGTAAAGCTCTGAGACTAGATCTTTAGGGCAGATCTATACTACAGTTTGCAGTATAGTGTAGGTATTCAAGCTAGCTTTAAATAATTTAACTTGCATATCAGGGATAGGCTAATTCTGCCAGCACACAACTCAGGCTCACTTATTTTGCTTTGCTGAATACATGAAACTGCATACAGATTATTCTGGTAGCCCATCTGGATGTTTAAAACTAAGTTAGATAATTACGTCTTTCTGCATTACACCAAACTTTGAGTATAGCATACTCGGTTAGTAAATAGAAGTCCAAACTTACAAGAAAGTACATTCTAAAACAGGAAGCATTTCAACACATCCACGAATAACTTTTTTCACGACAGAAGCCAATCTTGTACATAATAACAAAACCTTTTCTTTAAAATACCATTAGACAGACTACTAAAATGGTCCAACATATATGGGGTTTCTCTATATATTCCAATAGCAACAAGAACAGCTTCTGTTAAACTTCAAAACAGCCTTGAAGCTGGAGTTCCCTTAGAAATATAAAATATATCCTGATCAATATGCATGAGCTTTCACATAATCAAAAGATTTTTCTTTTTTTTTCTCCTTATCTTTCATCTGCCAAATAAAAACTAGCACAAACATTATAAATAATACACCTTCTTTTTAAAAGAACAAGGAAACCAATGGTGTCAAAACCACTGCAGTGTAATCCACAAGTCTGAGAGCAAACACTTCCCTCCAAGCCCTTGTATTTCAAATAGACCTTCAAATTTTTAATTTGCACATAAAAATGTAAGTTTATGTTATTAATTATAGTAAAGCTGAACTTTTTAGTTAGTAACAGACCATCCATTGAACCACTTCTGGGAGCAAAGAAAAAATTTGAGAGAACAGATCTATGTGCAACTCTTGTCTCGAAAAAGAACTAATAAAGAACACGACATTAATTGCTCCATTATGGATTCATTATTTCTAACAAATACTCACTGAGATACAAGTGGAGCAGTAA
This sequence comes from Aquila spilogaster, assembly GCA_024606505.1. NCBI lineage: Eukaryota > Metazoa > Chordata > Aves > Accipitriformes > Accipitridae > Aquila > Aquila spilogaster. Next base: position 29,238,236 of record JANHGO010000069.1, read on the forward strand.
TAGAACGTTTCATCAGCACTGGCAGAGATAGCAGCTCACTGAGCTGTACAGCCGTTTCATCTGTTGCTGACTGTACCATAGGATCCACAGGAAAAGTGTAGGATCTTGGTATCACATGATGCAAGAGATGAGAAACTGGTAGTTCTGCTAAATTTAAAAATATATAAACATTGTAAGCTAAGCAATTTTTATATATTTATTATATAGTATAACATATAGTATAGTATTTATAATATATACTATAGTATTTAGTATATTTAAGCAATTTGATAATCTGTTTCTATGAAACTCTACAAACCCCTCTAGGTTAGAAAATCGTAATGTGTCAAAATGTATTTCTCATCTTTGTGCCTAGAAGCAAATTGTTTGGTTACTGCAGTTCATAATATTGGTAATTTACTGGTAATTTGGGTATTTTTTCTGGGACTCAGCTTTCTTGCTCAAGTTTACCACATCTTCTATTGACCTACTGTTCCAACAGTTCTACTCACACATCAAATCATAACTATCTTGATATTTTTCAATACAATACTGATCCGATAAGGCTCTCAAATAAGCTTGTTCTTTCTTCCATGTATCTTCCTCTCCCCCTTCCTCCTCCTTAGTCTTGAGAGCATTAGCTTCAGAAGGTAAACTTTCTTGAGGCACAATATCTTGTGGAATTGCGTTTTCAGGTTCTTCTGCCTAAAACAAAAAAATGGACAAATTTTATGAGAGATTCTGACTTTGTCTACTCACACGTAATGTGTTCTTACACGTAATTGACTAGTTGTTCCAACTGAAAATAAAAAAGCTTACTCACCTGTACTTTTCTGATGTGTAAAAACAATATGGTATTACAGTGATTACTACATTACGACAGAAATGTATTACCTTAACTACCAGTGTGTTTAATACTTCAAAGGAAAAGGAAGTCTTCTTGATGACTACTTTGTTTCCTACCTGTAAGCTCTGTGAGGAATCTGGAGAAGGGTCCTTGCTGACCACATTTGGAATTACTGCAATCACAAGTAAATTAAAGACAGCATTTACTTAGACCTGCTTATAATACTTAGTTCATACTTCAGATCTGGTCCCAAAGTTCTTCAAAATTTCTCTGTAGACTATCACAGAAACAACCACCCCAGTAACAGTCCCTCCCCACAGTCCCACTCACACACTTTTATGCGTGTTCTCTACTCAAGATCACATGAGGTCCCGTTTCAAAATTTCAGACTAGAATTTTTTTAATGCTGTTTCTTGTATATAGGAGACAAGACTAAGCTCAAATTGTTTCCTCTGAATTCTAACAGTGTCCAAAAAGTTATGCAAGAAATTAAGTAATAAGTATCTATTTTGAACATAAACATTTACAGTTACTTTCATGAGCCCTTAAATGCTGACTGAATAAACTTAATTTTATTTTACCTTCTTGTTTCTCTTTCATTGTATTTTCTTTTTTGTCATCTTTAATATTAGCATCAGGAAAGACTGGAACACTGTCAGATGACTGTGACTGAGGTGAAGTCTTTTCCTTAACTTGTGATGTTTTTGCTTCCTTTCTGCTTCCTTCAGCAGGAGGTAATTCTTCACTGTACAGAAGTGTCTGAACTGTGGAGTCAGAAGGACCAGAAATGGTTTTACGATGAGGTATTGGATCATTTTCTGTAGATGGGGCCCACTTCCCTATTTGGATGCTTGACTGGGATGCGTGACCAAACGGACTCCAACGAGATTTCAAAGGCTCTGTATCTGAAACCAGTTCTCCGATTTTGATGTGCGACTGTGAAGCATGCCCATGGATGTTCCAACGAGGTCTAGCTGAGACCACCTCTGACACGTTTTCACCAATCTTGATATTGGCATCAGATGCATGACCATGGATGTTCCATCGAGGCCTTGTAGGAGCTACATTTGACACATACTCTCCAATCTTAATATTGGCTTCTGAAGCATGTCCATGAATGTTCCACCTAGGCCTTGAGGGCTCTACCTCTGATGCATATTCCCCAATTTTAATGTGAGCTTCAGAAACATGCCCATGAATATTCCACCGGGGTCGGCTAGATTCAACTTCAGAAGTATAGCTGCTGATTTTTATATGGGAGTCTGAAGAATGCCCGTAAGGACTTGAATGTGGCTGGTAAGTGTCCACATAAGGTACATATTCTCCCACTCTAATGTTGGCATCAGATGCATGTCCATGAATATTCCACCGAGGCCTTCTATACTCCACATCAAATACATTTTCTCCAACTCTAATATGTCCCTGCCAAGCTGCAGATGGTCTGAGAACTGTATTAAAATCATACTCCTTTTGCTGATGCAATGGTGCATTGTCTTCTTCCAGTGCTCCTTTCAAGACAGGCTGATTTTCACTTACTTGAGAAGTCTCAGAAAGGTCTGAGTTAATATTTCGGAATGCTTCATCTAGCAAAGATCCTTGTATGCTAATGGCAACAGGTTGTTCATCCTGTGGCTTTGATAAGAAATCTTCTATATTCACATTGGATTCAGGCAAGGAATCAGCACTGTATAGAGGACTACACACTTTCTCTGAACTTTGGAGACTGCTTTCAGATCCTACTGCTTTAGGCTGAAAATGCTGATCAGCATTACTACTTGTCAGCTCTGGCATGGGCAGTGCTTTGTCAGCAGAAGTAGCATATTCCAGTCCAGGCTCAGATTCTTTTCTGCCAACTGTCTCACTAGAATGCAGAGGTTTCAGAGATGACACCTAAAGAAGAAATAATTATTACACTGTATGGCTAGTCACATAATCAAGCTACTTATTAGATCACCACTTTATTACACGCAAGATTTAAAATTTTCCAATTTTTCAGATGTACTACAAATAATGTGGTAACTACTCACCCTGCTGTTACAGTGAACCTTGTGTTTACTGAACTGAAATGAACCATGAAATGAACTCCCTTGAGGGAGACTTGGAACAGCAACCTGGAGTTTATGTAAGAAAATAAACTCACCTGTGAATGTGGATCTTTCACAACAGGGTTTTTATCTAAAGCCAGCTGGCACTTTTTATAAGGAATAATATCTAATTTTCTCCTGTAGTTTCCATCTGGAAGTTTTTCAAGCATTTCCTGTAAGTAAAAATGACAAAACCAAAAGTTTTAAAGTACCAAATTTTCTAAATTACATTTCTTAAATCTTTTCAGAAGATACCTCGATGCGTTTTTGATCTTCTAACAGAAACTTAAGACGGGCTGTTTCCAACTTGTGTCGCTGGATTTTCCATAACGCTCTTTGTTCCCTACGGGCTGCATCATCAGAAAGTTTGCTATAATGGTCAATTAATTCTTGCCTAAATGAAGGTAAAAATAAAGCTAAGTTAAGACTTTAGCATACTGATTTTCATCTTCCCTTCTAAAGAATAAGGCCTCTTAGCACTTCAGAACTAAAAAGCAATTTTTTAAAAGTAGAAGCCATAGGCTTCAATCACAGAGAAGAAACAGGTGGAGAAAACAGGACTGTATTCTTAGTCAATATGTACTTCTATAACTATTCTTAGTAGGTTACTCATTTATCCTAAGTATTTTTAGGTATAACAGAAGAAAGTGAAATACAATTAGATGCACAACAAGAACAATTCAGATAACTATCAATCTAACTCCTCCCGTCTGCTTTTTACTTCTGCTTTGACATACATGTGACCATATCTGCTGTGGGCTTAGCTTTTAATTGTAAGACATAGTTAAATTTTTTCCTGAAATTCTGATCAAAACAAAAACCAGACTGGATAGGGTTGGCACAAATCAGTGGGTCCCAGATTTTGGGGCCACTAACCATTCATAAATCACAAAATTGCTCATAGATTACCAAAAATCTTTACATCCATCTTTTAACTGCAAACATTACCCTTGTAGAGCAATGTCTGGGAACTGCTAGTACCATAGATTTTACTGTACAGTAATTTTTCCTGAGGTCTTTATGATGGTTTTGGAGTATCTAAGCTTTGGGAGACTACTCAGATACACTTACCTTGCCTTTTTTTCCAGTTCTTCTTCTAAAGCTTTCAGTCTTTTTTCTCTCTCTCTGAGCTCTCGGGCATAGCTGAAATCATCATCAATCTCCTCTTGCTTTATTGCAAGGCGACGCTGCATAAATATTTAACACTTAAAAGCCACTCTCAATACCAGCTGTAACGCACACATCTGCAAGAAGTTCTTATTTGTACCCCATGAACTATTCATTCAACTTCAGTACAATAAATCAAGATATCCTTTCAATTATTTGCCTAAGAAATAGTTGGCCTTCAGAAACATACAGAAATACCTCTTGATCTTTTGCAAATTGCTCTTTCAGCTTCTGAAACTGTTCCCGTTTCTTTGCATCCAAAGCCATTCGTTCTGATATTTGTCGATCTGTATTACAATAAAGATATTGTTAGTTTACATTAACAAACCCACCAGAAAACACATGAAACACCACTGCAACTTACCATTAATGGCTTTTAGTACTTTGCTAGCAGTTTCTCGAGCATGAACAATTAATTCTTGTTTGGCTATTTCCATGCGCAAATCCTGAAAAAAAACCCAGACAGACAAAAATACAGATGGGAATTTTTTCTATTTTAGACTTGAAAATACACTCTTGCAAAGAAAGGTGCACACTTTATAATGGTTATTAATCTATGATTATAGTACAGAAATATGAATAATGAAATTCATTAAATGGAAAGTTTATAAGCTAATATTGAAATTTAATACTCCAGACCTTACAACAAACCAAATCCATCTGGTATATGCACTACACCGATGGCATCTGAAAGACAGAAGTCTCTTTATAACTAAAAGAGTTCCAAAAAAAACACTTAGCTATGCAAATTACAAAAAGAGTCTTATCTGATTACTAATTAGCTTGTCACATTTGTTAAATTAGAATCTAACAATCTTTTCAGTACTTTTCAGTAGGAGGGCAAATCTGCTGCAAAGAACTAAGATGGAAGTCCAAAACTCATTTAAGATATGAAAATGCCAACAAATGACAACACACCACCTATACTTTTAAAAGTTATATTAAATAAATTTTTTTGCGGTGGTAACAATTCAAACAGCAATTGACCAATGAAAAAATTCTGACCATGAATACAAATTCTTTCAAAGTTATAACAAAAATGAAAACTGAGCATTTAAAAAAAAAAATCCCAACAATAAGGTCTTTATTATTTTATTCATTTACCTTTTCCTCCTTGCTAATGGAACTGTACCGGGCAATTCTTTCCATTCGACCTACATACACTGCACAATCTCTCTCTATTTCTTTGAGCTCCTCAAGTGAAAAAATAACTGAAATCCGGGGAACAGGTATATCTGACCAACATATATAATGCTGAAAAATGAGAAATTTCCTTTTAAGTACATTTTTTAAATTGTAAAATGTTATATGAACTCACATATTTTTTGTTAAATTAGCAACTAGCAATTCAAGATACTGAAACAAGCCTCCACACAGGATCTAAAATTTTTAATAATATCATCAGTTTTTGCATTTATATAATTCAAAGTAGGAGACAGAGTTATAATGTTCCAGAAGTTGGATCACAGGTCAAGTTCTCAAGGTCCTGCTCTTCCCCACTGAACTGGACAGGAATCTAAAATCTGATACATACATTTATACTAGTAATGTTCTAAATGCCTAAAATTTTGCTTTTCTGAATATCCAAATTAATTGAGCCTGAGTAACTCAGTGCTGAATGCATCTCTCCTATCAAAAGTTAGGTTTTGTTCACTTATACCCCCCTCAGATCCCCACTTAACAGGAACTGTCTGGAACATGATACATACCTACAGGAGAGAGCTCTACACAAGACATAACTCTCAAAAACATGGCCAGTGCACATCACAGAGTACCTGTTCTCTAAGCTAAGTATCTTAGGTCTTTCTGCTCCACCTCAACCTCCCTAAATTTCTGAAGCTGTTCTACTCAGTGCAGAAAACAGGTAAGTGAGCTTTCAAAAAAAAAAAAAAAAAGAGTGCATAAGCATGCTCACACTAGATTCCCCAGTCTACCGGTAAAAGCCAGAACAGGGGATGCCCAGAGCTGTGCTCCTGGGACTGTGTCAGCCTACGCAAAAGGGAAGAGCCAGCTGTTTAGGTCATTATCATGGAAAGGGATGAAATGTGACGGGCATGCTCAGACAGATGGAAGGTGACTGAACCTGGGTGCCCCACATTCTGGGGGAATGTTCTATCTGTTAAGATACTGTTAGTGACTGATCAAGCTGTAATTTATAATGAAAGTTATGGCTGACACTGTTTTATAAAAAGACCAGTACTACTGGCACACCTGAGTCATGGCTTGAGAACGCTTATCAGAGCAGACTCAGGAGAACTAGCAGACGGTCATCTCACTTGAGATATTAGGCTTATGCCTGATACTGAGCTGCTCAGCTCTGTCAAGACTGGGCAGCTCTGATCTTAAAAAGAAAGAGAATACAAGTTACTTGGGAAAGAGTGCCTATAGACTTTAGACACCTCTGTGGTTGTTCCATTGTTAGACATACATAGAGAAGAGGGAAGACACAAAGTAGTTTTAACATAGTTGTCTTATCAAGGACAAGACTCGTTCTACAAAATATGAATAAACAGAACTATTTAAACACTTCTTGGAAAGGTAGTGATAGAGCTGAAATACAAGAGCTATGCAGAACTGAATCAAGACCTGGTAAGAGAGGCATCTTTAAACCAAGAAATAGTAGTGTAAGTTGTGTGAAAAATGGAAGGCACTTGCTTGGAAGCCTAAAACATTTCTGCTTTCAATACAAAGGAAAATAAGAAATATAGCACGTGCATTGGATATGATAAATTTGATGCTGTTAAAAATTTATATTTCTGCAGTGAGGTGTTAGCAAGTAGAGTGGATAATCAGCTCACAAGTATCTGAGTGCAATTAATTGCCTTTCATGAATCAACATCCTACTTATGCAATACCAGTTTTCAATAAAGGAACAAACTTGCTAAAAACCTAGAAACTTGCTCTAAAGAGACATGATTTTCTCAATGTAATAGGAAGGAACCAAACCAAAACTTACCCTAGGACAGCACAATTTCAGCAAGTTTATGGTTTTTCCACATATGTATACATCATTAGCAATATGTTTAAGAAATACGGGGACACAATCTTCTACTTCTTTTGAAATCAAAACATAACCATGAGTCCAATAATGTTTATCTACATATCAAACAAAAAGAGGAAAGTATGTGTTTTTAATTATTTAATTAACAGCACGAATTATATAAATTAGAAATGCTCCATATACATACTGTACCTCTGAAACAAAGATAATCCTCATTCACCTGGATCATAAATTCTCCATAAACATCTCTGAATACACCACTGTATACCCAATCATAGATAAATCTAAAAAAAATATAATTGTACAATATTGAAAATCAATCCTCTTGCCTTCTCAACTTTATTATAACCAAACAGTAAGTATATTCTTTAAAACATCAAAACACACAAGCTATAGGCAGGATAAAAAAACAGCAATTAAGTGCTGTCACACTGATATTTAAAGATACATACAGGATTGTGTCTCTACATTTTTCTTAAAAGAAACCATGTTTATATAGAACATTGCAGTGATAATTAGTTAGAGATGAAAGAACATTGCCTTAATTAAAACAATCTTTTACTAAGTATATATTAAAAGTCTCTAGAAATCTTTGCAGCACATCAAAAACATAGGGAGAGATAAGAAGGAAGGATTCATTTTAAAGAGAGGTAACTTTAGCAAAGAGAAACTGAAAAGGTATAAAACAAAGATGCAATACCAAGCACTTTTTCCCTGGAGCTAGAGACAATTTTAATATACGTGCAATAATGAGAAATACTATTTTGGAATATTTATTCATGCTTTTTCATATTTCCTCTGTGTGAAACCAAACTTCTGGAAAAAAAAAAAAAAAAACAAACCAATTATCTGAAGCTATAGATAAAAAGGCTCAGAGCATCTTGAAGCTAATCCTTTCTTTTCTTACCAGTTGCAATACTAACGCTGTTTCTAGACGTTGCGTCAGTGTAACAAACAGGAAGCATTCAGCACAGGAACTACCATCCAATATTAAGGTTGTAAGTAAAGAGTTAAGAACTTTTAAAGTGTTCAATCTGATGTTTCTGTGATTTATTTGAGCAACAACTTCTATTATTTAATTTCTTTCAGGTTAATAAATGAGTGGGATAACACTTTCTGCAGATAATGGAGGCCTCCCTCCATGGCAGCCCTGATTGTATGAGATTGATGTTTCGATAGACATTTGCAACAAATTTAAGAGTCAATGCTGTAAGTATCACATGCTAGTAAGCATACTTTCATATTTTTTAGCTTCCTTGTGATGTCATGACATCCTGCCCTCGGTATTTCAGAAATCTGACTACCTTCTATAAATTGCAGGTCAAGAGCTGTGAAGATATTTCAATGAGTCTTCTGGTAAATGTGAAATTAAATTTCTCTGAAGAACATTTTATGTAGAAGGAAGAAAAAACAAGAAGGGTGGCCATGGGAGGAACATTAAATTTGAGCATTTTGACAGATTTTGATTTTCTCTTTCTAGTATCATTACACCTATTAAATATCATTGTAAACTGATGATGGACTACAGCTATAATCCCTCTAAATAGCTATTTAAAAAAAATTAGCATCTCTTCAGAAGTCTATAAACTAACAATTTCTAAATTGATGTGCACTGCTTAACAAAACTGTTGCAATCCAAGGAACTCTACTTCCTATTGTTAGTTAGTTACATCTACATAATGAACAACAGATTTTTTTTTTTTTTTAATTTTTGCTTATTGAAAAGCCCACAAGAAAAAGACAGTGGAAATAAGCATGAACTTTCCCAGTTTGTGCAACACCAAGAGAAACCTGTTAGTTGCCAGTTTCAGGATTTTACTAGAAGTATGAGAAGAAAAAAAAAAAGTTTATCCAAGTCTTATATTCCAGTATGAATTTCCAGGACCAGTAGCAAGAAAGAAGTCTTATTCACATGTATTTATTTACTAATCTAGTCACACATAAAACCCTTATGTTGTTACTGAGCTGGAAAAGAGAGGGAAAGAAGGATTCAGCAAAATTAATTCATTTTAATATTATTTTGCAGATACAGCCACACCTTCTATCTTCTCTGAAAATGTTAAAAGTCATGTTAAATTAGCAGAGTTACTCACTAGATTACTAACTCAGAACTGCTCTTAAACACAATTATGCAGAGAAAGTATGGACACACCTTGTGTATGGTTCACAGCTTGTCTTCAACAAAGACAGAAGAACTGGATAGTGTTCATTGCTACAGTTGTTGAGGGCCTCTTTGTACAGATACGAAAGCAATTTAACACCCTAAAAAAATTGAAAAATATTCTAATATTAGGCAACAAACTTCACTACAACTTTAATAAGAAAACACTCATAAATATACAGCTTCACTTGTTTCACTGAACACAGAAGACAGGATTCATCTCACTTCCTCTAGCTGTCTGTAGTTAAGATCACTTTATCTGAGCTAGTTACCTCAAGCTCACTTTAAAGTCACTGGAGGGAAACAGGTATGTTTAGAGTTGGATTCACTTGACTTGCTACAAACATCTCCTTTAGAATGAAATGGAAGGCTTATTTTGGGTCCTTTGTTTACTTTAGAAATTGAAAACAAAGGACAAAATTCCAAATGTTAAAATGTCTGGAGAAAGGATCATGGCATTGTAAGTAGAGGTCCAAGGTCATATCTTTGGTAGCAGAGAGACCAACATTAAATTTTTTATGTAAAATCCTACCTAATTTTGAAGAATATTAACACTGTAACCCAAATCAAACATAAAAACATCAAATTAATTATCACCGTAGGAAATGAAGCACCAGCTCCACCACTGATCCCCAGCGCTGTTGTTCCTATGCCACAAAGTTCAGCTAAGTACCTAAAAAACAATATTAAAACATATGTAACAATTTCAACCAGAAGTCTGAGATCACAGTGGTGAACTCTGCTGAAGCTGAATATCATACAACAACCCTACCGTATCAGCAGAATGATAACAGGGATAACAAAGAAACTGAATATAAAGACCTTACATGTTTTCCCTAGAATCTTCTAGAAAGAAAGAAACCTTTCTGTTAAAATAGAGGAAAAATACTGAAAGACTATGTAAGAATGCCCATGTAATATTGTCTCTTTTAGTGTATATGAAGAAATAGATTGCATTTTTTCTACTATGAAAAGCTTAAATGTTTAGTATTATTCTCTTACCTCAACTGACGACCTAATTTTCTGAAGAGAAAGCCAATTGTTAGAAGACTTAAAGTAGGAGGTGTTGACAAAACACAGGCTCGGTAATACTGAAGATACTTTCTCAGCCCACTTGTGAATGCCTAGTATCAACAGAAAATATTTAAAGTCTTACTGTTAAAGCTATTAATAGTCTATCTATGTCTCACATGAATTGCATCACCGTGAAAACGAACTTTTTACTAAAATAATTTGCACACACAGGTAAGAGGGACTTGTATACCAAAGTAAGGGGACAGTAAGAGTCCACGCAGCTTCAGACATTCAAATTAGCCAGATGACTCCTCTATACTCTTTATATATCCCATGCTTGGAGCCTGTACCCATGCACAGTATAATAAAGCATCTTGGTTCACCTTCTTTGAATTGCCCTTTGGGAGCTCCTCGTTCTCTAACAGCTATAGTATGAACCTAGGGAAACCTGTTTCCTTACTTTCATGCCTAAATTGGATAATGGAAAAAACTCGTCTAGAACTTTTGCTAACAGGACGAAGAGAGAGACCTTCTTATTCAATTTCTATTAACATTGCTGTAAATCAAATATTCAGAAGGAATACATTGTCATAACCAATCCTAACTTAATTCTATGCATTAGAAAGAGATGAAATCACCTGATATTACACAGTGTATGTACAGTTCAGCATAATATACAGAGGACTGACAGGGAGAATTTGCACTTAATTCTGAACTGAGAAAAAGTAATTAAAGCTATTAAGTATCACACTTCTCTATTTCAGTTTTTAAATATATATATTATATATATACATACTGTATTAAGAAAGTCCTTGCATCTTATTTAATTTTATACATCTTAATGTATAAATATGTAATGTTTTTAAAACATCTAAAACTGATATTCCTTCAGTCCTCAACAGAACACCACCACACTTCAGGTAATGAAAACCTTTTATCATGTGTTTCAGTGCAAGCAAGCCCTAAGCACACAGAGCTGTGATTTAAACACAGTGGCACTGTTCGCTGCCGACGTGGGATGAGCATTACACTTAAAATGCTTAGCAGTTTTGCGGAATGCAGAAATTCCAGCTTTACACGAAATCAAAGTTACCTTCTCTATCTAAGATAACTGGCTTATTAAATCTACATGATTTAATACAATTGTTTTACCTGAAACACAAGTCCTTTGCTGTATGAAGAATCTAAAACTGGCTGAAGAGAAAAACGACTTAGTCGTGTGTAATAGGTTCCATACTCTGCAACTTCGGAGAGTAGGTTGTGCATTGTCTCTGGTGAAGTTCCAGATACATATACCCCCTCCTTTATCACAAATGTCTGAGCAGCCTAAAAGGATATAGAGAGGGAAAAAAAGGCAGATTCAAATATTTCATAGCTGTATTCTGATTTAAAATAGCAAACATTTACACACAAAAATAACAGCAGACAGATTTTCAGTTTAGATACTCTGGTGACTGAGACTATATAGCTAGGACACTGTGATAAACATATTAAATTGTAGCAAAATTTCAGGAGTGTGAATGGTATTTTCAAATATACAGAATAAGACTCATTATCTAATTCCTTAAAGAAAATCCAATCTAAAAAACTAGTTACACGTCTATTTTCAAGTATTCATAAACCTATTTTCACTTAGAGGACTACAAATACTCTTATTGCAATACATAAACATTGCCTTATTGCCATTAGGACACATTCAACTTTTAAGAGTATCCACAACTTCAAGATTTCAAAAGAAACAAATGTATTGAAGAGGAAACCTCTACAAAGAAAAAAAGAAAAAGATGCGACTAAGAAGCGCAGTTAAACATCTTCCATACCTGATTGAGTGAAAACGTAGTGGATACCACACCAATGAGCACATTCAAGACATCCTTAACCAGTTCAGGTTCTTTCATTAGCACAAGCTGTGGAAGCTGAAGTACAGTATTACTAAACAGTTGCAATTCCCCTTCTCGAAGTTTGTAAAATTTGTCAAAAGCTTCTCGCCCAGCTTCAGTAAGATACGGTTCCTCTTTTTTACCAGGTGGGCTGTGCCAGAGAAAACACAACATTACAAGGTTATTGTATGAAAAGAAGGAAATATATCTCCCAAAGAAAAAAAAGGCATTTCAGAATTTTACACAGCCAGTATTGACCACAGAAAAAGCTACTAGTAATATAGTACATTTTCAAGGGAATGTGCATTCAGTCAATGAAACTGTAGCCCAAACTCAGTACAGTGAAGAAATACGTAGGTAATGTGAACATCAATTCAGAGACAGAAACCTTGACAGAGAATTACCAGCTGCTTTTGTGGCCTTCCCTGATGCAGTTTTCACATTGGGAAAATGAGGTCAATATATACCAGATTTCCAGGGTCCATGCAATACTAATACTTAAATATGTTAAAGAGCAATATGCTCAAAATGTTATAATGACTTGTATTAACACATTTTAGCTCTTCCCAGTGAGGATTACTATCCCCTCCAAAACAATTTCTCCTTCCAGTTCTTCCAAAAATTCTGAATTCTAGTAGCATGTATTACATGAAAGCTGTCAGGCATATGGTCTACATTTGACTCTAAGAACCTTACAGTCTAAATGGTAGCAAGAAAAACTGTCTTGTACTAGGAACAAAGCTGGAGCGTGCTACAGGGGCTTTGAAAAATCAGATCAGGGAACTTCTGAGTTTCTGAGCTTCTTAGGCTCAGAGCTGAAAGAACACTGTGCAACACTGCAACAGACACATCACTAGATTATTACTTAAAATTACAGAAAACATACAGACCAAAGTTTCTCCAAGAATCATGCACACCACTGCCCATCAGGAATGTAAGGAGGTACCTGCCATACCTGCCTTTTTTTTTTTTTTTTTTTTCCCCTTCCATTTAGGGAAGCTAGGAAGCTTTAACAGGGCTATGCTGAGCCCTCTCTCAGGACATGCATCTTCTACTCAACAGCCAAAAGAACTACAAGTCTAACTACACCATCAAGAAATCTGTTATACTAATTTCTGGTTTGGTACATTGTTGTAGAATAATGGGAGACAGGGGTTTAATTATTCTAGTGCTCCACAACTACCACTTTCTCTTTTGAAACTGAAATTATGGAATCATTTTAGACTGAAATAAATGAACTAGTGCATAAGAAGTCAGATTAATTAGAAAAATGTTGCATTTCACACAAACAGCAAGAGTTCCCATAATCCCTTCAGTGTTTTTGACAAAAGATAATTTTATCTCTTCCTATGAAACAGCTGCAATCTAAGAACTAGTTTGTTGAAATTACACGACCTTTATTCCTTTCTCAATCATTAATGCAGTATATTGAATTCTGTGAATTAAATATGCACATTTCACTATTTATACTGAGGTAATTTGGAACTAAGACGAAATGCACCTTCATACATTTGCATATGATGCATAGCAAGTTTGCCAGTAACATCAGACACATACTATCCAATTCTTTCCCAACATCTTCGTTTGCTGGGTCCATATGTAAGCACTGCATCCCACAAGTCTATGTCTGGAGTCATGCTCGGCTCTGACTGAGAATCAGGAGTCAGATTGGATGCTGACTGGAATCCCTCATCTTCTGACTGGTCTATACTTTGAGGAACCTGTCAGAGAGAGTTCAATGTTATACGTGAAAACATTTTACTGAAGAAACATATGCTAATAAAGACATTCTGCTATCACTCATGATCAAGCAACTCTACATGACTCAACCTGTGTCGTCCACTCTCCCTTTATATCTGTTTCAAGATTTCCTGTAAGTACTCTGTTCGTTTGATAACTCTCTATGGGTATTAATGCCTATACATAAACCAACAATCACCATTAAAATAATATACTAAGTTTGTCGGTGTTAAACTTGAAACTTACTCCTTTGGTAAGCATATAGCTCTAGAAACTGAGAATCTAAGGTCTGGATATTCAACAATATGTAACAGTAATAAAATCATACTGCTCAGTATTTCATTTGAGCAAATGATCCAGGCCCTAATTCTTCAAATTTGTAAATATTTTGTTAACTATGACTAACATAGTTTGTTCCCTTATCCTTATTCATACGCAGAAAATCTGCAGTTGTCCTAACAGGGTATATGCCACATCCTCAATTCCCACTCAACAGAAGTTGTGTGTGCAGAACAGTACTCAATTTTAGTAAAAGACAATCACACCCACATAAAAAGCAGCATGTTCTTCAAGAAATCACAAATGTTCCAGTCTGATTGAAAGAGTACAGCCCTTACTCAAAAAGATTCTGCCTCCCCTGAGTTACAACTTACATCCATATATGCACAATGAATGGCACAGGGATTTTCTTTTTTAATGTGTCAGCCTTGAAGTTTCAATTAAGACCCTGAGTTAAGGGAATTGCAAGAGCTATCCATACATTAAGTAGAGGGAACAAAATTAGGATCAGAAGTACAGAAGTATAAAAAAACCTACCTACACACAGTAAAAATGGAAAGAAAGAAAAAAACAACCCCAACAAGTTTAACTAGTACCTCTATGAGAATAAAACACAGCAAAAATAAACAGAATGGACAGCAAAAGGGGAAAAAAAGATAAATGGAAACTGTGCACACTGAAAAGGTAAAAGGACAGTGGGAACCAGGAGGTCCAATGAAATACAGTAACTGAAAAAAATGTTTTAAGACACAACAAGCCAAGAAGAAAATACAACAAGTTAGGTAACATGATCTGAACAGTAAAACACATACGTTCAGACAGGAATGCTTATGCAGTCAGGCTGAACAGTAACAAGTAAACAACAATGCAAAGGAGTTCAATACGCAAAGCAGGCAAAAATGCAAGGAAAAGACTACCAGGGTGGGGAAGGCACAGATATAGCTGATGGCTTAACTTCATAAAGCCTATGGCCACACGATGTGTTGTTTTTTTTTTTTTACACAGTTATAAGACAAGGCCAAGGTTTTCATTGTCATACATCTCTGTATCCAAAAAGCTTATCTTGTTCTCAGCAAAGAAAAGGATCCCTGCTCCACTTAAATTCCAACACTGCATGCTTCTATTACAAATTAGACTACCTATATTTTAAACTAGAGTTTCAAAGTGGCATATTGAAGGCATGTATACACTCTTAAGTCCAAAACAAATGATACCATACTTTAATTGCAAGTCCAGACAAATCTGCATTGTCAGGCACTGGTGGCAAATCCAACTTGATGTCCATATCATACGTACGGCTATGGACAAGAGCACCAAAGAGTGAGACCCGCGTTTCTTTCTCAAACTTGTCACCAGCAGGATAGTTCTGTGAGAACAACCCTATGGCAGGGAGTCCAGTGCCAGGTGCAGCCTCCATTATCTGAAGCGTCTTTTGAATTGTGTCGTTGAACTGACATTCTTCGTTTGTTATTAGAGATTGTATATCAGCTTCAAATACACTTACATCATAATAATCATAACCCTGATATTTGACATTTCTCCCAACATATTTGTTGTTCAGAAAATAGTCCTTTTTTTGCGGTACAAGCTGAGGAGGACCCGTTCCAGCAAGCTGTACTAAGAGATCCAAGACAGAATTAACTTCAGTAAACGGTAAGCATTCAGCTGATTCCAGTTCCTCCACAAGGCTCTCCAGTCTATCTGCTTGAGCACCTAGGCCACCAACTCTCAAGTTGAAAGACAGCATCAAAATTTTGTTTTTCACTGGAAGCCTGGAAACGTTTGACTGTAGCTTACGAGCCTCGTCTTGAAAAAGGTTTATGAACAGGGCATTATAAGCAACCCTTTTCAGATTTTGCTTAGCCCTTCTCTTGCTGATCTTCCGCCTACCCAGGTGGACCTTCCATGGCAAACCTGTCAAGTGTGCTTCACACAAATCATTGAACAACTGCGTAATGCTCTCCATTTCAAATCAAATCGTCAGGTTACAGCAGTTATGGTCTGGGTCTCTGGTTTCATGCGAAGACCTGGAAAAAAGACCGGAAAAGGAAGAAACACTCGTAAGGCGTAGGAGAAATTGATGAGTACGCTTCAACTTAAACTGAGACAGCCCAAAATGAGAGCGAAGAAAACTGACCTAGCACACATTTAGGACATGAGCGATAAAAATAACACTATGACTTTGATCACCAGCAAAGCGATGGTGGTGCAAGCTTAATTCCAGACGCCCGATTTTGCTCAGCAGGCTGAAATACAACGGAGAAGATTGTCCCCGTCTAATACAGCATTCATGTGGGAACACCTCCAAAAGCTTTATCGCTCTAGCTTTTCCCAGGAGACATCCTCCACCTCCCTCCCACCCGCGCCGTGCCGCCGGCAGAAGCCACGGGGCCGCGCAGAGAGCGGGCGAGAAGACGCGGGCGCTGACGCTGACGGGCGGCGCAGGGCTGGCCTGCGCGGCACCGGCCATCCCTGGGGCTGCTCTGAAGCACCCACCCCGTAGCTGCGGGGGGTGCCGGCACCACCCCGGGGCAGCTCCCGGCGGCGGGGGCTCGCCCTGAGGATCAAGCTGGGCCCAGCCCTTCCACCCCCGCGAACGGCGTGCCAGCCCCCCTCCTCGCCCCCCGCCGGGGCACGGCCGGCAGCACCAGCAGCCTCCCCCGCGTACCCCCGCACCGCGCGGGGCTGCCCCGCCACCGCCAGCCCCTTCCACCCTTCCCCCGCCCAGGGGGGCCCGGCGGAC
>JANHGO010000069.1:29262053-29276402 GCA_024606505.1 Aquila spilogaster
TTTCCTGGAGATGGCTGAACACCTGCCTGCCCATGGGAAGTGGTGAATTAATTCCTTGTTTTGCTTTGCTTGTGTGCATGGCTTTTTGCTTTACCTATTAAACTGTCTTTATCTCAACCCACAAGTTTTCTCACTTTTACCATTCCGATTCTCTCCCCCATCCCACCACGGGGGTAGTGAGCAAGTGGCTGTGTAAGGCAAAAGGTTTTTGCTCGCATATACAATGATGTTGGTACAACATACTGAAAATGCTATGCATATGGAGATGTTATTTGTTTTAAAATTAAGGTTTCAAAGGCAATTTGCCGTATTTCACACACTTTTATCTTACTTTTACATTTCGTCAAAGGGCCCCAAATGCAAAAGATACAAATTTACCTTTGAAATCCAAAACGAACAGAATGTCTTAGTGCAACAGCAACAGAAACAGAACATGTGGGTGATTCTGCAATTCCATTGCATGCCTATAAAATATATTATTCATTCAGAAATAATTAATGCTGCACAAGATGTCATTTCGTATTTGTAACAACTGTATTTTTACTTGTTTATCTGTATCATTCAAACAAAGCTACAGCTGTATGAAAGGGATCTTAATTATCTATCATAGCAGCATTAAGAAAATGTTATTAATTAATTTTCTACAGAAAGGCCATATTTGATTATTATGCCAAGGATTGTTCTGTTACTTCAAAAGTATGGTGCTATGCTGAAAGGTAACTGTAAAAATAGCTTTTGCAGGGTAAGGTCATCTTTACTGGTTCTCTCCATAGTCTGCACACTGGATACACTCAGTGTGCCAGTAGGCAAACTGCACCAGAAAAATACACCCTATGAAAAGGAGGTTGTCCCTGAATTCTAATTCTGACTCTTCCTTTAACCTAGGCAAGCTATTCCTTTCTGGAAAATACAACGACAGTATTACTCAGTCTACCTTTCAGTATTAATTTGTGTTGTATAGTGCTTTGAACTCTACAGGAAAGCTATGCAAAAAGCTAATGCATGCTCCCCCTCCTCACTCCTCCTCTTTGTCAACACAAAAAGCTCAGCTTAGCATCTGCAACTCGTGAAAAGTTCAGAACTCTCTTTCTTTTTGCCAGTTACCATTTTTTTTTAATCTACTTATAGGCTTTCCTAGAGGTATATGCAGTCTATCATGTTAGAAAATTGTCCCTGACATCTACATACATGACTTCCAACAGCAAGAAGATGGCTTACAAGAAAGAGGTCATTCTGGCAGTTAATTTTCCTCGCAGGCCTGGTACTATAAAGAGAGCTTTTCATTCCAAGGGAGAGACTTATTTATTACAATGTAATAATCTTTTGTTTTCTTAATTTGTATGCAGTTTTTCTCTATGAGTAAAAACTTGAAGAAGCAAAAATACAAACGTGCACACTCTAAGCCTGCCTTCTCTTCATTTCTGATGCCGCAAGAATCAAAATGCTGAATCGGAATTACTCTGTTCAGAATCACAGCATACAGTGGTGTTTTCAACAGCTCTACTAAAGCAATGTGCGTGTGTGTGTAAATCAAAATTTACTCTTGAGTAAATTGTTGTACAAATAATGGTAAGTGGGTGCAGCTGCACATAGCGTGGCATCTTGTACTGAAGGGCAATGCAGAAGTAAATTCTTTCCTAAATACAGAAGGCAAAACACTGAGTCAGGAAAATTTTTGACACTTCTTGCTCAGCTTTCTTGTTGCTGCTCACTGGTGCTTGATAAACTAACTTCTGCTACCCTCAACTGGAAGAGTGAAGGCCTGGCTCACCTGTGTGTCTGAGAGTGATGGGAAGGTTATGACTGAGTCATGCTGTGACTGCAGAAAAGCAGGACAATGTCTTGCCCAAAGATCATTAGAAAGATGTCTTGGGGTTAACAACTATCCCTAAGTAGTAGTTGTCTCATCTTGCATACTCATTCTTGTAGCTAAGCACGTTCTAGCTGAGATTAGTGGGGTTGTGAACTACATAGTAACCAATATCTGGATGACAATACAGTAAAAGCAGAAATCAGAGGAATCCAACTCTCTCCCCAGCCCCCAAGATCAAAGCAGTTTATTATTACCTCCTTCTTAAGAATTTTATCCAGGATGGCCAACATACTGCCAAGAGAGAGCAAATTTTTGTCCTCTTTCACAATGTCTGCATAAAAGCCACTGTAAAATAAATTATATGAAGAAAAACTAGGTTAGAGGCAATAATGCTTTCAAAGAGGACACTGATAGGGTACTTTGCAGTTAGTATTGACAGGGTACATTTTGTATAGGTGCTACACATTCATTCTCAAAAACCTAGCTCTAGAAGGGAGATGACAACACTGTTGCCTGACAGTCTTGAGCTCTCTGAACCTGCCTCCATTCTGCACTGGAAAGAAAACAAAAATGTCTGACAGTATTCAGGAAATAGAATTTTGTTCAAAATTAGACTTTCTAAGACAAAAAGTTGAGCTTCTGAAATCAGACCAGTTTGGTATTTTTTTCAGCTAAAAGTGAACACAGCTTTAAGGCACCTTCCTAGCAAAATCTCTTTCTAAATGAATACATTTGCACTAAATGTTCTATCTCCATTGAAATAGTTTTCTCTAAAAGTATTCTAATTAGTTCTTTAAAGGACTTCAAGGCTATGGGTGATAACCAACACCAATGTCTTCATTTTTCAAAGAAAGCAACTCTGGCTATAATTGAGTAGACTAAGCCCAAGAAGATGACCATGGCAGAAAGAGAGGTAGATGACAGCCTGTACAGAGACCTCTCATCCTCATAATTATGTTGAAAATTAAATAGGTAGGACCAACCTGACAAGAGCTTTTATTTCAGTTTTGTCCATTTCCTTCACAAAATGAACAGGTACAGGGAGCAAATGTACTGAACCTTTAGAGTCAGTTGTTGCTGTTTTGATGGGAGGGACTGGAAATAGAATATTTTTCATGTGCAGTTCCAAAAACCTTTCTACTTTGACAGCTTCATCCTTGTTAGTTATCTTAGATTCATGTTCTATGGAGGGATTTGGATTAGCCTTCTTTAGTAAGTGCGATTTGGTGCTCAAATTTTGTAAAAATGATGTGTCTAAAGGAAAAAAAAGAGGGGTTTGACATGTATTGCTTGCTGAGCAGTCTGTTAATATTTGGTTACATTTATTTACAAAACAGAGTACCTCTGTGTTCATAGTATGCATATTTATCTCCATACACTAGCTACAATGTTTCCTGCCATGTATGTTTTCACTGCTGCTACATTTGTTTTAATCTAGTGAAAGGATTTATGATAATAAATCTTATGGCCATATTTTTGACACAGAAAACCGTATCCTCAAACAAAGATATCAAAGCACTACTTTTTGGTGTGATGTTTGCCAGCTTCAGAAGTTCTTTTCACACCAGCTGAGGACATGGCCTTGAATGAAGCCTCACAGTGCTTCACCAGTCATTTGATGAATAATTGGTAGTTCAATTATTTTAATCCACTGGTATTAATCTTAATAATTTTGAATTTCTGTATGAATCCATTTACCAATCACATTTGCTTGAAGAAAGAGAAGAGTAATTACCTTCATACATCAACCATTTCCAGTAGCGTTTATGTGCTGCTCTCACATTTTGAATAGATTCAACAGCACTACAAAAGAAACAGGATTAACAGTATCAGCACTAATGAAAATATAGGAACCATAACTTACCACAATGAAAAAGCAAAAACAAAAAATCCAACTGAAAATGAACAAGCTCTGGTCTATTCCAAGAATGCAGAACAGAAAGATAAAAAGAATAAGGCTCAATGAGGAGATTGCTTGAAAAGATTAGATACAAGAGACAAAAAAGAAAAGTGAAGAACACATGCAGTATGTACACACATTGAGTGAAATCCCGACCTTGCTGTTGGAAGAAGCACCCTGACCCTGACTTCAGGAAAGGCAAGATTTCACTCGTCTGTCTTTGCTCTGTCAGAGATTTTATCTACACAATGTAAAGATGTAATTAGATTTCCTCTAAAGCAAGACTATCTCTTCAGGAACCAAGTAAATCACATTCCCTGCTATTCTTTGTGTTGAAATCTTTTTTATTATCACTGGTATTTGCAGCACTATAGGCAAATGTCCTATTATGTTAGCTATCATACAAACATTAATTCAGGTCATGTTAAATCCAGGACAATTTCTGTCCTTGGAGATTATTTGTAAGGTGTTCAGGAGCTGGACTGATATAATGAATAAATATAATCAACTCTCCATTACCTAGGATGATAGCAACCTGAGATACTACAGTTGGTAGAGAAGATGAAGAGGTAATACAGGGGCTATGGGATGTGCTGGGAGCAAAATAACCAGCTTTGCTTCACCAGAGTTTACCAAACCCAACTCTGCTCACAGCCTGTGTATATCTACGCTGCTTCCCTGACTGATCTGAGCTCCAAGTTTTAACTAACACAGCCAACTGGTAGGTGGTGCCACCAAAATGCATGAGGAGCATTACTGCTGAAAAAAAAGCACAGGACAGCTACTGAGGTGGGAGGGAGACTGAGGACAGAACATGGAGATGTGGAGGAGATAGTACAGACAGGTAGAGAGAAAGACAGTTTAGATGTAGGACTGATTCAGGCTCCAGGTTCAGAATGCTTTACTAGGTCAGATTCACCACTGTGCAAACACAATCTTACTGTCTCCAAAAAGAAGTCAGACCCGAAGTTTAATTATCTTGGTACAGCTCCACACAGTCGAGTGCTTTCACACCCCAGGCCTCAATGCTCTGCATTCCAGAAAAACAAGCAGTCATCAAGACTGGCTCTGCACAGCATCAGCTCTCACTGATAAGAGAAAGGTTAGCTCCAGCTATTGTTCTACTACAGGAACTGAAGTGGCCCTGGAGTCTGAAGAACTAATCCTTGCAATTACATACTTTCCCAAATACTGGCTGTTATTAACTGGCATTGCCTTGATTACAGCAGGATTGTCTCAGCCTTGAGTGAGATGGATCTCCACAGGATAACAAGGCCGAAGGATAAATAGCATAAAATTATAAGCCATTAAGTTCTCACAACTTGAAATAATTTCAGAAACAAAAGTATACAAAACTGTACCTTGGATGACATTTTTGGAAAGCAAGTTATCCAAAGCAGAAGACAATATATTATAAAGCATCATATTAAAACCTTGCTTCAGCAAAACGTTCAAAGCATGCATGTCTTCAGTCTCTCTGATAAATACATGGGTTGTTCTAAAATTCTTCATATGCTTACCTTAGGCAAGGTGCCATTTCTCCAGTTATTTGAGGTACAGGATCTCCAAGCAAAGTTTTTACAGTCATGCAGACTGATTCAGACAATGACTTTAAGTGGTATCCACCCTAGAAAAAAGTATTTTGTGTCACCTAAGGAACAAGTACTTGTAACATCTATCTGAATATCATCTTGGAAAATAAATTAAGGTTTTGAAATATATCTGAATTTACATAAACGGAAGTTGACATGCAAGTTCATCTAAGTCAATGATTTTCAATATGAAAACAGTAAGTTAGAGGCTACTTGCTGAACTTCACTGGCATCCAATGATTCAACTCACTTAATCATGGTTCAGTTCATTTCAGAAATCAGTCATGACTTTGCCATGAAAACCCTGGAAACATACACCTTCTCCATTCCTATCCGTGATATGCTATCTTCAACAATTCTTGTGGAAGATTCCTTAGAAGGCAAATACTATCACTGTCCTCTAAAATGTCTGTAAAAGGGAAATTTCTCAGGCTGACACTTAAGATATGGTTGTCCTAATGCTTTGGCAGAATTTGGAGATTTAAGACTGCTAGATTGCAGATGATAGGTTGCTTGCTGCATACCACCTGTGGAGCAGTCACATCATCTCTATTAGGAGGGGATGCTTATTTGCACTTCAGCTAGCAGAAAGAAGTATCTATAATAACCTGCTGGAGAGAACGGTGATGGAAGAAAGGTCACGCAAAACAGAGGTCAAGTGAATCAATCAATAAACAGTTCACTCTTGGAGACCTTGTTGGCAGTAATATTTCCACACACTTATTTACCTGAAAAGCCACTATTTTTCTAACATGCAGCAGAAATAGGGAGTTGAAATCTAGATTTCAAAAGGAGGAAACATTTTTAATTGTTTAAAAAAAATTTAAAAAGAGCTCTTAAAAAAAGAGCTTGCATAGAGGCTTTTAACCAAAAAAGAGGGAATTTAGGAAGAGCTTCATTACTAAGTAAGACTATATTTAGCTTAAAGGTTTTTTAAACTCTCCTGGAGTAAGACATACTTGTAGAAACATTGATAATGCAGCTTATCCACTAAATACATTTTAATGAGTTTGGGACTATCCAGAGCAGCAGACCTAGTCACTGTTCACAAGAACTGAACATATCTGTGGCAGCTATGTTTTTTTGAACAAAAAACCCCAGTTTTTAAAGACATGCATTTCTTTTAATGTATAAGGGCATTGTCAAACCTTAGCCATTTTTGCATTCCTGATTCTCAAAAGAAAGATAAAAAGAATTATTCTGTTAACAAGTTTTGCTTCCTAGCCTCTAGCTTGCCCTGTATGGCTCTAATACAAAGACCCTTCCCCTGGGAGTAAGTTTCAAAAGTCTTTACCTCTAGGATGACACACAGCTTTCCATTAGCTAACTGCATCACAAAATGGGTAAGGTGGGCAAAAACCTCTGGAGTGGCATTCATCTGACCCTAAATCAAAGAAAAAATTTTAAGAGATGAAACCCTGAATCAAAAACATTGGTAAAAAACCCCCCATACAATCTGAAATACACAAGTCTGAGTTGGAATACCGGAACACTTGCCTCTCATTGTATCTAACAAAATACTGAACCAACTGCTTTAAAGGAAGGTGCAAAAACCAACACAGTAATTATGCCTATGGAATAATCTGTCTTTACGTGTCTCATTGTAGTATTTAACGAGGTGGGGTCAGTTTAAAGACTCAAACAGGTATTTTTAGCTTGGTCAAAGTGAATTTCACCTAGCAATCACAGGACATTTAAGAGGTAGGAATATTTTGCAAACAGATTCATGACTGACAACACAAAGGCCACGAGTTACTTACTTCAGGGTCTCCAATTCCAGAATCATATCCAGAGGAGACAATAACCAGTTCAGGATCAAACTGTTATAAAAACAGAGAGAGTTGTAGCACATTCTTATGTCCTATTTTCAATTTTTTACTGGATTTCAACTGTACCATGTTCAGCTGTTATTTCACACAAATGAACACAAATAAAGACTCTCCTTGAATAAAAACTAAGATTACCCTTTTATACTATTTTCATTCTTGCTGGAGAAGTTGCAGATCATTATATTGAATATTTAAAAGCTAACATTCCATATATACTATTCAGTTGATCAGGACATCAGTCATACCAGCAGAAATAATGTATTAACTGTGCTACCAGCAATTACTGCATTTCTACAAAATATTCAATGGCACCTGCTTAAGAATTACTTCGGAAGTAGTCTTTGGTTTTGCTGTTCAAATAGCAGAGCAGTAAAAAGTTACCTCAAAAGCCATTGGAAGCAACACATGGAAAAATGCAGCAAGATAATCTGAATTTCCCATCCCAACCTGCAAAATATGAGAAATATAGGTCATATTTTCTTGTTCGAATAACAAATTTTCTAAGGTTCTTCAAGAATTTAGGGAAAGATAGTATCAAAAGTTAAAGAAAAGGGAACGTTATGAGGTCAAGTAAAACAAACTCCATTTAAGTAAAGTGCATAAATATCCACCATATTTAGTCTTAAGTATAAGCTTCTGGTTCTCTGCTGAACAAGGATGGATGTAATCATCTCCTGAAACACTTTCTGATTTGATGGCTAGGTAAGATATTCAAGAAGAAACAAATATGTGTATGTTTTTCTCTCCTCATTTTTATTTTTTTTTTTTTTAAAAACATTATCACATTCCGAGCCATATTTTTCAGCAGACATTCCATTGACAGGAAGGAGGTACACCGTGCTACGACGTCTGTGAAGCAAGCGAAGCAGTGCACCTCTCAAAGTGTTACACAAAGCATGAGATAACAAAGCTACTGCACTTGCTTTGTTGTGCTGCAAGCAAAATTTACCTTGTTCCAAGGCAAATTTATGTTAAAACCTCTTCCTTTTCCCAGACCCACAGCATCATAATCTGATTCTTTGAGTGATGGCCAGAATTCCTGATGTTCATAGCGATGCCAGGAAAAATACAAAACACTGAAAGATACAAAAAACAAATCCAACTTGATGAAAATATTCTGAAACTGACTTTATATTCTGAACCTGGTGACTGTATTGACTGAAAGCAAGAAAATAGAACTGTCCTTCCTCCTTAGTTCTCTTAATGGACTTAGACTGTGAAACTTGGTACAGTAGGTCCTATACCAAAATTAACATAAAAATTAACCTGCTAAAAATTTCTTGTATGCATGCACTCCATTCAGATCAAAGACAGACAGTGCATCTTCAGAAGAGCAGAATTGTTTCTAGAACCTACTTCTGTGGCCTTTCTGAAAACAATATCAAGCTCATGTATTTTATCCAACTACTACTTGAATACTTTGATGGAGAGATTCATGAGTACAGAGAATAGATGTATTACCTGAATACTGGCACAAAGAGATCTTACTACTGGCAAACCAAGGTAATCATACTGCTCATTTTGTGTTTGTTATTCTTTAAAGTAGAACAGATTTACATATTTATTTTTTGTTAAGATTTTTCCCTCTATTTTATAACAAGTAAAAAACAACAGAATTACTAAAATAGCAAGGAGAATGTTTTGTAAGATTCTAGGTTTAGAAATGGAAGAAATCTTATTCTCTACAGAGAGAAGCAATCTTTAACCAGCTAACGTTAAAAAAAAATAAAAAAAAAATCCTTCAAACCTTGGATCCTCTTCAAATATATATTGAGTTCCTTGCCCATGGTGCACATCCCAGTCAACAATTAGGATTCTGCATAGATCAGTAAAAGAAAACATTCAGCAGAAGAACCACAGCATCTTGATCTAAAGGATGTACAGATGAATAATGTTTTTCTGACCCAAAAGGTACAAGACACCCAGAAAGCTCTAGACATTAATCTAAAACAGTACAATGTCAAACTGTTATCTAAATGCCATACTTGGGTATGAAAAGCTTCTATTGAGTCAACCATGTACTTACCTCTGTAGACCGTATTTCAGTTTTGCATATTCTGCTGCAATAGCAACATTGTTGAACAAACAGAACCCATTAGCTGCATTTCTCTGGCTGTGGTGACCTGGAGGTCTAAAGCAAAGTTTTATATAGTTACAACAAAAGAAATTTTGGTAAGAAGTGAAAACTTTCTCACGTGTTTTCTTACCTTACTAATGCCATTCCATTGCGCACTTTTCCTGACATCACAGCATCCACCAGCTCCAAAGTCGCTCCTACTGCTAGTCTGGCACAACGGTAAGTGTTCTGAAAAAGAGAAACTCATAGTTGTCATCAATCACTCATCAGCTTGTTTTAAACTAATCACATATGATGTGCTTTTGTACCCCAACAGCAAATTGTCGTGACATAAATCTACCCAGCTGAGGCTGTATGCAGATAGTTGAAAGCAGAATTTTACAACAGATTCCAATGTGCTTTCTACTAGGTTTACCTGTGATCACCATATCCTTTATAAGGATATTCTGCCTGAAGCAGTTAAGAAATATGAGATGGACATACTGAACTGACTAGTGGAATAACATGGCATCTTTGAAAATAAGGAATGAAACCTTACAGAAAGAAAACACAAAAGACTTCACCTCCATTACCTGGCACAACATTTAAGAGCAACTGTTATCAAAATGTGATTTGCAGGTCACTAATGGTCTACAGTGACAATAAGTGACAAAAATAAAGCTCAAATTTGAGTAGTGTGCTATACTGGCATGATCCAATTACAGAATAGATGACAGGACGCTTAACCCACTTAAATTACAGCATTACACTGAACTTGAAACAGAGGACAATATCATAAATAGATGCAAGTCTACTTAAATAGCAAAAAATGTATTGCCAATTTTCCCCTACTTAGAAAAGTGCCACTCAGATGCAATAGCACAAATACTTGTAACTCCCAATAGAGGAAGCAGCTTAACTTACATACCGGATGGAAGAAAAAAGCATCATAATTTCCAGAGACTTTTTTCAGTTCCTCTTCATTCATTGTCTGGGTGCTTTTTGCCACTTCCAAGTGTTCTGAACTGCAGAGGAGAGAGATTAACACAACACTTAACTAAGCAACTATAAAGGGGTTTTTTTAACGCAAAATGTAATTAAAAGTAACAGAATATATGTTAAAAGGGGCTTTCTGTGAGACTCTACAAGTTCAATAGGTACTCTGGAACACTAGTTGTAGGATATAGTGAAAAAAATAAGGAGTGCTCTGAAAGCAAGGGTTCTTGGATGTCTTAAGAACATGACATTCTTCTCCCTTTTCCAGCTGTAAGAGCAATTAGTCTTCCTTTCAAAAAAAGGCTCTTTGTTGATCATGAAGTAATCTATTTTGCAATCCACACTACACATAGATACCAACCCAACAAGAACTAAACTAGGATTCTGACAGTCATCAAAGTGTGAATTATAACTCTGAGAATGTGCATCTAGTCCTCCCTTGTTCTGTGGAAAACAAGTATTTGAATGAATCCCTTACTGGGTGTGTGCTAACTCCCTCCTTTCACTAGTTCAAGATTGAAATAAGTACTAAGGCACTAGCATCAATGTTCCCCCAAATCCTTGTCACGGCTCTCCTGCCCTTGTGTAGTGAACTGGAAATGGAAGCTGATGGCATCTACTCTCCCATCTGTGTCCTAATCCAGGATACAATGACCATATATGCGTTCCTCTAGGTGGACAATGCCAAAGCAACTGGAATTTCACAACAAAACAAAACACCCTAGTGCTGCCTAATGGAAGTAAAGGTAAACAGTGGCTTCAAAATTAAGGCATTAACAGCAATAAAACCATATGAACCTGAATGACTGTATAATTACTAGTTTAACTTCAGCAGCAGCCTCATAACTAACTGTGAACACAAACAAAACATTTTTATAGGAGTTATAAATTTTTTTCAATCTGAAAGTGTTTTAGAAAGGAAAGAGCTCTATTATCTCTAGCTTACCTATGGAAACCAAGACAAGACTTTGTGAAGTGATTTGTTCCCAGTCATCTAGCAGGAGCAACTCCACTGCAAATAGTGATCAGGCCTCTTCCATAACCAATGAACAATGTATTTACCATGAAAATCAACTGCATTCTAACAAACAAGCATGTTCTTAGGAAAAATACTGTTCTAGAATCTGAAAATTTAAGCATGACTTGGGATCAAGCTATGGTCCTCATCACAGGTGTCAGGGCCCTGGGTACATCCTTTCCCTCCCAGGGTTTGGCTGCTGGGTTCAGAACCAGCAGAGATAGTACAGCTGGTCACCTTGAAAGAGAGAGCTAGAAGGAGCCTCAGTGGAGGCTCCCTCCGAACAGCTCTGCTAAGAAGTTTCAGCACAGGCTCCCCCTCCTTCCCTTGACATTTGCTTTTAAGACAACGCTCTCACCCTCTGCTACGTTGCAGCTGCGTTGTATAGCCATGTCTGTGCCTGGCCATGAATGCCGCTAATCTGGACCTGGACCCTGACCTGTGGAATGACACTCTAGCTTGACCTCAGACCTGCCATGTCACTACGGCTTCGTCGGGCCACTAAACTCATGCCTGAATCTGGTTACCACCACCGGACCTGTGCTGCTTGCCTCGATTGGGTATTGTGGGGTTGTGCCCTTGTCCATGAAGCCACTGCCTCTGGCTGCTTTGTCATGCTCTGCTCCCTACTCCCCTTGCCTTTCAGAGACGGCTGCCCTTGCCACTCCCTGACAAGGCTAAATCAGCGAACAAGCAACATGCAGAATCATCTGCAGTTGGTTGCAGAATCATCACACCAAGGTGACAAATGCCAGAGCAGACTTCACTGCCATGACTTCAGAACAGGCAGGCTGCCCCCTTAACTTCCCCTCCCGCCAGAATTAGATGCAAACTGTTTCTTTGTGGTTCACTCTCTCTCAAAGATGCTTAGGAGAAGGAGGAGGTTAGAATTATCTTTCTAAAGAAATACCCATTTTTCTACACTTTTAAAAAGTGTTGTCCCAATTTTTATTAGAAGTTTACTTTTAATCCTATGTATAAATCAGCATGCGTTGCTTAAGAACCCAAAGAGTGGGAATGGGGATTTAGTGGAATAGCAGATTCATACTTCAGCACCTACAGCATACTCAACATTATTTGTCTAACTTTAAGTGTGACACATTTTCCATTGAAATTACTGGAAGTCATTGAGTTTTGGAGCAGACCTTTTCAAATGGAGCAAAATATGACCTGGAAGTATGAGATGTGTTATTTCACTGAATTAATCTGAATGGTGATGAAAGTAAGTTTCAGACCTGTGAACCAACAGGATCTCCTCCTTGCTTCCTTCTCTGGCAGGCACATGAACACATCTTTCCACAAGATGGTAACGTTTAAGCTGGTCATAGGAGGATGACAGTCTTTCTGGCACTTCAATACCACAAACAGGACTAAAAATAAGCAATAATCATATTACTATAATACCATACCAGCACAGCTAACAAATACACTTCATAATGCCTAGCTTTTAACTTCCCATTGTAAGAAGATTCATTGCCCTCAGGGGAACACAGGAGAATACAAGGAAAATAAAATCTTTAAATACTTTGTTTTGGAACTGAACCAAAAATTGGTTCTAAAATACCTAAGCAGAAGATTATATATGGTTCTTAAGTAAAAAAGAAACAAAACAGCATCATTTTTTGTTTCCTCTCTCACCACTGAAAGTAGCAACACTTAACTACAGACACAGGAATGCTGAAATGAAAAGCTGTACATTACAATGAAGGTGAAAAGAGAAGAAGCGGGTTTGGAGAGAAGATAACAGTGGACTGTTACTCTGAGCACTGCAAAGGTACCGGTCTAATGTATGTAAATTTAAGCAAGTGGCATATACCAATTTCTAACTTAATTTAATTGACGAGTTCCAGCTGATGAGTATTATCTACATTTTTTTCCCCAAGATCTTTATGAACAATTTAATTAGCTTAGAATACTTTATTTAGGGGGCTGCTCAGATGCTTAAAGCTAACACTTCTTATTAAGGCCTACCAGGCTGGAGGCCTACAGCTTCTCAAATCCAGCTTCAGATTATCATTACAGCATCTGGATACAAACTGGGAATAAAAGAAAAAACATTTTCCAAAAGGAGACTTTCTATTCACCAGGAAAACGACAGGGTACCTCTAGCTAGGCATTTCCTATTACATTTACAAAAACCACATTTACTTGGTACTTCTCTCAGAGAAATCCTAAAAAGAAGCTATTCATAAAAAGGATGGCAGTGACTTACTCACTCCAAAGTAGTTTATGAGTGGTCATCTCCTCATCATAAATCAGTGCTGTTCCTGAAGCCATTGCTACAGACAGAATAAAACAAAAATCCCAAGACACATATTTCAGGCAAGAAGTAAACTTATATTAAAACAAACTTAATATTGTATTAGCCAGTGAGAATATACATTCACAGCATTACCTACTTGCATGACAACTTTGCACTTTAGACTTTGAACTTACAGGACAAAAATCAAAGAAAATCATTTAGGAGGAGCCCTGACAAGGCCAAGGAGTCCAAAGCTAATGGCACAGACCTTGAAACCGGATGCACACGGGTAGGATTCGCGATTATCTGGATGTTCAAAACCTCGGCGCAGGTATTTCTGGTGCAGGTGGAGGGGTTACGCCATCTCTCCAAGCCTCTCCGGCCCACGCTCGGGGCCCTACAAAGGCCGTCAAGGATCTGAGCGCAGGCCTGCACAGGCCTCCTCGGCCCGCCATTACACACGGACACTTACCTGTCACGGCTGACGGGAAAGGAAACAGCTGCTTGCGAAAGCTGAAGTTACAAAGCCACTAAGTATGAAAAACACGATTATATACGCCACGGGTCGAACAATTAGAGGGATCTGTTGTGCTTAAAACTTTAACGGTCTTTCAAAAAACCCACGAGAGGCATTTAAGAGAGACAAAGAAACCGAAGAAAGCGAGATTAAACCGCACAGCCGGCCGCTAGGCCACCTCACCGGAGCCCCGGAGCCGCCGGAGGGCGCGTTAACGTGGGCCGCGGGCCCGCGCCGCGCCGCGCCTCGCCTCCCGCCCGCCCGGGAAGCCCGGCAGCCTCAGGCGCCCTGACACGGAGCCGCCCGGGCCTCTTTCTCTAATGGCGCAACTTCTTTGACCCTTTTTTTATGTGTATTCCGAAGACTAGGAGGCTACTATCCAGTTA
>JANHGO010000069.1:29276502-29347804 GCA_024606505.1 Aquila spilogaster
TCAGCTGACATCTGTTTAGGAATTTATTTCTATTTTAATCAGAAGGGCTTTTCTGTATGTCTTTGTAACAGGGGGGGTTGGTGTTTTTTTTGTTTTGTTTTGGTGGGTTTTTTTTGTTTTTGTTTTTGGGGTTTTTTTGCAACTTCGTATATGCCTACAAAGCATTGCTGAATGCAGGTTAACACTAATATGAGAGCAAACTCTGGATGTCAGCTGATACTGAAAAGAAATGTCAGTATCAGCTATTGACACTATACAGCATACTCCACTTTGACTTGCTTCCTCTGAAAAAGTGACAACTGCTAAACAGCAGTACACTTATTTTCATAATTTAAGAGCACATTGAACGTTACAGTTTGGTACTTGTGAGGTATTATTTGCTTATTTAAATGTTCAATTCAGAATTTTTAGGGGCTTTTAATTTTCTGCTTTGTAACCAACTTGATATTCCTTGTCTTGTCTGTAAATATTATTTCTTGACCAAGATTAATTCTTCTGCTGATAGTTATTTTTTGCATCGGTAGATTCCTCTGGATATTTCTTGTTAATAGCCTTCTGACTGGATATTAGGAAGAGAACAAGCATGTTATAGTTTAAAATCCCAAAACTGAAAGTAATATTTCTTAGTGAAGTTTAAAAAGCAAAATTGAATCTTAATTCACAGATTAGGATGTTCTGTAAATTTTTAATTGTGTGTGATTAACATAAGTCACTGATGAGAACAGTTCCCTTAAGTGAACCTATATAGCAAAACTCCAATTCTGAAATTTTTCTATTCATCAGCTGCCTAATTCCATAAATACTTTCCTTTCTGCTTTTAAAGTTTCTGAGCTTCTTGTTTAGAGTTCTATCTCTCCATATCCATCTGTATTTAGAAGATTACAACTCATCATACCCAAGACCAAAGGCCAGACAATACCCCAAAATCAGGAGTTCCTCTTTCCAAATCTCAAAATAGCTTGATCTGATATGAGTTGTCAGAACATCCCTGGTAAACACTGACAGATTTTGTTATCTATTGCTGGAGTTCTCACAAGGAAACAAGAGCCCTGATCTTCCATTCAGTTCCTACAACTGTTTTGGCAGTGTATCCAGTGATGGAAATACATACTACAGGAAAAACTCGGAGATCAGTGAACAGAAACTGGGCAGTCTCTAGATGTGTGCCCTATCTACTAGGCTACAAAAGTCATGTTCTGTTTTAGGTTCTTTTCCTGAGTTAGTAAAATCTGAATTAGAGGATTTTTCAGAGTAAAATGGTGTTTCAATAAGCAAATAGCTTATAGTCCTGAGAAGAAGTAGTCTTGAAGTTTTGGCACTTTTCCAAAACAAACTGCTTGAGACAGGGGGAAAAAAAAAAATCCAGACTGTTAAAATACAAAGTGACAAATCCACTGTTACATAATGCTATGAACACCTAAGAATTAACATATTAGTGGCTGAGTTGGAGTTTCACTAGGTGATTGAATTAGTTCTGCTGTACCCACTTGTTTCTTTTTTTCTTCCCAAAAGCTGCAAAATTGACCAAACAGATAATAATCTTAGAACGTAAGAAACAGAGTCAAGAAGAAGAGATAGCAGAGTACCAGAAACAGTTGGAAGCTTTGCGTTCTACTTGTGAAGAGCTGAAAGCCAAACTGGATAGCAGAATAGCAGCAGAGGAGCACTTTGCTTTGGTGAATGATTTAAAAAGGTATGAGTTTACATATGGTGCACAGAGAAGCAATTCTGCAAAGCATTCACAGGAACAGATCCGCATACGCATCACTCTGTAGGTAGGAGGTGAGTGGAAACTTATGCTGGTAATTTAGGAAGGTAACTACCAAAGTGGGAAGAAAGGTAAAGAAATATTTCAAAAATACTGTCTCGCTTTTTACAGACAGTTAAAATTACAGAAGGAAATCCCAGATCTAGAGACATCGGTAGAAGTGTTTCTACCGTAAAGTAGAAATGTACTGCTAAATATACCTTTTTAAATAGTAGAAGATGAGGCATTAAAAATATCATTTTTGTCAAATCTATTTACTTCTATCAACAGTGTATATAAAATGTTCTCATTCTTTTGTTCCCATCTTTGGGAAAATGTCTGAAGGATCCTGAAATTCTGAACTAAAAACGCTAAGTTTACTCAGTCTTTACAATATGGAAATAACAAAACAGCACAACAGAAAAGTACTGTCATGCAGCATAGTCTGTAATGTTTTTTCTAAAGTCATTCTGTAAATTTGTTTGCTTTCAAGCCTTAGCATAGTGCAAATTACTGTTTCTTGGTACAGTGCCTTCCTGAGAAGTTCTCAGACCTTGTTTTTTGGCACTGCTAGTAATTTCTTTGGAAAAAAAATTAGGAAGGGAATACATTTGCTCTATATAGGGTATCTTTATAATTTAAATTCTATTTCAAGTGCAGTCAGGATGAATTACTTGAATTTTGTTTGTATTATGCTTCATTCATGATTTGATATGTCATGAGATTGTAATACCTCTCTGATGTCACCACTGAACATTAAGCATTCTCAATGTCTCTTTTTCATACCTTCAACATGGGTATCTTACTGTAACTCAGCTTTTTAGTGAAGTAGGTTCATACATGATGCCTGTTCTATGGTGTTGGTTTTTGCAGCCATTTACAACAGGAGCAGGAGAAAAAGCGCTGTGAGGTGGAAGATCTAATGGGAAAGATAGCATCACTGCAAGCTCAAAACAAGAAACTGCTTTTAGAGAAAAATAACTTCATGGCTGACAACAAGATCCTGGAAACTGAGATGGAAATGACACAAAAGACAAACAGGTCATATCACATTCTTATTTTCTTATATAGAAATACTTGTATTTCTAGAACAACAGCAGAAATATCTGTAAAAACATTGTCCGACATCCCACAGTGTGTAATTTCTACTTATTACAGAAAAAACATGTTTCCCAAACACATCTTTGTCACATCTGAAGGCCTGGTTGTCAAGTAACTTTGCTAGGCTTTATATGTTTTCGTGCACACTTTTCTATGTCTACATGCAAATTAAGAATATATCTTTAATGCTAGTAGTTAGCTATAGCAATTAATCATTTGTTTACTCACCTGATAAAATAGGGTCTTAAACTATTTGCAGACCTTCTCATGCACCTGACTGGTTCAGAGATGGGCTCACAATACTTTAAAAACAATATTATTGTTGTGCTTCTTCAGAAACATGAGCTTGTAGCCATTGCACAAATTGTTCTTTAGAATCATTGTTACTTTTGTTATTCACACAACATATTCTATGAAAAACAGGTCCAAAAAGTGGGAAATGATACTTTCACCATCACAAATATTTTGAGCCAGTGTGTCTTTAACAGTATTTTTGATTATTTGAGACTTGTACAAGTTGATTTGCACATGCAATGCAAGTTCTTTTAATGCCATTATTATTTCCCAATCTGAAGATTTTCCTTTTTCTGTTAATTTTATAGGCGACTGAAGAAGAAAACAGGTCTTTTGAAACTGCAGTTGGAGGAAGCAGTAGAAAAAGAAGTTGCAGCCCATCACTATCTAACAAACCTTATTGGTTTGGTGGAGAAGATAGCTCAGGAACGTGATCATCTTATTTTTTTGGTAATTACCTTTAAATAATTAATATGACTTAATTGATAGTTCATACAATTACCATCTGTCCTGGTTTCAGCTGGGATAGAGTTAATTGTCTTCCTACCATCCTACTGGCACAACTTACTGTTAATTTGAATTATCAAAAAAGAAAGTACAATTTCAGTTTGAGGATTTAGCTATTTAAATATACTTTTGCAAATAGGATAGGAGCAGTAAAAGATTATTTTCTAGAAGAGTGGTTAAAAGCAACTACCCTACTTTCTGGAGACAACGTAATTAAGCCTCAATTCACATCAGCATTAGGGTCTGCAATGGTATGTATCAAGTTTAAAAGAATTTTTTAACCTCATTTTAGAGATTGGCTTCAATTGTTGAAGCTACGCCTGTTGAAAAATAGTACACAATCATAAATTTTTAATACATATTTCTGAATCTAAAGGTAAACTATGATCCTTGAAGTGATCTGTATGGCGCTTCTGCTGTGGATGCACATGCACGTTATTGCTCCTTTTTGGTAAGCAGTCATTTTGACAGGCTGGTTTTTTGGAACAACTCCGGTTTAGTGGAAGTGTCTGGCATGAAAGTTACTGGGCTTTTTATAGGTACACTTTGTTTCTTTTACAAGATCTTGGACACAATTTCAAATTTACATATTTGTACTCTTGTCTTCAAATTGGTCCTGGAAACCATTTCACAAAACTTTGTTGAAGCTTGTTTTGCTTGATCAAGTAGTAGACAAAGGTTGTCATCAGTATCAGGTAAAAAGATTCTATAGCGGTTAATTCCTAATTCTAGAAGAGGAACTATGGTGACCCAACTCAAATCCTTTTCCACTGCAAGCTGGACTTTAGGATTGTGAAACTAGGCACAATAAATGTCCCCTAGGAATTAGGGGAACTGGTTCTTATCTTGTCTCTGGTATATCTATTTTCAAATACTTGGCATACCACATTAGAAATATCACAGAAATCCAGAATTACCTGTAAGTACAAGGTGTGCCATTTGACTAATAATAACCTAGTAGATGTTCAGAATACTTTTAGCACTAAAAGCCTGTTTCAAAAGGAAAGATATCTTAACATAACTTTAATCACCACAAGGTCGTGGAAACCCTATCTTTGCAAGTGTGCAGTATTTGACATCATATTTTTTCCTTCTGAAGCCTGCACCTGAAAGTACACACTAGAAAATCAAATTTCATGGATGTGCAAAAAGCTCAGGTCTGTGGAAAGCAGCCCAAAATGCAGTCAACTATGGCCTATCTTTCTTTAGACAGGTATAAACTGATCCAGCAGTTAGAAGCCAGTCCTGTCGTGCAAAACAGAATTTATCTCTTCCTTTTGGATCACATTCTCTTGTGTATGATAATGATACCTACTTACTTGCTGTCCATTATTTCTCCATTTTGTGGCTTCGATACTAAACAGTGCACAAGTCTTGCTTTTTTTTTTATTAATTCACTGTGTCTGGGCTGACAGCAGAGATACTCTGAGACAAACTTTTCTACTGAAATAGTCTAGTATCAGTAAAACCTTCAAATAGCCAGTTTACTTTGCTGCCTGGTAGAGCTGAATTAGAACAACCTGTTCCTACTTTTAATCGCTGAACTTAAAACCTACCTTGGCAGAAAGTTAGACTGCAGGTGTCTTGTAGTCAGGTAATCTGATTAGGTTGTCTAATGGGAAGGCCTAGAAAACAAAAAAAAAATTAGAGTCAGACCCTAATGATTATGAAGAGCCACTACTGAGCATGATGTATAATAAAAAATGTATTATCATTCCCCCACCTCAAAATTCAGTAATGTCAGGTTTAGTTACTCAGTTCAGCTACTGCTGTTACCCTAGCCTTATTCTTTTTTAATTCACTAATTGAATTAAAGCATTGAAATTCATTTAATGCAGATTTAATGCAGAAGAACAGGGAGAGGAGAAAGGGTACAGCACTCTAAGAAATTAGCCTATATTTTTACTTAATGAGGATTAAAAAAACAAAAGTCCGTAGTAACCACATCTCCACAGAAATAAATGGATAGTCTTAAATTTACCGTTTCCAGGAACAGCGATAGCTTACTGATAAATCCAGTAAAACAGAGCAGCAACAAATTTATTTAAAACAATTTTCGTAGTGCAACACTGATGATGAACTGTAATCCTGAGTTAGCAGCTGTCAAAATGATTCTTTTATTGTATTGTATGATTCAGATACCACACAGTAAATCAAAATGTCACTGACTGAGCACAGAGCTCACAGACTCCAGCGATGCTAGTTAATTTTGACTTCTTTCACAGAAGATGTGTCTCTGGAGTGAGGGTAGTTCAAGGTGGTCAGACATTGCTGTTTCTAAAACCTGGTTATTTCTCTCTTGAATGCTTTCAGTGGATTTAACAGTTGAAACCTCTTACAGTTTTAAAATTATTTAATCGTTCACAGCTTATGCAGTTTTTGTTTGGTTTACTTTTTATATCTGAGAGAGAATGTAGTGCTTATGAAATGATGGAAAGAGTCATAAGAGGGAAGCCTTTCATAAGACACGTCAGACTCCTTGCCTGAACCCCTGCCAATTTCAAGGGCTCTTTTGAGAGCAGACTACTAAATCTGACCCAGAAGGATGAGTCTCATGCATACAAATGGGATCCCTACATATACGTACATCTGTAGAAAAATACCCCAAATTGGTTGGGTTTACAGTATCAGTAGCTGTAATCCTTTCAGAATAAAACTGTTTCAAGGTATTATTTTGTTAGCGAGATAGTAGTCGCCATCAATTGTCAAATTATTAATTAGCCATTATTAGAATAATTTTCAGGATTCTTTATCCATCTTGGTTCTTCAGACTATCGGAGCTCAAAACAGAATAGCTTTGTCTTCCTCAGTGTATGTATTTTGTCTGCCCTGTCTAAAGTTATGATTACATTTAGTTACCTATACTATATGTTTGCAGGCCAAATGTTTGGAAAATGAGAATCATGGTGTTCTCAACAAAATAGTAGAAGGCAGTCTACGCTTAGGAAGATTGGAAGAAAAAGTTAAGGTAAGCAGTATTTCTCAGCTAAATATTATGTATTTATTTGTTTTGTTTTTTTAATGAGAAGTCAGTAGTTTGTCAGTGTTTTTATGAAAGACTATTTTATAAAGACTTTTTAAAAAGCAAAATAGATCATTATAGTTTTCACAAATATCTTTTTCCATTGTATTTGTACATTGCATGTCTGCCAGGTCATCGCATTTACATAATTACCTGGAGAATTATGACTAGTTGTAAAAATAATTAAAAATTATATTTTATTTGTATTTCAATTTTGCTCTGTAGTGTAACCCAATTACTCCCTCTCCTACTTTTCTGAGGCTGTACTAGTGCTTCAACTTGAAGTCCATTACAATTAGATTTGGAAGAATGAAAAAGTTTTCTCAAGTGTACAGTTATCATCAAGTACTTTCATATGGCTATAGGGCAGGTTTAGAAACCCAGAGGATGTTCAAAAATCTGGCCTAATTAGAGAATACATTATAGGTTATCTTTAGAGCTCTCTAAACAAATACAAAGCATGGCGTGTAATTGTGGTATAACAGCATATAGCATGAAATAAATTTGAAACTTTTATGTTTTAACATCTTCAGTGCTACTGTAATTGCTTTTACTGTAAACTCAAAAAAGGAAGGAGAAGGATATCTGGTATATTGGTTTCTATATGTACAAAGTAACATATATTACTTTCAAAAGCTGTTTTGTACTAAGTCAAGTTTGCGCAGTTTACCCTAAAGCAGAGAGTCTCCATACATTGCACTTTTCCAGTCAAGACCTATGCTGCTATTCCTGCATCAGATGACATGAACGTGCACCACTGTGTTAACGGAGACCAGCTCCATCTGCACTTTCCTTGTCCAGATCAACACAGCCCAGGAATTAGCAACAAAGAAAATAAACCAAATCGTAGATGTAAAGAGAGAGCAGGAAGCTGAAAAATAGCTA
The DNA here is from genome assembly GCA_024606505.1 of Aquila spilogaster. Classification (NCBI taxonomy): domain Eukaryota; kingdom Metazoa; phylum Chordata; class Aves; order Accipitriformes; family Accipitridae; genus Aquila; species Aquila spilogaster. The sequence continues at coordinate 29,284,059 of JANHGO010000069.1, forward strand.
GAATTTTTAAGGAATCCTTCCTAAAAATACCTAAATGCATGAAACACTACCATAAAAGAATTCTCTAATTATACTGATACAGCTACAAACGTTTTTAGCCGTTTTTCACCCTCATTCATGTCTATCTAAATTTAGAAAACATTTTCCTTACCAAGACAGTGGCTTGTATTCTTCTTAAATACAGATTTTCTGCAATTTAATAGATCTGTGACTACTATAAGGGATAGAGGAGAGACTTGCATAAAAGTAAGAATATTTACATGCAGTATATGCCATGAATTTTAAGTGCAAAACCAAATAAAATTTAAAAATCCTTCCTAACCCATCAACTGTTAATGGAAATTAGAAAAAACAGCCTGTAAATAAAGTTCTTAAATATTGCTGTTTCTATTTAGCAAAAGTAAGAATAATCTACTTGCAAAACTTTTTTGTTCTTAATGTTTGTTAGTAAAGCAGAGGGCTTAAACAATCGCAAAACACCTTAAAATATTGTATACTTCTTGGTTATCCTATTAATTGAACTTTGCTAAAAGCTAGTATCATTTATTTCTTTGCAGAAAACACCTCCATTTCTTAAACACCTCCAGTCAGGCAATCCACTTTTCTAAATAGAAGCTTTATTAATTTGTTCTCTTCAGTGATTTATGGAAAGTTATGGGGATTCTTTTGTTTTACATATAAAAAAATATTTTCGTAAGTGTAAGTACATTTGTCAAATTTTTAGTTTGGTTCTTTTTAGTCGCAAGACTTTTTTAATCCCAATATGTAATGCAGTTCCTCAAAACAGGACAGGCCCTATTGCACACACTGCTTTTTCAGGTGCTGCTGATAAAAATTCAGGTGGGTGCGAAAAGGCAAAAGGATTCTTCACTTGCAAGACAGATGTTTGCCTCCACAGTTCATGCACAATACTAACAACCATAAAACTTGAACAGCAGCTTACTTTAAGACTACATACTTCTTACTTTGTTGAATGAGATGATAGGTTGGAGGTCTCATTAGTCTGATCATATCAGCTGGAGGAATACTACTATCAGCTGCTTCAGGAAATCATAAATTGAGCAACTGCCCTGTATGTTGAGTTACAGGATAAACCCCTTATGAGCTATTTAGGTGTAATCTGTCTCCACTGATAATAGTAATTAAAGTGCATTCATGTTTCTGAAATTGTGATATAACTCTTGGTAATGTGAGTGTTACACTATTTCTTTTCGTAGAAAAGGGTGTTTTGCATTGGCTTTTAGCCATCTTCAGCTATTTCAGCAAGATATAAGAAATACAAATTATATCATATGAATTAGAGCATACAGTCCTTGGGTTATGATGAGAGAAAAGCTTCTAGCCTACAGGTTTAAGTAACTTATAAGTGCCTACAATGTGAGTCTGTATTTTCTACTTTTTAGACATAACTGGGTATATTACGTTCACCTTCTGGTGAATTCATTGCCTCATATCTCAGCAGGCACAAGCTCATCCAAAACTATGTTACAGGTCAGGTGCACTGTGTGTGTGTCAAAAGATTCTCTGCGGCTTCTTTCACATCACTGCAAATGTTATTTGGGGGGAGGAAAGAAGGAAGGCTAGGTGGGACAGCCATTCTTCACTGGAAACACACGGCACATACCCTACAGCCAGGGGTCGTTCAAAAAGCTGGCAATTTATTCCCTTTAGATCACTTCCCTCTGAAGCCAGGTCACTTGTGCTTTGCACATAAAAGTGGATCTAGTCTTCTGGTCCAGAGTTCTTCCTTTTAATGAATTCTTTTGGAGAAAGTAAATGAACAAAAATCCTGTGGTTTTTGTTTTTCATTGAGAAGTCTCAAAATAAATCAACATCTGGCAGCTCTGTTATTAAACATAGAATCACTGTGAAAGTCTTTAAAGCTAAATAATAGGTTATTCCTAAATTAAAACCCAAAACCATGTAGATATTTATATACATTGCTTTATTACATATTTTAAACTGTGTATGCTTAAGTTGGTAGCATATTAAAAGTGATTCTCTTTATAAATACCCATTTTTCATTTGGGATTTAGGAATTACTGTAAACAAACTTTATAAAAAGTCATTCACTGTGCAAAAAATTTTGTAGGTTATCAGTACAACCATAGGAAAATTAGATAATAACAGTAGAGCAGTGTCAAGTAGGTTGAATGCAACTATTCAGAAAAATAAATAATTTTTGTGCAGGAACTGTGTTAAGGAAACAAAATTTACTTTGGTATCTTAATTCTGAAAACAAATTAGGTTCTTTTCTATTTTTATATTGTTTGGCTTATGTCATAATTTTTCAGGCATATTGAATCATGAAAAATATTAAAGTTTACTTTAAAACTGTTCTTTAGTTGGCGCTTTAAGATTCAACTACAAGCTTCTTTGTCATAATTCTTAAAACTCTTCTGAAAAATCTGATTGTAGAGCAGAATATTTAATGCAACTTTATTTCCCTTTGGCATCAGAAAAGATTTGACTTGAATCTGAACTAGCTTGTAATGGGACTCTTGATTTTTTTTAACAGGTGATAGAGCATTTCTGATCTCCCATCTGTTTTTAAAGACAGTGACAATGCATTTGATTAAAAGCAGGGTGGGTGGTTGTTTTGTTTTTTTTAAACAATAAAATAACCTTCAAGTATCTGTTCTATTCACAGTTAATGAGATGGTGGTCTAAAACCCGTTCATAACTTCAGGATCTGGTGATAGTAACCACCATCTTTTTAGTAAAAGAAAAACCACAATACCATGTTGTTATTTTGCCCCTATTCACACAAGTTATTGTGCTTTAACAAAAATACACATATATGTCATACTATATGCATTTTTAACAGTTCATAAAGGTTAAAGTTTGCAATTAAGTTGTTCTATGGTTCAGTTAAAAGTTTACCAATTGGTAAAACACTGCACATCAGCTTTGTGAAGAGCAGTCACAAATTCCATGGCAGAGGTACTGGCAGAAGCCATACATGAGACATACAGTTAGACTGGAGGGAACAAAACTCACACACACACCACCTAGGGTCACTTTCTGAATCACTAGTAAATAGATCCCAAGAGGGACGGAACCAAAGTAAAGAAATCCAAGCAGCCATACCAGTATTCTGCGTACATACTTGCATAACTTTCAAAAGAGATCTTGGTCTAGCTGGCTCTGAGAACTTAAAGATACTGACTCAGTGCCATGGTCAGCATAATAATCTGAGGCAGTACTTTGAGTGGGAGTCCTTGGGGAGTCTCTTTGTACTTCTATAATTGTAATTACTAAGCAGTTTGATCCATGGGAAGAACATGAGGAAGCCAAGTTTTCTGGTGTTAAAACTACTTTACAGTCAGAATTCCATGCTGTTTTGTGTTTTAACATGAGCTTGGACATAATGTTTGTATCATCAGGTAGTCCTTCAACTTCATCTTCATGCAGCTCTGTCTCATGGTGGCAAAAGGGACAGCTAACACAGGGAGATCCGACTCCTATATGAAGTATTTTAGTCAAACATCTAGCACAAAGCCTGTGAAGACAATCCAAGATTTTGGGCTTACGACTGTGAACAGTAAATCTCTGATAACAGATTTTGCACTCCAGTTCATCATCAAGCACCTTTTCCTTTCCTTCAGTGGAAGTGTAATTCCTCTTTAAATTAGGCACACTGTCAAAAAGAAGAAATCAGATTATAACAAGTTGTTTCATGGATTCTGAATCTCTATTTGATAATAATTTTGTCAGTCGTTAAGGTTTTAGTAAAAAGAGGTGGAAACAACCTTTATATTGAAGATATCTAGCATCTCCCACTGTAACTACCCTCATTTTAATGCAACTTTACCAAACAGGCTGGCCTTAATTTTTTTCCTACCATCTCGCTACATATTGCATTTAGAATACAAAATTGTTATTGGTGAAGAGAAAGCGTTAAAGGTTTGTTCTTAACAATTCCTCAACAGTGAGGAGCTGTGTATTTCAGAAATGCCTGTAACAATGGCATAGCTTACTCTCTGTGTTTCTGTAAACCAGTTGCGCACACCAGTATGTTTGAATGAAAGAAGGGTGCTTCTTTACCATGTTCCTATCAACATGAATCTGGACTTAAGGAAAGGTGCTTTGGGTTTAACATCAGGAGACCATGGATTTATTTAAGTCTTACTGCACACATGGCTTTTCTGTCCAGAGAGTATTCTACTTTGTTAGAATTTAAATTTTTCCATTGTGGGGCCCTTGAAAATTCAAGGAGCATTGCCATTTTTGTAATGCAGCCACAGAAGAAGCTGCTTCTGTGGTTCTGACAGTCCTAAAGATGGACCTTAACCACATGCACATTGCCCTGTATTTTCACATCAAGTGAAAGTGAATAAAACTCAAGGGAGAAATGTAAAGTGCATTTGCATCTTTCTCACTTTTCACTGAGAAGTTGAACACCTCAGAACATCCAAGAGATGCTTAGCTGTCTAGCTTTTATTATTCTAAGCATATGCCTGGCCCACTAAAATGTTTTCAGTTTTAGTACGTAGTTTCTTTTGGTTGGCTCTGTAAATCTATCTTCCTATATATTTATAAAAAGCAGCATTTTGCCTCTTTTTATATATATGGACATCAGTTGTGAAAGGCAACTTAATTATTTAACATCTGCTCTGTGTACTTTTTGATAAGACTGGAGTAGAAAGCATTAGAATTGGTTACTTTTTTTTTTTTTTTTTTTTTTTTTTACCCAATCATGGTCCTTCTGGCAGGACAGGAAGATGGTATTTACTAATTTGCCTCCTGTCCCTGGAGAAGATACAGCCAAGGAAACTACCTATAAAACCCGTATAATCAATATTGCATTTAGGAGTTGATATGCTGTCAGCAATTATTGTAAGAGTCCTTGACACATGAAACTTTTTATGACCGAAGTGAAATGATACACTTGGATCTGCTTTTTGCATCATTGTTATAGGTCCCTTCCAACCCAAACCATTCTACAATTCTATGATTTACCTGTAAAATGACCATTTCTCTAACATGCAGAAGAGGAGTTCACATACAGACTTCAAAAGGAGGAAAAAAATAGTTTTTAAAAAGACCTCTTAAAAAAGATCTTGTTAGATGTTTTCATTAAAAGCAAACAACAAAAAAAAAAACCTCCCAAAAAAGGGAATGTAGCACAAGCTCTATAACCACCTTAGAGCATATTTATACTAAAGGTTTTAAAATTCTGCTGGATCAAGACAAAATTGCAAAGCCCTGGTAATGCAGTTTATTCACTATATAAGTTGTAATGAACTGTCCAGAGCAGCAATCTATAGTCAACGTGCATAAGAACTGAACACATCTGTGGAGGCTGTGTTTTTGGAGGAATAAGCACACGCTCCTCTGTTCCAACATTTTAAATAAAAAATAATAATAATACTAAAGACACACATTTATTTTCATGTCTAAGAGCACTGCCAAATTTTAGTCCTTTTTGTATTATTGATTCTAAGAACAGATACAAAAAGAAATTATTTCGTTAAGCTCCAGAAGTATTTACCTCCAGGATGACACACAGTTTTCCATGAGCTAACTGCATTAGGAAATGAGTAAGGTGGGCAAAGACTTCAGGAGTGGCATTCATCTGACCCTAAATTAAAGAAAAGTTTTGTGAAGAGATGAAACTCTAAATCAAAAGCACTGGTGAGAAAAATAAATAAATAGATAGATGATCTGAGATACATGAGACTGAGTCAGCAAAAAGGAACATTTGCCTCTAACTGTAACTAACAAAATGCTGAACCATCTGCTTTAAAGGAAGGTGCAAAAAGATGATGCAGGAGCTATGCCTATGGGACAGTCTATCTTTACATACTGCGTGCTATTTATTGAGCTAGATCAGCTTAAATACTCAAACATGTATTTTTAGCTTGATGAAAGTGAATTTCAAATAGCAACCAATGGACATTTAAGATGTAGGAATATTCTACAAACACATTTACAACTGGCAACACAAACCACAAAAAGTTACTTACCTCAGGGTCTCCAATTCCTGAATCATATCCAGAGGAGACAAGAACCAGTTCAGGATCAAACTGTTACAAAACAGAAAGAAACACAGCACATTCTTTTGTGTTGAATTTCAGCTGTACCGTACTCAGCTATTACTTCAGCCAGAATATAAACACAAATAAAGACTCTCCTCGAACAAAAAAAAAAAACAAAAGATTGCGTATATAATATTATTTCTGATGGAAAAGTTGTAGAGTTTTATACTGATTATTTGAAAGCTAACATTGCATAAATAGTACTCCGTCAATCAGGACATCATTCATATCAGCAGAAATTGTGTGTTAAATGTCTTACTTTTAAGTAGCAAATTTCTACAAATTATTTAATAATACTTATGAAACAGTCTTTGATTTTGCTATTCACAAAACAGTGCAGTGAAAAAGTACCTCAAAAGCCATTGGAAGCAACACATGAAAAAATGCAGCAAGATAATCTGAATTTCCCATCCCAACCTGCAAAATATGAGAAATACACGTCAGATCTTCCCATTGAAATACCAGAATTTTCTAATGTTTTTCCAGACATATGGAAAGATAATACCAAAAGTTAAAGACAAGGCAGCCTTGTAAGATCAGCTAAACCCTCACTGTATGTAAACTATATACAAATATCGATCTTTTTTAGTCTTAAGCATGAGCTTCAGTTCTCTGCTGAACAAGGATGGACATAACCATCTCCTGAAGCACTTTCTGATACGATGGCTAGGCAAGATACTGAAGGAAAAGGAATATGCATGCGTCTTCCTCTCTCTTAAAACAAACAAACGTGACATTCTGAGCCTTATTTCTTAGAAGACTTTTCACTGACAGGAATAAGATACACTATGCTATAACATCTGCTAAGCAGACATAGCAGCACATGTCTCAGAAAGCATTACCTAATGTATAAGAAATAAAGCCATTGCATTTGCTTTGTTGTGCTGTAAATAACATTTACCTTATTCCAAGGCAAATTTATATTAAAACCTTTTCCTTTTCCCAAACCCACAGCATCATAATCAGATTCTTTGAGTGATGGCCAGAATTCCTGATGTTCATAGCGATGCCAGGAAAAATACAAAACACTGAAAGATACAAGAAAAATCCAATTTGACAAAACGGCTCCAAAACTGAGCTTATAAACCCCATAATATATAATGAAAGCATGAAAATATAATTATCCCTTCCCCTTAGTTCTCTCAACAGCTTTTGACTGCAAAAGTTGATACAGAAGGTCCTATGTCAAAATTAAAAAATGTCTTGTATACGCTCCCTTCAGATGAAAGACAGGACATTCTCAGAAGAGCAGTCTGGTTTCTAGAACCCAGTGCCGTGGCTTTTCAGAGAACAGCATAAAGCTCATGTGTTTTATCTAACTAGCACTTGAACTGAGAGATTCAAGAACAGAAAAAATAGGGATATTACCTAAATCCTGGTATAGGGAAATCTTACTACAGACAATCTTTTTAAAAGTCATATTGCGCATTTTGTGTTTGTTATTCTTTATTGTAAAATAAATGTATATGTTCCTTCTTGTTGGATTTTTTTCCCTTTACTTGCTAACAAGTTAAAAAACCAACAGACGCTAAAATGGCAAGAAGAACATTTTGTATCTTGTAAGATTCTACTTTTAGGAATATAAGAAATCTTATTCTCTGTGGAAGCATGCAGTATTTAGCTAGCTAACAAAAACATCCTTCAAACCTTGGATCTTCTTCAAATATATACTGAGTTCCTTGCCCGTGGTGCACATCCCAGTCAACAATTAGGATTCTGCACAGAAAAGCAAAATAAAACATTCAGTGAAGGAACCATGGCATACAGATCTAAAGGAAGTGCAGATGAATAAAAGATTTTCTGACCAAAAAGGTATGTGACACCCAGGAAGCTCTAGACATCACTCTAAAATGGTACCACGTCAAATGATTAGGTAACACCACACTCGGGTATGAAAAACTTCTCTACGGTCAACCATGCTCTTACCTCTGTAGACCATATTTCAGTTTTGCATATTCTGCTGCAATAGCAACGTTGTTGAACAAACAGAACCCATTAGCTGCATTTCTCTGACTGTGGTGACCTGGAGGTCTAAAACAAAGTTCTATGTCATTACTCACAACAAAGGAAATTTTGGTGAGAAGGGAAGACTTTCTCACATTTTCTTACCTTACTAATGCCATTCCATTGCACACTTTTCCTGACATCACAGAGTCCACTAGTTGCAAAGTTGCTCCTACAGCTAGTCTGGCACACTGGTAAGTGTTCTGAAAAAGAGAAATTCATTATTACCATTCATCAGCTTGTTTTAGACAAATCACACAATGTGCTTTGCAACCCAACACAAAACTGACATAAATTTATTGTAATGAAGTTGTATGCAGTTAGTTAAAAGCAGAATTTGAGAACAGAAAAGCCAATGCGCTCTCTATGAGGTTTATCTGCAATCATCATATTCTTTGTAAGGATGTTCTCTCTGAGCGAGATAAGAAACAAAAGATGAACATATTAAACTGACTAGTTCTACTGGCACCTCTGAAAATAAGGAACAAAACCCGACAGTAACAAAAGCAAAAATAAAATTTGAGTAGTATGCTATACTGGCACGATATAATTACAGAATAGATAACAGAACTCAATTGAAATTACAGCACAGCACTAAACTGGTAACAGATAAATATAATACCATAAATATATGCAAGTATATTTAGGTAGCCAAATAAATTATTATCAACATTCCCCTACTTAGAAAACCATCACACAGATGCAATAATACAAATACCTGCAACTCCCACTACAGGAAACAGTTTAACTTACACACCGGATGAAAGAAAAAAGAATCATAATTTCCAGAGATTCTTTTCAGTTCCTCTTCATTCATTGTCTGTGTGCTTTTTGCAACTTCTAAGTGTTCTGAACTGCAGAGGAGAGACAGATTAACACAACGCATAACTAAGCTAATAGACTTACAGTTCAAGAGCGCAACAAGTACTTAGGCACTAGAAACAGTGATCCACCAATTCTCTGTCACTGCTATCTTGCCCTTGGGTGCTGAGATGGAAATTAAGGCTGATGGCATCTACCCTCCTATCTGCATCCTAACATAGAATACACTGACCATGTATGTGTTCCTCTTGGTGGACATCCAAAGCAACCACAGTTTCACAACAAAATGAGACACAGTAGGCATTACCTAGTAGAAACAATCCTAAGCAGTGGATTTAAAATGAAGATGCTATCAAGAATAAAACTGTATGAAGCTCAATGACTGTGTAATTACTAGCTTAACCTCCTCAGCAGCCTCTTACCTAATGGTGAATTCAAACAACGTTTTTGTAGGAGTTGTTTCAACTTGTTTCAACATGAAAGTGCTTTAGAAAGGAAAGAGATCTATTATCTCTACCCTAAGTTTGGAAACAAAGACAAGACCTTAGTGAATTTGTTTGTCCCAAGCCATCTAGAAGGGATAACTCAACTGGGAATTGTTATCAAGTCTCTTCAGTACTGGATCAGCAAAATAAAATAAATTATATTGGTACACATGCTGGCTGCATTCTAACAAGTACATTTTGAGAAAAAATACTCTTCTGGAATCTGAAAATTTAAGCATGACTCAGGATCAAGCTATTGTCCTCATCCAAGCATCAGGGCACCCATGTGCAACCTTTAGCTTCCTGGGGTTCTGCTGCCGGGTTCAGAACCTGTTTAAAGACAGTGCAGCTGATGGTCTTGAGGGAGCAAGCTAGATGAAACCTTGGTGGAAGTTCCTCCAAACAACTCTGCTAAGAAGTCCCAGCAAAGCATTCCTATTCTTCAGTTGAGAGCTGCTTTAAAGTTAAAGCTCTCACCCTGGATACATTGTAGTTATGTTATATAGCCATCTCTGCATCCAGCCATGAACTCCGTTGATCTGGGCCTTGACCGTGACCTGTGGAATGATGTTCTAACTTAACCTCACATCTGCCATGTCACTGCAGACTCGTCAAGCAATCTAAACTCTTGGCTGAATTTGGTTATCATCATCAGATCTGTGCTGACCACTTCCCCTGGGGACTGTGGGATTGTGCCCTTGCCTATGCAGACTGTGCCTCTTTCTGCTTTGCCATCATGCTTTGCTCCCAGCTCCACTTGTCCTTCAGAGAAAGACTTTGCTGCTTCCTAACCAGGGAAAATGAGCACACAACAAACATGCAAGTTGGTTGCAGAGCCATTACACCAAGGTGACAAGTGCCAGAGCAGACTTCAGTGCCATGAGTTCAGAAGAGGCAAGATGCTCATCCTCTGAACTCCCCCCCCAGACTTAGCTACAAAACTTCTGTTTGGTTTACTCTGGCTCAAAGGTGTTTGGGTGAAAGAGGCAGTTATCAATTTTCCTACACTTTCTTTTTAATTAGAAACTTACTCTTAATACTGTATATAAATCAGCAATCATTGCTCAAGAATCCAAAGAATGGAAATGGGGATTTAGTGGAACAGCAAATTCATTCATACTTCAACACCTATATCATACTCAGCATTATTTGTACAAGTTTCAGCCTGACACATTTTCCACTGAAGTTACTGGAAGTTACTGAGCTTAGGACCAGACATTTTTAAGCAGCGCAAAACATGATATGGAAGAATGACATCTATTATTTCATTGGATTAAACTGAATGGCAATGAAAGTAAATTTCAGACCTGTGAACTAAGAGGATCTCCTCCTCGCTTCCTTCTCTAGCGGGCACAGGGACACATCTTTCCACAAGATGGTAACACTGAAGCTGCTCATAAGAAGCTGACAGTCTTTCTGGCACTTCAATATCACAAATAGGACTGAAAATACGTGATATTCATATTACTACAATACACATCAGCACAGCTTACAAGTAATAACAACACCTAATTTGCACTATAAGAAGACTCAGTATCCTCAGAGGATACTGAAAGAGTAAAAAATAATACAATTATTTCAATACTTTTCAGTTGATAATTGAGCCAAATGTTCACAAAATCTGTAAGCAAAAATAAATTTATGGCTCTTACACAGAAATAAACAAAACAACATTAATTTTTGCTTCTTCTCTCATTGCTTAAAGCAACAATGATTACTACAGGCATGGAAACCTTAAAAGTGAAGATCTTACAGTGAAGATCAGCAGAGAAGAAGACTTGAAAAGACAGTGGTGGACTTCATTTCAAGCACAACAAAGGTACTGGTATAATTTATGTCAGCAAGTTGTATATATCAATTTCAAATTAAACTTGAAGGGTTTCAGCTGAGAATGTAAATGCATATACTTTTCCATGGTCAATGATACTTTAGCTTTATAAGCAATTTAATGAGCTCAAACTGCAGTGTTTAGAGAACTAATCCCCTCACTGAGGACTACTGAACTGCAGGGCTACAGCTTCTCACACCCAGGGTCAGATTAGCGTTGGGGTATCTAGATACAAATTAGCAATAAGTTTCTCGAGGAGAAGACAGTCTTTCTGTTTAGTAGGAAAATTGCGGGGTTACCTGTCACTACACACTCCATACCACATTACAAAAAATACATTTACTTTGTACTTTCTTACAGGACTTGATAAGAACCTATTCATAAAGAGGACAGGACGGTACCGACTTACTCGTTCCAAAGCAGCTTATGTCTGGTCATCGCCTCATCGTAAACCAGGGCTGTTCCCGAAGCCATCGCTACGGACAGAACAAAGCAGAAACCCCTAGGAGCATATCTCGGGCACGAAACACGTGTGACATAGAGCAGCTAGTGAGAACGTATGCGTACGAGACATCAGCCCGCAGGAGGATCTCGCACTTCACACTTCTAAGTACAAAGGTGAAACGAAGAAGAACGTTTAGGAGAAGCCCCAGGGGACCGGTTAGCGAGGCCACAGGGCGAGAACTGCGGGCACAGCCCAGGAAGCTGGATCCGCACAGGCAGGATTCCCGGTTACCTGAACGCTCCAGACCTCAGCAGAGGGACGTGCGGCGCAGAGGAGGGGTACAGGAGCTCCCCAAGCCCAGCACAGCCCAGCACAGCCGGCTCCCCGTGCAGGCCGCCGGAGCGCGCCGCCTCGGCCACACCGCCGGGGGAGGGCCCAGCGCCCCCCGCCCACAGCGCGGGGCGGGGTGGCTGGAGCGGGCGGGGCTGTGTCGTGTCGTACGGAACGCCCACAGCCGTGCCCGCGGATGGCTGCTGCTGCTTCCGAGTCGTGGGGACGGAACGTTCTCAGCCGGAGTTCCCGAGTTAAATTGTGGCTGGCGCTCATCGTAGAGTGATAGAATGGCTTAGGTTGGGAGCAGCCTTAAGGATCATCCAGTTCCAACCCCCCAGCCGCGGACACTTAGATCAGGCCGCTCCTGTGCACCCCGTTGGCGTATAGCGGAAGGTCTTAAAGCATACATCCATATATGAAGACAAATTGCTCCATCCAGTTCCCCTTTACTTTGTCAGAGCTCTGCAAAGGGGGGCTGGCAGCTGGAACTGCACTGTCACGCTGAGGACAGTCCAACTACCGCTGTTGTTAAGTTTTAAACATACAACAGATCCAAGAGCAAGTAAGCAAAGGGCTGCGTGGTAACCTCTCGTGTAAAGAGAAATAAATGGAAACCGACACAAAACATGGGCTGAGATGACCTGCTTTACCTTACAGGCTATCAAGCAACCAGCTCTGAGCAGCTCACACCAGAAGCCACGTCCTTTCACACCAAGACCAGGTTGCTGATGCTGCTCCGGCACTTAACTGGGTCGCTCCCTGCAGGGTCGCCCATGGTTGACGTGAGCCCCGCCAGACGCCTTGGGGAGCAGTTGGCGTGTGTAGGCAGTGACGGAGCGCTTTAAATATTTACCATTTTTCCAGCAGAAACCATCGCAGACTCGGCGGGATCAAATGAACTGAGCTTTTGAGTAACCTACCTTTTTCAGAACAGTGTCTTCATTATACAATATAAGCTGAATATAGGTTGTTCCAACTTTTTTTTTTCCCCATAGCTTCCAGAAGTTTTCTAGTTCATGATAGAAAATCATATAATCACAGATTGACAGAATATCCCAAGTTGGAATTCCAGGACCCACCGGGATCATCGAGCCCGACTCCTGGCTCCACTCAGAACCACCCAAATTTCAAACCATGTATCCAAGCTCTCCTTGAGCTCTGGCAGCTCAGGGCTGTGCCTGCTGCCCTGGGCAGCCCGTTCCATACCCACTGCCCTCTGGTGCACTGACGTTTTGTATGTGTCTGATTATTAAAAAGGACCTTTCCATAAGGGAGTCCTGATTTAAAAAGATTCCAAAACTGCAGTTACCCTGTGCTCTGAGGCATTACCACTGAGACATGTCATCTTGATCAATGTAAAATGACACCAAATGACCAGATCTTCTTGTGGTTGGGCTAACCGTATTGTGTTCGCTGTTATTTATTCCAATTTATTCCATTTTGATTCTGGCAAAAGTGTCCAGCAGAGGGCCACCTTCTTTTAAAATACTCTAATGGGAGAGAATGAGGTGTATTAATGAAGCGTTACCGAAGAGAAAGTTTGGTAAGTCAAGAAAATGGCAGGGTGAGCACTATAGAAAAATACACTAAAGGTAATGAGCTGGATTAAAACTTTCATTTCAGTTTTCATACATATTACAAAAGATTTTTGCAGTAACTCAAACCTTTATACATAGGTGACCAAGTTCAAACTTCACAAATAGCTGAAACACTACAGAAAGTAGGCCTGATAACACTGGGGTTAAGTTCAACTTATAATACAGTTTAAAAGGAAACAAAGATTTTACATGCCACTTATAGTACAGTCTTATTTACAATATAAGTTTGGCGTAAGAAATGTAATAAGCTTTTTACAAGTAATAAGATAAATATTTACAAGCATTTATGGTACCTCCACTTCTGAGTGGCCAAAGTCAGCTGGGAGTTCCTCCTCTGCCAGTGATAAATCTGATTTACTATAATGATACCTTCCTCTATCTTCCCTACAAGGAGATACACCATAGGACGATGAGTCTGAGTCATCCTCTGTGTACAATTTTCATTGATAAGCAGCCATTGCTGTATCATGTGCTGAGTTTCATAGGGCAAGAGTGAGCCCTGGGTAATGAATTCCACGTGACACTCAATGTTGTACTCTTGGTCACCAATTACTGCTCTTTCTTTGGACAGCTTTACTTTCACTGCTAAGGAAAAAAGGAAACATGTTAAGTCACTCAGTTTGTTGAAATACAGAAATAAACACTACCAGTGAAAGCAGGAAGATTCCTTAAAAACACTCTCATAATTTCTGGTGATGGAGAATGGTGATGTCTTCTCCCACAGCAATACAGATTTTAAAACATTTTTTTAAATAAGTTTGTAACTGATGATTTTTTCACTGAATTAGGCAACTAGGAAAACATATAAGATGTGTAGTATATTTTTGCCATCATTGTATATGTGATGGTGGCTGTTTGGATAATTAGATGTTGTAAGCTGTCGGCATTCTAATATCACGAGGCTGACCTCCTTGCCCAAACTATTCTACTGAAACTCACTTTGTGTTATGAACCTCTCAGCAGTAATGCTTGCTGATACCACACTTTTAGATACTTCCTTTTCATCATAGGCTTCTACCCATCTAACACAAGTAACTCCACCAACACTTCTTAGCATGAAATTTCTCTACAGTACCTGATGTAAAGCTAGCTGAATTCACTAGTAGTCTCTATTGACTTCAAAGGGCTTTGCAGGACATTTCTAGGGCAAACTCAAAAGTATTGCCTGTCACTTCAGCAAGACAACGTGAGGTAAGAATTTCTTACGATTTTTTGAGTCTTTTCAGTAAGCTACGTATTGTGAACAATTAATGCACAAGTAACAAGGACACGCCATTCACTGGTATAACAACCAAAGCTTTATTGGGTTTAATTACTAATAAAGGACAAACTGGCTCATTTGCCTGCTTTTGCCAGAAATATTTTCCATATGCCATATTGTACTGCAGTGTAGCCTGCTTAACAGGAACAGAAAAGCTATTTATTTGTAAAACGGATGACAGAGAAGTCTTTCGTGCAAAATAAGTCCTTACATTTTGCTGAGAAAAAACATATTCTGAAAAATAACCTGAAGTTGAATCAGTATACAAGCTCTTGGGATGAAGATTTTGAAACCCCAGCAGAAACTGTCAGCTATTTTAATCCTAATTTTAAAGCATTTTAGAAGGAGAGCTGATGGTTTAATAGCAGCCATATTAACAGGGACTTACCAAAGTTGCTGTCACAGAAAACTTCGAGAACTCTTTTGTGCGTAAAGAATTGCTCCACTGCTGGGCAGGTCTGGCATGCGGGCTTTGGTAGGACTGGTAAGAAATGGCAGAGTCTCATGATTATCTTTTAGAATGTTTTGTATTAGTTTTCTGCTGTAGAAGTTGAGAGCTTGCTGTGTAACTATGGGTAACTATAGAAAATATGCAATTGTTCAGTGATAATATAAGCATCCGCATGCTTCTCTGACAATGTGGCTAAGGAGGAAGAGGAGTTTCCGTTTCCATGCCCACTCCGTCCTTGTTTAGACTGACAAATGCAATCATCAACATCAAATACAGTATTAAATAGAGTTTTATTTTCAGTACAGCTGTGGGTGGGGGAGGGGTCAAGTGAGAATTCTGTCAGTGGTCCCAGGTTCAGCTGGGCTAGTACTGAGAACACAGGAATTCAAGTGTGCCAGCAGCAACTTACTAGTACTGCTTTCTACATAACTGAATAAACCTAAGCACATTTGAAGATTTGACCATCAGTGTCATGCTAACTCAGGTTTCCCTAAGGAAAAACGGATAATAAATGCTCTCAACTTTTCCAAGTTGATCTGAAGACCAATTCAATCCATATGTGAGTTTATCAGATCCCTGATAAAGTTGATGAGTCTATAAAAAAAACTCAAAATAAATAAAATACAGTGCTGTCATGGATATGATATTTCCTGTAGCTCTGCAGGGAGTTAATCACTTTCTTTGCTTTGTGTAGACCAACTACTCTTCATTTTATTGAAGTGATGCTGACTTACACCATCTGAGGTGTGCCGCAGTTTTCACTGCAGGCATTAGCACTTTCCCCTCTTCCGCACAAACAAGTACGTATAGATGCAACTCCAATTACAAAGTCACACACAGACTGAGAACTGTGTCCCTTCTATCTTGTTTACCTGCAGCACACAGTACTGCCACCCTGCCATCTTCCACCTACCTTTGTGCAAGTATTTATATTCCTTTGTAAGCGATGCCAGACACATGTCCTCATCTGCAGGGAACCGGTCGCAGTCCAGGCTTTCTGGCCATGCGTGTCCATGGCAGGCAAGCACGGGTGCGCAGCTGTCCCGGACGCCAACACACATACTCCTACAGGGATGGATGAACCTGCACCAGAGGGAGCACCAGACTGAAGCAGTTCAACTCACTCAGTGGTAACAAAGTATTTCAGCGGTGATTTCTGTGCTAAGTACTTACTGATATTTAACATCCTTCAGCAAGAATGCAGTTCCAGAAATGGCTTATGCTTCTATGTTATAGAATTAAGTTACGTTTTTTTAAATGCTTTTCTTACTATCTGAGAAAATCCTTGTCAAGAGCCTGAGTCTCTTTGCAATGGGTATTTGGTTTCATTGTCACCTATATTCAACTTTAAATTAATAAGAACAAAATTCAACCGAAACAAATGAAAATATGGTATTCTTTAGCAACAACATTCATTTCCACAAAGCAAACTAAAGCTTAAGTGGAACTTAAGTGCTTTTCAGTGCTTTTCTTCCCAGTGAGTATGAAAAAGTTAACAGAATTATTTCAGAAGAAGTGAAGAACACCTTTCCATTACAATTAACATGCATTTGATTTGATCCCTGTTCTGTCCAAAAGGCTGGATGCTGTGATACTTACGTGTCCAGGCAGATGGGTGCAAACAGAGAGCACAGGAACATCCTCACATGAGGGTGACAGTCCGTGTGAACCAGGTGCTGCCAGGTGGTGGATTTTAGGATGACCTCTGCCATGCTTGTGTGTCCCATCAGGTTGGGAAGCCTCATTTCGGAGTACCCAATCTCATGACACATGTCCATCTCCTTGGGTATCACTACACATTTGGTGGATAATCCAATGTCAAAGCCTGTGCCCACTCTTAGGAAACCACTCAGAGTGAAAACAAGTATTTTTACAGTCGACAACATCTTCCTGTGAGCCCTGGCTTACCAAACAGGGAGCTGTCAAACCTCCCAAGTACAGGGGCATGCTGAAAACTCTGTGGCTTATATACCCCAAGAGCTTAATGAACCCTTGGTTATCAACTGCTTATCAAATCACTTGAGACAACACCAGATCTTATTGCCTATCCAAGTGATTGTTGTGATAACCAGGGAGGAGGGGACAAGATATAGAAGTATATTCCCTAAAGACACAGATTAGCTATAGGATTTCACGTGCCTGACAGCATCAGCTGCAGTAGCGTGCTATGTGGTATATTAAATTTTGACACCTAGAAGGCTTGCTATGTGCTTTCTAAATCAAATTAAGAGATCCCCCAGAAAAGCGATTGGGCAGACAAGCTGTCTCCTAGGACTGCTGTGTCTCCTTTGTTTTCAGACACTGCTGACTGGCCAGAAAAAACAGCCCAGATTGACTTATCAAGTGAAAATGTTTTGCTTGTGCTAATTGCTCGTGTCTCTTCCACTGTTTTACAATGTAGAAGAGGTACTTTACTTTCTTTATTTGTGCAAGCACCAAAAAACAGACAGCCTTACTCTCTTAACCAAATATTTTGACTGGAAATTGGGACTCCTATGCTGTGGCATGCGAAAGCTCTCAACTTCCATTAGTTTTACTGACTATAGAATGACTACAGAAGTTGTATCTTTTACTTATTCAAGTTCAGTGGTGGATTTAACCTTTCCTGGCAGAAAAATATTGTAGGACTGTTGTGGCTATCAGTATTTATTCAGAGAGAAAAGACAGTTACACGTATGGAGTTTATTTTTATTATTATTTCAAATGAACTTAGTAACACTTAGAATTCTACAAAGAACTCATCATTTCCCATCTTTATTAATAAATTATAATTACAGAAAACTCTGTGAAAGCAAATAATACCAAGGATTTACTTCTTCTGTCTGTAGCACAGAACAAAACAGAAAGAATATTAAATTTCTTAAGAGTTAACAGAATTATTAACAGTATTTTATTACTCTTCTTAGTATAGGACTGACAAATAGACTTACTATATACTCTTCTTAGTATAGGACGGACTTACCTATAGAGGAGAAGCTGGGGAGTCAGTTAAGTTGGCAGGATCTGAGTAATGGGTATCTCACCTATTGTGAGCTGAAAAGTCAAATTACTAGACAGTTAAAAGACTTAAAAGTTTTAAACAAAACTTTTAACTGAAATTTTTAATATTATTTCATTTAGATACAGGTGTGTGTGTTCTTTTTTTCTTTTTTAATTTCCATTTCTGTTTTGCAGAAAGGTTTAGATATTAACAATGAGTAGGTGGACCTATTGTAAAATAACTGGCTTTATTAGACCAAAGCATGTTTGCAGTAGCATATCATCTAGTATTACTGGTGCCTGACTGAAATACATCTTTCAGACACAGCATCTTTTTGTGCTTATACTTAGATGTAGTACATTTGGACTACGTGCTACATGATATTTACATGTTTATACCTACATTTTAGAGTATTAATCTTAACATCTTTGAAATCAATGTCAAACTCCCACTGGTTCCTCCTCAGTTGTTTTCTTAGTTACGCTACAGGAAAAATTACAGTATCTGTTTAAATATATTGGGAAAAAAAAGACAACATGATGTCTCTGACATATCAATTTGACATCCAGCAGCTACAGGGGAACCAAACTTTATAGAGACGGTCCTCACTCAGCCTGCAGATTTCTGCATCCATCCATGCTGCTGATGTTTTTAACAACTCAATCCACAACTTTATGGAATTAATCACATTCCTCTCTGGCCCTAATAGTATTATTTTGCAGTAATTTTCTCATCTTTTTTTTTTACCTGAAATCACGTGGCAAGAAGTTCTCTGGTAAGGAATATCCTTCCATTGCATCTGTGCTATGGCATTTACATGCACATTTCTGAGTCATATAAAATGTATATTCAGAAAGAGTATCTGATCTCTCAATTATTTAGATGTGGGTTTTTTTCTGTGCCTGTCTCATAATCTACAAGAAAACTTGATTTATTCTAGAACCCAAGTAAATGCTGCTGCTGTAAGTAATGAGGGGCTGGAAAGTACCATCTGATGGAGAAAAAAAAGTAAGAAGAGTGTGCTTTGATACCGCCTTGTAGAAGCACTTGGCAGGCTCTGGTGGGAGCCAGACTGGGCTTTGTAGGCCTGGACACACAAAAGAGAATTTCCAAAGCCACCATGCTTCAGAGTGAGTATGGCTGCATATTTGTAGCCATTGCATATGAACTGAAGGTTTACATCGAAAATAACTCCACATAGCTACTGTGATGGTCTGTATCTGCTCACAAATAGCAGTGAGTGGGCTGCAACAGCAACCAGGCAGACCTGGTCATGGGTGGCTGCCATTTTGACAGTCGTGATCTTTGCTTACATTGCCACCAAAGGGGCTCGCTCGGTCTTTCCCACCCACTGCATGCCTTACTAACATGTATGCCTGGATGAGTGCCCTTGTGCTGGCTCGTGATGTAAGAGACCTGATTTTGAGAGCTCCCTGTGGGCCACCAGTAACGGACATAGGGGTAATGAGAGACTGGGAGATGTTCTACTAACAGCTAATATCTCTCCCAACAAACAGTTTCCATAGGAACTGTCTGAAAATAAATAGTTGTGAACTCCGAGTCATGGTTTCCAACCAGGGTTTCTCAGGGGCTTGGTCATTTATGAGCCACCACACAGCTGTACCTTAACGTTTCTTTTAGCCTGGGATACGTTACAAAGGAGGTCAGCTATCTTTGAATTCCTTCCTTTTGGTGAGTTGAGTTCAGTGGTCATCGTTTTATAACACTAAATACAATCACCTTCCTCTCTGTGAGTACAGTGGTGCAGCTGGAGGCTGGCGGCTTGACCACTTGGGAGACATGAGGCTCAGTGCATCACAACGGGGTGGCTCTTCCTGTGTCTTGAAAGTATGGCACAATGCTGCAGCTGGAGCCCAGGGGGACCCGAGGGTGAGAGAGGGGAAGCGCTTCTGTGATCTTAGCTGTTAGTGCAGAATACCAGAAGAATGGCAATCCATCTGCTCTGCTTCTCTTTCTTCTTTTCTTGTTTTGAAGTACCTGTTCACCTGGGGAATAGCAAGACTTCATGTCTCTGTCTGAAATTATGAGGCACAGTGATTCTAAATGCACTCAGCAGCTGAAGAATTGTCAGTGGCTCTGAGAACAAAATACATACAAATGTCTTTGCTCGATACCTATGGCTGCATTTGTTTCAAGGCTTGATGTGAAGCCAGAGAATCATCCATCATCCTAAACTGTCATTTTTGTTAGCTGTCTTCTGTCAGGAAAGAAGATCACTTAGGGGATCTTCTACCTCTGCTGTCTTCTGACAGTCACTAGGTTCAAGATATTTGCTGGGCCAAATTGCCTAGTCTGCGCCATTTTCACCCTCGTTATTTACTATGGAATTTGTCAGTTTGACACTTCTTTTCTCTACATTCACAAGCCAGTTTTAAGCAAGAGAAAGATTTTGGCTGTGCTGATGTTTAGGCTTAATTATTTTGATATTCCTCATGAACAGTGCTACCTTGATACTTGGCTTGACAGCAAGTCATTATCATTTGTCATTTTTAGCAAGGATCTTTGTAGAACAGTTAATAAAAATGAGCATGTGAAGTAGACTGACATTGCTTGGAGAGTGCTTGAAGCCCATCAGATGTTGAATCCCTGGCAGAGGCATGTGCTGCAGCATCCACGTTGCTGTGCCAAGGATTCTCCTTTTTTGCAGATGCTCATTGATGTTGTGTGGAAAAAAACCCATCAGGTAAAAACATGCACATCTTGTTTCTGGGAATGCAGTAAACAGTGATTTCCTCTTGCCACGCTAAACATTCAAATTGCATAACAGCTGAATATGTCTAATTGTAGTGATATATATGTGGAGGTTGCTCAAGTAAAGGCTATATAAAATAAAATAAAAAATGATTACTTTTGCAGACTGTCAGGAGATCTGTAGCATCTGCATGCATTCTGACTGGGCAGCACAAAACATAGGACCTGAGGTTTAGAGAACCTTCCATCTGAAGCCTGGCCACCAGCTAATTCTCTCTGAAACGTTTGAAGAAAGCTGTGGGGTCCATCCATTAGCCAAGGGCTGTATTTATTGTTCCTGGATATGAGAAGTGGTCACCTGCTGATGGGCTCTGATAACAGGAATAGTTGCTGGAGACCCTTCCTACCTCTGTTTTGCCTTCTTTGACTGTTACCAGGGAGACAGACAGAGATTAACCCGGAGCCACCGCTCAGACCCTAATAAGAAATGGGACTGAATATTTCTTCAAAGACACTAGGAGTTTGAGAGCAAGCCCACAGAGCGGGGGATTTGGGGATTTCGTCTAAACATTGGCTCAATATTCAGCTGGAATTTATTTGAAGTGTAACTGCAGATGCACAAGGCTCTTAGGCACAGACAAAAGCTTGCAGCTATGCACCCAGAGTCCCAAAGGAGGCTTCAGAGAGGCAGCTGTCGCAGCGGTGGCAGCTTTGCTGGAGCAATGTGCTTACCCTGTGGGGCAGCATTCATTTCATGTATGGTATCTATAAACCAGCAGAGGAAGAACCATGATTGCTTTTGGAAAACGCCTATTTAGTTTACCCATCACAATGGCTGTAGTGTTGCTTTAATTTGTAAATAACAGAAATACTGTATTTCCTTAAAAAGCTGTAATGCAGGTAGTTGAAGGCTCAGCCTTGGCATGCTGAGCTCTGACCTTGTTACTGGAAACTGATTTACCTAGAGGGAAGTTTGTTTTAATAGTGAAAGAGAAAGCTGATGCCTGGAGTGACCCAGATTTGGTTTCTGACCTCAGGCTTCCTGTTTAACCTGTAACCCCGCTGCATTTCATCCCCACACACACAAAGACCGGGGACAGCATTTCTGGATGACAGTACAGGGGATGCAGGAGGATGAATGCATTTGAATAGGAAGCATTGAGACACCGCAAGAGCCAGGGAAAGGGATGTAGATACAGGATTTGCACAGATTCCGGCATCACCTAAAGGCACAGGTGTGCTGAAAGCTATACAAAACCTGAGTAAATAGCATTTCCGAAGTACAGCAGATAAGCAGAGATGGAAATAGGGCACGGGAGATCAGCTGGCAGGCAGGCTGTCTGAATTTAGGCTTTTACACCACCGTTCATGTATTAGATGAGCACCTTCCACACAAAGCCATTAGTGATAGCCACTTGTCTCTTCTTTTTCTGAGCCAGAAAATCAAACTTGTCAAGGCTGGGGTTTTTCGTTGTTACTGGTTTGCTGGTTTGGCTACCACTGCCTGTTTCTCTTTTTACTTAGCCTTACTGGGCTTCAATGTAGTTTTGCTTTGATTTCTTTTTGTGGAAGAAATCTAATGGAGTTTTACTTATTTCAGGCATAATCCCTGCTATGCAGAAAAGCTTCTGTTGAGTCTAGACTTCATATTTGCAGTCTTTTGGATGCTGATTTTCTGTTTTCCTGTCACAGAACCGTATATCAGAGCCGCATTCCGTCTCAGCCATTGTCTGGAACAGGCAAACACATGAAAAAAAAGCCAGTTCAAAAGGAAAATGCACTGCATCATTTCCAAACTCCGTGAGCAAGACAGTAAAAGCAGGCTCAAGAGTGCTTCCTAGGACCATGAGGGATCAGCTGTCCTGCCTACGCATAAACAGCAAGTAGGTACCAACTATTTGTAGTCCATTGAGAAAGTAAACAGGGTCGCCTTGTCTATCCCCAACACTTTCTTTGTCTGTGGCCTGTAGCCAACTACTGATTATCACGATAAGGCAGAAACACATTAAGTCTTGAAAATTATGTCTGGCTTCTGGCTGTTAGAAGAGATAGCTCTATCAGTTAAGCATGTAAAAGGCTGGGAGAGTTCTCAGCTGACTCCAGCAGGCCTGGAGCCGATCCCTTTTAACTCACTTGACAGCTTTTTGCATCTAACTTCTCCCTGTTCCAGCTACCTGGAGGAAAGGCTACCAGAATTTGACATTACACCATTAAATGGCTGGCCAAACCCACTTCTCTTTGATGCCATTGAAATCAATGGACCTGAAGCATCTGTGTAGAGTTCAAATTTCAGCATACATGCTTTGCTGAAGAAGCAAAGTCATGCAATGTCTGTAAGGATTCACAAATAAATAAATGTGCCTAAAATCTATGAATTGAGACATTATGGGCAAATGTTCTCTAAGCAAAATTCCCTTTGGCACTAGCAAGATTTTTTTTTCTTAAAAAATGATGGCAAAATGTCATTTATTTCCTTGGACTGAAAAACGTATTTGAATGCACTTAATCAAATCAAGTGTTCCCACTGCGAGTGGTTTGGGTGAACTGAGATGAACACAGCCTTGTCAAGAAATAATCAAATGAATTTCAAACGATGGATTCTATCTGTTGGACTCTCGGCAGCTTTTAGTTGTTGCGTTATTTTGTCTCCAAGACATGACTCACGTTTTTAAGGGTGCAGATTTACATTTTAAGTTTCTGAAGAGAAGAAGTATTTTCTGGATATATCTTCACCTCCACTGTTAAGTTTCCACATCAAACTACTTTTGGAAAGACATTTTTTTTTCTAAAAGCATTTTCAAACTGTTTTATTCAAATATAAACGTGTATACTAAACTTTGGGTGGCTTAATTAAGATAAACGGCTGTGTCCTGAACTCCACTGTGTGCATAGCACCACTTTTCAAGAATTGGTTTGGGACTCAGGGAAAAGAATATGTATTTGTAATTGCAGTAATTACAAACTACTATGACTGCTCCACAAATGAGTGTGCCCACTCATAGGCATTTAGTATGTAAATTTTACCTGACTGCTCTGCAAATACTCGATTGGAATAGTTAATTCAATTTTGCTACTTGAGCTCTGTAGCAGGATGTGTAAGGGATACATGCTGAAGGACTGAGTGTTCCATACTTATTTTCAGTCTCTCCATTTTAGATACTCTCTTGCAGACACCTTCTGGAGCCCTTTTAATGCCCCTTCTTGGACAGAAGACATATTTGCTATTACAGCTGTCACTAATCTACTTTTCTCCCTTATTTCTTGTGTAACTCTCAAGGAGCTCACAACGTTTCTCAAGTTGTTGGAGGAAGATCTGGTCAGATTGTCTAGGCAAACTCAACACACACAGAAATCCATGGGCCCTGATGGGACGTGCTCACGAATGCTGAAGGAGCTGGCAGAAGTGATTGCCAAGCTGCTCTCTATCATCTTTCAAAGGTCACGGAGAACGGGAGAGATACCTGAGGACTTGAGGAAAGACAATGTCAGTCCAGTCTTCAATAAAGGTCAAGGTGGTGATGATACTCCTCTACTCTGCCCTGGTGGGGCCACATCTGGAGTACTGTGTCCAGTTCTGGGCCCCTCCATTAAAGAATGACAAACTTCTAAAGAGAGTCCAGTGGAAGGCACCAAAGATGATAAAGGGCCTGGAGCATTTCCTGTATAAGGAAAGGCTGGGACACTTGGGACTGTTCAGCCTTGAGAAGACTGAGGGGATACCATATCAATTTTTATAAATATCTGAAGTGTGACTGTCAAGTGAACAGGGCCAGGCTCTTTTAGATGGTGCCCAGCAACAGGGCAAGGGGCAGCAGACACAAACTGGGACATAGGAAGTTCCATACGAGCACAAGGAAAAGCTTTACTGTGGGGGTGACAGAGTACTGGAACAAGCTCCCCAGGAGGGTTGTGGAGTCTTCTTCTCTGGCAATATTCAACACTCACCTGGACACTTTGCTGTTCAACCTACTGTAGAGAACCTGCTTTAGTGGGGGAGGGGGGTTGAGTTGGACTAGATGATCTCCAGAGGTCCTTCAAATCCCTATGATTCTGTGATTCTGTTTCAGTTAACTGCAGCACAGTAACCCATTTTGATTAAAACGTGTAGCCAGACCACCTCTGCATGCCAAGTGAAGAGCAGCAGGCTGGTAACATCCACAGCTCAAGTCAGACATAGCAGTCCCTTCATAAATAACTCCACCACTGCGTGAGCTGATTCCAGATGTTACATCCAACCCTCTGAAGAATACTTTGCTGGCTTTCCTCTTAATTTCTGTAGTTTAGAGTAGGCTGCCTGCCTACCTAAGTGAGGTGGAGGTGTTTACTGGTTTGAGATGTAGCTCCACAGCATCCTCAGCTGATCTCTGACCCTGCACTAGGCCACTTCAGCTGAGTTGGGAAATTCTCTCTCTTTCTTTTCTATTTTTGGTTTGGTACTATTTGCCAGCTTAGTGAAGAGAAGCAGCTCAGAACGCTGAGCTCTGAGGAGCACCAGCTGGCAGGTAAGAGAGAGAGAACACCACCTCAGCCATGGGGTGGGTCTCCATGGGTAGCTGTGGAAACACAGCCTGAGACATCAAAGGTGATAATGTCTTGATGGAGAACTATTTTTTTTTTAATCAAACCCTTACAATTATCCCTACGTTCTCACACCGGGATGAGATGGTTTCCCTTTATATAGTCAGTAAGTCTTCTTGTTCATCTAAGACATCTTTTAGGACAGTCATGTAAAAGTAAGTAGATCTTGCATCTCCTACAGTTACTAAAACTTTATATTTACATCCTAACAGCATGACATAGCGCCTTCTGATAATTAAATAGCAGTAGATTCTGTGCAATTAAATAGCAATAGATGCCCCCTCAAAATCTCCCAAACCCCAGTGATTGCTCCTTCAGAAGGTGTTTGTATCGCTGTAGCAATTTCCTCAGTGGGCTTGAGAGTCAACTCAGCTGCTTCATCCCTGCTGATCCTCTTTGTGGGACAGCCCTATCTGTGTTCCTGAGAGACTTCAAGTTCTCTGAAGGGGAGAGAATTAAAAAAAATAAATTAATCAATCTTCACATAGAAAGCATAGATGTATTAAGCTTTAGAAAAAGAGAGAAGAAAATTATCTTTCTTTTTCCTTGGGCCTTTTGTCCCCCAGAAAGTTCAGAGGGCAGCAGGGGCAGGTTCCTTCCTTTAAACCATGGCTTGTGTCACACACGCAGCCTCTGCTGAGATCAAAGACGTGGTTTCTATTACCCTATCTCAAAGAGAAGTTCACTGATAAAAAAGTCTCCACCCTGATGATTAAACTCTATTTGGATTTGAATACCTGAGTGCAGTCCTTCAGCCGGCAGGCCAGGATTAGGAGGTCCGTGACTCCAGTGCCCATTTGCTAATCAGGCTGCAGACCACCTTCTCCTGTCTGTGCAATGTTATGTCATTTGGCTTTCACAGCCATTCACTCATCCCAGGGCCTTCTTTTCCTTCTAGGGTTGCTACTGGGAAATGAAACCAAGGTTAATCCATCCTAAATATCTACACAAGAACTGAGCAAATAAATAAGGAAAGATTATAGAGCAACCATTTATTAACTGCTCAAAATTAATCAGTGCCTGAAATGATCTTGAAATCTGTAGTTTACTTAGGATTAGATCATGAAGCCGAATAATGGATATCCGAACCAGAGAAATAATTAAACTGAAGGCTAGTCAGGAGAGGCTGATTTATTTAGTTATTTATTTATTCATGTTTTGCTTGTTTTAGCTGCCATTTTCATTCAGTAAATAACTTTCAGGGCTTCATGCTGGTTGCAGTGACCAAGGATTGATAACTGTATCCACAGGAGGCTCTTTGCGTTAAGGAAACCATAGGGGAGTAAATAGTTTAGAGGGAAAGGTATTTTGAAATTAGAGTGAAGATCACTTGGAGACAGAAGATTTGTGATTGAGGCTCTATTTTCAGACCTTAAAGGGAGAATGTTTGTCTGACAGCTCCTTTAGTTTTTCTCCCCGGTTATATCTGCTTGTCTGGTAAAAGGTAGCACCGATCCCCATAAGCCTTCCATTGTTGTATCTGCATCTCTACTACGGCATTACTACTGTTAAATATATGAAGGCAGGAGAAGCTTTTTGATTGATGAGAAAGAAAAATGTTTTTAGAAAGCACATCTGGAGAATGCAACCTGAAAACCTGAACGCTCAGTTATGTGGGTAAATGTTCTGCTTTTCTTAGATATAATTGTGTCAGATTTTGCCATCCTTACTTACACCGAGTAGTATTTTTCTTCCTGACATTCAATGGAAATGGAATAGAAGTACTCAATTTACAGAATCACAGAATGGCTGAGATTTGCAGGGCCCTCTGGGTCCACCTGGCCCAAGCCCTGCTGCAGCAGGGATACTCAGAGCAGGGTGCCCAGGCCCATGTCCAGGTGGCTTATGGAGATATCCTTGGAGGAGACTCCATAGCCTCTGGGCAGCTGTGTCAGTGCTCCATCACCTGCACAGCACAGAAGCGCTGCCTGATGTTCAGATAGCATCTCCTGTGCTCTAGTTTATGCCTACTGCCTCTTGTCCTGGCACTGGGCACCATTGAGAAAAGCCTAGCTCTGCCTTCCCTTTTCTGTATTGATAGGCTGATCCTGTACCCAGGGAAGACAATGACAGATCCATAATCAATAATTAAATCTTTAAAGACAAGAGTCTGCCCATTTTGCATATGCTTAGTCCTACAATACATCCTGCTGATTTCAGTGCAGTTCTAATGGTATATCTCAATGTTAGCAAGACTGTCAAAGGTGGCCAGTATAAACAGGCCACCCATTCAACTCTTCGGTGAATTATCTTTCAGGATGATATATAAAAATGTTTAAATGGGAATGTGCTATTAAAAAATGGACTTGGGGTGGAAGGGCCTTTGCCCCGACTTGTGGCAGACTGAGGAAAACATCCTCATCCAAAGACCTGGCTCCTGTAAGGGGGCTGCAGGTGTACATGCATGGTTTTGAATGGCACCTCTTGCCTGAGTGAGCCCAGCACCACTGTGCTTTTTGCAGCCCTTGCTCAGCAGCACCTCCCACAGTCAGGGGAGTTCTCAACTGGTATTGAGAAAATGAGGGAAGTTACTGATTCACCTTCTGCCCTCTTTCAGCTTTCCATTTTCCTCCTTTCCAAGAATAAATATCCAAGAGGAACAGCACATTTTGGTTCCAACTCTTTATAACCAGTCTTACTGATGCACCTTTTTTTTTTTTTAAGGCCTAACATTCCTGGACAAGATAAAAGATTTAATCTCTAAACCTACTAATTGATCACAGAGCATGTCAGGGCCAGCAGAGCATTTCCTTTGACCATAATAGAGAAGACTTATATCTACACTCAGGGACTGACAGGCACCCTCTGGTATGACTTGGGCTCAGCTCCTTGGTATTTTCTCACAGGAGGCTTTGCTTATCCCACTGCTATGACTGGAGGTTACTGCGCAAAGTGAATTTTCCATTGGCATAAATAATTAATATCTCAAAGTACACAGCAAACGCTGCCAAGCACTAGCTATGCAAAGCAATTCAAAAGCTGGAAGACATGCAGCAAGTTCATAATATTAATCGTATCAAATCCTGGTGATCGTAACTGCTAATCCAGTCATACTGCACAAAAGGCCATGAAATCAAGCCAATTGAAAAACCAAGCAGAAGTAGTTAATGCTCTGGTTTAGAGCCTTGAAATGGCGATACTGAGTAGCTATAGCAGTTATAATTACAGTGAGCTTTGTTTGTAGAGAGAATCCCACTCATTTTACTTCAAAAAGACTCCAAATATTCACTTGTTCACATATGCCTTGGTTTCACACCTGTTCCAATAATTCAGCAGCCTGAATGTAAAGCATTAACCCAGTGTTTTGATTTAGAAGCCATAAACGGGGTCGCACTTAAAGCCTATAACATGACATGGGATGGAAGTTTGTATCCCTGTCCTCTTATTCTGCTGGCATGCGACTTTATCTCAAAATCCACTATATTCTGTCTCCTATGGTTTAACGTGGTAAGTTGGATTGTTGAGTTAGGATTTTATTTAGTAATGCCTTTCAGAAAATCCTCCTGTGCAGTCTTCTCTTTGTTTAAATGAAGTCTGTGCTCTCTTGCTATTGTTTTCCTTTCTATCTCATCACTACCTTTTCTACAAATGCATCACGTATGCAATGCTCTATTAGAGCAAATTTTATTGTCAGGACACTGGGCTTGGTCCAGATCCTGTTAATAGCAAATGAGAGGCTTACAGTGACTTCCCATTGATTTCCCAAATGACAGGGAGAATACCTATTACATTCTTTTACGTTTTATTATCTGCAATATTTATTATTTGGCAATAAAACAATAATATTTATTTTAATAGTTACTGTTATTGTATGCTACAGTTTACTCTGGAGTACAGCATTCAGGTTGACCCTAATGTAATGTAAACCCCCATGCCTAGGCCAGAGCATGACAGGAGCTGCCCCAGGCCCGAGGCACTTCTGTGGGGATGGGCCAGGCCGGGGCTGATCCCCGTGGTCCCCATTAGGAGTAGTTGCCCCAGGTCCCAGCGACCAAACCTCTGGCAGAGGAGATGCTCTCAGGCCCTTATAGCAGTCTCACCATTACACGTTCTGAGCAACCCATGAACAACTGCTTCACACAGACTATGCTCTTATTACTTTATGGCAAGAGGACAACGGTACAAATAGATGAAAGTCCTAAGCATCCATCCATTTGGGGTGAACTCAGGTTTTCCAGGCTCTATCAGCTCAGTCTCTCTGTCTGGGCTGATACCTTAACTGTGCCTGGAGCAGCTTGCTGGATCTACAGCTGGCCGGCAGGAAGCTGCCTGACTCTGTGCTGTTAAAACTTTTAGCCTCCAAAGCCAGGATGCAGCTGCATCAGAACTGAGCTCTGCAGCTGGGGCATATGGAACTGCTGAGGTGGCTTTGGCAGAGGAAAGGGGGGAATCTGTTCCCAAAGGGATCATTTAGGGTGCCACAACTGTTTCCCACATCCTGCACGCTGCCTCATCTTCCAGCACACCCATTGCCTGCTGTGAGAGCTGGGGCAGGACCAACCATCTTTTTGTCAGTAAACACATCCTAATATGTTCCTAGAGAAAGCTTAGCCATTGCCCTCATTGAAAGTGGTACCATACAAGGAAAAATGACAAGAAGCCTGTATGATAAAGCACACCGACAAGGACATCAGGATCGCCTAGGTCAACTGTATTAATGGTAGTAATGAGACGGAATGATTGAGGCTTTTGGAATCACGATGAAGCCCCAGGAAGACTGCTCAAATTTTTGTCTGGAATTCCAGAACTAAAAACTCCAGCTAACACATCACCGGACATGCATTACATTTACTGTAAGCATTTAAATGTAATCAAATATTTGCCTGATTTTATCATCCCGTCCTAGCAGTTTTTTGCTCCAGATACATTCCTGTGTGATGCTTTCCAGCGAGGTCCCTGCGGTGCCGTCTCCCATCCATATGCAAACCTATTCTTAAAGAAGCGCCGTGCTTTGAGACTAGCGGACATTTTGTGTACTTCCTCCTTATGGAAGTTTTACACTATGATATTTTCTGCATTAAATACAAAGTCTCCTCGGGGTTCCTTAAGAGTTCGTTCTCCCACTGGAAATACTCAGTTACTCCAGCCACAGCGCAGGATTCCTTCTGAGCAGCAATTTTGATTCCTTAGAACTGAACTTTAGCCTGTGATGTACCCTAGTTCTTGAGAGAGCGGGGTTGTTTTACTGAAAACCGTAGTTCTTCTTTCTCTGATGAGACCTTTCACCCTATTTTCTCTCCTTACAGCAACGCACTGCTGTGTATATTAAAATAAATAAATAAAATGCAAACTTCAACTCAAACCCCCAAATGCCAGGAGCTTTCTAGGAGCAGCAAAGTGGTTGGACAGACGCCAAGCATCTGCCCAGCTCTTGCTGGGAGGCAGGAGCTCCGTTATGTACAAATGGGGCTTTTAAAATGCCAAAACAATGCTGCCTCGACCCAGGCCCCTAGTAGACAAAGTGCCCGTGGATTCCTCCCTGTTGCATACTGATGAAAAAACTGGAAAACTAGTATGGAAATACAGCAAAGGAAAGCATAAGGGAACTCAGCTTGCAGAGCAGAATAGCAGGAGATAAAAATGAGTCCTTCAATTACTTTCCTTGTCCGCATTTACCTCCATGCAGAGGGCTGCTGTTCATGGTAGCTATAAGGCATGCATCATTCCTGTGCCTGAGAGCTGCACGTGGCAGTTTCGAGATCATTATGTTACTATCCCAGATAACTGCAAATAAGCAGTCACAAGAGCTGTGCGTGAGAGCTGCTGCTCATTAACTGGGAGTCTGTGAAGCCTCAGAGGATGTCTGTATGATGGAAGTCCTCCTTTCTTGACCTTTTCCCAAATCAACCTCCTGAATTTGTAAAAATACCGAGGAGGAGACTTTTAGCGCTGTGTAGTCCATGAAACTGCTTCTGGCATTGCTTGGCTTACACAACCAGTTGCCCTTACAGTGCATTCGGGAGATGGAAAATCGGTCAGAAGACAGCTCCAATAAACCCCTGGTACCTGCACAGAGCAGGTAAAGTCCCATGGGAGGATCTTATGCCAAGATCCAGTGAACGACAGCATCTAACATGGCTTATTCGGTATGATCTTAGCTAAGCAGAACAGAACCACAGGGTCTGGAAGGGACCTCTGGAGATCATCTAGTCCAACCAGCCCACTAAAGCAGGTTCTCTACAGGAGGTTGCACAGGAAAGTATCCGAGCGATTTTTGAATATCTCCAGAGGAGCATATTCCACAGCCTCCCTGGGCAGCTCGTTCCCGTGCTCTGTAAATCTCCAAGTAAAGATGTTCTTCCTCATGTTCGTATCGAAGTTCTTGTGTTCCAGACTGTGCCCATTGCCTCTTGCTCTGTCACTGGGCACCAGTGAAAAGAGCCTGGCTGCCCTCAACACCTACCCTTTTAGATATTTATAAGCATTAATAAGATCCCTTCTCAGTGTTCTCCAGGCTGAACAGTCCCAGCCTTTCCTCATACAGGAGATACTCCAGGCCTCTAATCATCTTTGGGACCCTCCACTGTACTCTCTCTCTAAGTTCACGTCTTTCTTTAATAGAGGGGCCCAGAAATGGGCACAGTACTTCAGATGTGGCCCCACCAGGGCAGAACAGAGGGGGAGGATCACCTCCCTTGACCTGCTGGTCACCCTCTTTTTAATGCGCTCCAGGATATCAAGGACCTTCTTGGCCACCAGGGCACACTGCTGGCTCACGGCCAACCTGCCAGCCACCAGCACCCCCAGGTCCTTCTCCACAGAGCTCCTTTACAGCATGTCAGCGCCCAACTTGTACAGATGCCCTTGCTGAACCTCATAAGGTTCCTCTCAGCCTGACTGTCCAGCCTATCAGGTCTTGCTGAATGGCAGCACAGCTCTCTGGTGTGTCTGCCACTCCTCCCAGCTTTGGATCATCAGAAGGATCTGCTATTAGTATTTGAACAGCAGATCAGAAAGAAGGAAGCTAAAAGAACCCACCCAGCTCATATGCGTGGTAGTTCCAAATTAAGACTAAAGTGGATCTTCTGAACACATTTTACAGGACACGTAACACTCACGTCAGTGCTACTTGCAACAGAAGAAAAAATAAGCAAGTGAAATGGTGACCCACAGCACCACCTGATCGAACTTCAACATGAACAATCTCTTCAATGCCACGGAGACGTAACAGGATGATCTTCATCTAAAGCAGCCAGGAGGCACTTAAGTTTTCAAGGCAAAGATCCCGTATCCAACTTGAGGTTGTATACATTTGATGACCATCAGTCTGACTTCAACTTTTAAAATCAAGCTGAGGAACAAACTGTAGATGAGCACGCAAATCCCATCCTTCAGAACCAAGCAGGGATGTCAGCTAAGAACAGATGCTCTAGGAAATAATTAGGTGGCAGCAGTACAATCAAGTCAGCTCCGTGGCTGACTCCCAGCCTGGAAAATGGGAGCAAGGTTAGGTTTTGTGGGCTGACTGACTTCCAAACTAAACTACTCAGCAGCTCACGTTACATGAAATGTACCTACAGATTAGGTTTCATACGGTTCCCTCGTACTGAAAATACCATTTTCAATACTGATTATACATTTGGGAATACATATGGGGAAAATGACGCCATCACTGTGTAAAAAACCCCAAAACCCAACCTTTATTTTTTACAATACGTTTCAAGTACATGCAGAACATATTTACATTCGTCCTTAAGGCAAACAGAAATTGGGTTCTTATTCCTGAGTTGCTAAGCACCAGTAGAAACAGCAAATAAAAGCCTGGGGAACGTCGCTCCCTTTGAAACAGCAGCTGCCTCCCATGCAAAATATTTCTGCTTTCACCTCACATTTCTTTTAATGAGCTATTTATACTAAAAATTCCTATTGCTTTTTTGAGCAGTTTCTTCAGATTCACATGTCTTCACAGAAACATCATGCCACGATGCAACAAACTTCTGTTTGTTATTTCCCTTACACAGTGTTTACTGACTGGATGGCGCAGCAGTTCTTCTGTCTCTTCTGTCACATGCATCAAGGTCTGCTCTTCAGTTACTTTAAGAGTTCTGTAATCCCCAAACATACAGAAAAAACAAACGCCCTCTCTTTATGTCTCCAGAAGCCTGTGGCTTCTATAGTACTACATGAGGCAAGTTCACCTCAGCCACCTGACACAGGCAACAAGCTAGGCTATCAAAACCCACCATCTCCAATAGGCACTTCTCTCCCATCACTTTTAAGAAGATGACAGGGCACAACCCTAAAAAACACGCAGTAAATGAAAAATAAAGATCCTATTTCACAGAAAAGTGTAGTCCAAGCAGAAAGTCAATAGTGCAAAATAGTGCCTTCCTCAGTGACCTCTGGGGTAGAAGACTGTTTTGCTTCAAATTACATTCACTACTTTTTTGTCATGCATTCCTGAAACTACACTTGTTAATGTCTTGTCAAACACATCAGCAATTCCAGGTTTCTGTTACCATTTGCTCTCAAGGTGCCTGTCTCCACTAACCAATGCTCACCATGAGTAATTTTTAAACAAATGGTACTATTTACAGGTGAAAGGAACAGAACAACTGTGCCTTGATTAAATGTCTGGTTTAAAATGGTTATGAAAGCAAAAAACAAACCCACCAACACATGTAATTTCTTAGTTCTGGTTCAGTTATTACCTGCTAATACCAAATGTCTTCCTTCACAACCATTGCACTTAGTAGCAACAAATGACAGCAGATTGTTTTGGGAATAATCCATACCCAAACAGTCAATTTTAAAAACTACCTCTAACGAAGAGAAGTGATCTCAGAAGGAAATTCTTCACCAAAGATTTGCCAGTTTCTTTCTCCTACCTCTGAGAGGTTATTATGAACTAAGCACCCAGGAAAACACAATGAATGAACCCAGACAGTAAAAAGAGCTCATAAAGCATCTCACATCCCACTGCAGCTCATCAGGAATCTGACTCCGTCTGCTAAGGCACCTCCCAGCAGAAGGTTGGAAGGTTCCCCCCAAAGTGAGATGACTCCAGAAGGCTCCAAAAAAGAACGGCTGTGATTCTACACCTGGCAACACATCTGTACAAGAGCCTGCTGCAGGCAGCATGGATAGCTGCCGTGTTGTGTATTTATCCTCACTTAATTTTCGATCATGTCACTTATGAGCAGCTGTACTTCTAAGATCAGCACTGCTGGTTATCTAATCAGTATGTCCTCTGAGAAGATGTATATTTTCAATGATTATTTCAGAAATAAGATGCTAGAAAGCTTATAAAATTTCAGAAAGTCTTAAAAAGTTTCTCCCTGGAAATCCCTACTCTGTTATACAAAGACACTGCACTGTATTGAGAGAAAAATATTGTGACTCTTGAAAGTGATGGTTTACCTAGTGGCTGTTCACCTAGTGTGCTTGGGAAATCCCATCCCACTACACTGGTTACTTTAAAAATCTCTAGGACACTGACACTTGCCTGCTTCTTACCTATTGCAAACATTTTTCATATCTGGATGGAGCTCAGGCTCTTCTGCCCACACAAAGGAGAAAATAAATGCATCCATTCAGGCTGTACCTCTGCTCCACACTAGCTGAGGTCACAGAAGCTGATCAGCCTTCCCAAACATCTCATCAAGGCGAAGTATTCCAGAGGAAGTCCCATTAATACCTTTTAAACTCAAGATGGTTCAACAGCCCTGGAGAGCAGAGAGCAGACACTGCACATTATTGACATACTCTGTGCCTCCACTTGCTTACAGTGGTAACTTGTACTCTCATATGATTTTCGATCTGAAGAATCGGTCCCACCTGCTCTTCCAAGGGTTATCAGAAACTGAATCCTTTTGTGCAGAGGGGAGAAGCAGTGGGCAGAAATAAGCTTCTGGACAATACTGAGGTGCAGCTCCCAGAGGCACCACATTTTCACATGCACAGTAAAAGACACTGCTCTTTCTTACAGTGCAGATGAAATAGATAAGCATCCAGTTTATTTATAAAAAATATATACACCTAAAATATCACAAACATTTACAACTTTCCTGCTTTCTTCTGAGCTCTGACAAGACCAAGTCATACAATTACACTGCTGTCTCCTTTGACTCTGATGTTTGTGGTGGCTTGAAGCTCAGTATCTCTTTATATGTAATACCTGGAAAAAAACAGAACAAAACAACAGAGTAAACAGTGTTGCTGGTCTGGCCCGAAAAGGAGCTGCAGACATAAGCCAGGTGCAATCCTCAGCATGGTTAGGCTCTGGTTAAGGTGAGGAAGACAGAGACCTCTTCAGGCGAAAGAAAGAGAAAAAGAGTACAAAAAGTAAGGGAATCAGAGATGATTTTACTACTGTTTTGCCACTTCAGGTTTGAAGAAGTAGCCCAATACAAAAATGCTGCAGGTGTTTTCAAAGGGGTGTAAGTACTGACATTGTAATACAGTGGAAAATACGCCCAGAAACTGCTCCTAAGTACAGCAGAATTACAAATCAAGACCTCATTTAAGAGTCAAAATACAAAACTCTGAAGTAAGACAAAAAACAGATTCAGACTTCAATTTCTTCTGAGAGAGACAGGCTTTCTCAGAAAGAGAAAACATATCTAACTGAAAATTAAGGTCAGCAATAGCTTTAAGGCCTATACAGCCAACAACTAAGGATTCTGCTGCCCTGTCCTATGCGCTGTAACAAACATGTTTCTTTCTTACACTGCAGGAGATAAGAAGAAAGATGTATGGAAAACATAGGAGCCACTGTTAGGAGGAAGAGAAGAAAACTTTTGAAGATATTTTCAGGAGGATTTGATAAAGGAACACTGACCAACAGTGTTTCTCTATTTTACTGCTGTCCACTTATTCTTTTCCATTAAAAGCAGTGGCAGTAATTGGCAAAGGAGAGTATTTTTATTTTGGGATGGCCTTTCTAATTGGCCATTTTTGAAAACATCACAAAACTAAACTCACGCTTCCACTCATCCAGGGGTAGATCCATGTTATCAAATGTGTCGTCATATTTCTCAGC
Source organism: Aquila spilogaster (assembly GCA_024606505.1). Classification (NCBI taxonomy): domain Eukaryota; kingdom Metazoa; phylum Chordata; class Aves; order Accipitriformes; family Accipitridae; genus Aquila; species Aquila spilogaster. The sequence goes on from JANHGO010000069.1 coordinate 29,320,578, forward strand.
CTCAATTTCTTCCTCAGGATCGTGAATTGGTTCAAAGTAAGGATGCACCAAAGCCTCAGCTGCCGTGACTCGCTTCTCCGCATCCAGCACCAGCATGTTCTCCAACAGGTTTACAGCTATGGAATAAAAAATAAACATTGCATTAAAATCAAGCCACTGATTCCAGCTTTTACAAAATTATGTTGCACTGAGGATGCTTTAAAGATATACACAGATTTACAAAACAGAATCACTGGGTGTTCATTCTACAGCCAGTAGGGTTCATCTGTACAACAGAGTGCTGTGAACAAGCTGGGATGTGTACCAAACAGTGCAGAGATGCTCCTTCACTTCCACATGCAATACAGCCACATCACCTCAGCTATGACTTCTGAGCTTCTGACTCCAGGTCCACTGCATTTAGGAACTTCCCAGATGTCTACCCTCACTGCCAGCACCGTGTTGTTGTTCTAAGGCACATTATGACTTGGCAGAGGCAGAATGAGCAGATGGGTGTAGAGCTACTGAGAATTGTTTGTTACGTGTCTAAATCCATGCCCTCAGCATTGGCGGCACATTTTCAAGTTCACCAGGACATCCATGCGCTCAATCTCAGCAATAGCTTTATCTGCAATGTGTTTTGACCTCACCAAAACAATGCATGAAATCCACGAACATCTTCTATGTTCCTTGCCGGTGGATTTTGGATCAGGTCCTCTGTGAGACTATCAAAATGCACTAGTATAAACAGACATGATTCTATTACGCTCCTAAAAGTATCCTGTAAGAAAGTTTCTGAGTTGGGTGGAGCACCAGAAAGGAGAAAGGGACAGCAGCATGGAAAAAGATGCTGCAACGCCTGTTTGGCACATTATAGATTCATAAAATCATAGAATCATTTAGACTGGAAAAGAAATTTGAAATCTTTAAGTCCAACCATCCACTTAACACTACAAGTCTCTCCAACCTTCTCTCCCTATGTTCTTCACATAAGGAACAGCCAGATGGCCAAAGAAGCAATAGGAAGAAATTTCTCTAAGCAGAGATGTGTAGTGTTTTCTGCAGCTGGGACAGCTAGTGAGTTAGCCATGTGGTCATGGTTAATAATCCTACTGTATCTTAACATACCATTTTAACTTCTTAAATACAGAAGACTCAATTATCCTAATTTATATTCTAAGAAAGCCTGGCTTTATGAGTCAGGTCACTGGGGAACGGATGAAGCTGGGCAGAGCCACCTCAGAGCTCTTGTTGCCTCAGGTCATGTCACAATTACGCACACTTGGTATGTTCTTCTAGCTGTTTATATCCATCAAATACAAGCCAGTTCCTTGCAGGAATGCACAGATGTTTCTCAGGATGCATTCATTCCATGTCTAAAATATCAGCTTTCTATTTGCTTGCATTTCTGTTGTACATCAAAAGGACCTTTCAGAATTATATTTAAAATACAATGCACAGAAAACTTTATTACATATATTTAAATCCCCAGGGCTCTTGAGAAAGCTGCTCCAGTAAAACCATTAAGCACAGGCTGGACCAGAGCCTAAAGCATAAAATACTTCTTATTGACTCTTCTGAATCATCTGATTCCTGGCAGGGTCTAAACTTGGCACAGTTCAGCCACTAGAATCAAAGTTCTAAATTATGGAAAGCAAGAGGCAGAGCAGCATGAGAATCACCACATAACTTATCACATGACTGATACTGCTGCTGTCTCCAGTGCAAACAAAACAGCAACAGAAATTGTACATATTCACACAAACTGCCTTACCCAAAGGACTCGCATGCTTCAAGACAGATGCAAAATCTTTTTTCTGGACTTTTGGAAGGCTTTTGATATAGTTTTTTGCCTTAAAAGAAACATGAATATTAAATTAGAACTTTGCACTTAACAGGTAACTTACTGATGCTTTGACATTGCCCTGTGTAAATGGATTTCTTTTTTTGTTATAAGGCTTGGTTATGTTCACCTTCTTGTTGAAAGGAACAGTTTCTTTTAAATTGAACCTTAAAATTCTGATTAAGAAATTAAATGTAAAGCTTTGATACCTAATCAACATCTAATATGTTAATTAGAATAAATACGTATGCATCATTTGAGAGAATGTCATACTGAAATTTACAGAAACCTCTAAAAGTATATATTTTACAGTAACTTTTTAGTATTTAAATTGCACAGTTCATCTAATGATTCATTTTAGGTTCTTTATAGTGGGGTCTTCAGGATTCTCAAAAGGCATCAACACAAGAATAGGAAAGAGGAAGTCAGAGACCCCTACAGAATGAATGGGTTCTCTGAAGAGGTTCATATTTTCAGTACGTTTCCAGCAAAGGAAGTAATGTACAAGCTCAACTGATTTAAAGTATTTAAATATATTGATTTTTCAGTATCCTAACCATTTTCTGTTTCCTCTTCATGTCCAGTAATTATTCTGGCTGTGAAACCTCATAAACCGAGATGTGCTATTGGGGGTCATTTCAACAGCCAACACACATGATCTCAGGCAGTCTAAGAACTGAGAATGGCCTAAGACAAATGAGGGCACAGAAAACAATCTGACAAAGCAGAATACTCACATCCTGACTCTTCAGTTTTTGAACAAAATCTTGACTTGGTGTACCCGTTATTTTCATTATTTCTGTGAGTTGGTCCAGATCTGAATACCAGAAATAAGGAACAAAGTCTTTCACCACAGGATAAAAATTATGTTTCTCTGCTATTGGAGAATAAAGCAAAACCAACAATGTGACAACAGAACAGAAGATGTATAAAAGATGAGCTGTTAAACATACAGAACTCATAAACAAAACCAGTGAAAAATTCTTGATGTATTCTTTTAACGCTGCACTCTACTGTCTGTCACAACTACTTGGGCCAACAAAGTATCACCTGAGGTTGAAGTACGGCTAAATCTTAACTATTTTCTTAAATTCTCATCAATGAAGTGATATGACTAAATATCTTCTGGACATCTAAAATATTTTACTAGGTATTATTTACATGATATTTTGCACAAAAGCCTCAAAAAGCATGAAATGGACGAGCATGTGCTCCTAAGATCATATACTACACCACAATTTTCTGTGCTGGCGTTGTGGAACCCATTGCTACAAAAAATACATACATATTAATATTTACCTTTTGTATTGTCAGTGAAACTTTTAGCTGATGATTTAAGGCATCACTCAATGGATATCCCACTCTCTACTGAAAAAGTTCAGTAATATGAGCTTTAATTTGCTGATGTGCAAACTTGGTACAAGTATCAAAGAACTAATTAAATACAAAGATGCTAGCCACTAAGCTATATTTTTCAATTTACACTGATCAGATTTTCAAGAGACTGCATCACATGAGCACCTCTCATCATTTTCTGACATTGGTTTCATAAATGCACTGAGGAAGGATACGGTCGTTTCCCCTGAACAGAGGCCTCCCCGTTATCATTTCAGCCATTATACAGCCCACAGACCAGATGTCAACTGAAAAAACGATAAAGTAGCATTAAATTACTGAATATTTGTTCATCTAAACGTAGACAAGGTTTAATTTAAAATATATTTTAAAGACAACTAAGATTTACCTTTGTAGCCTGTTATAATATAAATGAGTGCCTTGCAGACTATGATAAACAATATAGAGAAAACTACTAACATTTCTGATTGGCAAACAGAAGATTATCTGGTGTTGGGCAGAATCAGTTTCTCAGTAACAAACAGATGCATGTGGGAAGCAATTCTGCTATGCTTTCACAAACTTTGATGGCTATTCTAGCATTACTTAAATCCCCTCATTCTGCCTCTTACCCTGCCTGTTACAATAAGCACATCTTTGCAGAAAGATTAGTCGGTGAGAACACAAGTATGTAGAGCAGGCTTGTTCCAATTGCTTCAGAACTTTCTGTGAATTTTAGAAAATACACACAAAAAAACCCACCCCATAAACTAAACAAAACCCACACCCCCCAAATGATTACCTGCAATCTACAAGGAAGTTTTTCATAGTTACATTATCATTTCCACTTCCAATGTCTCACTCACTTCAGAAACACAGACTCGCCTGATTCGGTGAATGCTTCAGCTGTATTAAGACTTTTCCAAAGAGATGCTGACCTGTTTGTGTGTAATGCATCCAATTAAGGATGACCTCTGGGGCTCTGTACCACCTTGTAACCACGTAACCTGTCATCTCACTGTCTGTATGCCTGGCCAATCCAAAATCCAGGATCTGTAGCGGAAGCACAAAGTACACCCAGACAAGCTAGTTATCCATTTCATACAGATTTAACAAATGCAAAAAATAAAAGACTCAGAGCATCCTGCAGATAATGAGTTATTTTTGCATATTTTTTGTCTTGCTCTCATTTTAAGAATCAAGACAGAAGTATCAAGAAGGTTTACAATTTTTTCCATGTTAAATACCTCTATAGCAACACTTAAAGCTGTAAAGCCAGTAAAGAAAACAATAAATTATTCAATTAATGGTTAAAATGATACTGGTCACATTCAATCCTGGCTGTGGAACAACTACCTCATCTTTTCAAAGTTAGAAGAAAAGCACCCAGCTTAGACAGTATTTACTGTTCTGACATCCAAGGAGGCACAATTATTCAAGTGTTCCAAGAATGTTCTGAAGTAAGGAGATATCATTATCTTTTTTTATGAATAACTCACACAAGGGAAAACTTCCTCTAGGTTTCGTGAAAGTGTGGAACAAGCAGAGGGAGTTACCATTATTTAGTCCCACTGATTTGCAACCTACTGCTTCAACCACAGAACAACCCTTGGTTGGCTTCAATTTGCACCAGGGGACATTTGGGTTGGACGTTAGGAAATACTTCTTCTCTGAGAGAGTGGTCAGGCACTGGAACGGGCTGCCCAGGGAAGTGGTGGAGTCACCATCCCTGGAGGTGTTCAAGAAACATTTAGATGTTGTACTGAGGGACATGGTTTAGTGGGAAATATTGATGATAGATGGATGGTTGGACTGGATGATCTTAGAGGTCTTTTAGGTGATTCTATGAAAAACAATCTGTTGAGATTTTCAGTAATCCCTGATCTGTGCTGGCAATATTCACAGTGAAGGTGCTCTGTTTTACTGCTTCCAGTGCCTGGATGTGCATGTTCCCAGGTTACGCTATGAGCAGTGCATAACCTGCAAATGGAACACTTATACTTCTCCATTTCTGTTCAACTCAATGAGATTGATTCTGTTTAAAGATCCTTGGCTATTTTTGTTACTTGCAAGTAGGTCAGCCCATCTTTTCCTGATAGTAAAAATTGCTAAAATAGGACATGCAGCTCTGAAATCATTACCCTCTTCATGTATCATTCAGTGAGCAAAATCTCCATCTTAATAATCCCATGAAAGTCTTCCTAAAATCAGAAACTGTTCCCGACACAAGAGACTAAAATTAATTTCAGCTGAAAACATACATAATATTACCACGATTTAGAAGAGGACAAATCAAGACAAAAATAACCCCTTCTCTGGCTGAAATCTCTACTTCCACTGCCGTAGCTGAGCACGATCTGTAGACTCTGACTCATTCTCCAGATCTCAATTTCATTTGCACAGATAGAATGGAAAAGTATAAGCTCTTACAAGGTTAATTCTGTATGCTTGTATCTATCTTTAATAGCAGAGTGGTGCCTTATCTTTTTATTTTCAGTTTTGTCCTACTAAACTTGTTATTTTCCACAAAATCTACTAGGCAGCATTTAATGGCAAACTTTGGCTGCGTATCCTTCAGCCCTAACTGATGAAATATTATGTCCAAGTAGAAATAGAGGACTTAATTTACACTTTGACTCAGGGTTAACTGCTGAAATCTGCTTTTAGACAGAAACTGTAAGCTCATGGACTCGCTGCATTCTCTGGAGTTGTGAAAAAGGGATAAGAGAATAGTTGAATTTGGAAAGGATCTTTTGGAGGTCAGTTGGTCCAATCCACCTGCTGAATCAACCTGAAGCAGTTTGGTTTTTTTGTCTGAAAGTTATTTGGAGTGGTTCAAACAAATCCTGGATGCAAACTACTGGTTGAGGACTGTGAGCACTCGCAGTAAAATATTCACATTTTCTCTTAAATATCTGCTATTGGTACTGAGAAGAAGTGTTTGCTTTTGAAAATTTCTTCCTAGACATTAGCCAAGCTCAACCTGAAAGACTAAACTAGAACATGAAAAAGTAATGTATAGAGTGAAACAAACCGGTCATCTGACAACCAAAGGACAAGTATAGGGTACAAGAAATCTATGGCTATTATTTCTTCTGTTTATAAATGTTGGTTAAAGTTCCCCGTGGAACTGTGTTCTAAAGTGTAAATGACAGAGCAACATTTCTTAATACTGCTTGCAAAAAAGTTTGAATAATTCAGGAAACTGAAAAATCTGATAGATGTAGTTCTAAATGACCTTGCTATATGGAACAATTGGAGCAATATTTAAAGAAAGGAAAAGACCTTTCTTCAATCTACTAAAAAGTGTTACATAGGACAGAGTTGTAGCCACTACCTTGCTGAGGCAAGCTGACTGAGTGACTAAGAAAGGAGTTGGTTTTCCTCCCTCTTGAGTCTGACTTCCAAATAATCTTAAATCATACAGACTGCACAGGCTTATTTACAGTATGCCAGGTAGCCAGACGATGACCATGTTGCTAATTATAAGTAAGCAATTTGGTTCATTTACAACTTCAGTACTGCTCTTTTGCCGAGTAACATTTTATTTCCAGCCAAGCTGTATTTACACTTCTCTATTCAAGGACTTGCCTTTCTGAGTTAGAAGCAATGACTTTTGAACACTTAATTGTGTATTGCTGTAATACTTATGCTTAATTTTTACTCGAAAAACACCATGTGAGTAGAAAACTTTAGCCACTGTGTTATCTTTATTTACAGCTTCATATGAAGTGTTGCAAGTGAATGGCAAATAAAAAACACATGATGCGATTCGTAAGTAGCCCTACTATCAATAACAGCTAAGAAAGAGCTTAAGGATGTGTACTTAAGGATGACACACACGTTAGAAGGAAGAGGGAAGCTGAGTTGTTACGGCATAGCAAGATTCACATTAGATTCTCAACCAGAATTCTGATTCCTTATTTTGAAGTTTGGTAAAGTTTCAGTGTTAAGAAGCTCTCTATTGCTCTTTTCATAATTGTTTGGGTTGAATCTCACACACTTCAAGCTCTTTTATTAGTTCCACCCAAAACATCAGGGCTTGGGGGCATTCCTACAGCTGATAAAGCAATGTCAACTGCTTTTATTTCTCAACCTAAAAAGCATTACAGCAGATTAAACAGCATGCTCTTCATTGAAAACTGACAAGAAAGAAAAACTCTGTGAGTGCAAAGCCACTTGGTTTTGACTTTTAGAGTAACGTCCTTGATGGATAGGTGGCTATAGAAGAGGGACGAATATAGGGCATTTTACTGAGGCACAAGAAAGTTCAAGACTGATTACATACTCTAGTTTTGCGTAATTCAGGTTCTACACATAATATTAAATCCAGACTGAAAAACAAAAGTAAATTACTATAGCATTTGCTGAATATGACTTTATATTCACTCTACTGCTTTTGTCTTTTCATACGTATTTGAGGGCTGCTCCAAAAGTAACGCCTCCTATTTGATTATGTTGGCCCACCACGTCAGAGACGGATGTTGGTGGTATGACAGTACAGGCTGAACCTTCCCACCAATATTCCATTATGTTTTGTTGCCGTGAGACGGATGGAAGAAGAGGAGTGGTCTGACAGAATGGTGTCTGACGTGGAAGTGCATATGAAGAAAAAGAGTGTTACTGAATTCCTCCATGTGAAACAAATGGCACCCATTGACAGTCATTGATGCTTGTGAACATTGATGGAGACCTAACAGTGGATGTGAACACACTGAGGCGATGGGTGGTGCATTTCAGCAGTGGCGACAAGCCATGTTCTGGACAGCCATGCACATCTGTCACACCACAAAATGAAGAGCATCTCAATCAACTCATCTGTGCAAATCGATGGATTATGACCAGTGAACTGTACAGAGCTGAATATTGGCTTCAATGCATTGGAAACTATAGCGGCAACATTGGAATATTGTGAAGTTTTCACCAGGTGGTTCCCACAAATGCTCACACATGAACAGAAAGAATGTACATAAGTTTGTCAGGACCTGTTGAACCAATATGAGGCTGAAGGTGGCAGTTTCCTGGATCACACCGTTACCGGAGGTGAGATGTGGACTCAGCACTACAAGCCAGAGTCAAAACAGCAGTCCATGAAGTGGCAACATGTGAGTTCCCAATTGAAGAAAAAGCTCAAGATGCAGCCCTGAGCAGGTAAAGTGATGTGCACTGCCTTTTGGGATAGGAAAGAGGTGATCCTTCTGGATTTCCTGGAATCCTGACAAACCATCAACTCAGACCACTACATCGCAACGCTGACTAAACGTAAGACTCGAACTTTCAGAGTCAGGCCAGAGAAGAAGATAACCTTTCTCTTGCAACATAAGAACACTAGGCCTCATACCAGTTTGAAGACAAAATGAGTGTTTTTGCAGAAGGCATAGAGATTTTGCTAACAAAGACACATTCCTTTGATGTCAGGCCTCACAAGGAATAAACTTAATAGACCCATCGGTAGTTCTCATCATTTCTTAGGGTCTTTTGGCTTACGGCCAAACAATTGATACGGTAGAGAGCTTCCAGCTAAAATAACAGCCTTTGCATCTTTATTTTCCCATCCATCAGATTGTTGGTGGAAGACAGGGCTAATTTGTCACTCTACCCACTTAGAAAAGCTTGATTAATAACTTAATTAGACTTTTTTTAATTAAGAAATCATATTTCTTGAGAACTGGAGGCTGGGAAAACAATGGTAAGGATTGAATTAGAAAAGGAAAATACCGTTTCTTTAATAACAATCAGAGACAAAAGTTATGCAAGCTTGAGGAGAACTGGAAAGAGTAGAGTTGGTTGGAAGGAGTTTCAAGGAAAAACAAAACAAAAAATAACAAACAAGTGTTCTGCAAGCAGTTCAGTTACCTGAGGAGTGTGTGCTGATGGTGTCTCTGTAGAAGCTTCAACCTGCAGAGTGCCAATTTAAATATGCTGCCTCCCCAAATAGAGTGTATTAAAGCCTTTGTATTGAGACCTCAAAAATAAATAACATAGCACCATTTGAATTAGAAGACCATCTAAATATACTAGCTATATGTTTTTAAATCTTTTTAAAACTTCTAGTATGCCATACATACTGAAGGGAACTGTACCCTCCAGGACACTCCTTGCATTCTCTCAGGTGTGTGCATATGCTAGTCAAAGTCAGGACGTTACTTCAAACCTCATTCTTTAGTTTGAAGAAAAAGGGAGCAAGACTGTGGCTGTGTGCGATTCTTTTTGTAATGGGTTGAAGTCTGAGCAAAGCAAGATCATAGTTTTCAGACATCCCTGCACAGAACACGCTGAAGTTTAAAAGACATTTCCATTTTCTTCTTTTTGTGAGGTCATTTTGAGACTTACAAATAAAAAACCTTAAGAGATTAAAATCAGTAGTTTTGGTACTTTTACGACTTCCGGTGATAAAAAAGGGAGAGGGAATCTGTGTTAGTTTCAACCACCAAGTTTAGTTACCCCACTGCTTTGCATGCTTAATTATGACATGTATACACACGTATTCACACACGCAGATGTGTCTGTGACAGCTGGCAAATCTTAACATGCTATACATGCCTGCACTTTGTAATTCTAACCATCTTTTTTTCATATAACTATTCTATTTGGGTCACTGAGGGAATGTCCTCCTTTCTCTGGTCTGTTATAAATTAGTAAGGCAACAGACTGGCTTCATTTTGCACTTTTTGATAAACTGTCCAGAAATTGGATGTAGTTCAAAAATAATTTTAAAACTCCTTAACCTCCAGGCAAAAACTTATTTTAGTAAGCAAAAGACAAATATTTTTCAATTAAAAAGATTTAACATCCCTTTCTATGCAGTGCTCTAACATGAAATGACACTGAGGGGTAATAGGCCTCGAATTAGTACTTCCCCAAGGAAATGTCTTATCTTTTGCACTAAATTAACTCTGTCTTTCTCACCCGTCTTAAAGCTGTCAGTTTGGGCCGCCTGCTTAAGGAAATCTCTTCTGACTTAAAGTTTCTGAGAAGAAAGGCAAAACAAATATGTTTAAACAATAATGACCTCTTACGCCTCAGCCTCCATGACCCTTTCTGAAGTGGGTAGCCATTACCATTACCATTAAATCATTAACACTCCCAGAAAGGTCACCACGACAGACTGTGGGAGTATCCTCCACATAGATCAAATCTTGGAGACATTACATCTGTAAAGGCACGGTGGAAAAGATCAAGATATTGAGGCAGAATAACACAGGAAACTGCATAATGGGACTGCTGTGTATGAGTTTGCTGACTGGCCTACAGGCAACCATTACAGTCTCCTGGTGACTCCTCTGAGACCTAACAATCACAGCGCAAACACTGCACTGCAGGTATTCTCCATCTCTGCAAGCCAAGGTCACCAAAAGGGGACTCTGGGACCTGCTCTTACTGTTTCAGCCCAAGCGTTGAGGGGACACCAGTCTTCATGGCTGCTCTCCCCAGGGGCGGTGGCAGGAGGGCCATGCTGGACCTCCAGCTCAGCAGAGGTTGTTTGCAGAGCAAGCTGTTTTGTAAAATGCCTCATCTGTGCTATTCTGCCTCACTCCACTGTTTACATCAGTTGCAAAATACCCTGTATTTTTGTAGATGTAGCTTGTAGATGGCAACTATTAAGAGCTCTGAGTTGATCCTCCTTAGAAATATGGGACATCTTTAATATAACAGGGGAAAACATGATGTAAAAAGGTATTCAGTGACCATTTGATATTCCTGGCTGTAACTTATTTCTCAGTGTGATCTGATTCATGACTTTATTTGATGACTTGGTTTTACCATCTCCTGTTAGAATATCAGAACTGGTACCCTGCAAACATCTTCCACATCAGGGAGCCATTTGATACACCCTAACTCACATGAACAGCGTAATGATCATTACAGCATCAGCTGTGATGGGTGAAGCTATTCACGTGCGTATTTACAGGATCTGGTCCCAGGATAGTAACTGCCCCTAGCCCCTGTCACTGGTGAACTGAAGACAGATTGTGCTTGCAGCTTTAGATCTTCACTGGGAAATTTGATTTACCTAATTGCAGAATCTAAAAGTTCAACAAAGTGGCTACACACTGGGACATGAAAAGTGCATTTACAGGATTATTTTTGCATTGAAGGGAAAACAAATCGGGTGTTGCTTTTTTTTGGTGCTTTTTTTTTCTGCAAAAAAATGTTTTAGAGGCTAGGAAAAAAGAAGGAGTGTGCTGATCTCCATGTTGCTGATTTGCTATTTTAAACTACATGAATATATGCAACATGTTTTACTATATTTTAAAAATAACACCTGTCAGAAATAAAACTAACTAGGTCTAGAGTAATTCTTTTTTATTTCCAGTCGGTTGTGGATGTTAATATTTTAAATTAATTCAATATGTTTTGAGTTGTTCTGCCACCTAGTTTACTTGAAAACTAAAACCATTTGTAACAAAAGAGCTAGACTGGTTTTAAGTCAAACCAGTGTAAAAGAACATGTAAAACTAATGGTGTACTTCAGACCATTAAGAAAGAGAATAGTGGACTATGTAAATGACAATTTCAATTTACGTTAGAAACCAAAACTAAAACTCTACAGGTACTTTGAAAAAAAAATCCTCCACATTTTCATATTATGATTTTCCAAAAAAAAATTCATTCACTCTAAAAAGAACTCGAGGGTCAGAGGATTGCTACAGCATTGAGCTTCCAGGAGAAATGGCAAGAGTAGTTGGGAACCAGATCTTCTCTAAATCTGCTGAATGACATTTCTGCAGTTTTAACTGCCTAAATTTGTCATACTATGGCACAGAAGTATCTTCCATATTAGCCAGTCAGTAGTGAAGTCTGGAGAGCAGAGCTAAGAGCTAAAGAACTCTGGTCGTGAAGCAGACACACAGAGCAGAAAGCTGGCTTTAGGCATTTCCAGTAGGCATTTCCAATATCATAGCTTCACTGTGTTGTGGAACTATAAACAATCAGTAGCTGGAAATAGCCTTTCATGTCACATGAGAACATCAATATGAGTACACAATAGTGAGTCTAATGCGGCCATGATACCTCCACACAGTCAGAGCTCTTGAAGGTATAGGTCTGTTTAATGATTAGATGGTTCTCAAGCACTTAGGCAAATGAACTTGGTTTCTTACGAATGTTCAAATATTCTTTTATCAGCAGTTTACTACGTGCAGAATAGGCTTAGATATTTTTGACAAGTACATTAAGTACAGCCTGCAAAATGATTGTAAATCTACTGTCTATTTGCTTGTTTATACTTACTATCATACATGCATTAAAATAATCTGTTATCTGTGAATTGAGAGGAATAGCTCATTGCCTTTTATGATGATATAGAATACATACCTAGCAGTCTGTTCTCAAATGAAACAAAGCAGACTTTCATTACTTCACCTTACACTGTAGTGTTTTATTCAACACAAGTTCTTAATTGTTTTATTTAGAGCCTGAACTTTAGTTCTTCATAAAACACTTAGAAACAACTTTTCAGTAGGGCTTTCAAAATTATGTCATCATCGAAAAGTTCAAAAGTTTAAACTGAATGGAAGATGAAGGGCCATATTTATTCAAGCATTAAAAAATACACCAACACGGATCCCAAGTGGAATTTAGTTATGTAAGGACACCAGAATCTGATGAGAGTGATGACCTACAGATTGCTTAGATACAGTTTGAGTTCACTTCTGGAAAAAGCAGGTGGAAGCTGTAACATTAACGGTCCTTTTTTCTCTAACGTAGAAAATGGCCAACTTCCTTCCCTTCCATGACACAAAAAGGATTGAGTAGTAATGTTACTTATGGTGAACTCTATTCTTAGGATTGGTCAGATACATTTTGTTTCATTAAGAATGTATTAATAATGGTTCGATCTTTCAGTTGATAAGCTATTTTCAGAGGGGAAGAAAATAACACAATCAAGGAAGTGCTTTATAGTCTCTCTAATGAGGTAGATAGTGTCAGATCTTCTAGTCTAGTTCATTAATTGAGATAATCTCTGCCTGTTTTTTTTTTTCCATCCATTACGTACTATCTATGAACTAAATAAACTCCATTTTCTTATCCATACAGATTCCAGTTGCTCATCCAGTTGCTCTCAGACTAGTTAATGTGAGTGGGAAACACAGTGAACTTCACTGAATATAAAACCACGAGCGAGAGCATAAAGCAGAGGATATGTACGTATTCCGAATTGTTTATGTATGTTTGCTTTGATCTTTAAATCTAAAACTAATGCTTTTTGCATATTAATAACTGCTTACCAGAACAAGATTTGCTTTTCATTGTAGCATCAAACTTAGATAATGACATCAGCACGAAAAATAACTTCTAAGTTGGCGGCATGAAAAATAGCTTCTGAGTGGATGATCCTTAGAACTCTTCGGCTTTCCTTTGCCTGTAGAACCAGAAATGAATGTATTATCCTTTCAAATTGCTTTGACAGATCTCATTCCCTTTAGGATTAAACATTCCTGAACATATTTATGCCTCACTGATCTCTTTCAAACAAATATAATTTAATTCCTTAGCTCAAAATTTCTACTCATGAGACCTAATTTCCCTTGTCTTTAGCATTATTATATTTCTTTGTGCAAAGTGATCATGATGTTACTGTTCCGATTTCATACATAGCTGTTTTGTGTACAGATACTCATACATAAATATTTGCAAAATTGTTACTGACACAACATGACTCAGCTCTTTTGAAATTATTGACCCAACTGATTTATATCACTAATTTCAGTTCAGCATACTGTGAACTTCTGGCAGCTGATCCTATTCGTAATAATATGATACAGAAAACAGTCTTCCTGCAGGGAAAATCCATTCTGAAACCCCAAACACTACAAATCTCCATTTTGCTGCAGTTCCTCACAAGCCAAGTTTTCATTTGTTTTTACAGGCCAGCTAGGTACCACTCAGCTTTTTCAGTATATGTATTTAATCATTTATATTCACGTGGACAGTGCTGATCTGGTTAGAAACATAGTGTCTGGGCAAGCCAGAGAGAGAGGATGTAGCTGCTGCAGTGTAATAAAGCACCCAGCATGTGCTGTGAATAGTGGAAACTGCTTGTTCTAACCAGTTTGCTCACTTACAGTCTCTGGTCAGAATAGAGGGGCAGAAGTGTAGGGTGAGGAGCTGAGGGGACAGCATCTGTTTCCCTTCCTGGCACTGCTCTGTGGGACACCTTCCAGCCAAGGGGCTCATGGGGAGCTGGATAGTCCAGGCTGCCTTTGGAGGGAACCCAAAGGAAGTTTAGCCCTTCCCACGTTTCTTCACTACACATAAACTCAGCCTCTTGTGAGCTGGTCCAAGCAGACAGCGGACAACCGGTGTACTTGGCGTGGAAGAAGGTGGTTTTATAGGGCAATACTGACATGGTTGATCAGTCTTTGAATGGTTCCCCAAGGGTGACCTCCTTTTCTACCTCTTTGGAAATACTTCTCAATCAGCCACAATCCTTTCTGTTGTCTGGCCCTCAGCCTTGGCAAAAGAACTTTCCAAGTGGCCAAAGGTCAAAATATAAGAATGTTAAGAACAGCTCAGGCTTTATATTAAGAGAGTTTGCTGTGAGATGGCTCATCTGAAGCCATTCTCCATTTTTCCTGATTGCTTTTCTAACAGCCTAATTTATCAAGGACATCCCAACACACAATTCACATCCATCATTCAATATTTGTACAGTAACTTAGAGGAGGTATACACAGTCACGTAGCTGGTAAAGGGCTTAAAGGAGATACGGACCTGACAGAAGGTAAATTCTTGTTCCAGCAAATTTTTCTTAAGGATATAAGTGTTCAGGAAAAAGGAAGGAATTCTAGTTCAGATAGAGCCTGCAACTTCAATATATTAGTTCAATAATTCATTGTTTTATGCTTAATTAATCTTAGATTATAAGTCTTAATGATGTAGCAGTTCTTGAATTAATAAGATGGCTCATGCAGACCAGATAATTTGAAAAAGTTCAAGGGAACAAGAAAATCACAACTTGGTGCTGCAGATTATGAATATGTATTTCAGAATTACTAGGACTTTGGAAAACACTATATACATTTTCCTTGGTAAGTCTGGTTTATAATATGAATGGAGTATGAGTTCTCTGGTTCAAAAACAAGGCTGCATATCTGATACAGTACAATTCTGAAGTATGGAGCTGTAAGAGACAAAAACAATCTACACTGAGATAGGTCTAGTTTGTACTTTTCTCTGCACTTGACTTGATGTTTGGCTGCTCAACAGTCACCCTGCAACTGGACTTAAAAAATTATGCTCTCATTTCTTTTAGCC
The DNA here is from genome assembly GCA_024606505.1 of Aquila spilogaster. NCBI lineage: Eukaryota > Metazoa > Chordata > Aves > Accipitriformes > Accipitridae > Aquila > Aquila spilogaster. The sequence continues at coordinate 29,335,996 of JANHGO010000069.1, forward strand.
ACAGGCAAACTACAAAGGAAGTCTCTACCATACTCAGATCAATTTAGATCATCATCCAAATGCACAGATGCTATTCGTATCACATCTAGAAAAAGAAGTGAGACTCTTCCAATCAAACTGCTGTGAACTCTCCAGTGCTCTGGACAGGGTAAAAATGCTGCCCCTTACACTGATGTTCTTCAGGGTTGGTGTTACCCCATCTCCAGTGAGGTGTAAAAAAAAGGGGGCAAAATGTTTGAAAACAGCCTACAGAATATATATTTTTAAAAGTTGATGGATGGATTTTGTGATTCAAATTTAATGTTTGCATTGTCCACTGTTCTGTTCACACTGATGTACATGTTTCCAACCTGTATATTATACTTTTGCATATTATGGATCAAGTTCAATCCAGAAGCAGATAGTTGTAATTCCAAATGAAATTAGACACAGATGACCCATACAATTAAATCTGAATGCTTTCATGCAACCTTCCTTTTAGATCTCATGTAGTAAGATCAGGACTTGCTAGTTCCAGTGACATTACATTTATATCTAAGAGTTATTCCATGCCATTGGTGCATTTTTATTAATTATACAATAAATTGGATAGTTCCTATTATATTTATTACCAATTGAATGTATTATTTGTTAAAAATTGACCTCTTAAACCTTTCTTGGTAAAACAAGCTGATAGCAAGTGATTTTAATATCCATGGTTTTATGGTGATTTCATTCTATTAATTTCAGAATTATGCTGTTGACATAATTTTCCTTTATTTAAAATATATATGAGTAAATTTGAAAGGAAAAAAAAAAAAAAAAGAAGAGGAAGAAAGTATCTCTAACATTGCTATGAAGAACAAAGTTCCACTGCCAGAAAAGCTCTGTTTCTCACTAACCAATTCAGGCATCTCTAAAACTCTGGGAACTGAAGGTATTCTTTTCAGGAACAGAAAGGTAATCCAGAACTTTGTGAAATGATGAACCATTATTAATGCTCTGTGAGTTTCTAAACATAAGCAAAGGAATTCTGCCATTCTTCCCAAATATTTACATATAAATTCAGAGTTATGAATGTATATATTTATTATTACTGTGAAAAATCTTTATGTTTTCTATGCCATCTGCATAACTGCCTTGAACATTTTTAAATTCTTCAAGATTATAAAGCTGTTAGCACTCAGAATTCACCTCTGCATTGTGTGTACAAACTGACTCCAGTGAAGGTACCATGGTCATGAATAATATACAATATATTTAATACAGTATTGAATTTAGTCTTAGAGGAGAGATTCAATTAAAAATTCTAATCAAGTTTGAAAAGTTCAGCAACAGTAAAAATTTTAAGAATGACCAAGCTCTGAAAGGTCCATATCTAAAATAGTTCAACTGTTCTTTAAGAAAGTCTGACCCAGTGCCAATATTCATTCACTCTCATAACAGTATTCTGGAAAAATCACCATTTGGGAGCTATATTTCCTCAGGTAACATGGGTAAAGCACATAAAATTCCTCCTGTTTAAGCCAATGTAAGCCTGTGAAATCTGTACACTTCTGTGAAGCATTTATACAAATGCTATGGTGTTGAACTCAGTCTGTAAAAGCCCTTCTGTGGCGAATGCCAGAGAAGTACCATATAGAGGGTGTATTTTCAATATTGACGAAAATGGAAAAAGCAAGCTTGGCCAAATTTGTGTTCCGCACTTGGACTGATGAACTCTCACCACTGTGTCCAGCTGCAATGGCCGGGGAGTTCATGAAGTGCACAGTCTCTCAATAGCTCTTATGTGCCTCCACCTGCCCTAATATTTGAACGTCCCACAGTCATCTTTATAACTCCTCTGTGTGCTAGGGGAGTGATAAAATTTGAGTTTAACAGAGAAATCTGAGTTCCAAGTATGGCAGTGCTTTCTTACCAGGTACGGGAGGAGGCACCAGAACCAAGTGACTGATTCCAGGCAAAGTTCTAATTTCTCTTTCTTTTCTCACCTCATTAAAAGTGGAAGGATGTGGGATAGGACGTTAAAAAGGTGCTTCCCTTTCACATGGTTAAATTAGGAAAAACAAATCTACCTTAACTAACTTTCTTAGCTTAACAGTCAGCTGGGGCAGTGGAGCAGTGACCAATTCAAGCTGGTATCCTCATTGCAGATATCATACCAGTGAGTTTGGTTTGTTTGTTTGTTTTATCTTGGTATAAGAATGCAAAAGAAAACAGCTAAGAAGAATAAGTTCAGTTGACCCAAACAATTTTTTCTTCTTTCTTTTAAATCTCTAAAAAAACCAGACATTCTGACTGTCCTGGAAAATTTTTCTCAACAAAAGCCAAACTTCAAAATTTAAGGCTTTTTAGATCTTCTTATTTTTCAATTGTTTAACTTAGTTCTGTTCCAGCTTGCAAATAATTTCCTCTCTGGAGCTGTTTTCCTAATGAACTATATAAGAAAAAGGAAACCTGCAACCCCCAATTCATGCCAGAGAACTATGACCTTAACTTTAGAATTCGCAGTATCTCACACTGATAAAGTGCCTCATGAAAACAGTGGGATAGTGTGGCACCTATACCACTACATACTAAGCTAACACAGCCAGGACAAATACTGAAAAATGGCACTGTGCATTACATTAATTTATCAACAGTGAATGGTTGCAGTTCCACCGTCCTTGAATTTCATTTCATGAAGGGCTTCTCTCTTAGTACTGGGGCAACTGATATTGATAAATGAGCAAGCAAATCCACAAGTCAAGTGATGTCAGACTTCAGTCTGAATATACAGTATGTAATCCCAACAGCCTCAAACTGCTGTGTGAACATGTATCAGCTCCATGTTGAAAAATTCACTGCTTTAACCAGAATTTGTATTTAGTTCAGCTTCCCTGAAATGCAACTCCAGCTCTAAACTTAAGGATAGCAGAACCCTGCCCCAACAGAACACATCTCACCAAAACTGCTTTTTGCCATTTTACCTTAATAACATGCACTGTGCACATAATACAGTTATAATTCCATCATACAAAAGAAGTAAATGAAGAAGCTCATACAAATTTCTCGCAGTATGTAACAACTTTTCTTTCATATACATACTTATATGCAAGTATCTATACATACTTGTTGCTGGTTTTTACAAATGCTTAAGCATGTAATGTGTTAATATGCACTGACTACATATTAGTGTACACCACGCTGGAGAAAGCTACAAGGTCTATTACGATGAAATGGCCATTTTCACCGAACAAGCATAAAATCACAATGTTGACCTTTTTATTATTATGTTGATAATAAGTAACTTTTTGTTTTTTGTACAATATTGTTCTCTTGAATCTGCATTGTATCATGCATGTGTGTGAAAAATGGCCCAAGCACAGCCTGCTGAAGAAGAATAGAGGTCGCACACGACTGGAGAGGGGGACAGGGTGATAATGAGAACTGCCCTTGGCCATGCAGGCCAGATAAGGCCATAGCTATAACTCTGTCACCCACCTCATCTTATCTATGACTAATCACACATGGCCTAGTACTCATGTCAAGGACCTGAGCTATGACCAGAAGTTGTCAAGAAAAAGTGCTGCCTTTGGCAAAAACACTGAGACCATAAAACTGTGTGAAGATTAACATGTAAACAATCTCTCACATTTTTGGGAACTGAAAATGAGGTCTTAAGGAGCCGATGGAAGTTTCTCTGCTTTTCTGCAAAGTCAAGTGTTTTCCATACTCCTGCTTACATCTTAGTTTGCATATCTTGTAACAGTTCGCCCCCCTTGCTTATCATGGCAAACCACTTGTAAAAGGGTATAAAATCAGTATGCTGGAGGACAGCTTTCAGAACTCCCCTCAGCCAGCCTGAGAACTCCCCAGCCATGTGTGATCTTTCCCCCTTCCCTTCAGACTGCAGCATATGACAGATGCGTTGACTAGATGGGTCATACAATCTCTCCTACCCTAATTTACCTCCCCTGGAATCGGTATAAACGTACCCAACCTAATTTACCCTTACTTGACCTAATTTACCACTCTCTCTCCAGAATAATGATTACTCATAGACTTATACATTGTTTGCTTAAAATATACGTGATTATAGATTGTATGTGCAAAAGTTCGCTCAGAATACATGAATACATTTAATAAATTGTTTTGGTGCACCTGATCTGTGTCAGTGAAATGTGCCATAGTCATTGTCTTCCTGCTGGGCAAAACAAACCAGGGAACAAGATGGGACAATATGTTAACGCACATGTTTACTGTAAGATTTTCTGTTGAGATCCCAAGCAGTTAAAATAAATAAAAAGCACCATTTGAACCACATTAGTGAAGTGTTTTATGGCCAAGAGTGCTGCCTACATTTACAATGGACACCACAGATTTCAAGAGGCAAGAATAAAATCCGTGCTCCCTCAAGGGATACTATGGTCTATATTTGGCCATAGCGTCATGGCATTCTGCATCTACTTTGCACTATTATGGGTTTATTCTTGAAGGAATAAATAAGCCTGTACTCAATTCAGAAGGTAGTACTGACATCCAAATGCAAAATATGGTATGGATTTATGTCTAAATCTGAAATTGTTTGGCTGCTTTTCCCCTGAGGAATCACTTAGTTTAAAAAGTTGCATTTGATATAATTATTTCTGGATGTTGGTTTTGTTGTTTCCTGGTGACCTTCCTTACCTCTGTCTGATGCTTTTTATACATTGATTTTTAATGACATGATTAATACAGAATGACAGAATCACAGAATTGTAGGGGTTGGAAGGGACCTCTAGATACCATCTAGTCCACCCCCCTGCCAAAGCAGGCTCCCTAGACCAGGCTGCACAGGTAGGCATCCAGGCAGGTCCTGAACATCTCTAGGGAAGGAAACTCCACAACCTCTCTGGGCAGTCTGTTCCAGTGCTCCATCAGCCTTACCGTGAAGAAGTTCTTACGCACATTTGTGCGGAACTTCCTATGCTTCACTTTGTGACCACACCACTGAAAAGAGTCTGGCCTCGTCCCTTTGCCTCCTGCACTTTAGATATTTATAGATGTGGATCAGGTCCCCTCTGAGTCTTCTTTTCTCAAGGCTGAACAGACCCATGTCTCTCAGCCTTTCCTTATAAGAGAGGTGCTCCAGACCCTTTATCGTCTTTGTAGCCCTTCGCTGCATTCTTTCAAGGAGATCCCTGTCTTTTTTGTACCGGAGAGCCCAGAACTGGACACAATACTCCAGGTGAGGCCTCACCAGGGCAGAGTAGAGGGGGAGGATCACCTCCCTCGACCTGCTGGCCACGCTCTTTTTAATGCACCCCAGGATGCCATTGGCCTTCTTGGCCACCAGGGCACACTGCTGGCTCATGGCCAACCTGTCGTCCACCAGGACCCCCAGGTCCCTCTCCTCAGAGCTGCTCTCCAGCAGGTCATCCCCCAACCTGTACTGGTGCATGCAGTTATTCCTCCCTAGGTGCAAGACTCTACACTTGCAAGAGCAAGTTAAACCTCTCTGCCCAACTCTCCAGCCTGTCCAGGTCTCACTGAATGGCAGCACAGCCTTCCAGCATGTCAGCCATTCCTCCCAGCTTCGTATCACCAGCAAACTTGCTGAGGGTGGACACTATCCCCTCATCAAGGTCGCTGATGAAGATATTGAACAAGACTGGGCCCAGCACCAACCCGAGGAACACATAAAGGTCTCCAACTGGACTCTGCACTGCTGATCACCACCCTCTGAGCTCTGCCAGTCAGCCAGTTCTCAACCCACCTCAACGATACCACCGATGTTTCAAACAGAGTCCACAAGCTACTTCTTATCAGTAGTTCTTACAATTTCTTACCCTTTATTTTCAGCATGAGAGTTTTTTGCTGTTTAACCTCTGCAAAGCCCTCCTAAGGGCTTTGTAGAAAACTGCAAAGGACCAACCTCCAGCTCAGCCTCTAAAAGCCTGCACTTGTTTCTGAGCTCACATGCACTCTCCTCTATCTTAATCTCCCACTGAGAGATTTTTGTTGATGGTTTTGTGGGAAATTGTTTTGTAGGAAGTATTATACTGAACTTAAATGTTTTTACTGTTCATTATTCCACTTTTATATCCTTTATTTCACTCCTGTAGCTGCACTGATATAATACTATGAGTAAAAAATCATTTCATTCCTTCCTCCATCTTTTTCTTTCTTCTTCAGTATTGATTGATAGAAGAAAAAAAAAGGAAATTGCTTCAATTTGACAGCTGAAGAAAACACTGAAGACAATACCCTGAACATATACACAGAACTATTTCTTTAAAAATGTTGTACATAGGAAGCTGTTCTTTTCTTACTACTCATATCTGAGTTTTTCAATGTAAAATGTTTTAAGTGGATCATACAGAAAAGGCCATATAGAAAAAACATGAATTACAGTGGACTATAAATGGTTGGCTCAAGAACAGTAAAATCAACGTTGACCAGGTTTTACAGATATTCAGGACAAAACCCCTTGCAAATTGCAAACTCCAGATGGAGCTCATTTGAGGATGCTATGATTAATACAAAATTGTGAGATTTTATAGTTAAAACAAAATTAAATTTTAACTAAATTTTTTTCACAGAATGAACTTTCTTTTTACTGCTGAAATTACTAGCTAGTGTGCCAGCCTCATCACCACAAAGCAACAGAAATTCCTGAGGTCTCTGCTGGTGCTGTGTTTCTAACTGGCCTAACAGACAGATCGGAATCTGGCCTGCAAAGTTGTCATTATAATGTCAATATAAATATAATTACATTTTCTCCAGCAATGGAATTAGTATCACTAGGAAACAAAATCATTTTAGGTTTCTCCTGCTGTGTTTGTGCAACCATGGGGTCTAACTGGCAACCAGGGAAATCTGGCCTTTGTGCTCAAATACTGTAACACTATGTTTTTCATTTCAAGTTGAAATTACTACTAGTGAGATTTATGCCATAGGAAAAGAATTTTTGTTGCTAAATCTTCTGGTTGTTCAAGCTGCTTTGTCTCACCATATAGTTATTTAAATGATTCCACATACATGGATACACAGAGAGATGTGTGTGTGTGGTGAGGGTTAGGATGCCTTTTTAGGGAAATTAATGTGAAAGAAATTATGGTGATATAAAGCAGCACATCCAACTAGAATTTACACTGCTTATTCTGTTCCTCGCATAGCAAAGCACATGAATTCACCCTAGTCAGCTTTTAAAGCAAATATGACATTGAAATGTGGGGGAAAAAAAAAAAGACTTGAATGAAAAACCCAAAAAGCTTATCACAAATTTTAAGATCACATACACATTGATGGGATTTTGCTCAAAAAATGTATAATGTTTCTAATTTTCCTCTCATTTTTATGTCATTGCTATGAATTTGTCAGATTCCCTAAGTCAAGATAGGACAAGTTTCTTGAGAGACTCTCTGGATATCCAGATTTAAAGTTATAGATGGACAGATTTTCTGCATAGCACTTGCACTGCTCGTCCCTTCTGCACATCTGTAAACTACAGCTTTAAAGAATTAGCCCCCAGAGCGTTGTTATCCACTTCCAACCGGTGTGGTATAAGAAGGCTTGATGACTCCTTCAATTCACTGCGGCAAGCCTAGGAAAGGAATCCAGATGTCCTGGTTCCTCATCCTGTCCCTGAACCACAAACCACATGCTCTTGCCTTATTAGCAACAATCACAGCACATGAAAACAGACTATTTATATCTAAATATTTCATCTGTTCTCACTTGTTATTCCCTAACTGACCAATGTAATTATGCTGGGAGGGCGACGTATCTTTTCCTCCAGTAAGCACAAACAGATTGCTAGGTTTTCTTCTGAGATACAAGCTGTAGAAGAAGAGCTCCCAAATAACAAAGATCAAAAGGATTGTGATTTCATTGGAACAACCTTGGTAATGTGGCAGTGGGAGAGAAGATTTCCTAACATCTTAGAATCATAGAATAGAATCATAGAATCTTTAGAGTTGGAAGGGACCTTCAAAGGTCATCCAGTCCAACTCCCCTGCAATGAACAGGGACACACCCAGCTAGATCAGGTTGCCCAGGGCCCGATTCAACCTCTCCTTGAAACTCTCCAGGGATGGGGTGAAACTCTCCAGGGATGACCTGGAGACAACAAGCTGGGAAAAGACTGCAAACATGCAAACGTGAGACAGGATCTCTGCAAAGCACAGGTGGTAAGGGGATTGAAACGAGCAGGGTGTTCAGCTGATAGCTCTAGCTGTAGTTATACTTGGTAAAGCAAACAGCTCTTCACTGGCCATTTGGTATCTGATATGCCATATGTTTCTTCTGTACAAACAAGGGAAAAAATGGAGGAGGGTAAAAGATCCAAAGCTCACAGAGGTTCAAGGTATGAGATGGGATCCATAGAAGGAAAACCACACTGATTACAGTAAGCTAACATGAAGAAATGCAATTTTTCCATATCAATACAGACCTTCTGACTTGTATTAGTTGGGGAGGTTGTAGCCAGATCTACTTCAAAGTCCTTTCACTGTTTATAATACTATATAAAAATTATTATATTTAATATATTTATATTTAAATCATCAGAGTCTGCATAACAATCAACTTTGGATAGAAAAATAAGATCTGTGTAAGATAAATCTGATATGTGCATTTTTTAAATGTTATAAATTGTTCAAGTGATTAGATATCCTTTGATTAGCAAAAATCACACTTGTCATCTCAAAATATTTGCTTCCATATGTGGAGAATAAAGAAGAACCCTAGAGAAAGCACAAAAGCCTTTGAGAATGTTGTTGCTGAGGTCTCTAACACCACATCTTGTTCTATATAAGGCAAAGATTTCTCAGCTACTGACACCTCCGGACTGCCTTGTCCCAGGGCAGGAGTGGCAGCTGTAACCTATCTCCCAGATGTTGATGTCTGAACAGTGCATTACATAAATGTCATGTGCCCTGTCCTTGTTTTTAAGAGAAGCCTGGTTACATTTATTAACATGCAGACAACATGTATACTAGTCCTTCTCAATGGGGTACTGTCATTTATTGCCATAAAAGTTCAGTCCACTAATCTCAAGCAGGCTCGGAGAGGAGGCTGGATATACAACACTGATTCACAATGTTCGTGTTCAGGTGTACAAAGCAATCACCAATTAACAGGAACACTTTGGCTGGAACTTCTGGTCTGCTGCCTTATGCCTTCTAAAATGTGTCTGTAGGCAATCTCCCCAGTAGCAGAGAACAGCACTATTCAGATACGGCTGTTGGAGAGAGGGGGTGGCTAACGAGAACTGTTTCCATCTGTTACTAGGTCAGAAACACTCTGCTCTACACAACATCATAGAACATCCTGTGCTGGAAGGGACCCACATGTACTCTCTGGTTTCCCTTGCCTGGTGTTGAGTGACTCGGTGCAGCTCCAGCGGGATCCCGAAGCACAGTGCTGCTTAACACCACAAGCAAAATGGGCACCGTAACCTCTGCACGGCCTTGGAGCAGCATAGGAATTATTTCCCGCTCTCCGCAAGGGAAGATGCCTTCAGATTTTGTTAAATGATAACAAATAAGGAAAAGGAGGCCTCTCTGGCTTCAGCAATCCAATCCCTCCCACTGGGCTTTGCTAGAGATGGCAGAGTTGAAACTCACGGGTTTTATTTTCAGAACATGGTCATTTCTCATTTTGATATTTTAAAGTAAACAACTCTTGGTTCCCATGCATTATTCAAGTAGAGAGGAGTGGGTATCCAGTGCATGCATAATCAAACATCCAGAAAACTTCCCCAGACCACTTTTGCTATTGTTATCATTCTCTGCTTACTTCCTCCCATTATTTAACTCTTTAGACATTGTGCTGCATGTTCACCCCACAGCTGTAGGGTGAAGAAGCAAGGGCTCTGTCTCTGTGAGCTTCCTTGGGCAGCTCTTGCCCACAGGAGAAAAGAGGCAGTGCACAGATGTGGTCGGTATCACATTCAGACAGGAATAACCTGTTGGAAGTAGGTTTGTTTTCAAATCTTTCAACAGGAAAATATCCATTTCAGAGCAGAGAACTAATGATTTTTAAACTGCCTATCACACTCTTTTATTGTTAGCATGTAAAGTCCTTCCTGGGGTTTGAATCTGCAAGTGGAAATGTTGAGGATATTTTCGTTACTGCCAAAACATTTACATGAAACTGCTATTTAGATCAAATTATCTTGAAACTGCAAAGCGTGCAGCGATTCCAAATTAGCCAACTTGGAGAGATTACTGCATATTGAAATTACACAGCAGAAGCCAGCAGAACACCAACATTGCTTTCGATTCACAAGAATGGCAAAAACAAGTCTTATAAGAATTACTCTCCTTAAATGCACAACTGTTGCAGATGCAAAGTGCTGCATTTAAAACAGTGTTTTGCTATCAGAAAACTATCACTTGACATGCTTTCAGGCAAGCTGGTTAGTTCTGGCTATTGTTTCCACAATACTTTGATACAAATGGCACAGCTCACAGAGAACAGTGAGGTAGGAGGTAATGGGGTATGGAAGTGACACAGGAGCAAGCTAAAGCATAAAAGTAAAGAGCTACGACTACTTGTGAAATGACAGACTGCAAATATAAACACAAAAAGTGCAATAGGCTGTCAGAACTGGCAGGATCCAATTTATGGTGCTTCTTTATTTCTTTGTATCTCACATTTATCTTTGAGCAATACACTAGTTACTGAAAAGACTCAAAAAATACCAGCAAGATTAGGACTGGGGAAACATGAATTTCAAATCCTTGACAAGCCAACATTCAAGGTGTTTAGGAGTGTTTTCCCTTGTACAGAGTTTTAAATAATGTTACCACTGCTGTTCAATAGAGATTCTATTCTCTAATGCAAGAACAGTAAGGCACAATATGTATTCCTTCAATGACATGTTTTATTGTAGTACAAAATCTCTGCAGTTTGAGAATCATCTGCCTACACTTTGATGAAAGGATACTCTGCCCTGGTGAGTGCCTTGCATGTCTGGAGAGTCATAGATAAGGCATCCCTCCTAGAACAATCTGATATGCTTCTCCAGGAAAGGGTAAGAAATTTCAAGAAATAACCCTATTTGCAGGAATGAAATACTAATCATCTTTTCAGAGGTTGTCCTTTTTCCCCTTTTTCTTTTGATACACATGCAATGGCAGCTATATTTTTACAACATTAAGAATGTCTACAAATGTACACAGCGTGCAAACAATTCAAAACTAACTGTAATACCTATGTTCTACTCCATTCAGCTGAAGCGGTTTTGTTTCTGTTTTCCTTAAAAGAATTAAGGAAAAAAAGAAAGCCTCTCTTGAAATGTAAGATTTCCTTCATACGTCTTTAATTCAATGTATGACATTTTCATGCATGTCTTTTCAATGTATACATACAAAGCCAATGATCTCAGAATGCTTGAAATAGTCATGAAGAAGCTGCCTGCCATCTCACAGCTCACTATCCGGAGTACTTTTGACCCATCAGGTCTGGATGTGCGTCTGGCATCACCCACAAGAAGAGAGGAACAAAGTTTCCCACATCTCCTTTCTTACAAACTCCTGTTGATTCCAAGAGAAACAGCTAGATCTTCATCCTCCACCTCAAAAAAATGAAGTCTAACTTATGACTCAGATACAATGGAACAATTCAGCACCTAGTTTAAAGCCTTAGATGAACTCTGGTGAGTACAGGAAGCGTGTGGGCAGTCTGAGTGACATGGGTACACATGTAAATATTCTGCTGAGTGGGGCTTCAAGTTGCATTTGGGAAAGCATGCAGTTAGATTTAAAAAAAAAACAACACAGTCATTCACAGAATCACAGAATCACAGAATGACCCGGGTTGGAAGGGACCTCAAGGATCATGTAGTTCCAACCCCCCTGCC
>JANHGO010000069.1:29347904-29390759 GCA_024606505.1 Aquila spilogaster
TCACTTGCTCCTGGATCAGGAAGTAATCCTCACTTGCATGGGAGATTAGGGGAAGAGGTATGGTCCTGTTGGGAATGGCCCGGGCCCCGCAGCGGGCCGCCGGCAGGCCCCGGCGCTCCGGAGGCGGCGAAGGCGGGAAGCCGGCGCGCCTCAGCTACCCGGCCCCGCAACGCCTCAGCTCGGCCGCTCCGCTCCGCCCCGGCGGCGGCGGTGGGAGTGTCGAGCGGAGCCCCCGCCCCGCCGCCGGCCCTGAGCGCGGCGGGCGGCCCGGCGGGGCGAGCGGCGTTTAAGCTGCTGAAGAAAATTGTCGGCGGCAGCGGTGCCGCTGTACACTTCGCTGGTGTGTAACGGGAGGCCTTAAAGTACGTACGAAGAGAAACCTTTGCTTTGCCAGAGCTCTCTGAAGTAGGCCCGGGCGTTTGAATTGTATTTTCGTGCCAAGGACAGTTCAACCGCAGGTGCTGCCAAGTTTTTAGCACGTGAGAAACCCAAGACCAAAAACCCCACGACCCTGGACTGTACGGTGTCCTCTCATATGAAGAGGAAAAAAACCCAAAAACTTGAACGGAAATGATGCCGCCTTCGTTTCGGGGGAGTAGCGCGAACCTCGGTCTCCGCGGGTAACACACAGCGTACCCCCGCCCGGCGGGCGGGTGCCGCCGCCTCTCCCGCAGGTCCTAAGCCGGTCTCCCGCCGCCGGGCTGCACCCCCCCGCAACCCCCCGGCCCGGGGAGCCGCCGCCAGAGCCCTCCCGGAGCGGCCGGGCAAGGGGCAAGGCGGGGACGGGCCCCTGGAAACATTTACCGGCTCTCCTGCAGCGACCAGCACGGGCTCGGCAGCGTCAGATGAACCGAGCTTTTGAGCAACCTACTTTTCTCTAAGCAGCGGCTTCATTCTACGGTATAAACTGAACATAGGTCGTTTCGACTTCCCCCCCCCCCCGAATTTCTACTAGTTTTCCAGTTCACGGCAGAAAGTGATGGAGCCGGTGTCATTAGGAGCATGCATACAAACCTGCGCTTACCGGGGACGTATCGGGAACCCAGATCATTACAGATGGGACTTTTGGAAAGCTACTGACCGTAAACTTTTCCCGTATTTGTTTCAAGAAAATATGACCACAATAGTCACTGTATTACTGAAATAGCTTCTCATTTGTGTATTATCCACTACCTGTTCTTGTGTCTATTGTACATACGTATAAAACTAAAATTAAGTCAAGTTCTGTCCATTTTCACGTAGCCTTTAATGTCAGCGTATTGCACTGACAATGAGGATGCTAATCACGTGGCCACTGTAGTATTTTGCATTTCTTGAATATTACCACTCCATCAGTTCCCTGCAGATCACTTAGACAACTGGTAAAGTTTGTACATTGACTGTTGTAATGCCTCTGAAAATGAAAAGGGACATTTCAGTAGCAGGGACCTGATTTATACTCCAGATGAACCATGTTTACATTCAGGATGGTCACGCAAGAACAAAAAGTTTCAAAAACTCTGTTTAGCCTATGCTCTCAGGTGTTACCACCGAGCTGCTCTCAGCTCTGTCACTGTAAAATGACACTCAAAACCAAATCTTCTTGTGGCTGGGGCCAACCATATCATGTTTACAGTTCCTATTTATTCCACTGTGATTCCGGCAAAAGCGACCAGCAGAGGGCTGCCTTCTTTTAAAATACTTTGATGGGAGAAAATGAGGTGGATTAATGAAACATCAGGCAAGGGAAAGTTTAGGTAACTGGAGAAAATGGCAGAGTGGGTGATATAGAACAATACATTAAAGGTAGTCAGCTGGATTAGAACTGTTTTATGCCAGTTTTTGCACACATTACAATTTTTTTTGCGATAACTCATAGAAACATTTATACATGGTTGGCCAAGTTCAAACCTGATGTGAATAGCTGTAACAATACAGAAAGGAGGCCTGATAACACTGAGATTTAAGTTCAACTTATAATACAATTTCAAAGGAAATTAAGACTTTACATTCCACTTATAATACATTCCTATCTACAAGATAGGTTTGGCATGAGAAGGATAATCATATTTTTACAAATAACATGGTAAATATTTACAAGCATTTATGGTATCTCCACTTCTGAGTGGCCAAATTCAGCTGGGAGTCCCTCCTCTGCCAACGATAAACCTGGTTTACTAAAATGATGCCCTCTTCAATATTCCCCACAAGGAGATACACCATGGGACGATAGGTCGGAGTCATCCTCTGCGTACAGTTTTCATTGATAAGCAGCCACTTTTGTATCATACTCTGAGTTTCATAAGGCAAGAGTGAGCCCTGGGTAATGAATTCCACTTGGCATTCAATGTTATACTCTTGGTCACCAAATACTGTTCTCTTCTTGGACAGCTTTACTTTCACTGCTAAGGAAAGAGAAAGAAACGTGTAAGTCACTTCATTTACTCAAATGCAGAAAGAAACACTACCAATGAAAGTAGGATGATTCCTTAAAAATACTATCATAATTTATGCTGATAGAGTATGGTGAGGCCTTCTCCAGCAGCAGTATACATTTTAAAACATTTTTAAAAAATAAAGGTTATGTAGTAAAGATTTTTTTCATGGAATTAGGCAACTAGGAAAAAATACTTCCAGAAAAGTGAGTAATGTATTGTTACCATCACCATGTATGTCAGACTTTTCAGATAATTAGCTATTGTAAGCTGCTGGTGTTGTTCTTGTACCACGAGGCTGCCCAGCTTGCCCAAGCAATTCTCCTGAAACTCACTTTGTCCATGTTAGGAACCCCTCAGCAAAAGTAGCTAGTAGTGCTTGCTGATACCACCCTTTTACATATTCCCTTTTCATTATAGGCATCTACCCACCCCACTCAACTCCACCAACACTTTTTAGTATTAAATTTCTCTGTAAGGCTTGATCTAATGCCAGCCAAAGTCACTGAGAGTCTCTGCGCTGATGCCAAAGAGCTTTGCGGGAATTTTCTAGGGCAAGCTCAAAAGTATTGCCTGTCACTCCAATAAGACAACACAAGGTAAGAATTTGTTTTACTGATACGATTTTCTGAGTCTCCTTTTCAGTAAGCTATGTATCATGAAAAACTCATGCACACAAGTAACAAGGACACGCCTTTCGCTGGTAAAACACCAAAGCTTTACTTTGGGTTTAACCACTAATAAAAGGCAAACCTGCTTATTTGGCTGCTTTTGCCAAAAATATTTTCCATAAAGCATGTTGTACTACATTGTAACCAACTAGACAAGAACGGAAGAGCTATTTGGTTGTAAACTAGATTATTAATTAATCTTTCATGCGAAAAAAATCCTCCTTATATTTTGGTTAGAAATAACGTATTCTGAAAAACAACCTAAAGTTAAGTCTGCAGCCAAACTCTTAATCCTTTGAAATCCCAGCAGAAACTGTCACTTATTATAATCCTAATTTTAAAGCATTTTAGAAGGAGATTTGTTCGTCTTTAATAGCAGCCATATTAGCAAGGACTTACCAAAGTTACTGTCACAGAATACTTCGAGAACTGTTTTGTGCGTAAAGAATTCCTCCACTGCTGGGCAGGTCTGGCAGGCAGGCTTTGGTAGGACTGGTAAGAAATTACAAAGTCTCATCGTTATCTTTTAGAATCTTTTGTTTTAAGTTTCTGCTGTCAAAGCTGAAAGCCCACTGTTTAACCACAAGGATGACAGAGAAAATACAAAATTGGTCAGTGATAACGTAAAAAATCTATACACTTCTCTGAAAACACGGCTAGGGATGAAAAGGATTTTCATTTTTCATGCATATTCAGTCCTTGTTCAGACTGACAAGCTCAATTATCAGCATCAAATACAGTAACAAATACAGTATTATTTTTAATATGGCTACGGTAGGTGGGAAAGGGGTTAGGTGGCTGATTCTGTCAGTGACTCTGGGTGCAGCTGCACTAGGATTGTGGATATATGAACTTGGGTGTGCTAGCAGCAGCTGATTCCTACTGTTTTCTGCAGAAGGTAATAAGCCTGAGTGCATATGAAGATCTGAACATTAATGTCATGGTAACTCAGGTTTCCCTAAGGAAAATCAGATAGTAAATCATCCCAGCTTTTCTAAGCTGATCTGAGAACCAGTTCATTGTATATGTAAATTTATCCATGATAAAGGCCATTGATAAGTCTATAAAGAGATCTCAAAATAAATCAAACACAGTGTGCTGTCTGTATGTGGGTATGATACTGCTGTGCAGGGTGATAATCGCCTTCCTCCACTATCTCAGCGTAGACTATCTACACTTTATTTTTTTTGAGCAATGCTGATTTACATCATCTGAGGTCTGCTGCAGCTTACACTGCAAGTACCAGCACTTTCCCCTGCCATCTGCCCGAACAGGGTGAAGCAGTACAGATAGAAACGACTCCATTTACAAAATCACAGACTCTCTGGGAACAGTGTCCCTTGTTATCTCCTTGATTCCCAGGAACACAGAGTACGGCCACCCTCCCCTCTGCCATCTTTCAGCTACCTTTGTGCAAGTATTTATATTCCTTTGTAAGAGATGCCAGGCACATGTCCTCGTCCGCAGGGAATCGGTCACAGTCCAGACTGTCAGGCCAGGGGTGTCCGTGGCAGGCGAGCACAGGGGCACAGCTGTCACGGACGGCAACACACATACTCCTACAAGGATGGATAAACCTGTCGCCAGAGGAAGTACCAGGCTGAATCAGTTAAACTCACTCAGTGACAACAGAAACTACTGCAACAATGATTTCTGTGCAAAGTACATCGTCTTCGCTGATGTTTAACACCCTTCAATAATAATATAATTCTAAAAGCAGCAGCTGTGCAAGCTACGCAAGTGGTCTGTATATGGACTGGACTGAGCTTACAAGATTAAGTCACAGTTTTTAAAATGCTTTTATTCGCAGTAAGTGCTTCAACCCTAAATTAACAGGAATAAAATTCCAACTGTAACAAAATAAAACATGATATCCTTTGACAAATGCATTCATTTTCCCAAGGCAAACTAAAGCTGAAGTGGAACATGTTTTCAGTTCTTTTCTTTCCGATGAGTACAAAAAAGTTAACAGAATTATTTCAGAAAAGGTAGAGATCGCCTTTAGGTTACGATAAACATGCATTTCATTTGATCCCTGTTCTGACAAATAACGGCTCGACTTTCGCACTGTGCTGTGGTACTTACGTATCTAAACAGATGGGTGCAAATAGGGAGCACAGGAATGTCCTCACGTGAGGGTGACAGTCCGTATGCGCAAGGTGCTGCCAGGTGGTAGATTTTAGGATAACCTCTGCCATGCTTGTGTGTCCCATCAGGTTGGGAAGCCTCATTTCAGAGTATCCAATCTTGTGGCACATGTCCATCTCCTTGGGTATCACTACACATTTTGTGGATAATCCAATGTCAAAGCCTGTTGCCACTCTTAGGAAACCACTCACAGCAAAAACAAGTATTTTTGCAGTCAAGACCATCTTCCAGTGACTCCTGGGCTGCTGCGCAGGGAGCTGTCAACCCCCCCAAGTGCAGGGGCATGCTGAAAACCTTGTGGCTTATATATCCCGAGAGCTTAATGAACTGTTGGTTATCAACTGCTTATCAAATTACTCGAGACAAGACCACATCTTATTGCCTATTCAAGGGATTGTTATGATAACTAGGGAGGTGGAGACAATGTACAGAAGTATGTTTCCTAAAGACACCAATTTGCTATAGCCTTTCACATGTCCCATGGTGTCAGTTGCTGCAGCATGCTATGTGGCATATTAAATTTTGACACCTAGAAGGTTTGCTATGTGCCTTCTAAAAGAAATTAAGTGATCCCCCAGAAAAACCGCTGGGCAGACAAGCTGTCTCCTGGGGCTGCTGTGTCTCCTTTGTCTTCAGACACTGCTGACAGGGCAGAAAAAACAGCCCAGATTGACTTATCAAGTGAAAATGTTTTGCTTGTGCTAATTGCCCATGTCTCTTCCACTGTTTTACAATGTAGAAGAGGTACTTTCTTTGGTCAAGCGCTATAAAAGAGACAGCCTCCTGCTATTAACCAAGTATTTTGTCTGGAAATTTGGATCCCTACCCCGTGACATGCTAAAGGTCCCAACTTCTATTAATTTTAATAGACAACCGAAAATACAGAATTGTTTTACTGATTGGAGTATGTGCCTATCAGATGGCTACAGACCTTTCATTTTCATCTTTCATTTATTCAAGTTCAGTGGTGGATTTAATATTGTAGGACTGTTGCGGCTATCAGTATTTATTCAGAGTGAAAAGGCAGTTACACATATGGAGAAACATTTTTAGTATTTCAAATGGACCTGGTTGCACTTAAAATTGCTCAAATAAAGTAGCGTTTCACCTATTTATTAATAAATTATAATTACATTAAGCTGTATGAAAGCAAATGATACCAGATGTGTACTTTTTCTGTTTGTAGCACAAAAAATAGTATTACATTTCTTAAGTTAAAAGTTAACAGAATTACTGATGGAGTACTTCATTATTGTTCTTAGTATAGTACTGATAAACAGCTCTTCGGTGCAGAAAACTTGGGGAATCAGTTAAGGTGCCAGAGGGTCTGAGTAATATGTAGCTTACCTATTATGAACAGAAAAGTCACATTATTAATTAGAAGAGCTGAAGATCTAAACAAAGCATTTTGTGGAAATTTTTAATTTGATGAAAACATTTTTCCAATTAGTTATGGGTGTTAATTTTTATTTCCATTTCTTATTACATGATTTATTAGCAGAAATGTTTAGATATTAATAATACATAGGTGGATCTACTGCAAAGTATCTGGCTTGATTATTAGGCTAAAATGAGTATGTTTGTAATAGTGTATCATCTAGTATTACTGATGCTTGATTGAAATACAATCTTCAAAACCAGCAGCTTTTTGTGCTTATACCTAGATGTAGCACATTTAGACAATGCACTACATATCATTTACATGTTTATACCTAAACGTTAGATTATTAATCCTAGCAACTTTGAAACCAATGGCAAACCCCCACTGATTCCTCCTTAGCTGTCGTCTTTACTCTAAACTACTGGGAAAATTACAGTATCTGTTTAAGTAAATCAGAAAAAAATGACAGCATGCAAGATTCCAGGAACTAAAGACATATTTAAAAGAATTGTCAGTTTTTCTTTACATATTTTGTTGCCAGCTCTGTGTTTTTTCCAATAAATGTGGTTTCTCTGTATCTGTTATCCCACTTCAAAGCAGAGGAACCGAGTACCTAACCAGGCTGATTTAGGCCTGATGGTAGCATCCCTTTGCCAGGTGCTCCACATATTCTGTAAGAAGTTGAAGAGCCTTAGTAAAACTCAGTAAAAGTCCGTTCTTGCTCAATCTGTGCAGGTGTCCCTGGGGGCCACGCTTTCACATAGCTGCTCTTGCTACCATTTTGCAACGCAATGAGAGCACGAAGCTGCTCAGCCCAGGAAGCGGGCAGACCGGCGCGCCAGGCCCGCCGCGCGGCCTCCTTGAACGGCTCCCCGTATCGCCTGGCTCCCGGGCGAGGCTGCGAGCCTCACCTCCCGCCCAGGGGCCCAGCTGCCCAGCGCGCAGGGCTCAGCTCACACGGGCCCCAGAGGTCTTGCAGACACCCTGACGCCTCTCACCTGAGCGTCCCTTTGGCATTCGGCAGCTGGAGTGAAACTGGGCTCCATGTATGAGTGTCCCCCTTACCCAGCAGGCTTCTGCATCCATCCGCGTTGCTGACAGCTTTACCAAGTCACCCCACAATTTTATGAAATTAATCAAATTCCTCTCTGGCCCCAGCAGTATTCTTTTGTAATACTTTTCTCATCTGATTGCTATCTGAAAGTAGGTGGCAAGATCTCTGGTGAAGGAAGCCCTTCCATTGCCTGTCGGGCATGGAATTATGGGCACATTCCTGAGTGATATAAAATATATATTAAGAAAGAGCTTTTGGTCTCTCAATTATTTAGATGTTTTTCTCTGTGACTGTCTCACAACCTACAAGAAAAGTTGACTGATCCTAAAACCTGAGTCAACTCTGTTCCTCCAGATAATGAGGGGTTATTGAGTCGCTAGCTGTGCCGGCACTGCTCTGCAAGAACGGTGCTGCCGAGGGGGCTTGCTCTCCCCCTTGCCACTGCGGAGCGCCTTGCAAACTGCCCCGTGCTAGCCCTGCGCTGGGCAGAGCTCCGGCTTTACCTGAGACCGGGCGTGCTGCCCTGTGACACAGCAGGTCTGATTTTGAGAGCTCCCTCTGGGCCACCACTGATGGACAGGACAGAGACAGGCATAACAACAGTGTGTGAGACGAAGATGATCTAATAAGAGCTAATACCTCTCCTGACAAACTCAGTCTCCATAGGAACTGTCTTAGAAGTAAATAATTGTGTATCTCTGAGCCAGTTTCCTACTGGGGCTTCGCAGGGGGTAGGTCATTTATGAGCCACCACAGAGCTGTACCTTAAAGTTTCTTTTAGGCTCAGATATGACTCAAAGGAGGCCAGCTATCTTTTGATGCTTTGCTTTCAGTGACCCACTTTCAGTGGGCCATCATTTTGTAATGCCAAAGAAAATAATTTTTCTCCGTGTGAGTACAGTGGTATCTTTGGAGGCTGAGGGCCAGACCGCGCAGGAGGGTTGAGGCCTCAGCGGGTCCGGAAGGAGCTGCACGCTACTGCTCGGCCACGTCTGGCACGGCGCTTCGGTGGGGAGCCTGGAGGATTCGAGGGTGTGGAGGAAACTCCATGGTTTTGCCATCGAAAGAATAACAAGCCATCTGCTTTGCTTCTGTTCCTTTT
This sequence comes from Aquila spilogaster, assembly GCA_024606505.1. Classification (NCBI taxonomy): domain Eukaryota; kingdom Metazoa; phylum Chordata; class Aves; order Accipitriformes; family Accipitridae; genus Aquila; species Aquila spilogaster. The sequence continues at coordinate 29,356,675 of JANHGO010000069.1, forward strand.
TGTTTTCTTGCTGTTTTGACTGAAGTAGCCATTCACCCAGGGAATAGCAAGACTTTACGTGTTTGTCAGGAATGGTGAAGCTCACTTGAGGGCTGAAGAATCGTCACCAGCTCTGAGAACAAAATGTGCACAAATGCCTTTGCTGGACACCTATGACTGCATTGGGTTTAAGGCTGGATCTGAAACCAGAGCATTATCCGTAATTCAGTCATTTTTGCTAGCCGTCTTCTGAGGAAAGAGCATCATTTATGGGAGCTTCTGATTCCTCTCTCTTCTGACAGTCACTGGGTTCAAGATGTTAGCTGGGTCAAACTCCTTACCCTGTGCCATTTTCAGTGTCATCATTTACTAAGGAATTTACCAATTTGACACTTCTTTTCGCTACACTCACAAGCCACTTTTAAGCAAGGGAAAGACTTTGGCTGTGCTTCCATTTAGGCTTAATTAGTTTGATGTTCTTCACGAGCAGATGCTACCTTGAAACTTGGTTTGACAGCAAGTCATTATCATTTATCATTTTTAGCAGGAGTCTTGCAGAACAGTTATTAAAAATGACCATGCAAAGTAGATTGCCATTGCTTGGAGAGTGCTTCAGGTCAGTCAGATGTTGGCTCCTTGGCAGAAGCATGAGCTGCAGCACCCACGTTGCTGTGCCATAGATTCTCTTTTTTTGCAAAAGCTCAGCTGCTCATTGACATGGCGTGGAAAAAAATGTCAGGCAAATATACACACAGCTTGCTTTTGGGAACACAGTAAACTGTGATTTACTGTTGCCACACCAGCTAAACGTTCAAATTGCACAAAAGCTGGCGGGGGCACACTATTTCTAATCATAGTGATATATGTCTGTAGAGGTTGCTTGAATAAAGACTGTCTAAAATGAAAAAAAACTATTAGTTTAGCAAACTACCATGAGAATTGCAGTCTCTGCGTACATTTTGAGCGGGCAGCATAAAATACAAGACCTGAGGGCTTAGGGAAACTTCCTTCTCGAAATCTGGAATCCAGCTAATGCTCTTTGAGACTTCTGAAGAACGCTGCATGGTTGTTCCCTTAGCCACGGGCTGTATTTACTGTTCCTGGACACGAGCAATGGTCACCTGCTGATGGACCCTGATAACACGAACAGGGGCTGGAGGCTGCTCCCTGCCCACCTCTGTGTCCTCTCCTTTGACTGTTACCAGGGAGACAGACAGAGATTAACCAGGAGCCACCCAACAGACCCCAGTAAGAAATGGGACTGAATTTTTCCTCAAGGGAAGTAGGGGTTTGAGAGCAAACTAGCAGATGTTGGGATTTTTGGTTTTAATCTAAACATTTGTTGCAATATTCGGCTGGAGTCATTTTTATCTGGAGTCTAATTGCAGAGATGCAAGGCTCTCGGACAAGGATCAAAGCTTGTAACCGTGCACCCCGAGTCGCAAAAGGAGGTTGTGGAGAGACAGTCCTTACTCTGACGACAGCTTTGCTGGACCAACAACCTCACTCTGCAGGGCAGGGTTTATTTCATGTTTCCTTTGCTTTATGAAAGAACAGTTAGGCCACGTATGGTATCTGTAAAACAGTGGAGGAAGAGTCATAGATGGTTTTGAAAAGGCCTTGTTAATTTATTTGTCACAATGGCTTTAGCATTGTTTTCATTTTTAAAGGACAGAAGCACTGTATTTCCTTATAAATCTGTAATGCAAGTTGTTAAAGGCTCACTGTTCCGGCATGCTGAGCTCTGTCCTTATTACTGTCAATTGATTAACTGAGAGGGATGTTTGTTTCATTAGTGAAAGAGAAAGTCCATGCTTTGTGTGACCCAAACTTAGTTTCCGACTCTGCCACAAGCTTCCTGTTGAAGCTTTAACCCCGCTGCACTGTACTTCTCCACACATAGACTGTCACGGTTAACAGTGCCAGGGGGGATGCTGGAAGTTAAATGCATTCGAATATGAAGTGTTCAGATGCTACAAGAGCAGATTCCAACAGTATGACCTAAAGGCACAAGGGTGCTGAATACTATAAAAAAACCTGGGTAAGTAGCATTTCCTAAGTAGGTCAGGGATGGAAAAAGGGCAAAGGAAGATTAGATGACTTGCTAATCAACTAGCAGCTAACGCAGGCGTACAACTCTTGAGCTTTGCAATCTCAATATTAATTGACCCGTTCAGCTTTTGGGTCTCCTGTCCAGCAATATTTTTGTCACTGCAGAGCAGGACAAGTCGCATAAAGTGATTTTAGGGGAAGAACTGAAATCCTATACTGGCTTACTAGTGGCACGCTCACGAAACCGCATTCAGGCCATATCCCATGTGCTGCATGGCAGGGCCTTACGGTGAACACCATATTGGTTAAATGCTGTGTGAAGCTGTTTGTTTTCAAGGTGGCTGAAAGGAGGAGAGAAGCGCTGGAATGATTATCATTAAGAAAGTGGAATTTTGCTCTTCAATCATAAGCAGCGCTGCAGGCTCAATAGTGGTGGCGGTTTTGCTCCAGGGGTAAGCAAATTCCAAATGATAGCTTTCAGGTGAGAGCAAAATACAGTTTCCCTGAATTTAGGGTTTTACACTATTGATCATGTACCAGATGAGCACCTCCCACAGAGAGCCAGTAGTAATAGCCATTCTTCTCTGTTTTCCCCCAGGTAAAAAATTAAACTTCTTAGGTTTGTTTGGGTGATTTTTGTTTTTTTGGTTGGTACTGGTTTGCTGGTTTGGCTAATACAGCCTATTTTTCTTTTTAGTTTTTAGTCAGTTTTACTGGGTTTCAATTTAGTTCTGCTCTGATTTAATTTTGTGGAAGAAGGACCATTTGACAAATGGAGTTTCATGTATTCCAGGCACAATTGTTGCTCTGCAGAAAAGCTCCTGTTTCTTTTAGACTTAAGCAGTTTTTGCAGTCGTTTGGCAACTGAGCTGGTTTTCCCTCTACCAAATTTCTATCATAGCTGAGTCCCCTCTCCTGCATTGTCCATCACAAGCAGCTCCAAATGAAATAAAAAGCGAGGTTAAACTGAGAGCCCACAGCATCGTTTCCAAACCTCTGTGAACAAAAGGGAGTACAAGTAGACTCAAGACTTTCATAAGGAGGCAGGGCAACAGCTGTTTGGGCTACAAGTAAACAGCAAGTACATACCAACTATTTGTAGTCCATTGAGAAAGTAAACAGGGTCATCTTGTCTACCCCCCCCCCCCCCATTCTTTCTTTGTCTGTTGCCTGTAGCCAGCTACTGATCATCTAGATAAGACGGAAGCACATTAAGTCTTGAAAATTATGTCTGGCTTCTGGCTGTCACTGGAGATAGCTCTATCAGTTAAGCAAGTAGAACTGTGGGTGAATGCTCTGCTGACTCCAGCACGCCTGGAGCCCATCCCTTTTAAGTCGCTTGGCGGTATTTTGCATCTAACTTCTATGTACCCCAGCCACCCAGAGGAAAGGCTCTCAGCATCTGACCTTATAACAGTACACGGCAGGCCAGGCTCGCTTCGCTTTAAGGCTGTGGGATTCAGCAGACCTGAAGCCTCTCTTTAAAAGTCAAACGTCAGCCTAAATGCTTTGCTGAATAAGGAAAATTAATTAATGTCTGTAAAGTTTCACAAATAAATAAATGTGCTTCAAATACTGAATTAGATATTATGGCCAAATCTTCTCTAAGCAAAATTCCCTCTGGCATTAGCATTATTTTTTTTCTTGAATAATGACGGTAAAATGTAATCGCTTCCCAGGCATTCAAAATGTATTTAAATCTAAATAATCAAAATAAGTGTTCCTGTTGCAAATGTTTTTGGTGAACTGAGATTAAAACAAAGATGGTTGAGTCACCATCCCTGGAGATATTCAAAAAGCGAGTGGACAGGGTACTTCAGGACATGGTTTAGTGGGCATGGTTAATGGTTGGACTCGATGATCTTGAAGGTCTTTTCCAACCTAAATGATTCTATGATTCTATGATTTGTCAAGAAATAGTCAGAGTTACACCCTGGACATGAATGCCAGATTCTGGCTGTTAGAATCGTGGCAGCTTTTTTTGGTTATAAATTTCTCTCCAAGCCACGACTCATATTGTTTTTAAGGGTGCAGATTTACATTTTGAAATTTCAAAAAGAAAAAAATATTTTCTGGATAAATCCTAGCCTTTAAGTTTCTATGTCAGCGTAGTTTTGGAAAGAGATATTTTTTTTTTCTAAAAGCAGTTGCAAACTTTTTCATTCAAGTACACATGTGCGTACTAAAGTTCGGGTGGCTTAACTAAAACAAATAGCTGTGTCCTGAACTCAAGTGTGTGTATAGTCAATATTCAAAAGCTGTTTTGGGATTCACAGAAAAGAAAAATATTTTTAATTGTGGCAATTACAAATCACTTACAAGAGTAACTGCTTCAAAAATGAGTGTGTCCATTCATAGGTGCATGGTATATAATTGTTACCTGACTGCTATGCAAATATTTGATGGGAATAGTTCTTTTTTGTTACTTGAGCTCTGTGCCTGAAGGGTAAAGGGTACTCACTGAAAGTGTGAATATTCTCTATTTATTTTCACTCTCCCTATTTTAGATGTTCCCTTACACACACCTTCTGGAAAAGGATGATCACAGAAGACAGCCTTTTGGTGCCTTTAACGCACCTTCTTACTGCACCAAAAGACACACTTGCTATTACAGCTGTCACTAATCTACTTTTCTTCAGTATTTCTCATATATCAAGGAACTCAAAACATTTTTCGAGGTTCAATGAATGAAGCCACCGGTCTTTTGTGTAACCCGTTTCGATTACGAATGCGTGCCAAATCACACCCTTGTGTGAGGAGCGAAGAAGGCGAGAGAGAGCGGGAGAGCAGCACTGTGGCAGGCGGCTGGCAGGACCATGCCAGGCATTAGCCGGATCATCACGGGCAGCTCTAGACATCAAACGTGATAATGGCTTCGCAGACACGACTTCTTTTTGAAACAAACCTTTATGATTTTCTCTATGTTGTCATACATGGATGGTATCCCTGTAAATAGGCCTCTTGTCCACCTGACAAGACTTCTACTAGAACAGTTACGTAAAACTAAGTAGATTTTGCATCTTATACACTTACAAAATCTTTTTACATGCACCCTAATGGGGTTACATAATGCCTTCTCATAACGCTGTGATGCTGAGCCCTCAAAATCTGCCAAAACTTGGCAATTGCTTCTGTAAGAGCATTCATATTGCCATAATCGTTCCCACAGCAGGACCAAGAGTCAAATCAACCGCCTCAGCCCCACTCCTCCATTTTGTGGGACAGCCCCCATGGTATTCATGACAGACTTTAAATTCTCTGCAAAGGGGTAGAATTCAATTTAAAAAAAACCACAAATCAGTCTTCAAACAGAAAGCATAGGTGCAATACACTTTAAAAAAGATGGGGAAGAAAATAAGTAAGTTTTCTCTTTCTTTGGGCCTTCAGTCCCTGAGAGTTCAGGGGGCAGACAGCAGGTTCCTTCCCTTTCACCGTGATTTGTGTTGCACACACTGCCTCTGTTGAGATCAAAGACCTTTGGTTTCTATTGCCCTATCTCGAAGAGAAGTTCACTGATAAAGAAGTCTCCACCCTAATGATTAAACCCTATTTGGATTTAAATACCTGGGTGAGAGCCCTTCAGCCTGCAGGCTAGGGTTAGAGGGTCCATGACTCCAGTGCCCATTTGCTAATCTGGATGCAGACCACGCATGGCCTGCCTGTGAAATGTTATGTCATTTGGCTTTCACAGCACTTTACCCTCATCCCAGGGCAATAATTTTCTTCCAGTGGTGCAGCTGGGGAAATGAAATGGAGATGAATCCATCCTAAATAGCTACACAACAGCAAGAGCTGAGTAACTAAGGAAAAGTTATAGAGCAATCATTTAGAAAGGGCTCAAAATCAAACAGTACTTAAACGATCTTTAAAACTGTGGTTTACTTCTAATTAGTTTATGAAGCTCAGGGAGGGAGAACCAGAGAAATAACTTAATATAGGGTTAATTAGGAGAGGCTGATTTTTTTTGTCTTAGGAACCATTTTCATTCTCTGAATAGCACTAAGGGTTTCATGCTGGTTTCAGTGACCAAAGATTGATAACTGTATCCATAGGAGGCTCTTTTCATTATGGAAACCATAGAGGAGCAAATAGATGAGAGAGGAAGGTATTTTGAAATTAGACTCAGGAGCATCCAGAGACAAAAGATTTGTTGTGATTGCAGCTCTAGTTTCAGACCTTAAAAGGAGCATGTGTGCCTGACAGCTTCTTTAGCTTTTTTCCCCTGGTTATGTCTGTCTGATAAAAGCTATTACCACTCTCCATAAGCCTTGCCTTGTTATATCTACATGTCTACTACAGCATTGCTACTGTTAAATGTACCAGGGCAGGAGAGGTTTTTTTGTTTGGTGAGAGAGAAAAATATTTTTAGAAAATACATCCAGACAGTGTAACCTGAGCACTCAGTTGTATGGGTAAATGCTCTGTATTTCTTTTCCTTTTTTTTTTTTTTTTTTTTTTTTTAGCAATTGGATCAGATTTTGCCATCCATGCTTATGCTGAGTAGTATTTTTCTTCCTGATATTCTATGAAAATGAAACAGAAGTACTGGAGTTACTGACAGGCTAATCCTGTACTCAGGGAAGGCAACGACAGTTTCCATAACCCATGCTATCCTGAAAGCTAAGATTCTTCCTGTTTTGCTCATGCTGAGTGTTACAATACATCCTATTGATGTCAGTGCAGTTCTCACAGCATACCTTGATATGAACAAGACTGACAAAGGGGGCCAACATAAACAGGTCACCCATTCTACTCTTTTTGGTGAATTATCTTTCAGGAGGTTATATAAAAATGTTTGATTTGGGAACATGATATTAAAAAAGGATTCAGTATGGAAGGTACTTTGCCCTACAATATGGTTGACTGAGTAAAAAACATCCTCATCCTAATATCTTGGCTCCAGCAAGGGATGCTGCAGGTGCATACACCAAGCTTTAAAGGGAACAAACAACTTCTCTCCCTGTGCTTACTGGAGTCCTTACACAGCCTCTCCCTCCCTGCACTCCGGTGGGAGAAGCCAGCTTGGGTCCCTGCCCACATGTGTGAGAACATTCACTTGGCTATTTCTTTTTTTTGAGGATTAGTAGCATTTGATTTACTTGGTAAGAACAGTGCTTGCGTACATAAAGCTAAAACAGAAAAATGAGGGGAAATACTGCTTCAAATTCTGCCTACTTGCAAGTTTTCATTTTTCTCCTCTCCAAGAGGAATGGACTGTTTCTGGTTCAGGCTCTTCATAACCAGCCTTACTGACATGCCCATATTTTTTAAGGCCTAACATTCCTGGACAAGAAGAAAGAGATTTAGTCTTCTTTAAACCTACTAATTGATCACAAAGGATGTATGAACCAGCTGATGATGTCACATCACTGTATTAGAGAAGAATTTATTAACCCTAAGGGAGCCCTCAGGCATCCTCTGGTATGAATTTGGCACATTAAGGCAAGTCAATCTTTGGGACAGAGTGATGCTCTCTGCTTGCTCAGCTCGGCTCTTCAGCCTTTCCTGAGCATTTTCTCATGGGAGGTCATGCTTACCCCAGTGCTAAGATCTGAGGTTACAGCACAAAGTGAATTTTCCCTTTACATAAATAATTTATATCTCAAAGTACTTTAATGGTGCCAAACACTAGCTATGGAAAGCAATTCATAAGCTGGAAGACATGCAGCAAGTTCGTAACATTAATCATATCAAATCCAGGTGATCAAACCCACTAATCCAGCCATAAAGCATAAAAGGCTATAAAATCCATTGAGAAAACTAAGGAAAAGTAGTTAATGTTCTGTTTTGGAGACTTAAAATGGCAATACTGAGTAGCTATAGTAATTATAGTTATAGTGAGCTGTTTGTGAAGAGAATCCCACTCATTTTACCAGAGAGACCAGAGAGACCAGAGTCTCCAAATATTCACCTGTTTATGTATGGCCATAGTTTCACACCTGTTCTGATAATTCAGCAGCCTTCATGTAAAGCATTATCAGAATGTTTGGAAGCCATAAGGGGAGTCATGTTTAAAGCCTGTAACATGACATGGGACCCGGAACTTATTTGTATCCCTGGTGACTTAGCCCTCACACTCTACCAGCAGGAAAGACTCGATCTCAGCATTCACAATATTCTCACTGCTGTGGTTCTACCTCTCTGACAAGTCCGATTGTTTATTTAAGATATTAGTAATGCCTTCAAAAAATCCTCCTGTATTGTCTTTTCTTCGTTTAAAGGAAATCTGTGTTCTCTTGCAGTTATTTTCCTTCCTATCTCATCATTACCCTTTTGCACAAATGCACCACATACAAAAAACTTTATTAGGGCAAATGATGTTGTCGTGACACTTACTTTGTCCAAATCATGTTAATAACAAATGAGAGACTCACAGCGACTTACAGTAGATTTGTCAAATGGCAGGGGAAATGCATATTATTTCCATTTTATTTTGGAGCACTGCCAATAGATCTTTTCAACTTGACCCTAATTTAATGTAAACCATCATATCTAGGTCAGGACAGAAGGCGGGAGGCAGCCAGGGACAGCCCCAGACCCGTGTGTGGAGCAGCTCCCTGGGGCTGGGGACAGGCCAGGCTGGGACATCAGCCCGTGGGTGGTGGTGCTGGCGGCTCGGTGGGACCCATGAGGGTCCCAGGAGCGGGAGCTGCAGCTCGGGCAGGGCCAAGGCGAGAGCCTCAGCTGGAAGCAGCTCCCCCAGCCAGGGCATCTGGGAGCCTTTCCCCGGGGTCACCGTGGGGAAGGGGCTGCCCTTGGCTGCACTGGTTATGAGCCGGCCCCCAGCCCTGGCAGCCAAGCCTCTGGGGGCCCCTGGGGATGCCCCCACAACCCTTACAGCAGAGCTCACCATCACGCTTTCCTAAACAACTACTTCACAAAGGCTGCATTTTTATTATTTTATGGCTGCAGGACAACAGCGCAGAGATTAGAGTCATACAGTCACCCCATCAGTTTGGGGTGAGCACAATTTTCCAGGCACCATTGGCTCTGTGGCCATGTCTGTGCTAGTAAATTAACCACGTCTGGAGCAGTTTGCTGGATCTAAGAAGTCCAATTGGCAAGAAACTGCCCAACTCCAGGCTATGAAAGCCTCCTAGCCTCCAAAGCCAGCTGACGGCATCCCGCTGCCTGTTTGGAGCAGCACCCGGCCACCAGCAGCTCCTCAGCTGTGCCGGGGGAGTCGCAGAAGGCCACAGCTGCCCTGGGCCAAAACTGTGTTAGCAATTTAACAGAGCAGGCAGCTGAAGGTCAGCACCTGGAAACACTCCCAGCCCCGGTGAGTCTGTTAGCGCAGAGCCCACGTGTCCAACACTCGGCTCCCACCGGCTTGCTTGTACAAGCCCAGAACGTTCCCCGCTGCAGCAGGTGCCGAGGGCTCCAGCCAAAACACAAGGAACAGTCAAAGGCAGCTTTGGCAGATGTGGGGAGAGGGATCTATAGTTTCTACTGGGGATCATTTTGGATACCACAAACACGAGGCTGCCTTCATATCCTGCACTTTGCCTTGTCTTAGTGATCACATAGTTGCCACCTTCTGCAAGAGCTGGGGGGGCAGGAGCTATAATCTTTTCTGGTAAAAACATCCTAACAAATTCCTAGAGAAGACTTAGTCATTGCCTTCAATGAAAGAGATACCACGTGAAGAAAAACAACACAAACCTGTGTGATAGAACACATAGACGAAGAACTCATCATCACCTAGGTAAACTGTGTTGACAGTAGTAATGCTATGGACAGATTGAGACTGTTGGGACTATGATGAACCCCTGAAATGAATCTCCCTGTAGCTACATTTTTGCCTGGAAATCCAGAGTTAAAAACCTGAGTTAACACACTCACTGGAGGTGCCTTACATTTAATGTAATCATTTAAATGGAATCAAACATTTGCCTGATTTGATCGTCTTGTTCCAGCAAGACGAACAACATCCATGTTTCTAGATGAACCCACATTTCTGAAGGATGCTTTCTGGGGAGTTCCCTGCAGTGTTGTGCTTCCCTCATCAATATGCAAACCTGTTCTTAAAAAGGTGCCCTGCTTCAGGACTAGCAGACATTTTGTGTGCACCAGTTATGCTTCCTCTTTATTTGAAGTTCATACTGTGTTAATTTTCTGCATTAAATAAAAATCTTCTTGGGATTCTTTTAAGAGTTCAAACTCTAACCAAAAGTACCTAGTTACTCCAGCCATGGTTCAGGATTCTTCCCGAGCAGCAATTTTGATTCCTTGTAACTGACCTTTATTTTATAATGTATCCTATATATTAGATTCTTTAGAGAAAAGTTTAGTTAATGTTTTTCTAATTACACTTCTCAGCCTTGTTTTTTCGCCTTACAGTAGCACACTACCATTTTTATGAAAAAGGAAATTCAAACTTGACTCAAACACAAAAATGTAAGGAGTTTCCTAGGAACAGCAAAATGGTTGGCCACATGCCAAAGTGATACTACTGGGCAGCAGACCTTGTCATGTACAAATGGGGCTTTTAAAATGCCTGAAAAAAGCTGCCTTGGCCCAGGCCCCCAGTGGGCTAAATGCCCGTGGTTTTCCAAGCAGTATAACCTTACTGTTATAACCTGTGATAATATTACTGTTATAATAATAATGAATTTCCTATTAATATCAGACTGAATTGGATTAGCTGGCAGTCTTTGGTTGTATCAGGAGCATCACTCAGACGAGAGCCTCGTTGCTGCAGGCACCACGCAAAGACAGCAAGAGGCATCTCCTGCTCCCTGCGAGCACGTGCCCCCAGGACACTGCACGGCAAAACCGAGAGCGCTCTCGAACAGGACCTCAGCAATTTCTTCCACTACATTTCATTTGGTTGCTTCACTGGTTGCCTCATTTTGCCTCTTTTGCCTCTCAAAAATAACAGCGCATTCAAAACACTTCAATGAAAGGAGTTGCATGCCTGGATTACTCAAACTTAGCTGGAAATGCACCTCATCGCTTACTGATGAAGCATACCTTGGAGTGAACTAGAAAACTCCAGCATGGAAATGTAATGAGGTTAAGCATAAAAGAGCTCTGTTTGCAGAGCAGGATAGCAGCAGACAAAAATAACGAACCCTTAAATTACTTTCCTTGTCCCCACTTACCTCCTTGCAGAGGGATGCTGTTCCTGGTAGCTAAAAAGCATGCATCACTCCGATGCCTGAGAGCTGCATGTGGTTGCTAGGCGGCAATGCAGTTTTTAGATCATTATGTTACTATCCCAGAAGGCTGCGAATAATCTGTGCACAAGAGCTGCTCGTTAACTTGTAGTCCGTGAAGTTTCAAAGTGTCTGTATGATGGAACTCCTCCTCCCTTAATCTTTCTCCAACTCATGCTTCTGAATTGTTAAAAATACTTAGGAGGAGATTCTAAGTGCTGTAGTCCATGAAACTGCTTCTGGTATTATTCGATTTACACAGCCAGTTGCCCTGCAGTACATCCAGGAGATGGAGAATTAATCAGCAGAGACAGCAGGTGTTATGAGCCCCTATCCTTTCCCTGGTACCTGCACAGACCATCTAAAGCCCTACAGGAGTATTTCATACCAAGATCCAGTGAATGCTATCATCTAACAGGTGCTTCATTCTCCGACAACCTTAGCTGAAGCAGACCAGAAGCATCTGATACTTGAACAGCAGATCAAAAAGTAGGAAGCTTAAAGAATCCCACCCAGCTCATATGCCCAGTAGTTCCAATTCAAGAACAAAGTGGATCTTCTGAACATATTTTGCAGGACTCATATTAGCGCTCACCTCAGTGTTACACCGTAAAAAACTCAGAAAATAATCAAGAAGTGAAATTGTGAGCCACATCTGGCCCACAACACACTATCAAAATTCAGCACGAACGATGAGTCTTCAGTGTGATGAAGACTAATACTTAAGGGGACAATCTTGCTCTAAACCAGTCAGGGGGCATGTTGGTTTTCAGGGCGAAGGTCCCATATACCCTACTAGAACCGTGTTAACTCAAATGTCCCTGCCCAACTCAAAGATGTATACGCTTGATGACCTGTCAGTCTGACTTTAGCTTTTAAAATCAGGCTGAAAAATGCAACTGCATTTAAGGACTGAAATCCTGTCCTTCAAAATGGAACACAGACATCTGGTAAAACCCAAGATGCTGTAAGAAATAATTAGGTGGCAGTAGTACAATTAGATCAGCTCTGTGGCTGACCTGAAGTTTGGAAAACGGGAGAAAGGTTAGGATCTGTGGTCTGACTGACTTCCAAAATAAACTACATCAGCAGCTCATACTACATGAAATGTACCTATAATATTAGGTTTCATACAGTTCCCTTACACTGAAAATACTATTTTCAGGAGTGATTATACATTTGGGAATACAGATAGGGAAAATAAGACCACTATTGTGTAAAAAACAACCCCCCAACCTTTATTTGTCACAATACATTTCAAGTACATGCAGAATGTATTTACATTTCTCTTTAAGGCAAACAGAAATTGGGTTCTTATTCCTGAGTTGCTTAGCACCAGCAGAAATAGCAAATAAAAACTTAGGAAGTGTTGTCTCTCCCTTTGAAGCAGCAGCTGCCTCGCATGCAAAGTATTTCTGCTTTCACCTCGCATTTCTTTTAACGAGCTATTTATACTAATGATCTCTATTGCTGTTTGCAGCCGTTTCTGCAGATTTCAATCTCTTCACAGAACCGTCTTGCCAAGATCTAACAAACTTTCCACGTTTGGTATTTTACCTTGCAGACTGTTTGCTGACTAGACAGCGCAGCAGTACTTCAGTCGTTGCTGGCACATGCATGAAGGTCTTCTCTTCAATTTTAAGAGTTCTGTATTCCTCCAGTATCTAGAAAAACTATCTTATGTCCTTCTCATGCGGGTTAGCTGCTTCTCCAATACTAAGTTAAGATTAAGAGAGGGAAAAGTTCACCTCAGCCAACAGAGGGGTTTAGGGCTTGACTTCACTAAAGCTAAAGGCGGGGGGAAGTGAAAATGGCCATTGAAGTGTTGGCATTTATGAAGAAAATGCAAAGCAGTTTTTCAATGAAAAAAAAAAAAGCTTCCTCAAAGTCTGACTAACATTTGAGCCATTGCATTATCTCAAGACTTTAGATACTTGCTAGAATTTAGGATGTTGAAATTCCATTTAAAATATAAAGGGAGCATTTTCAAAGAAGTTTTTGACATTTTCCATTTCCCATTGACTGGCTCTATCAAGCCCACTAATTCCAATAGGCGCTTTTCTCCCATCATTTTTAAGAGGACCACAGAGCACGATCCTAAGAGAAAACAGCTATTCTGTAAAAAAATAAAGTTCCTAATTAATGTAAAAGTGTAGTCCAAGGAGAAAGTCAATAGGGCAAAACGGGGTATGACCCTTAAGTGTGCCTTCCTCAGTGACCTGTACTGTGAAAAAATGTTTTGTTTCAAATTACATTCTCTGCTTTTTTTAATGCATTCCTGAAACTGTAGTTTTTAATGACTTGTCAAACACATCAATAATTCAAGATTTCTGTTACCATTTAGTCTCTTTAGGTGTCATCCCAGCTAATCAATGCTCATCACAAACAATTTTTAAACAAATGCTAATATTTACAGGTGTTTAACTTAAACATTCATTGAAAGAAACAGAACAACTGTGCCTCGATTAAACTTCTGGTTTAAACTGGTTATTAAAGAAAAAAACCTCAAGTAATTTCTTACTTCTTTTCCAGTTATTACCTGCTAAGATCAAATGCCTTCTGTCACAACTGTTTCACTTAGTAGCAACACATAACAGCATATTGCATTGGGAATAATCCATATCCAAACACTCAATTGTAGAGACATTACCTTTAACAAGGACAAGCAATCTCACAAAGAAATTCTTCACCAAAGGTTTGCCAATTTCTTTTTCCTACCTCTGAGAGATTATTACAAACTAAGCACCTAGGAAAATATAGTAAGAGGGCAGGAAGAGGAACTCATGAAGTGTCTAACCAATTTATCCCATCAGGAAGATGACTACTCCTGGTAAGGCACCTCTCAACAGAAGGTCTGAGGGTTTTTCCAAGCAAGATGAGTTCAAAAGGCTAAAAAAAGGAATGGTTGTTATCCTGCACCTGGCAACACCTCTGTACACTGTGAACAAACCAGCTTGCTGTAGGTATCCCCAGTGAACAGCTGCAGCATAGCATTTCATTCTCATTTTATTTTCTATAATGCAACCCACGTGCAGCTTTATTTCTAAAATCAGTACTGCTGATTCTATAACCAGTTTAACCTCTGAGAAATGTACTTTCCGAGTGATCATTTCAATACTAATATGCTAGAGAGCTTACAAAGTTTTAGAAAGTCTTAAGAATTTCTCCCTGGAAATCCTTGATCCCTAGTCTATCATACAAAGAGACTGCACTCTATTTAGAGGAAAATATTGTACCCCGTGACAGTGATTGTTTAGCCAGTGACTGTTCACCTAGTGCATTTGTGAAATCTTGTCCTGCTACACTGGTTACTTTGAAAAAAATCTAGGACATGGACACTTCTCTGCTTCTTGCCTCTTGCCCAGATCTGTCAGAACTGGCTGGAGCTCAGGTTCTCCTCCACTCATGTAGGACAGGGGACATAGGCATTCATTTGAGCTGTGTCTCCACTAACTGCTGCATTAGCTGAGGTAGCAGAAGCTAATTAGCCTCCCCAGGCATTTTACCAAGGTGAAATATTCCAGAGGAAGTCACATGAATACTTGCATTCAAGATATGGAGAGCAGTCATGGCACATCTCTGACATACTCTGTGTCTCAGCTTGCTTGTGGTGGTAACTTGTACTCTTCTGATCTCTGAGTTGAAGAATTAGTCCTACCTGCTCTTTTGATGATGGCATCAGGTTATCACAGTCTGAATCCTTTTGTGCAGAAGGAAGAAGTTGTAGGCAGGAATAAGTTTCTGGATAGTTTTGAAATACTACTCCCAAAGGCACCAACTTCCACATGCAGAGTAAAAGACATTGCTCTTTCTTACAGTGCAGATGAAACAGATTACATCCAGTTTATTTATAAAAGTTTTATACACCTGAAATGTCACAAACATTTACAACTTTCCTGCTTTCTTCCGTGTTCTGGAAACACTGAGTAATACAATTACACTGCTGTCTCCTTTGACTCCAATGTCTGTGGTGGCTTGAAATTCAGTATCTCTTTATATGTAATGCCTGGAAAACAACAGAATAAACATAGTGTTGCTGGTCTAATCAGAAACGGAG
The DNA here is from genome assembly GCA_024606505.1 of Aquila spilogaster. Classification (NCBI taxonomy): domain Eukaryota; kingdom Metazoa; phylum Chordata; class Aves; order Accipitriformes; family Accipitridae; genus Aquila; species Aquila spilogaster. Next base: position 29,371,921 of record JANHGO010000069.1, read on the forward strand.
CTGCACAGACACGAGCAAGGCGCATGGTTAGGCTCTGATCTAGGTCAGGAAGACAGAGACCTCTTCAGGTAAAAAAGAGAGAAAGAGTACAAAAAGTAAGGGAATCAAAGAACATTTTCTCACCGTTTCAGATTTGAAGAAGTAGCCAAATACTGAAATGTTACAGGTGCTTTCAAAGGGATGCAAGCATTGACTTTACAGTATAGTGGGCAATATCCTCAGAAAGAGCTACTGAGCACATCAGCTTTAAAAGTCAAGTCCTCACTTAAAAGCCTAAATACAAACCTCTGATGTTAGATGAAAACTAGATTCAGACTTAAATCTCTGCTGATAGCTGTATTCTCTCCCTGGGAGAACCTAAATTAAAATTAAGGCCAGCAACCACTGCAGTCCTATAGAGCCAACAGTTGAGGAATCTGTTTGCCTGTTCTATCCACTGGAAGGAACATGCTATAGAAATGGTTGCTTTCCTACATTGCAGAAGATGAGAGGACAAAGAAGGAGAAGGAGGAGAAGGAGAAGAAACAACCTTTGGGGATCGTTCCAGGACTCCTCAGTAAGAGGAACACTGGCTTGTCGATAGTGTTTCTCTATCTTAATGCTGTCTATTTACTCTGTTCCATCAAAAGCAGAGAAGGTAATTTGTAAAGGGGAATATTCGTATTTCTGGATGGCCTTTCTATCTCATTATTTTTGAAAATATCACAAAACTAGACTCACGCTTCCACTCATCTAGGGGAAGATCCATGTTATCAAATGTGTCGTCATATTTCTCAGCTTCAATTTCTTCCTCAGGGTCGTGAATTGGTTCAAAGTAAGGATGCATCAAAGCCTCAGCTGCTGTGACTCGCTTCTCTGCATCCAGCACCAGCATCTTCTCCAAAAGGTTTACAGCTATTGCACAGAAAACAAGCAGTGTATTCAAATCATGCCACTGATTCCAGCTTGTACACAGTAATGTTGCCCTGGAGATATTTCAAATAAATACAGTTATAAAGCAGAATCATTGGGTGGTTATTCTATAGCCAGTGCGGCCCATCTGCATGACAAAATAGCGTTGTGAGCAAGCTGGAATGTGTACAAAGCCTGATGCAATGCAGAGGTTTTCCCTTGCTTCGGTATGCAATACAGCCACATCCCTCAGCTAATGACTTCTCAGCTTCTGGCTCCAGGACAACTGTGTTTGGGGCTTTCCCAGGTGTCTTTCATCATTGCCACCATGTTGGGGTTGTAAAGTGCATCACAACCTGACAGCAACAGAATGAACAGGTGGGTGGAGAGCTAATGAGAATTGTGCTGTATGTGACCAAATCCTAGCCCCAGTGCACTTGAAGTTTACTAAGACAAGTCAGTTATCCATGCTCAGAATCTCAGTGCTGACTTTACCTGCTATGTATTTTTGACCTCAGCCAAAACAATTAATGAAAATCATCTATGTTCCTCTCCAGTGGATTTTGGATCAGGTCCACTGTTAGACTGTTAAAATGGGCTAGTGTAAACAGATATGATGAATGATTTGTTTGTTCTCTGTTTTTCTATCCTGAAAGAATGTTCTTGAGTTGGGTGGAGCAGCTCAAAGGAAGAAGAGGCAGCAGCATGGGACAGGATGCTGCAACTCCTGCTTGCCATGTCGTGGATTCTCTCCAACCTTCTCTCCCAGACCATGAGCAGTTGTTCTCTACTTAAGGAGCAGCCAGATGGCCACAGAGGTGATAGGAAGAAATGTCCTAAAAACTAAATGGAAATGCGTAGTTTTCTGTACCTAAGAAGGTCAGTGAACTAACCGTGCAGTCAGGGTATGAGCTGCTTATTAATTATGCTTATTTCTACTGTATCTGAACACACAATTTCAACTTCTTAAATTGAGAAGATTCGATTATCCTAATTTATATTCTAATAAATCTAGCTTTGTGAGTGTTCAGGTCATTGGGGAACGGATAAGGTTTGGGCAGAGCCATGTTGGAGCTCTGTCTGCCTCAGGTCATGTCACAGTTATGCACACTTGGTATGTTCTTCTGGCTGTTTACATCTATTAAATCCAAGCCAGTGCTTCTCAGGAATGCACAGATGTTTCTCAGGATGTATTAATTCCATGACTAAAATGTCAGCTTTCTATTTGCTTGCATTTCTACTGTAGATCAGGTTGACCTTAAAGAATTATATTTCAAATACAATACAGAGAAAAATTTATTACGTATACTTAATCTCCCAGGAATTTTGAGAAAGCTGCTCCAGTAAAACCATTAAGCAGATGCTGGATCGAAGCCTGAAACACAAAATACTTCTTTTTCGACGCTTCTAAGAAACATCTGATTCCTGGCAGGGTCTAAACTTGGCAAAGTTTAGCCACTACAAAGTTATGAATTATGGAAAGCAAGAGATAGAAAAGCACGAGAACCATCACATAACCTATCACATGACTGATGCCGCTGCTGCCTCCAATGCAAACACAAGAACAAGACAAATTGTACACATCTACACAAACTGTCTTACCCAAAGGATTCGCATACTTCAAGATGGATGCAAAATCTTTTTTCTGGACTTTTGGGAGACTTTTGATATAGTTTTTTGCCTTAAAAGAAACATGGATATTAAATTAGACCTTTGCTGCCTTTGTAAGGTGACAACATTAACTATATGCTTAATAGGTAACTCAACAATGCTTTGATAGCACATTGTACAAATGAATTTTTTGGGGTGTCATAAACCTTGATTATATTCACCTTCTTGCTGAAAAGAACGCTTTTTTTTTTTAAACCAAGCCTTAAAACTGTGATTAAGAAATGATAATGTAAAGCTTTAATTATTAGTGCTCCATATTTAATATATTAATTAAAATAAATATGTATGCATCATTTGAAAGAATGTCATAGTGAGTTTACAGGAATCTCTAGAAGTGAAACTTATACAGTAATTCATTAGTATTTAAATTGTATAGTTAGTCTAATGAATAATCTTAGGTTCTTTATAGTAGGGTCTTAAGGATTCTAGAAGGACACTCATATAAGTATAGGAAAGAAAGTCAGAGACATCTGCAAAAAACTGGGTTTTCTGAATAGGTTCATGTTTTCAGTATGTGTCCAATAAAAGTAGTAATGCATCAGCTCAACTGTTCACATGGTACACACTGGAAACTTTGAAGTATTTAAATATACAGATTTTTCAAGTGTTCAGATCATTTTTTGTCCCCCTCTTAATCTCCAGTAGCTATTCTGGGTGTGCAAAGCACTTCAAGGCTGAGATGCACCATCAGGAGTCAATACATACTCTCAGCCAGTCTAAGAACTGAGCATGGCTTAAGTAAAAATAAGACATGTAAAACCAACTGACAAAGCAGAATACTCACATCTTGACTGTGCAGTTTTTGAACAAAGTCTTGAGTTGGTGTACCAGTTATTTTCATTATTTCTGTGAGTTGGTCCAGATCTGAATACCAGAAATAAGGAACAAAGTCTTTCACCATAAGAAAACTAAGCACGCTGCAAAGAATTGTACGTTTCTTCGCTGGAGAATAAAGCAAAAATCACAAAGCAATGACTGAACAGAAGATTTATAAAAGATGAGATGAAAGTTCTCCATTTTTCTTGTAAAACGCAAAGACACTGATAGCACCTGAAATAAAATATCCTGTAACTTGCAAACACACAATTGAATCATCTGCAAACTCCACTAATATCATAAGGCCTCCTCTAGATTTGTCTGTCCAAAAGTATTGGAGTATCTGAACAATCAACACATGTATTGCATGCATTGGCCTGGTCTATCCAATACTTAGGTGATGTAAAAGCAGGAAAAGTCACAGGGAACATCAGGTGGTACAATAAACAGAACAAAAATCAGAGTAAACCAGTCTGTGTTAGTTCTTCTCCACACTGAGAAACTTCAAGAGGAAAAAACCTAACCCCTCTCCTCATTTCCCACATGCTTAGCTCAATTCCAGATGCTGAGATGTTGGAGATGTTGGGGTGAGGCATCAGAATACTCCCTAATCTTCTGTGTCCTAAAGCAGCACTGATTAATCAGCAACAATATCAGCTGTTTCAAAGAAGAAACGCCATATTTACAGGAGGCTAATGCTGCACAGAACAGCTTTATGACTCGTTTGCTACTCTGGTAAGAGCAGCAGATGAGAAACTAGATCAGAGCTCAGAGCACATGAGGATTCCACCAACCTCTGCAGAAAAAGGCAATGGTGGGTAACACTGATGAAATAAATAAATAAAATCCCATACCAAGTTTGCAGGATAACCTCTCCCTAACACTAAAACAAGAATCCCTCAAGTTAGCTGTTTTCTTATTCATCTTCCCACAGCTGAACCCACGGCTGCATTTCCCTGACAAGAGTTAATACTGATTCATATACTCAAAGGCCAGCAAGGACTATTATGCTGGGGTAATTTCCTTCGTAACACAAGACGTAGAACTTCAGCTAATAGCTCCGAAAGCTCCAACACCTGGTATGACTGAAATACTACCTTTTCCACTCTTACATTTACAGTGCAACTTGAAAATTACTATTCATTCATTTTCTTATTGATGTACCAGAATGCGCAAGGTTAGCATTAGTTGAGAAATGCTATGTGTTAGTCAATGGCTGTTCTTTGGCAGGCATTTTAGTATTTTCTTGTTAAGAACTAATGTGTACTTAAAATCTGTACAGCTGAAATAATTTGATGTATTCTACTTTTCCACAGTCCCCGTCATTTTTTTGGTGAAGGCAATCTTCCTTTTTTATATTTTTCCTCACAAACCAAGAATAATATGATCCATGCAATGAAGTCCTAATCTTACATGTAAGTACTTAAATACAAATATAACTAAAATTAAACAACTGTGATTCCGTAAACCAGTATTTGCAGATAAGTGATTTATTGACTGGAACTCCACAAGGGGAAAAGCAGTGCAAAATAATTAGGCTGAGCTGTCAAACATACAAAGGTGGGAAGCAAAACAAAAAAGTAAAAAATTCTTGCTGTCTTCTATTAACACCATCCTCTATTAAATATCACAAGTCCTACTGCCAATGAAGTATCACTTGAGGTTGAATTACAGCTTAATCTTAACTATTTTCTTAATTCCTCAGCAATGAAATGATAGGACTAGATGTTTTCTGTAAATCTAAAACATTTTACCAGATGTTACTTATATAACATTTTTTTGGTAAAAGTCTCAAAAAGCATGAAATGGACTAGTGCGTGCACAGAAGTCCGTATATCACATCGGAATCTTCTGTGCGTGTTCTGCAATTGTGGAATCTATTACTAAAAAAATCAAAATATGCCTCTTCTATCATCACAGAACCTTCTACCTGATGACTTGAGATGCGATTCAAGATTACCTCTCTTTCTCTATTGAAAAAGTTCAGTAATACAAGTTTTTAATTGGCAGATGTGCAAAAGTGATACAGGTATCAAATAACCAATTAATAAGAAAGGTGCAAGCCATTTTACTATTCATTTCAATTTACAGTCATCAGTTTTTGAACAGACCTACTGTATCACATAAGAACCTCTCATCATTTTCTTACACTAGTATCATAAATTCATTGAAGGATACGATCATTTCCTTTGAACAGAGGCCTCCCTGTTATCATCTCAGCCATTATACAGCCCACAGACCAGATGTCAACTGAAAAAAAGACCAATAGTCACATTAAATTGCTAAATACTTGTTCACTTAAATGTGCATAAAGTTTAATTTAAAACATATTTTAAAGAAGTGTAAAATTTACCTTTATAGCCTGTTACAAAATAAATGAGTGCCTTGCCAAGTATGATGAACAGTATAGATAAAACTACCAGCCTTTCTAATTAGCAGACTGGAGATAATCTGATAATATGCAAAATCAGTTTCTCAGTAACAGGCAGATGCACGTGGAAAGTAAATTTTCAATGATTTCCAAAACGTCGATAGTTATCCTAGCGTGACTTTAATTCCCTCCTTCCACCATTTTCCCCGTCTGTTGGAGTTACAATCAGCACATCTTTGCATGAAGATGACAGTCAGTGCAGAACACAAGAACACAGACCAGACTGTCACATCTGTATACATTTATATCACTTTTTTCCAACCACCTTGGCACTTTCTGTTACTCTCAGAAAATATACAAAAAAGCCCCCAAACTCACAACCACCAAACGATTACCTGCAATTTATCTACAAGGAAGTTTTGAGTAATTATATTGTCATTTCCACCTCCAATTTCTCATTCACTTCAGAAACAAAGACTTGCTTATATATTGCCTGATTCAGTGAATACTTTAGCTCTGTTAAGACTTTTCTGAAGAGACACTGACCTGTTTGTGTATAATGCATCCAGTTAAGTATGACCTCTGGGGCTCTGTACCACCTTGTAACCACGTAACCGGTCATCTCACTGTCTGTATGCCTTGCTAATCCAAAATCCAGAATCTGCAGTGGAAGCACAAAGAACATCTTGATCAGACAGCTAGTTATCTATTTCATACAGACTTTACAAATGTGGAAAATAAAGGAATTGGAGCAATCTGCAGAGATTGGTTTATTTTTGCATCTTTTTCTCACTGAAGTGTCTTGTTCTCATTTTAAAAATCAAGATGGAAGTAGCAAGAAGCTTTACAATTTTTTTCCCCAAGTTAGATATTCCTAGAGCAACACTAAAAGCTGTAAAAACAGTAAAGTAAGTAGCAAATTCTTCAATCATTAATTTAAAAAGACACTGGTCACATTCAACGCAAAAAAAATTCCCTGGCCATGGAATCACCATCGTATCATGTTAGGGCTAAAAGAATAGCACCCATCTTAGATGGTATTCATTGTTCTTGTATCCCAGGTGGCACAATTATGCAAGAGTGTGTTCCAATAATATTCTGAAGTAAGGAGGTATCATTATTTCTATTCTATGAGTAACTCATACAAGGGAAGGCTTCCTCTAGTTCACATTGAAAATCTGCAACAAGAGTAAGGAATTACCATTATTTAGTCCCACTAAGTTTTCTCCAACCTACTGCATCAACTACAGAACCCTGTAAGGAATGCAAGGTCAGTGCAATTTTTTAAAGGATTACGCACAATTCAGCTTATTTCTAAGACTCTCAGATAGTTATCTCTAGATATAGCAATGTGTACAGCAGCAAGATTAAAAATGAACATTACGGCCTTTTGTCACCTCCTACAAAATTGGCCTAATAAGGTCCACCTGCATGGACCATCAAAAGATGGTGCCTAAAGATGTGGCCAACAGCAACAAAATTCCACTCCTGGAATGACAGTCAGTTCACACTTATCAGGAAGTTCATGCTTCTAACAAGAAGCAAGGGGGCTGGGTAAGTAAAGTCTACTCAAGATAAATCATCATCATCATCCACAGATAGTTGAATATGTAGCTTTGCACGAACAGCCACTAGTTTCCATGTGTATCGGGTTTCATATATATATATTGACAGGGCACAAGTTTTTATTAGAAGCACCTGTGCATTACTATACCAAGGGTGATATTTTTGTAATGCTCTCTGCCATTCAACATTTAAAAATATTTCAGGATAGTTTCATCATTCCCTGGCAAACATTTAAAAATATTTCAGGAAAGTTTCATCACTCCCTGGCACTAACAGAAAGGAAAATTGTACTTTCATTCATAGATCAAGAGTATAAAATGTTATTGCTTATCGTTATTGCCATGCTTGAAGTAGCATTTCCATGTTTTCCCCGTAGCTGCTGATTGCCTACCAATTTAAAAACAGGAACAGGATGCAAAGGGAGAGATTTTTATTCTTACCAATAAAATGCTCTTGATTATGGCCGATTCTTTGGGTACCAAAGATCTACTGGATCCAAAATATTTGCAGTAGCAAAATACACTTTTATATACAGCTTTCAAATTTATTCTACATAGACAGCACACATTATGTTTTCCCAGTAATATGGGAGGCAGGGTGGAAGAAAAAAAAGGAAGTTTTATGTAAAAGTCAAAAGCCATATGTGGTACCATCTATTCTGTCACAGCTTTTTAGGCATTTTCCATACTAAGGCTTGTGACACCTGGAGTTGGAAACAGCTAAAATATAATTTGGGTTTGTATTTTTGTAAAAGCAGAAAATGACAGTGAGAATTTTTGTGGGTTATGTATTAACTTCCGGATTTATTTTCATTTACATATTCATTAGGCTCAGGAACAAGCGTATCCTGTTAGTACTTAATATTAACGTGGTACCACTTCAATAACAATCTTCACATGAAACTATTACTCTCATACTCCAATCTTCAACTTTTCAGCTGGAACTTCCAAAACAATTTTCAGAGCAAGTTTGAAAATCCTTTTTATAATGCAGGAATTATGAAAGAGAGAGCAAATTCCCCACAGCATCTCAAGGAGAAGCTCCCCTTCTACTCAGCAAACTTAATTTTCCTAACTTGCTTCAGTAACGGTAACTTTGAGACCACAGAAGGGCAGTGATTTCCCCTCGTGCACCCTTCACTGTCACTTTTCTGATTCCTACGTAGCAGCTGAGAGCATCAGATGAGGGAGCCAGAAAGCTCATTGTGAAAAATAAAACTGATTGCTTATTAATTAATTACCAATTCAAGGAACTGTTCCAACTTGCCTACAGCCTTATCACCACAGGAGCTGATGCAAGGGAAGCTGCTGAGTGCACAGACATGGGGCAAAAGGTTTGGACTACCCCTGGAAGCATGGTCCTGTGCCCACATAAACTGACTTTCAAAGTGCGCTCTCAGAGCAGGGTGCCATTGCACCTGAACACGCGTGCGGGAAGTCAGTTCAACTCCTTCAGTGGAACAGATCCCAGTTAAATCCTCACCTTGATATTTTTTTATGAACGCTTCCCAACATATTATAGTTTGCTTTATGTTTATAGACTAGAGTTGCCTTTTGACAACCAGTATTTCCTAATTGCAAATGTGCATTTCTGCGTATGATATCAGAGCTTATTGTACAACCAGGAACATCATAATTTCGCTTTGAGAGTCAAGAAACAACAACTAAAGCTTAATGCTACATTTTCTCCTTGTCATTTCACAAAATTGTGTTCTGGTATAGAATTATTTGCCTCAGTTTATCCAAAAGCTTAAAAATGTCCAAGGTAACAGACAAATAAGTTGTGTTAAATAAGGAAATACAGTAATTGTATCACGGAAGGATGTCTTAGACCTGGGCTGCATCTCAAAATGTAATTGCACAGCTGGGTGGGTGGGGAAGAGAAACATGTACAACTGTTTTTTCTAGATTCTCTTTCCCCCCCCCCATCACCATGGGACCCACTCACCATTTGGCCATCTATAAGCCAGGAAAAGACAATGGCTTTTTGTGTTAGATAGGGAAATTCTGAGATGACAGAAGCCTGAACATTCAGGTCAGTCTCCAAAGAGCAAAAAATTGTATCACAACAGCTACGTGCAAGTATAGTTTGTACGTTGTATGCTAAAAAACATTTTTGCAGTGTTGCACCAACTTTTACTGTATTTAATTAAGGGAGTGCTTCACAACCTTTGATCTTCTGTATCTCCCAGCTTGTAGAGTTAGACTTTTTGTAGTTATTCAAAGCTGGAATTCTCACATAACTGAACTCCTCCCATGAAGTCTTATGTCTGTTTTAGGGAGGAAACCTTGGCCATAAGATCTAAATGCCCTTATATATCAGGACACAAAAGCCCCCATTCAAATTTACTGTTGTTTTGTGAGGATGTATAGGCCAGTATATTCAAGCACAGGATAGAAGACATAGCTTGATTTTGTAATTAACTAAAAAACCCTAACTAGCCTTTCAGATTGCTAGAGCTAAGAGAAGATAGGTGACAAAAACACTTCTAAAAATTACTAAAAAATTAAAATACAAGAATAGAATCAACTGGGGACTAGAAGCAGTCTGGGACCATCTCTACACTCAAGAGAATAAACTATATTCCTAAAATAAGCAGTGCTGAGTACTACATAATTCTACTTCATAATAAATAATTGGCTTTTTTTGTAACAAAGTAACTCTCCACAGCCAAATAGTTGCATTTTTGCTAGGTCAGGAAACATTGCGTAATTATTTCTGCAGTACCAATACTATCCACTCTAACAGGCTTTGGAAGATTTCCAATACATGTAAGAAACTGTGATCAGAACTAGTCAGATACAGTATTTCAGTTCAATGATTTAGAAGGATGCTTGAGGACAAATGTTATGCAGGAGAAGAATTACTACTCAAATGGACTCTACCAAGAATATTTCCAAGGAAGTGGCAACACTTACACTTCAGGACAGATAACTTTCCACAATGGGTGCTACAGCCCTGATCTCCAAGAGTGCATGCCAGCTAAGCCCAGTTACCATGCTGGGAAGGGGTGTGTGTGTGCACCATCCTCCTACCCATCTTTGGGGGGAAGCCCCAACAGGTAGGATGAAGAGAGTCACAGTACATGCCAATACTTGCCCCACTCCAGAGAAGCAGCAAGCAGGTAATACAAAAAATGCCATCAAATGCACCTGTCTTGCAGCGTAGCGGCAGAAACGGCAAATAGCTGAACTACAGGAGGCTGAATTAGGAATTGCCTCCCTTTAATGAATTTTTTTTCTCACTACTTCAATTAAGAGCAAAAATGAAGCAGAACTGATATATTCCTACTACGAAATACACTGTAGGCTACATGCAATTGATACTACTGTTAGTTGTAACAGTGCAGAAGGAATCACTTTCAAAGAAATAAGATGTTCTTGTTCGTGGTGAGCAGTAAGTGATTCCCCTCATGCTTCTCTGAAGTGATTAGCTGCAACACATCATAAAAACTGTTCTCCATTACAGCTCTTATCCTACTGTAACCATGACATGATTTTTTCTTGAAAAGTACTTTTAGTTGAGTGACTGCATAAAAATATACCAGTATTCATTGCAACATACACATCACACAGGAAAAGGGTGACTATCACTGTCACGCACATGCCCTTGGTGTGGGCACACAGCTGTGGCACGGACCGCTCTGTCAACGCCAAACTTGCAGAAGCAATTTCCGTTCTTACACTGCCCTTCACCCAGATGGAGGGAACCAAGTTAGCAACCGCTCCAAGGACGCCATGAATGTAATAACCTGCGGCACTGACTTCCTCACCAGAAATCCTCCTCTACATCTTGGAGCCAACCCCCATTTCTCCCGTTAGCACCAGGTACCAGCTTCCTGGAGCGTCCTATCTGGACTGGATGTTTTCAGCTGGGACATCCTGGGCAATGTTTCTAGCTTGAGGCACAGCCATTTCTTGTGCTTGGCTCCAGAATGATCTCAGAAATTGATCATCACCTCTGACATTTGTATGAAATGCACATTTATGTCAGTCAAGGACATACAAATAGGAGCTGAATAGATGTGCACTATTTAGGTCTTTATTTCTTAAAAAAATATTTAATTATTCTTGTGGTGACTGAAGTCAGACAAAAAGGAAAATACTTATACTCTTCTAATTTTTTTCAAGATTGCTACTGCTGCCCATCTGATCCTCTTCTCTCTCATTTTCAAGCATTCCCGTATTTCTCCATGACTCCTCAAAGCCCGTGGGCTGAAAGCCTGGCCCATCACTGAAACCAGCCAGCATGTCTACAGCTGCTGCACCCACTGTCTTCTGTGGTGTATTTCTAATACCTCTGACATAAATAAACATCCTACCTTCAATTCACAGTCTTCATTTACTGCCAAGTTTCCAGGCTTTAGATCCTGTAATCAGATTTGAAATGGATGTTATTTACTTATTTTACAGCAAGCACAATAAAGCACACTTTCTTTCTTCCTTTCATTTAAGTTTAATGGTTTTCATAAAACTACTTAGAACAGCAACAGGTAAAATTATGTCATAAAACTAAATTAGAAAATTAAATGTAACAAATAACAGAAACAAAGACACAAACTTGCATATGTTTGGCTTTTTTCCAGTATGTCTTCCCCCCAGACAAATCAACGTCTTTTCTGTTAGAAGTCAGGAAAATACTTGCCAGTGAAGGAACTCACTCATCTTACTGTGAGTGGGGTTTGGACATAAATTTTTGCATTTAATACTAACACCACAAAGTTAAAGAGTCACATATGTATTTCTGGACTATACATACTGCATATCAAAATATACTTTAAAAAGGTTCCATACCCTGATAGACTTAGAAGGAGTACTGAAGGAATCAAACAAGATCTTACATAAAAGCCTATGCTCTCTTCTGTGGGAAAATCAATTTCCTAACAAAGTCAATTCAATGGACACTGCAACGTGAAAAAAAAAAAAAAATCCCTTAAGCCTCTTTAGCTACTGTATAGACTTCTAATGATATTCAAAGGTTGTACTTCTAAGTTTAGCAGCAAAGGGAAGAGTACTGGCAACGACTAAGAAGATTTTGCAATGTCAGTGACTCTTAGACATTCAGTTATAAAGAGAAAGAAAAAAAAATCAGAAATTAATTTTCCTTCAGCTTTTTCAAGACATTTAGAAGAATCTTCTGTCTGAACTTTTTAAAAGGCATCCACCTGTTTTATACGAAGATGTTTTAAGATCAGAGAGGCCTTGGAGAGAAACAAATTGGTGCAAAGAACCGTAATGAAACCAAAAAGCTCAAGAGCCATCAAGAGGGAGCTTAGAGAAAGTCTAAGCAACTGTAAATTTAGAGCATGATCACAGCAGTTGTAGAAATAAAAATATCAATTTGTAACATTATTTTGGCAGTTTGCATAGTTTCCATGTCCAGCTTAAAGCTACTATACAACATGCGCTTTCTGGTGCTCCTGATATTTTATTACAGACAGTTTCTACTGTTCTGATGCAGTTTTGGGGGAAGTTATCCTGCTTAGTACCATGGAGGCATCATTCAGAACTCCTTCTTCACAGTGCAAAAGTGATTTTAAGTGGACTTTAGACGCAGCAGGGGTTCAAAAAGAACCAGATGCTTAATTTCTCTCAGAAAAAAATTGAGGTTTTCAAAATGTTTAATCTTCAGTTAAAAAAAAAAAGCCAGAAAAAAACTCTTATCCACCTCAATTTAGACACTATTTGCTCTTGTGGGGACTTACAACTCAACTTCACAAAGTAATTTAAGAAATCCAAATCTAAGCTGTATTCAGCGCAACCTGAGTGCCCAACTTACACTGATGTAGCCATACCACGTTTTGTTCCTATTGAAGAAGAAACCAAAGGCATCATCAAACTGAGACACTATAAACAGAATTTCAGGCATATTTACGAGCATGCTTATACACAAACACCACTCACATTATCAAAATATAAACATCTTTTATATTGTTTCCACTTACCCTGTGAATTATGCCTGATGAGTGAATATACTGTAAACAGAGAAAGTATTTTTTAGATAATGAGGTCCTGACTTTAAGAAGTTGCCTGCAACAGGGGAGAAAGTACTTTTTCATGGTGCTAAAGTAATCTGAAATTAGAAAATGTTTATTTATTGCACAGAATATCTTTTTAGCTATGTTTTTAACGTTCAGATAATTAAACTAGCATTCTGCCCTTCCCCTTCCCCAATAATGAGAAACCAGTAAATCAGCTGGAGTACTGCAACAGATCATACAGTTTTTTCTAACTCTTCCAATACATAATATCCCATTTCCAGTTAATTTTTGGCATTGCTAGATGTATATATGTTTCAAAATAAATCATGCTATTTGATGTATCAGAAATGCTCTCTTGCAATAGATGTCTCTGGTGTGCCATCAGAGTTTAGATTCATATGCTCCAGCAGCACTGAGTTTTAAGAGATCATTTAAGACCAGGATGAAGGCCAGTCAAGGTCTTAGCTGAGAAATCCCGCTACATGCTTCAATACTTCCTCAATGAAACCCGGAGAGGACATTCTCCTTTACCTGAACATTTTCATCACCCTTCCAGTGACTTATTTAAGGGCTCACAAAAGTCAAACCAACAAACTGGACACCTAGGACTAGTTCTTTTGGGAAGACACCTGATCAAATACAGATGTCTGCACCCGTGACTGTCACCAAATGCTCCTCACCGAGATACGCAGTTCCTCTCTCAGCTGAATGATGCCCTAGAAGAGACTACTTTCATCATGGACAACAAAGGGAGCCTCTAGTAACTAGTTCAGACATAGGCGTCTCTTTTGCAAGGTTTGAAATGGAGAAAGTTGTCCTGAACTGAGGACATACTTTCCAAGAGCGGCCTTGGATGTGCTAGTACTATTCACTTCAGGTGTGGGGAACTGATCTGAAAACCCCACAGACCGTACTACTGATGGCAGCTCATACTACTGACACTAAGCAACATGAGAACAATAAAGGCTTTTTAAAAAAAGTCCCCAGAAAAGACGGATGAGATGTGAGTCCCACCAGCTTCACCCGAAGAGTTTTCATTTTATTCCACCCTGAAGAATGGGACAATAACTGGGAAAAGAATTACTGGGAACCAGCTGTCAGAGGCAGGAAAGACCAACCACGGACAGTCAGCACGGCATCACAGAGATGCACAGAAGCATTGAACTTTGCAGGGTAACTGCCAACCAGCCATAGCCCCAGCAAGCATCATCTTCTTCCCCAACAGCCATGAAGATGAGCAATTAACCTTGTAAATGCACCGAGTTTTTAAAGCAGTGACTGAACAAAAATAAAGTTGCTGACATTTACTTTTTCCTCTCTTACACCTGACACAGTGCTCCAAATGTGGTCTTGTAGGTTCTGAAAAGAGGGGGGAAAAAAGAAAAAAATCACTTCCCTTAATCCTGTGCCTGCAACTTTACGAATCCAGCCCAGATTGTGGTAGGGCTCCACTGCCGCACGGGCGTACTGCTGACCACCGTGCCTGAGTCCACGCAGGTCTTGGCATTTGCGGTAGACAGGTTCCTGCTACATATTACTTGCAGATTAGGCAAGGTTTAACATCACCCATAGGAAATGCCAAAGCACTTCACAGGATTTCCTGGGGCAGACACAAGGGGCTGAGGGTGCAGGGCTGTTCCCCAGAACTTAGGCTGTAAAACCACTACAGCAAAGAACTACGAAATGCTGTATGTGTCATGGATGTACATGAAGTGGATCGGGATGAGAGGAACCAGATACAGAAAGAGGAAGTTTGTCATTTGTACGCAGAGACCAGAGAGGAGATAGATAGATAGACAGATTTTTTTTTTTTTTTAAAGAAACGTATCTGTAAGTAGTTAGACTCCCAATAAATGAAGAAAAAGATGATGTCTTCTGCCAAAAGCTATCTTGATCAAGGATATCACAATGACTACTTGCAGTCTAAATCATTTCAGTATCTTCTTACTGAAGCCTCTTGATTTTCCAAAGCAGATGCTTAAAATATTCTATAGGCTATTTTTGCTGGTATGACTGTACACAGTAAGGAAATAACTGGCAGACCCAGGAATTTCTGCACCTAAGAATGTGGCATGTAGAAACAGGAATTAAAAGGACTGCACCCTTCAGAGTTTTAAAGCAAATCTCACCTGTTTGGGGGGAAGAGCGTGGTTTCGCTGGCATTCGCACCCCACTGAAGGTTTTATGAGTGTTCACAGCACCAAAATCACATTAACACTTTGGGGAGAACTCCTATATTTTCTAAACACTCCTCTTAATACAACAGTACTGAGATTACATGAAATAGCACTTATTCCTGGTACTAATGTACACATCAGCCTTTCTGTAAGCTGAAATGCTGGTGCTGTGCTGCAGTGTTTCTTTAACAATAGCAGTATTTTTTTAACTGCATTTTATTATCTCCTGGCAGGTAGCAGCACTGGAACTACACCAGTCTTCATTCAGAAAATTTTCCATTTCAGTTCAATAACCTTCTGAAACAGGATCCTATTCTTACTGATTTTCCTCATTAAATTATCCATTTATTGACAGATTTTTCACTCTTAACATGACAAAAATGTCCAAACCAGAGCAGACACATCCTTCACAATGTTATTACCACTTCACCTGAACAATATTTGATTCAATAACCCAGTTAATGTGAGCAAAGTGCCTTGGAGCACAGGAGCATTATGCATTATCCCAAAGACAATTTTTGGTAGCATGCATAAATCCTTGAATGCAAGCTTCAGACTGTGCTAGGAAGCTATCCAACAGTTGTCTGAATTCTAAGCGTTCTTGTCTGTATATGCAATCTCTACACAAAATAAAAAGCAAATCAAAAGGGAATTAGAAAAGACTCAGGAGAAAGTATTCTAGGCAGCATGCAAAATGAAAATGAGGAGTGACTTGGCAGGCAAGGTAAAACTGAAAAGGAAATGGGTAATTGGGGGAAGGGAAAGCAGAGAAGCAGAAAGAACAACATAAACGTGAACAAAAGAGTAAATAGAGATGACAAAAGGAGAGAACTAGAGCAGGTAAGTATTGCCATGAGTATGGCAAAAGAAGCTTGAACAGGTGTTTGTATGGCCCAAGAGCTATCCATCCATTCTCAAATACCATACAAATAAAGAAACAGGCCTGCCACCCACCTCCCCAGACCTCTAAGAACAGGAACCCAACTGGCACTCTGGCAGAAGAGGGACCCAAGACTGAAAGCACTGGAAGCTCCAGCCCCTTTCCTCCTACATAAAGACATTTATGTTTGGCTTGCCTTCTGTACTCTTTGACAATACACAGCTTTTCTGTCAAACAAAAAAATTATGAAAGCCCTTCAAAGTTGCAAGTTCATACTTAAATAAAATTTAATGCCAGACTAAGGCCTGATGAGGAAACAGACAAAGGAGAGGCACGGCACTGCTTTTAAGCAGTGTCAAGATGCATTGTTTTCTCCTACCACAGATGAAGTTAAATTCTGATAAATTCCAAGGCTCACCAAAAAAAGAAAATGAATATTTCATCCTCTATAGAAAGAAGACAGTAAAATGGAAAGAACAGAAACTAACTGACAAACAAGGACTGTATAGACTTACAGAGCAAAGATCTGAGGGCTTGATACAAATCTTCCTGAACTCAGTACAAACTTTCTATTGAACTCAATTTATATTTATTTTTTAAATCAAACCTGTTGACATTTTGGTATACAACCAATCCAGAACCAGTCTACAGGTAGAATGTAGAAACGAAGCCTGCAAGGAACTGACTTGGGGGCTTAGCAAAAATCTCTCTTATCCCTTCACAATACATCACTCATGCAGAGTTTTTTCTACATGCATTTAACTGTGACATATAAACAGGTTGTTACAATAGAAGTATGCAATGTGACAAAAGCGATAAGCAGCCTTCTTGCCTTTGACCAGACATAAATACAGATACCATAAAGTGCTTATATACTTTACACAAAGGACAAATACATATTGCAGGTAACATCTTTAACACCCCCCCCCCCCCCCAAAGAAAGAGTCCATCAAAGTTAAAAGGTGCAAAAAAATAACATGCATTATAAAAATGAGAGGCTAAGCTTGGGAGGTTGAAAGAGTTATACAACAAACATCTACAGAGTGGCATATTCCTCCTTCCCAGGTGTTGCAAGTATTTTTCCCTTATAATGCCTCAACTGAGCACTAGCTAAGCGTATGCTTTGTTCCCCCTGCCCCACCAAAAAAGTAAACTAAGTAAAGACAGATGGGCTGTCTTTAATCCAGATACAGTAGACCTTAAAAAGTGCAAGACTTTAATGCAAAACTTGGCAGACCCTTTGTTAAACAGCTAACTTACTGATATCTGTAAAAGAAGAAACAAATTACTGACCCATTTTCTTTTTTTCTCTGCATGCTAGCAATACTGCTTTCAGCTTAACCTACTTCCTAGCACAGACAGTGCTGCAAGAATGTCGCTAAAGCACTGGACCACTCCTATTTCTTAAGGATTTCCAACTAGGTGTATCATTGCAGCTGGATGAATTGGTTCAAGAATAATCCAAAATTTAATGGAACAGATACAGTAAAGACTGTTCTCAAATGCTCACTGTGCAATAGGAAATGACAAAACATCAGAGCCTAGTAGCTGAATAATGTCTTATTTCCTGCTGGTAATTTTGAGGTAAGAACAGTTGTGCTCTTAAAAAATGTGGGGAAGAGACAAAATATTCAGGCGAACCACTTCTTATAGAAGATCTAACACAGTTACAGAGACCAGAGATAGAAATTTACTAAGACTATCTCAGCATCCCTGCTGGTTGCCTTGTAACTGGGAAAGAGAACTGTCCTTGTTTTTATACAATCCTGGGAACAGCAGCTTACATTGAGAACTTCTGCTCTTTTCCTCTGTGGTGGGCTGACCTTGGTTGGCCACCCCGTACCCACCGAGCCGCTCGCTCATTTCCCCTCCTCAGCAGGACACAGGGGAGAAAGTACAATTGAAAAGCTCGTGGGTCAAGACAAGGACAGGGAAATCACTTACCAATTACCATCACAGGCAAAACAGACTCGACTTGGGGAAGATTAATTCAATTTATTGCCAACTAATAACAGAATAGGATAGTTTGAAACAAAAAACAAACCTAAAACCACCTTCCTCCCAGGTTCAGCTTCACTGCTGACTCTTCTACCTTCTCTCACAGAGAGATGGGGAATGGGGGCTCTGGTCAGTTCATTATGTGTTGTCTCTGCTGTTCTTTCCTCCTCACGCTCTTTCTCTGCTCCAGCATGGGGCCCCTCCATGGGAAACAATCCTTCACGAGCTGCTCCACCATGGGTCCCTCCCATGGGATGCAGTCCCTTCAGGAGCAGACTGCTCCAGTGTGGGTCCCCCGTGGGCCACAGGTCTTGCCACAAAACCTGCCAGGAGCCTGCCCCAGCACGGGCTCTCCATAGGCTGCAGCTTCATTTAGGGCATATCCATGTGCTCCAGCAATGGGGTCCTCCATGGGCTGCAGGTGGAGATCTGCTCCCCCGTGGACCTCCCTGTGCTGCAGGGGGACAGCCTGCCTCACCATGGTCTTCC
>JANHGO010000069.1:29390859-29414276 GCA_024606505.1 Aquila spilogaster
AGATGTTGTACTGAGGGACATGGTTTAGTGGGAAATATTGGTGATAGGTGGATGGTTGGACTGGATGATCTTAGAGGTCTTTTCCAGCCTTGGTGATTCTACGATTCTAAGACTGTCTTGCTATTCCAATATGTAGAGCAGCAAGACTAAAAATGAACATTACAGCCTTTTGTTGATCTCTGTGAAGTTAGCCAACAGAAAGGCCCACCTGTGTGGACAATCAAAAGATGGTGCCAACAGATGTGGCCAACAGTCAGTTCACAGTTTATCAGGAAATCCACGCTACAAACAAGAAGCAGGGGGTCCTGGGAGAGAAGTCAGCTCGGATCATCCTTCACAGATACTTGAATAGGTAGCTTCGTGTGAAGGGCCACTGCTCTCCACGTGCATCTGGCTTCATACATACATTGACATGGCAGAAGTTTTTACTAGGAGCACCTATGCATTACTATAGCAAGACTGATTAAGACTGTAATGCTTTCACTGTAGTTAAACGTCTTAAAATATTACACTTTTCAGCAGGACAATTTCATTATTCCCTGATGCTAATAGAAAGTGAAACTTGTATTTTCAGTTATAGATCAAGAATATAAAATGCCAGGGCTTATCTTTATTGCCACACTAGAAGCATTATTTCCATAACTTCCCCATGACTGCTGATTACCTCCAAATTTGAAATGGACTAGGAAGCAAAGGGAGAGATTTTTATCCTTATCAATAAAATGCAATTGATTAAGCCCAAAGTTATCCTTCAAAACCAGTCTCAAAATATTTGCAATTGCAATATACCTTTATATACAGCTTTCAAATTTAGTGTATTCATGGAACATACACTATGTCTTCCCTTAATGCTGGGAGTGACAGCAGAGTGAGAGAAATCAGTGCCTTGTGCAGCAGATCAGAAGCCACTGGTGGTACTGTCTAGTCTGGCACAGATTTGTAGGCCTCTTTCATACAAAGGCCTGTGACACCAGGACTTGGAGAAGGGCTAAGATGGAACCTGGACTTGTATTCTTCTAAAGGCAGAAAATAACAGCAAGAATTTTTTCCGCGTTATTCATTAACTTCATGATTTCTTCTCATTAAAACATTCATTAGGCTCATGAACAAATGGAGCTTAGCACTAACACGGTACCAATGTTAACAACAATTTTCACATAAAAATATTATTCTCATACTCTGCTTGATCTTCTAGTTTTCTACTACAACTTCAAAAGATATTTTCAAAGCAGGTTGAAAACCAATTTTATAATGCAGGAATTATGAAAGAGAGCAAATGCCCCACGGCTCAAGAGTAAGCTCCCTTTCTATTTAGCAAACTTAATTTTCTTCCTTGCTTCAATAACCATAACAAAAATAATTTGTAGCTTCAAGACAACAGGAAGGGCAGTGACTCCCCCTGTGGCACCCTCCACTGTCACTTTTGATTCCTATGCAGCAGTTGAAAAAATCAGACAAGGCAGCTGGAAAGCTCGCTCTGAAAAATAAGGCTGATTACTTATTAACAACTATTAATTCAAGGAACCATTTCAACTTTCCCACAGCTGCACAGCTGCTACAGCTGAGACAAGGGAAGCTGCTGAGACATATAAGGGGGAAAAAGGGTGGGATGAGCCATGGTGGTACTGCCTTGTGCCAGCATATGATGGCATTAGGTGTGCACTCACAGGGCAAGGCACATTCTATGTATTACACCCAGAACGCACACACAGGGAAAGGCAGTTCAATTGGTTCAGTGTGGGATCACAGTTAAATCCCTGCCCTCATATTTTTAATGTACAACATTTGATAGCTTGCTTTCTGTCCATATACTGGAGTTGCCTTTGGACAACCAGTATTTACTAGTTTCAAATTAGCACATTTCTTCTGTATGTGATATCAGAACTGACCATAAAACTAGGGATAGCATAATTTTGCCCTGAGTCAAGAAACAAAAACTAAAACTTAGTACTACATTTTCTCCTACTCATTTAACAAAATAGCTTTCTGGTATGAAATTATTTGCTTTAGCTTATGTAAAAGCTTAAAAATGTCCAAGGTAACAGAAAAATAAGTTGTATTGGGTAAGGAAATAGAGCAATCATATAGCGAATGCCTTGGATCTGGACTGCATCACAAAATCTCACTGTACAGCTAGGGGGGTGGAGGGAAAACATGTCCAACTGGTTTACCTAGATTCTTTTAATCTCCCACTCTCACACTGGGACTCAGTCACAGTTTGGCCATACACAAGCCAGAAAGAGACAATGGCTTTCTGTCTTAAATAGGGAAATCCTGAAAAGACACGGCCCTGAACATCCAGGTCTGTTCCACTCAGTCTCCAAAGAGCGAGAAGTTGCACTGCAACAGCTACATGCTGTATATAATGCAGTTATCTAATCCAAACGTTACATGCTAAAAAACTATTTTAGCAATCCTGCACCAACTTTTATTGCATTTAATTATGGGAGTACTTTACAACCTTTGATCTTCTGTATCTTCCAGTTATAGATTTAGACTTACTGTATTTATTCAAAGCTGGAATTCTCACATGACTGAACTGCTTCCATAAGGGCTTATATCTTTTCAGGGAGACAGCCTTGGCCATAAGATCTAAGAGTCCTTACATATCGGGACACAAATACCCCATTCAAATGTACTGCTGCTTTGTGAAGATGTACATGCCAGCCATGATAGCACAGGATAGAATATGTAGCTTGGTTTTGTAATTAACTGAAAAGCCCTGGCTTGCCTCTCAGATTGCTACAGCTAAGAGAAGACAGGTAACAAAACAATTCTAGAAAATTAATAATGATCTATTAAAATAGAATACAATAAAATACAATAGAATGACCTGAGGACTGGAAGCAGTCTGAGGCCCCTATCTCTCAGGAGAATAAACTATGTTCCTAAAATGAGCAGTGCTGAGCACTACATAGTTCTACTTGATAATGAACTATCTGCTTTTTTTAAAGAAGCTCATTCTGCACAGCTAAACCAGATGCATTTTGCTACGTTGGGGCACACTGCATAACTATTTCTCAAGTACAAATATCTTCCCTAACAGGCACTGGAAGATTTCCAATACAGATAAGAAACCGAGTAATAAAATCTGAACAGTTCAGATTCACTATTTCAGTTCAGTGATTTAGAAGGAGGCCTGAGGTGACAAAAGTGCAGCAGCAGAACTACTATTCAGACAGACTCTACTGAGAACATTTCCAAGGAAGATTCAGCAGGAATGGAAACACCCACTCTTCAGGACAGGTACTTTCCAGGGTGGGTGCTACAGTCCCTGTCTCCAGGTGTGCATGCCAGCTAAGCCCTATTTCCATAGGGGATGGGTGCGAGTGTGAACCATCCTCACACCCACCTTTGGACAGAAGCCCAGGTGGGTAGGACAAAGGGAGGCATGGTCTGTGCCAGCACTTCCTCCACTCCAGATAAGCAGCAACCAGGAAATAGAAGAAATGCCATTAAGTGCACCTGTCTTACAGGTACCAGTGAAAGTTAACAGCTGAATAATACAACACTAAATTAGTAACCATCTCCCTTTAATGATTTTTTTCTTAGTAGTTCAGTTAAAAGCAAAAATCAAGAACTGATGTATTCTTTCTACGAAGCACATGTAGTCTACATGCAATTGATGCTGTTATTTTAATGGTGCAGAAGCAATCACTTTCAAAGAAACATGATGTTCTTGTTTGTGGTGAGCAGTATTTGATTCCTCACATGCTTCTCTGAAGTGATGAGCTGCAAGTTATCATACGAACAGCTCTCCATTACAGCTCTTGTGCAACTGTAACCATGATATGATTACTTCCTGAGAAGCCTAACTACTATAGTTATGCACACACACTATTGCATGGACTGCCACATAAACACCAACCCACAAGAAGGTAATTTCAGCTCTCACACTGCTCTTCACCCAGCTGGAAGGACCGAAACAATGAATAAAGCCCGTGGCATTGACCTCCCTACCAGTAATGTTCTGTACATCCTGGAGCCAACCCTCAGCTCTTCTGGAGCCAACCCTCAGCTCTTCTCTGTTAACAATGTACTAGCTTCCCAGAGTGTCCCACATATGTTCAGCTGCGATATCCCTGGCGACATTTCTGATCTGTGGTACAGCCACTTCTTGTGCTTGGCTCCATAACGATCTCAGAAATTTATCATCACCTCTGCCATTCGCATGAAACATACACTGACTTCAGTTAAGAACATATAAATAGGAGACTAATAGATTCTCAGTATTCAGGCCTTAATGTCTTATATACACAAATATTGTTGTGGCAATTAAAGTCACACAAACTGGAAAATATTTAAAAGAATCAGTCTCCAGTCATTTTTTTCAAGTTTGTTAGCACTGTCCATCTGATCCTCCTCCTTTCTCCAAGACTCTTCTGAGCTCCTGGGCTGAAACCCACACTTACCACTGAAACCAGCTAGCACACTTACAACTGTTGCCCCTGGTGTTTTCTGTGGTGCATCTCTGATACAGACGAATACTTTTTTCAATAAACATATCTTACCTTCAATTCACAGTCTTCATTTACTGCCAGGTTTCCAGGCTTTAGATCCTGTAATCAGATTTGAAATGGATATTACTTATTTACTTTATAGCAAACAGAATAAAACACACTTTTAAAGTATTTATTTCATTTAGGCTAAATGGTTTTCCTACAACTACTTAGCACAGCAACAAGTAAATGTCATAAATCTAAACCAGAAAATTAGATATTACAAATAACAGAAGTAAAGACACAAATTTGAATTTGTATGGCATTTTTCCTTGTGTTCTCCTCCTTGATGACCTTTAAGGGTCTCTTCCAAATGAAAAAAATTCTATGATTCTTATATAACATTTAAATATTTTTAAGAGTTTACTCTAATTTTTGTCTTAAAAAAGTCAGAAGAAAATCTTACCCATCTCAATTTAGGCATTGTTTGCCCTTATGGGGACTTAGAACTCAATTTCATGAAGCACTTTAAGAAATCTAAACCTAAACTCTGCTCAGTGCAACTTTGGTGGCCAACTTACCCTTGATGTAGCCACACTGTTTCTATCAAAGACTGATTAAACATTATAAAAGTAAGTTCAAGCACATTTATGTCCATGCTTACACACAATCGCAGTCGCGTTGTAAGAATTTAAACATATTTTATGTAGTTTCTTCTTACCCTGTGAATTATGCCAGACGAGTGAATATACTGCAAAAAAAAGAAAGCATGCTTTAGTTAATGAGCTCCTGACTCTAAGGAGCTGTCTAGGGAGTGGGCAGAAAGTGCTTTTTCATGGTGCTAAAGTAATCTGAATTTTGGAAATGTTTATTTACTACACAGAAGTGTAGTAGTGTTCAGGTAATTAAATAGCATTTCACCCTATTCCTCCCCCAAAAACTACATACCAGTAAACCAGTCTGAGTACTGTATCAGATCATGCAGTTTTTCTCATTCTTTCCCTACATAAAATCACTGTTTCCAGTAATTTCTGGCATTGCCAATGTACATATATGTCAATTGAAATAAATCCTGCTACTTTATAATCAGAAATGCTCTCTTGCAGTAGCCATCTTGGCTGTGCCATCATATTTTAGATATGCATGCCTCAGCAGTACCGAGTTTTCAGAAATCCTTTAAGAACAGGATGAAGTCCAGGCAAGACCTTAAGCCTTGCTGTACGCTTCACCACCGCCTGCATGCAAATCTGGTTTATCAGATTTATCAGCACATTTTCATCAAGTATTTAGGGGCTCTCAAAATTCAAACCAAGAAATGGATGCTGAGGACCAGTTCTTCAGGGAAGCTGGGAAACAAGACATCTGACCAAATACCGGTACCTACACCTGTGTCTGTCACCAAGTGCTCCCACTGAGGTACCCAATTCCTCTCACCAGGTGAATACCACCCTGGAAGAGACGTCTCTTCATGGGCCATGAAGGGACTCTCCAGTAACTGGTTCAGACACAGACATCTCTTTTGCAAGTACTGAAATGCAGAAAGTGAGCTGCACACTTGACCGCTGTCACAAAGTGAGGACGTGTTGCCCAAGAGCGCCCCGGGATGTGCTTGTGCTGTTCTGATGCAGGGAACTGGTCTGAAAACACTGCAGACCATGAAGACTGAGGCAGCTGCATTACTCAGACTAAACAACAGGAGAACAATAAGGGCTTTTTAACAAGTCCTCAGAAATGATGGATGAAGTGGGAATCCTAAACATCTTCACCTCAACCCACAAGATTTATCTTTTTCCAGTTCTCACCTCAATCCCACTGGGGGAGGAGTAAGCAAACAGCGGTGTGGTGGGGAGCTGCAGAGTTAAACCACAGCATTCCTTGTGGTGACCCAGAGGAGGCCCAAAGGGTTGAGATAATGACAGATCCGAACAGAATGCGTTGACACAAAATTCTTAAAAGTGTTACACTAGATTAATAATTGTTGGTCACAGTGTAGATTTATTTGTTCATGATGCTGTTTTATTTGCTCTCAAGGTTGGGTTTCTTAACTCTTTTCTTCTTGTTTATCAACTCTGGTGACTGGTCTGTATTTATGGTTTCGTCATTTTGTACATAGCAACAGTCTCTCTGCAAAGGAATCTTCATGGTCCACCAGATAAGGTGACCAAAGAAAAGAAAGCAAATACTTTGCCTCCTTGGGCATCTCTCACTCTGTCTTTTACAGGGAAATACAGGGAGGTAAGCTGACTAAACCAAGTATCTACAACTGGTAAGCATTTATATTTTTGTTGCTATCTTTTTCTACAGCTGGTTTCACATCACAGAATAGCTGAAGTTGGCTGGGACTCTGCAGATCGAGTCCCACTGCCCCACTTGCAGCAGGATCAGTCACAGCAGGTTGCCCAGGCTGGGTTTGGTCAGGTTCTGACCAGTTCCAAGGATGGAGCCTTTCCAGGCAACCTGTTCCAGTGTGGTGGTCAGACAAAACCTTTCTCTTCCTGTGGTCAGATGGAATTTTCTGTTTCACCTTGTGCCTGTTGCCTCTCATCCTGTCACCAGGCACCAGTGAGAAGAGTCTAGCTCTGTCTTCTTTACATCCTCCTGTCAGATACACATAGGCACTGGTCAGAGCCATGCCAAGACTTGTCTACTCCAGGCAGCACAAGCCCATCTTGCACAGCCTCTACTTCCACGCTCTCCAATCCAGATCCCTCAGTGCCTTGGTGGCCTCGCTCTGTCAGTGTCCTTCTTCTGCTGGGATGCCCCAAACTGAACACACCGCTCCAGAAGTGGTCTCCTAAGTTCTGAGGAGAGGGAGAAAAATCACTTCCCTTCACACACAGGCTACAACTTCACCCATACAGTCAAGACTGTGACAGGGCCCTGCTGCCACAGGGGCACACTGCTGACTGTCGTGCCTGAGTCCCCTTCTGGAAAGCTTTCTGTCCCACTGTGGCCCAAAGCCCCAGCACTAAGTATCTCCAGCAGATGGCATATCACTTTCTTCTGCCTATTACTTAGACAAGTTTTAAAATTGTCCATAGAACTGCCAAAGTGATTTCCTGGGGGCAGCCACAAAGGGTTGAGGGAACTGTTCCCCAGAGCGCAGGCTGTAAAACCACTACAGCACATGAAGAGCTATGAAATGCTATTTCTGTCATGGATGTGCAGGAAGTGCATTGGGATGGGAGGAACCAGATGCAAAAAGAGGAGGTCTGTGAGTGGTACAGAATCTGGAGAAGATATAAATACATATATTTTTAAAATATACCTGTAAGTAGTTAGGTTCCCAACAAATGGAGAAAAAGCTGGAGTCTTCAGCCAACAGCCATCTTTATCCAGGATAACACCATGACTACTTACGTTCTAAATCATTTTGGTGTCTTTGTACTGAAGCCTCTTGATTTTCCAAAGCAGATGCTAATAATATTCTATAGGCTATTTTTGCTGGTATGACTGTACACAGTAAGGAAGTAACTAGCAGATTCAGGAATTTCTGCACCTAAGAATGTAGCATGTAGAAACAGGAATTAAAGGGACTGCACCCTTCTGAGTTTTATTTTAAGTAAATCCACCCATTTTGGTGAAGAATGTGGTTTTATTGGTGTTCTCACTCCACTGAAGGTTTCATGACTGTTCATAGCACCAAAAATCACGTCAGCACTTTGGGGAGAACTCATCTATTTTCTCAACACTTCTCTTTGCACAAGACTACCGAGATTACACGAAACAGCGCTTATTTCTGGTGCTCATGTAAACTCTAGACCTTCTGTAAACTGAAGAACTGGGGTAGAGCTGCAGTGTTTCTTCAACAACAGTGGTATTCTGTAACTGCTTTCTATTATCTACTGGCAGGTACAGCACTGGAACTAAGCTACTCTTAGTTCAGAAAGTTTTCCATTTCAGTTCAACAGTCTTCTGAAATGGGATCCTACTCTTGCCAATTTTCCTCATTAAGTTATTCATTTGTTGTCAGATTATTCACTCTTAATGTGATGAACACACCGAGTCCACAGCAGACATATACTTCACAGTGTTATTACCACTTTACTGGAACAAAATTTAATTCAAGATTCCAGTTTAATGTGTGCAAAGTGCCTCTGAACATAATGCTCTGTGCATAATCCTAAAGATGACTTTTGATAGCATTCATAAATCCTTGAATGAAAGCTTCAGATTGCACTAGGAAGAGATCCAACAGTTGTCTGAATTCTAAGGATTCTTGTCTGCATATGTAATATCTATACAAAATAAAAATCTACTAAAAAGGAAATTACAAAAGTCGAGGGGAAAGGCATTCTAGGCAGCAAGAAAAATGAAAACGAGGAGTGATTTAACAGGTAAAGAAAAACTGAAGAGGAGAAACCAGTGAAGCAGAAAGAACACCACAAACATGAACAAAAGACAGTAAAGAGGGATGACCAATGGAGAGAACTGGAGGAAGTAAATATTAACATGAATATGGCAAAAGACGATTGAAAAGGTGCTTGTACAGCCCAAGAACTAAGTTTCCATTCTCAAATATTGTATGAATCAAGAAATATGATCACCAATCCCATTCTCAGACTGCTAAGAAAACAAACCCAATTCACATTCCTGCAGAAAAGGAACCCTGAAGGAGCTGGAAACTCCAGTCCTGTTCCACCTGCATAAGGACATGTATTTTCAGCTTGCCTTCCATATTCTTTCACATTACATAGCCTTTCTGCCAAACAAAAGAATGACAAAAGCCCTTCTGCGTTGGAAGCCTAACCAAGTACTTTAAAGAAAAGACAAAAGTGTACAGCTGTATCATCAAAATAAAAATACAAGTCCAAAGTAAAAATGTGCAGAAAAAGACAGTAAGTGTTAGGCTAAGCTTGGTAGGATACTCAAAGAGTTTTACCACAAACATCTATAGAGTTGCATATTCCTCCTCCCCAGATTTTTCAAGTGTTTTTCCCCATAATGTCTCAACTGAGCACCAAGTGTGCACTTCATTCTTCCACCCGAACAGGTGACTGAAGTAAACACAGATGGGCTGTCTTTAATTCAGAAACATTAACCCTTAAAAATATTTTCATGCAAAATATTGACAGTCCCTTTCTTAAAAAGCCACTTAACACTATCATTAAAAGATGGGAAGAGACAAAACATTCAGGTGAGCATAACACAGTTAGGGAAACCAGGCTCCAGCTTCAAAGCCTGGATCAGAAGCAATATTTGCCAATTTCTCTAAAACTTGGCTTTAGGAAGAAAGTGATTTACAGCCTCCAAATGCCAAATAGTAGGGTAAAGAAGAATAACCTGGCATATTTAAAAGCCTGTACCAGTGAAAATCTCTTAACACACAGAGACCAAAGTGACATTTGCTTTGGTCCCTGAACACTCACCAAAACCAGTGTGAGCACTATGAGTTGGTGAGGCTCAGATTTTCTCTCCAGTTCAGATTTTCACTTCCAAATACCATACCTACAGGTTATATCCATACATATAGGCATGATATAACGACCTCAATTCTTTTCTTTTTGCTTGAAAAAAAAACAAACAACAATGAAATCCACAAACAAAGCATCATACAAAAAACCCCAGCCCTGCCAGATAACACTTACTATCACAAAATAACTATCACACAGAATGTCAATACCTGTACCAAATAAGGCAAGGTAAGTTCTATCCTGCCATCAAATGATAAGTATTTACAGCTCTCCATAATGGTTTACTAGGAAAACAAGATTGTGAAACAGAAATAATTAAAAGTGGCAAACCTTTAAGCCTTTTAACATCTGATATACCAAGAACTGGATTCGGTCTTCAGTGAGTTTCTCATGCTTCATTATCTTACTTAAGTCTGTTCCCATGAATGGCATAACTAGGTAGCTTAAAAAAAAAAAAAAAGGAAATAAAAAAGGACAGAATAATTCTAAGTTCTTCAAATAAATTGAAACATAATTGTGTGTTATAGTTCATTGACAATATCATGGATCATTCTGCTTACCAAACAATTCTACCATCTTCCCTTCAGGCCACTCTGTGTTTTTATCTGTTGTCGTGAAGAGGTATCATATAACCCTGACACTGATTATGGAAAGTTGGCAGTTACCGGAAGAGTACAGACGCTGAACTAGATAAAAGGCATCTAATCAACAGCCATGTGATATTTTGAAGATATCCACAAAGGAAACTAGGACAATTCACACACAGCAGTATTTATCTCACCATCATTATCATAGGGTACATAAACTAGCAGCAATCAAACTGCCTCAAATCAAACAGACAAGGTCAGATGTAACAAATCAACTTTTATCTAGGATCGTAACCTCCTTCATCTTTAGTAACTCATACAGGCTTCCAATCTCAACATTCACAGACAAATTTGTTATCCTCTGCACAGAAAAAATGCGCAATTTAATTCTGTAATAATGTAAGGACATAGCAACGACTGAGAAGAGAATGAAATTTCTTCTCTCTCTCCAAGTATCACTCTTGATGCTTCTCAACAACAGACCCAGTAACCTAGAAAACTGAGTTTGACTTCTGCTTTATTGATGTTCTTGAATGTTAAAAGCACATTAAGTTCTCCTCTGAATCAGACTTATTAAATGCATTTTCCCAGAGGTCATGAATATTTGAAATGAACCAGAAAATGACATTAGTTTTACAGAAAAAAAAGCAAAAAAAAAAAACAGAGAAAGAAATATCTATGTGTCTTTTACTAATGGCACTGACCTTCAAGATTCATTAAGATTTCACTAGCCTACCATCTACAGATCCCAGGGCTCTGGATGGATAATGATTTATGTAAATAGACGATATTAAAAACAATATGTAACCATCAATCCCTCTAAGACCACTTTCACACATGCAGTATGCTAAGTTTACAATTTGATGACATCAAATCTCCAACAGTCAAACTGAGGAAACAAAATGGAGAAACAAAATTTAAGAAAGAGAAAATCCACTTCTATCTGAGTTTGAAAATCCATACTTTAGTAAACTAGAGTTTATGAATAACACATTGGAACAACAGGATCAAACATTATAGGCTCACTTGAACACTTCTATTTAAAACTTGTCAAACTTATTTTTATTTTAAAAATGTATTTACAGTGAGGTCAGACACTTGATCACCAATGCACTCCAATGGAAACTTGATGCCTAACACATTTAAGTTCCTTGCAAGTCCCAGTTAAAACCCTAAAATTTTTAGAGGGCAGCAACCTGTTTTAGCTACCTGTTTTATGATACAAGAACAGACAATGCAAAGAATATGGTCAAAGAAGATGAAAAACAGATGTACACAGTGGGATTTCAATTGGTAAAGACTCCTGTATCTCTAATTTTGTACACAATTTCCATCAGTCGAACTTCCAACTCTGATAGAAAACTAATGTAAGCTGGGAAATGACATTGACTGTTTCTTCACACAGGAAATGGGATTTTGTCTTTAGTCTTCATTATATTGACTCATGCAATAGAGAAGCAGGAAAGCAGAGCAGCAGATAGAGCAGGAGCATGTTTCACTTTAAGCAGGAGGGTCAGAAGTTACTTGAGAAACCCAAGTCCTGGATAACACCAGCCTTAGGGATTGGCTGGTAGTGAAACCACCTGTCTCACTTTGGCTGCTTCTGGCCACAGGTCAGCTTGAATTTGATCTTTACACAATAGGCAAGAGATAACATCACACAACTAGTCAGCTAAGGGAAGGCTCCCTCACATAACTAATCCAACTTTTTGGACAACATCCTTTTTGGCTCACTGGTGTCTTAAATGATCAATATTTACACACGGTCCATATTTTCTGTACTTCATTTTCCACATTTTCTTGTCAGATAGCTTTTTTTGTCAACATACAAATATACAGGCTTGCTTTTTAAATATAGATACATGAGAGAAAATCCAATGCAGTTCTATAAATACAACACATTATCTACGTTAAACCCAAGAGGGCTTCTGACCACTGTTTCTGTAGTGACTCTAATTCACAAGAAATGCAGAAGTAAAACAGACTTAATATCTGCAGCACTAAATATCTGGTGTCTGAGATGCTGCCAAAAGAGACATCAGAGAGATGTAAATGCCCGGTGCCAGAAAAAAAATTATATTATGTACTGCTTGGATCATTTTGGCCTGTGAGTTTAGTAGTCAAGAGGATGTGTAGAACACCTTCATCTGGACATAAGGGATTGCAGAATGAGCACTGGGAAACCATACAGGGAATGTAACAGAGCAGAGCTCAGATATTCACAAAAAATTCATCAGCAACAGCAGTTTTGAATTAATCCTAGAGTTAGAACAGATCACACTGGAGATGTGTCATGTAGGAGGCATTACTTTCAGACTATTTGCTTGGGTTAAGAATGGTTCCATTATCTGATCAGTCTAAGCTTTAGTGTAAGAAACAAGACTTTAAAGGTGGGTTAGGGAACCCATCAAAATGTGTTTACTAAGGGCTGCAAGAAGCACACACCTTATAAAACAAGTTACTAGCTCTAACGATAATCTGAAAACCTACCAATTTTGAAGTTGCATGTAACAGCTATTTTAAGATGGAATTCAGAAAAAGTCAGGAAGCAACAGGCTTGGAATTCTCCATAAAGAAACATGAACAACTCTTTCTCCTTACAAGAAACAGTCCCCTGCTCCCAAACAGAAACAACTCTAAACTTACAAGCCATTAAATTTCTCCAGTGTGACATCTGGTGTGAACACATCCAGTATTCCAATGACCTGAAAATAAGGAGAAGGGAGAGAAACCATGGGTTAATATTACCTTAACACAAAAAGTCCCAAAGAGTGTAACAAGTGGAGAAGTGTAATCAAAAACATTTCCATAACAAGACATTAACTACAGGCATAAAGATGGCTGAAGTAGCACCTAACAACATTAGGATTTGCTATGAGTTAAATTTTAAAACTTTGAGGGCTACCTGTGATAAAAAAAGATGTATTTATTAAATAGAAAGTTCAGAGACTTACAGTTTTATACAAGAAGAGAGAGCACCTTTTAGCCTGAATGACTTTAGTTTTTGAAATAAATCAGAGAAATCAGTTTATAATCTAAACCAGTCATAAGTGGGCCTCACCTAGCTGGACCTGCACTGACAGCAGCGAAGAACACTTCAAACACCTGCTAATTTCACTTAGGAGGCAATTTAGGTAGAAAGATTGCAGTCCCTAACTGGAAGCGCGAACAAGAAACTAGAACTAAACTCTTCCCATAGAGAGTATATTATCAGGAGAAATAACCACCGAGCAAAACACATCTCCCCACCACAGCTTTTCCTAAAAGGGAAATTTAGGTTAGATGTTAGGAAGAAATTCTTTACTTAGAGAGCGGTGAAGCACCGGCACAGCTGCCCAGAGAAGCCGTGGGTGCCCCACCCCTAGGGGTGCTCAAGGCCAGGTTGGATGAGGCCCTGGGCAGCCTGAGCTGGTGGGTGGCAGCCTGAGCTGGTGGGTGGCAGCCTGAGCTGGTGGGTGGCAGCCTGAGCTGGTGGGTGGCAGCCTGCCCACAGCAGGGGTTGGAACTGGTGATCTTCAAGGTCCCTTCCAATCCAAGCTGTTCTATGATTCTATATTTTTCAGTGGAACTACATCAACTGAATATAGACTTATTACGGCCACCTCCAATGCTTCTCTCAAGCTCATTAACGACTAGTAAATTAAATATATAGAGCCAGATGCTTCAAAAGATGTAGCTGGCATTGTCTAAAACCAAATCTCAGCTCAGACACTGCTTAATCCTGTAAATGCCTATACATTACAAGCACTTAGAGTTGTTTCTTTTCAGCTTTCCAGAACACCTGTGGTTCAAACCTCAAACTGAAGTCCAGCAGTCAGGCACTGCCAATTCACAACAATTTCTCTTTGCTCACAGGAAGCCCCTGAACAGGGCCCAGAAGCCAGGCTCTGCCAGTGGCCAGCTGGTGCTTTGGGCACTGGACTACTTGTGCCATTTCCCAGTTCCAGGCTGCCACACTGATACTGGAACATGGTACTTTTGGTTTGTGGGAATGCACTATCTCAAACAGTGCTTTTCAGGTTGGTTCTTTACCGATGCACACGCCTCTCTCAGCAACTTCCCGCAACACAGTTTTTAAAGAGGCATGTCACAGGCTCAGGGTTACTGTGGTACTGACTTGAAAGCCACACTGAAAAAGGGTATTTGAAACAACTGTGAGGAAAGGAATGGCGTCAGACCATGCCATCCCCAAACTGATGCCAGGGCTGCCTGGCTCTGATGTCGTCGGTGCAGACTGGCTTCTGTGCTGAGGTCTGAAATGCTTTTTTAGAAGCCAAACACTTTGACAGAAAGCACTTCTCCTACTGTCAGCAGGCCTCTGGAGTACTAGCCAGCGGGGCAGAGAAAGAAAGCAACGGAAATGGAAAATGAAAGAGAACATTATTCCTAAGAGACTTGTAATCTTCATAACCTTATTCAGACCCATCTCTGTGGCTAGATGGTTTAGGGATTACACATCAGTTTAAAGCTAGGAAAAACTAGAAACTTCAAGAAAAGAAACAGACTAACAGCGTATTATATTGTCTGATGTTACCATCAAAGTACTGGAATGACTGCACAATTCACCTGGATAACAATCAGGATGGATTTTGGACATTATTAGCATTGTCATAACTTCTTCAGAGCAGAGATCTTCAAAAAATTATGTGGAAGCAAAGACAATTGCTGAGAGAGCAGAAATGCAGGGAAAAAAGAAAGAAAGGAAAGACAACTTCCTTTATTTAAAGCTTTAAATAAAACCAACTGACACTGATGAAATCCTTTGTGCACCTTTTTTTATCCTTCCCGCATTCAAGGGACCTACCACAGTTAGACTGGGTATTATCAAAACGTCGCAAGGCTGAACAAGGCAATCTAATACTGATGAAGACAGAAAGCTCACAACCCCTCATCTTTGTAGCCAAAGATTTTGTATCTTTGTATCTTAGAAAAAGTCGCTAGTAATATTTTTTTGAGGACTGTAATCTGAAACTAATTAAGAGTAACGTAACTACCATACAACAGTGATTATACCCACAGAAGATCTGGTTATAATCTGAAGTAACACTTTCAGCACTTCTTCCACTTTTTCAGAAGTCCTGCTTGTTCTCTTCAAGGAGGTATTTCCATGCCTTCATTTACCTAAGCTATTTGCCTCACCAACATAAAACATACTAAAGATAAACTCTGTGATGCCAGAATACAGCAGTGAACCACAGGGGACAACACAGCAGAAAGACCTGACAGAGCAGAAGATGAAGTGCTAAGGACGCTGCACTGCTTCCATCTGCACAAAATGTTATCAGGCCCCCACTGTCAACACAAGAGCACATTTCCATGAAGAGAATACCAGAACAAAAATCATTCAGTGAACCACACCAAAATCTTACTACTACTCCATTAAACGGCATCCCATCATTACTTTATGCTTCCTGAGATATACATTACTGATTCTGAAGGAGGCTGTGAACTTATGGAGATGAGCTTACTGTTGGCCTCCATTGTAGCAAACCCTGTGATGTGAGGAATACCACAGAGATCAACACTGCTCCCGCTGGAGGGAATTCTAAATATTAAAACAGAAAACTCTTCTAACATGCCAAGGATTTCACAATGCTCCCTTTCTTGCTCTCCAAAGCAAGCTTTCTGAAAAACCTGAAATCCATGTTAGTGTCCAAAATGTAAGTCTTACTAATAGTTAATCGATTTAAAAATAAAAGCAAGGGGCCCAATTCCTTTTCCTCAGTGATCTTTATTGAATAGTTGTGCTTTGGGATGATTTTCCTTCCCTGGAACAGAGTCATTTAGTATTTCCACCCAGGCCACTGCTTTCTGCAGATATGCTAAGAACAAGGAGGTACAGAATAACATAAATACCCCCCAGGAAGATACATCTCCAGGAAAAGGAAAAGAACTGGACGAAGTGTAGGAAACTCCCTTTTCTGTCCCATGGAAAATCCTAAGTCTGTCTAAAATGCCCTCTTCTCCCACTTAAATACAGTATTTGTAAAAACTTCATGGTGCTTAAAGATACTGTCCTAGCACAGAATGAAGCCACCACAAGAGTCATCTCTTTTTCATAGTGTGCCCTCTACGAAATCTGAGGTAGCTGTGAAACGTTCTGTGGCTATGTTCCTCGCCTCCGATAAGGAATGAACTCGCTGCACCTGGGGACGGCAATGAAAAGCATCTATGGAAACTGGCAGCAGTGCGGCCCTTTCATGACCACATTTTTTCCCCACAAATTCTGCCAAGAGGCGATTTCTAGAATGAAGTGCCCACAAAGAATGCATTTTGCTTTCTTCTGCCCATCTAACTAAAAAACAGCTTGGATTTCCAACAGCTTCCCTGCGGTACCTTCCTTGCTTGTTTCAAAGCACATCTAAAGGAGAGAGCTTGATGTGTGCTTCTCCCGTCTTCCTGCAAAGGAATGCCAACCAACAGCAGAACTACACTTCCGCTGGTCTAACTCATTTCAGGTGGGGATGTTTGTGCTCTGTACACTGCTGACTGTGTCCCTCTCCTTGGAAGCTGCTGAGGGAGCATGGCAGTGGCTCCAGCCTTATTTTCAATCTCTATCATTCTCCTGTACAAGACATTTACATTGACCACTCTGACCAGTTTTAATTACTGTCGACAAATAACAGCTGTGTGTTTGTAAGGTGGTTTCCACCCTCCCCTTCTCAGGCTACTTCCTGTTCCAAACACAATTCTACTATTGGCACACAGCAGCGAGGAGCTCCTCATTCTCATGCATCCACACATATTCACGTATTTGATTACTGTTACTCAAGGACTGTTTCACTGGATTTCTGTAAAGAAAAGTTTCTGATGCAAGCAGCAGTACATGAACGAAAGACTCGATCTGCTATAAATTAATGAGTAATGCAGGCTATGTCTCTTATGCAGTAAGTGCTTCTTTATGCTGTGGATGTTATGCATGAACACACAGTGAAGCTGAGCAGCTCTGGCACTCAAGCTACAAACATGTACATTTTTTAAGAGAGAGCCCTGCTGGGGTACACTGAACTATATATCACACACATTAAATTTTCTGCAGTGTTAGCTTCAACTTCATGTTGTTGTGCTGTTCCACGTTGCAGGGTACTGGCGTACTTTTAACTACGCTAAGCCCTAATCTTTGTGTAACTGTAACCACCAGCACAAGGCTCACACTACAGTCACCCTCCTTCCACCCACGGTTACCTCTGCTGTACCACGTGGAGAGATGTCTGCTGAGAGACAATGAGCTCCTTTCGCTTTTTTTTTTTGTGTCACGCTGACAACACCAGTGTAGCATCCTGCCACAGTGCCATAAAATCTGCCACTGTAAAAGTGCAAAGAATAAAAGGAAAAAGGCAGAGAACAACAAGCTTTTCTGACCAGACTCACTGTAGTCCTGAGGGCTACAGGAGCCTCTGCTCTTTGTGAATAAAAGTACATGGTAACTTCTTGAGAAGCTAAGTGGCACAATGAGGAACACCAGTGCACCAGCAGCACATTCATGGGCATCAGCCATGCCTCAGGAGCCGCACTCCTCTAAGGACCTATACACAACACCCGACAGACTCAAATGTGGACTTGCACCCTGGAGTGGGCAGAAGTCCTAAGACTTGGTTTGGGTTAGGGTTTGGGTTTCAGTGCTGTCCTCACCCTGTTTTACTTGACTAAACACAGTCTGCTTTATTACTGTCTAAGGCAGGGTGTGAAGAAACAGGTGATGGCTGAAATTCAGCTTGAATAAAACACTATTAGGTAGGTTTGTAAAAATAAGCCCAACATGTGATGACTGGTACCGGCTTTTGAGTATTAAAAGAAGTGACTTCAGTAATGTGTTAGCTGCCTTGCTGTTTGTAGCTTTCAGCATGCAGAAAAACTGCCATGAACGTTACTCCCCTATAACGTTTTTACAGCAGTAAATCATACAGCTATGCCTCACCTGCAATCTATAAGCAGATTTGCCACTTCCGAACAGGACTGACAATTTGCATTTTAGGGCACTTATCTCCTCAAAGGATGTGAACTCTCAGCTGATGCAGTTCTGCAGGGCTTCCTGCAGGAAATCTAATACAATGAGCATTCACACTGGCACCACTCATCTGTAAAGGCACAGCTCACCTGTAACTCCCTTCTCGGTTTGACTTTGTATACTTCCTCTTCTAATGTTCAGGTCAGGTTGGATGAGCTGCAAAAGTGACAGTCTGAATACCTCCTCAGGTAGGAGCATACTTTCCCAGTATTTTCTCTGAAACAATTTTGCCCCTTGGCTGATGCCAAAATAGGCCACTTTTTTTCATAATAAAGAATTCAACTTCAGCTAACCTGAAATGGAAGGCCTGCATCATCATCTTCAGAAGTGTAACTGTAGAGTGAGAGCTGATTTGGTGTCTGTTGGATACCTGAGTTCCTTCCAAAAGGGGGAAAAATGCTAAATGGTTCTCCTAATGTAAAACATACACTGTTCTTCAGATGCTGGAATTCACCAGAGAGTAATGTTCTCACAGAGAGATGACTGAGAGCGTAATATAAAGTACCTTTAAACAAATACTACAGCTGACTCTTACAAGGTTTCCAGGAAGACATCTGTAGAATATTAACTGACTCAACTTAAAGAGATGTTTAATGGGCATCTGTCAAAAACCTTATGCCAAAAGCACATTCAGAACTTAGATTGGTACAACTGGGTCAGAATTATCACATGTGCTTATGTTTATATATAGATGCAAACATATGTACACAGACATGTACACACTACTTCCATAAAATCCACGCTCTGCTCTGAAACAACGCATTACACTGCCTGCTGTTTTCTCTCCCCTGTGCCTTCTCTTGCTGCCAGCTGCTTTGTGCTCCTGATGACAACTTCTAAACTTCTATCAGCAAACTGGGAGGTGAGAAGGGCACTAGGACTGAACCAGCAGGAGCCACTACGGAATGATTTCATAACAAAAATGGGTATCATAGCATCACTTCCAGTTCGAACGCACAATGAAATCCAAGTCATTTGCCAAATGAAATGAAAGGATCTGCACCTCTGCTTACTTGACTGGGTTTAATTTTGCCTACACAGACATCTCCACTAAATACATATATGCAGGCACATTTAAGTGTTTGAGAGCCAAAGTTAGGGCCAATGTTAGCACACAGGTAGTTTTTTCATTCTCTTTCAGGTTTTAAGTCGGAGTCATAATAGATAAAGGTCCTCACTTTAAATGAACTCCAAATGTAAAGAAGCAGGGAACAAAAGCAGCACTACCCCAAAAAAGTTCCAAAAGGTGAACAGCCTGATCTTCTACATGATGCAGTAGGTGCCAAAGAAACAACCAAGATCTGTAGTGGGAGGAATACTTCAAGATAGCACGAATAAATGAAGAAAACCAAAAAACACAGTGTGCTTTTCATTCTGCCTTAGCTGTTTTTATTCCTCATTTTCACACCATCCCCTCTTTTCTGCCAGAGTATCTGTTTATGCAGCTACAAAGTGATCCAGCAGCTTATCTTGCTGGAAGCAATATCTAAGGCAGTATCTAATATCTGGGTTAAATTACTTCTTAGGCAATAGAAGTAGCTTATGTTTGTAAAACATCCCAGATCCTCTCAAATTATAACACCCATCAAAAGACAGATTTGAGTGCCATTAGAGACAGGTCTTGCTCTCTTCATAGGTGGCTTCTACTCCATGGTTCTCAACACCACTTCCCTCATGGATTTGTTTTCTAAGGGATGAAGAGAAGTTCCATGCTACAAGTTTGCACGGCTTACACAGAAATACTCCTTGCTACATTTCAGTAATGTGCTACTAGAAAGCCATTAGGGACCACAACAATTGGGCATATAAAACTGAGGGACAGTCATCTCTGCAACCACAATTACCTATTCCTGAAAATGCCTGAATAGATGAGCAAACTGACCTGAGAGTTAAGTTAGTTCCCCTACAAGGTAAAATACAATTTCAGTAAAATTAAGTGGGATGATTCCCATATTTACCTTCATCCTGGAAGATAACAGGACATCCTACTTCCACACTAAGTAAATGAGCATACTCTTCAAAGGATCAATAACAGAGGTAATCCAGGGTATCAAGCAGTTTTCTTCAGTTTTCTTCACTGAAGAAGGACACAATGAAAAACTGTAACACAGGTTTACTGATATCTCCTGTGCCCTTAATGGATGCTCAGAGATGCCAGTTTCTACTACGGTGTCTCAGACCACTACATTTTCTTCTATTATTCTGAATGCACCATAACGTGTACTGATGCATACACACCAAAACACTTCCTTGAAAGCTATGAAGGGCAAACATGGTCTATCCAAAGGCAATCACAATGGACGAAATAACATCACACTTTTCATGTAATCTGGCATCAGACACACCATGATTACAGAAGTCATTTTAAAAGAAAGGCAGATTAGAGGTAGAGGAATGAATTGCATGTAATTTTAAGTATCATATGAACAGAACCTTGAAATAGTTTTACAACCTGAAGCAGAAAAAAAATAACAAGATAACAAGAAACATGATAAAGATTAGTGCAGTGGCAGATTAGAGAAATGTCACAACAATACTTCTAATTCACAGCGGCAGCACTGCAGACTGGCTATTACACATCATCATACATACTTTGATTACCAGCACCCAAGGTGGAGATAGGAGTGGCATCACTATTTTACAGTGGTCTTTGAAACAATTACTTCAATTTTATTATTCATTTTAATAGTGATTGGATTTATAGTACAGCCAGAAGGATAGATGCTTGCTATTATGCAGAAGTATACTGCAATGGATTAGTTTAGAGAACTAATCACTTGGAGCATGAACAACACACTGGGGACTGCTGATGTAAACGGGTAGGAGGACAAGAAGACTGAAATGCTGCACATTTTTGTAAATCTACCCTTTGGCAGCAATATGCAAAGAAAGATGCTCTTCAACAGAATTGCAGCAGATCAAAGTTTGGGGTGAGGCTTGAAAATCTTGATGGGGTGTGTTACTGCCACTCTGGTCTAATATGGGATGGGAGGAATGTTTAAAGAGTATCCCAAGGTCAGCATGGGGGCTAGAAATCCTGAAAGGCTTTGCTGCCAGTCCTAATTCACAGTGGGTGAAATGAATGGTATGAGACTGGAATCATGGATAGAAATTCTCATGAAGGGCTGTACCGCCTCTTCAGCCTCAAACTGGATGGGCAGAGGGGTCAGTGTCTGCCTCCCCAGTGTCCACACATTCCTTGCATGATCATTTATTTGGTCATTGTTCTTTAATGAGTAAACACCATAATTTGTAGTAAGACTTTTCCTTAGTACCTAGACCAGATTTTTCCTTCTCCGGTCCAAACAGTTTTCTAAGACTATACGTTACATATTATTTCCTTCCTCCACATATACTGACTAGTAACTGTTACAAATGGCGCTCACTTGTGAGGTTCCAGAGTGCTGTCCTGAAGGGCCTACACCAGGGGAAAATGTTACCCAACACCATTCTGGGAAATGAAAAACAAACAATCTGCGAATTCTGGACACAGTTAAGAGCTTTCGCCGGCGTGAGCTATCTGCTCCCAAATATTCAGTGAAGAAAATGCTGAGAGTATGAAAGCCCATGTATGACATAGAAGTTTCCTGGAAAAAATTAACCCTTAGATATGTATAACAGCAATTAAAATGCTATTACTTCAAGGGAGTCATCAAGTAAAATGAAGAAATATGCTAAAAGATTCATACTAAAATGTTAAGAGACACACAAAACCTTAAGCCTACAACAAGGCCTGCTTTTTCTGGACAGTCCAAATAGTCCTCTGATTACTCTTCAAAATGAACATTGCTGGTACTCAGACCATTAATCCCATAATGTTGAATGACTATGACAGGTTACTGTTAGCACCAGCTTCTCTCCTCCTCACTCTCCATCATGCAGCTTGCCATGAAGGCTATACGAATGGAGAGATGCTCCAGCCTCCCACATGATTATTTGAAAACAGACTCTGATGTATCATTTTAATAAGCCACCACTACCAATCTTTCTTTTTTCCAATTTAAAGCATTTAAGGCCACTACTGTGATCCTCCAAGCCCACCCTGGGACCCTCTCCTTACGCTTCAATTCCACAAAAGTGTTCGCACAGATCTGTTCAGGATAAACGACTTAATCACACTTTCAACACTTCTTCCTACAGCTGTTCTTCTTTCATATTGTGTGGGAATCTGTGCCGAGGGCTAAGTTCTATTCCTTGCTTCCCAGTAAAGCACTTTGTTTAGTTATTCCCAAACATTCCCTGTTTCATATTAGTACAAAAACAACACTACCAAATACTTCATGAAAGATAAAGAAGGAAGCCCTACTCCCCCAAATAGGTACACATACACAACATGCCCACCTTCAACAAGTTCTGAAAACCTGTGTAAGTTTTCAGATGCTGCCACGTGGGATGCACAGCACAGACCCATGCTCCTGTCCCTCACAGGGATAAAATGACGAGGATGGGATTTCTGGGCTCTCCATCTCTCTCACTGGCCCGGAGCACACATTCCACCACGGTTCCAAACCTTCCCACCCAGCCTTTCCTACAGGGCAGTGAGGTGGTGCTTCTCACAGGGGACTCCCATTTGTGTGAGCCGCTGTGTGCAGACGAAGGACAGGCAGACGAAGGATAGGCAAGCGTTGTCACAGAGCCCTCAACACTATGCAGCTGCACGTCGGCTTGCCCAACTCTGCCCGGTTTCTTTTTTTTTTGTCAGCGCGCATAAGCTCTGCGAGGACTGAACTCACGTTTTCGTGCTTCATGTGCTTCAGGAGGCGCAGCTCGCGGTAGGCTCTCTTGGCAAGGATCTGGGACTGAAAGGGGCGGTACAGCTTCTTAATGGCCACTTTGGTGCCGCTTCTTCCATCCACAGCGGAGCTTCAGGGGGATAAGAACAGCTCCGGGTGAGCGTGGGCGGAGCGGCACCGCCGTGCCGAACCCGGCAGAAAAAAGGAGAACCCAACCCAGGTGTCCCGCTCCAGGG
>JANHGO010000069.1:29414376-29430917 GCA_024606505.1 Aquila spilogaster
TAGTATAACCAATTATATCTTATGTTTATGCGCGTGTACAGTGTTGATATAACCAATCATATTTTATGCTTGTGCGCATGTACAGTGACTTTGCAGAATACGTGACTATAAGTATGTGTGTGTTTTAGCAATACATGGTGAGGCAGGCTGTCCCCCTGCAGCCCATGGAGGTCCATGGTGGAGCAGATCTCCACCTGCAGCCTGGGAGGACCCCACGCCAGAGCAGGGGGATGCCCAATGGAGACCGTGACCCCGTGGGAAGCCCACGCTGGAGCAGGCTGTGCCCGAAGGACTGCACTCTGTGGAACGGACCCATGCTGGAGCAGTGGGAGGACTCACGTTGGAGAAGTTCATGGAGGACTGTCTCCCGTGGGAGGGACCCCACGCTGGAGCAGGGGAAGAGTGTGAGGAGGAAGGAGCGGCAGAGACAACGTGTGATGAACTGACCACAACACAACCCCCATTCCCCGTCCCCCTGTGCCGCTGCGGGGAAGGAGGTAGAGAATTTGGGAGTGAAGTTGAGCCTGGAAAGGAGGGAGGGGTGGGGGGAAGGTGTTTTAAGATTTGGTTTTACTTCTCATTATCCTGTTTTGGTTTGATCGATTTTGTTTTTTTTCCCCAAGCGGAGTCTGTTTTTTGCCCATGACCATAATTGGCGAGTGATCCCTCCCTGTCCTTTTCTTGACCCATGAGCTTTTCATTGTATTTTCTCCTCCCCATCCCACCGGCAGGGAGCAGTGAGTGAGTGGCCTCACGGTGCTTTGTTGCCAGCTGGGCTTAAACCATGACAGTCCACCAAATCACAGGTCCCCGCGACCACTGGGCAAGTCTGGAGCAAGGAAGAGTTACTCTCAGTGGAAAAGGATCAGATTAGAGAACATTTAAACAAACTGGAGAGACACAAGTCCTTGGACCCTGATGAAATGCATTCATGAATGCTAAAGGAAGTTGGCCAAGGTCATTGTGAGGCCACTCAATAATATGTGGAATGTCATTTCATCAGGACATGTTCCTTATGATGGGAAGAAAGCAAGTATTGTTCATGCCTTCAGAAAGGGCAAGGAGGAATAGGGTCAAAGAACTAAAGGCCAGTCCAGCTACACCTCTCTCCCTGGGAAGGTAACAAGCAAATAATTCTGGAAACCATTTCCAAACATAACAATGACAAAGACGTGACTGACAGCAGCCAACATGGATTTACAAAGGGGAAAACCATGCCTGATTAACCTGTTAGCCTTCTATGATGACTGGCAATGGGCAAAAACTGAAACACAAGGATTTCCATTTAAACATAAGAAAAAATTATTTTGCTGTAAGGGAGACTGAACCCTGGAACAGGTTGTCCAGAGAGGCTGTGGAGTCTCCATCCTTGGAGATACTCAAAATCCAACTGCACAAGCTCCTGAGCAGCCTGCTCAGTTTGACCCTGTTTTGTGCAGGGGGGTTGGAC
Organism: Aquila spilogaster; assembly: GCA_024606505.1. Classification (NCBI taxonomy): domain Eukaryota; kingdom Metazoa; phylum Chordata; class Aves; order Accipitriformes; family Accipitridae; genus Aquila; species Aquila spilogaster. Next base: position 29,415,827 of record JANHGO010000069.1, read on the forward strand.
TACACAGTCTCCAGAGGTCTCTTCCAATCTCAGCGAGTCTGTTAAAAGGCATTAAAAAGTCATTTTCTTTCAGTGGACTCTGTTCTGACATCTTTCGCAGATGTTTAACTCAGGTGCCTATTAGTTTGGGCTGGTAAGTGATTTATCTGTGCTCCTCTCAGCCACCTCCCACTCAGATTTGTCACTAAAAATCCACAGTCCTTCCTCTTTATCAAAGCTGTCCCAGACTTGCAGATTTCAGGGATTCTTTAACTTTACATGCATGTTACGCAAAGGACATATACTTTTCAATTTCACAGAAAACATTCAGGCATCTGGCTCAGAAAGGTATTTCAATATAATCCCAATGATTTACCTATTTAAATTTAGCAATGAGCTAGTACTTTCCAGAACTGGACTTTTAACACACAGGGACCAAACTAGCACTTGCTGTGGTCCTTGAACACTTCCTAAAACCAGTGTGAGCACTAGGAGTCAATGGGGCTCAGAGTCCCTCTCAGGGTCAGACTTTCACCCCAAAATACCACACCTACAGGTTGATAGATATGTATGGTACATATACACCATACATATAGGTATGGTATAAATATATAAACACACACATGGATCCATACACCCCTCAATCCCATATATATACACACATATATATGCTCCTCAGAAGAGCACAGAAAGATACTACAATTAAGAGCAAGTTGGGTACAGAGTGCCTTAGCAACAGTGTGTCAGACCTACATTGGTAAGCCATGGAAACATTTTCAAATTAGAGAAATTTGAAGCTGATGACATAAATGAGGGCTCAAATCAAGGGGAGTCCTGCCTCCGAACTCAACAGTGGTTTAATTCTTAGTCTCTACACTCTCCAAATAGCCACACTATGAGGTGTGGCAAAGCAGCACCACAATCAACTACCAGGGAAGAAGGCAACGAAAAATCACAGCAGGGACTTTCTGGTGTACTCAAATAGGGAAACCAAGGTCATCCTGGGTCAGTGTACTATATAGATCTTGAATGACTATCTTTTCTTTTTGCTTGAAAAAAGCCACAGATGAAACCATCATACAGGAAAAACCCAGATAACATTTATCATCACTAAACAACTGCTATGCAGAATGTCATTACTTTTACTATACAAGGCGAGATAAATTTTATCCTGCTATCAAATGATAAGTATTTACAGCTCTCCATAATGGTTTACTAGGAAAAAACATTGTAAAAGTGGCAAACCTTTAAGCCTTTCAACATCTGATATACCAGGAACTGGATTCGGTCTTCAGTTAGTTTCTCATGCTTCATTATCTTACTCAAGTCTGTTCCCATAAATGGCATGACAAGGTAGCTTAGGAAAAAAACAAAAAAAAAAAACAAAAAAAAGGAAAGAAAAAAGGACAGAATAACTTTAATTTGTTAAATAAATTGAAACATAATTGTATGTTATAGTTCAGTGACAATATTAAATTATAGATCATTCCATTTACCAAGCAATTCCATCATCATCCCCCTGCCCTCCAAGTTTCTCTGGTTTTATCTGTTTTGTTATCATAAAGAGGTATTGCCCAACCCTGTCACTGAGTATGGAAAGTTGCTAGTTATCAGAAGAGTGCAGATTCTGAACTAGTTAGAAAGAACCTAACCAAGAGCCATGTGGTATTTCAGACACCTACAGAGAAAACGAAGACATTCACGCAATGCTATGTATCTCACAATCATTATCATAGTGTTGAACTAGTAACAACCAAACTGCCTAGATGGTTCGTTTAAAAAGACAAGGTCAGACCTAACAGAAATAGAGATGATCAAATTAGAAGGCAACAATAACTTCCATTAATTTTCACCTGGGATCTTTGGTAGTTAGTACTGGTAAGGGATGCTAGCAATAGAAAGCTTGAGAATGCCAACCTGGCACTTCAAGGCTAATCTTTACTTAAGATCTAAACCTGTTCTTTGCATTGCTTGTAGTAAACTCATCCTTCAGAGTCTATTCCTAAAGTCAGGTCTGAACAGAGCCAGAGCCAGTTGTGTCTGGCACCTTAGGATAAAGTCATCAGTTTTCCTCTTCTTATGAAGACAAGCAGATGCATTTTCATGAAGGGAAGAATTAGATGTGACCATTGTTTCATAGCTACAGATTTTATTATTTAGACTTAAATGGGTTTTCTCTGGTTAAAATATGCAAATTATAATTCTGCTGATTTCTGCTATTAAACCTGTATGAAAGCTTTATTTATTCTATTAGAATTGTAACTATAAACAAAATAGAAACTGAATATAAAGTCGTAAGGGAGATGGGGCACTGATTCAGTCACTAAGAGTTATAGGTAATATTTTCAACATTTCCTAGGTACCAAACTTTTTTTCCCACACAAGCATGAGCAGGGAAAGGACTCTTCTTTCATAAAGTAGAAGGGACTTTGCCTTCAGTCTTCGTTAATACATTGACTGGTAGAGTAGAGGAGCAGGAGAGCAGAGTGACAGGTTGAGGAGGAGCATGCTCCCCTCTAGACAGGAGGGCTAGGAGTCAGCTAAGAAACCTCAGGTCTCAGACAAGACCAACCTTAGAGACTGGCTCTGGTGAAACCACCCACCTCGCTTCTGCCGTTTCTAACCACAAATCTGCTTGAATCTGATCTTTATACAATAGGCCACAGACAACATCTCATGACTAGTCAGCAAAAAGAAAGTCTCCCTCAAATGATCCATTTCACCTTAATTCACAAAAGCTGTTTCTCCATTTTCATTTTAAATGTACACACATCTACCTCTCCTCATCTCTCACAGCCTGCCCAAAGACTTGAAAGCAAATTTTGCCATAGGCTCACCTGTTGCAGTTTCAGTTACAAAAATGCCCCTCCTACTTGACTTGCACCTCCAAAACTTGAACGAAGATTTTAGGGTCCCATTTAAAACACAGTGCTTGAATGCTAATCATATACATTTTATTCCATATGCTATATAAAATGCTAGCACACTAGGCAATATAAACAACATCCTTTTTGGCTCAATGATCATTTTGGCCCAAATCATCATTATGAACACAGGGTCCATGTTTTCTGTACTTAATTTTCTACATTTTCCCATCAGATAGCTTGCTTTGTTAACATATAAATATGCAAGGTTGTTTTTGAAACATAGCTACATTAGATGAAATCCAGAACAGTTCTACGAACGTAACATGAAATCTACATTAAGCTCAACAGGACTTCTGACTACTGTTTATCTAGTGACTCTAATTCACAAAAATTGCAGCAGGATCCACAAGCAAAACAACAGACATGCTAAATATCTTGTGTCTGAGATGCTGCAAAAAGATCAGGGAGATGTACATGCCTGGTGCTAGAAACAATCTATATCCTGTGCTGTTTGGACCACTGGACTGGGAAACCATTCAGGGAGTACAACAAACCACAGCGCAGATAACCAGTCAAAAATTCATCAGCATCGGCAGTTTTGAATTAATCCTTGAATTAGGATGGAACACACTGGAGATGTGTTGTGTAGCAGGCATCATTTTCAGTCTACTTGTTTGGGTTAAGAATTGTCCTATCATTTGGGCAACCTGGGCCTTAATTAGTACTTGAAAGGTGGATTAGGGAATCCACCAAACTGCCATTTACTAAGGGCTGAAAGAAGTACACACCTTATAAGATAGGTAGCTGGTTCTAATGACAATCTGAAAACCTCAACCTACCAATTCTGAAGTTGCACATAAGAGTTATATTAAGATGAAATTCAGAAAAAAAAAAAATCCATGAAGCAACAATTTTGGAATTTTCCATTTAAAAAAGCAACAACCGTTCCTCCTGCACAAGCAATGATGCCCTGCTCCCAAACACAAACAACTCAGAACTTACAAATCATTAAACTTCTCCAGTGTTACATCTGGTGTGAACACATCCAGTATTCCAATGACCTAAAAATAAGGGAGAGGGGAGAGAAAACAAAAACATGGATTAATACTGATTTAACACAAAAAAATCCCGAACTGCATAATAAGTGAAAAAATATAATAAAAAACATTTCCATAGTGAGACATTAGCTACAGGCATAAAGATGGCAGAAAGAATACCTAAAGTAGCGCCTAGCAACACCAGGATTTGTTATGTGTTAAATTTTGTAACTGAGGGCTGTTTGACCCTGTGATAAAAAATGTATTTACTTGAACAAATAGTTCAGAAGCTAACAGTTTTATGTAAGAGGAGAGAGCATCTTTTTAACTTGAACCACTGAAGTGTTGAAAATAAACCAGACAAATCGGTTTATAACCTGAAGCAGTCATAAGTGCTATTCACTTAGCTGGGCCTGCTGCCCGACAATGAAGAACACTTTAAACATCTTCTAATTTCAGTAACAGTGTAATTTAGGTACATAGACTACAGTACCTAATGGGGAGTACAGAGAAGAAACTAGAACTAAACTGTTTTTATAAAGAGTAAATTATCAAGAGCTTAATATGATTTACTATGCCTTATACCTTAGCTTCTCCTTAAGAGTATTTTTTGTCCAACAAAAGCATTCTATCACTCAACAGAGAAATAACAATCTAGTAAAATGGATTTCCCACCACAGTTTTTTCTACTAGTATGGTTTTCAGCAGAGCTATACCAACTGACTAGATGCATTATCGTAACTGCCAATGCTTCTCTCAAGCCCATTAAACACTGAAAATTAAATATACAGAACCCGATGCTCCAAAAGACGTAGCTGGAGTTGTCTAAAGCCAGATCTCAGTTTGGATGCTGCTTAATCCAGGCAGTGCCTAAATAGCACAGGCTTTTCAAGTTGCTTCTTTTCTACTTCTACTACTAATTCAGAACCATTTCTGTCTGCTCAGAGGAAGCCTCCCAAGCCCTGGACTGCTCGTGGTGTTTCCCAGCTGCAGGCTGCCTTGACAATAGGGGCACGCAGGGGTTTGCTGGAAAGCAAGCTAAAAGACTAATAGCCTTTATAACCTTGTTCAGACTGATCTCCACGGCCATACAATTTAAGCACATCAGATTATACATCAAACTAAAGCTGTATAAAATTAGAAACTGCAAGAAAGAAACTAGGGGTAACGGCGTATTACGTTGTCTGATATCACCATCAAAACACTAAAAGGAGGACTGAAAAATCCACTTTGATAACAGTCAAGATGGATTTTGGACGTTACTACTATGTCTTAATTACTCCACAAAACAAGAGTTCTTTAAAAAAAAGTACATGTAAGTAAAGAGAAGCAAGAGCAGAAAAGCAGGAAAAAAATGCAAGAAAAGAAAGGCGACTTCCTTTATAAAAATCTCCAACTGTGATGAAATCCTTACTGCATGTATTTTTATCTTTTCCACATTCAGGAGGAATGACTACAGTTAGCCTGGATATTATAAAAATGTCGTAATGATGAACAAGATAGAAAAACTAATAAAGACAAAGACAGAAAATTGCAACTCTTTCTTTGTAGCCACACATATGTTTGAAAAAAAAAAAATCACTAATAATATTTTCCCAAGGACTGTTATACAAAACTAATTAAATAAGAATAATATAACTACCATAAAACAATGTTGTTATTATTTGAAGTAATACCCTCAGTGCTAACATTACAGCAAGAATTTAATAAAAAAATTTTTTTTTTGCATGACCATTTTACATAAGGTTTTCCATTTCTATGTGGAGGCAGGGAGAGAGAGGGAGGAGAGAGGAATTAGGAAGTTGTATGTGACATCAGTGGAGCATAATGCAGTTCTACGGGCATTTCCTAAGGCAGTGTGTGTACACACACACAGAGCATACACAGCCAGAAAAGTTGTGTGCTCTCCAAAGGTTTCAGTATTAAAAAGAAGGAAGTTAACGTTTTAACAGTAATCTTATCTAATATGCACTTCTTTCCCTATTAAGCCCCACTTTTTCAGAAGTCCTGCTTGTTTTCTTCAAGGAGGTATTTCCACGCCTTCATTTACCTAAGCAAGAAATGTAGGAAAATAAACTCCATCACATCTGAAAGTGAAAGACACAGGGACACCACAAAAAAAGAAGAGACACAGCAGAGAATGAAATATGGTGGCTGCTGTACCGCACCCCTCTGTGCACCAAGGCGGCATCACGCGCCCGCTGTAAAACACAAGAGCGTGAAGAACACGTTTCCACGAAGAACACATCAGCCCCAAAACACACTTAATGAAGTTCACTAACATTTTACTGTTTCTCTATTAAAGTAAACAGAGTTCCCTGTAGTTACTTAATGCTGCCTGATATACAATATATATTACTTCTGAGGTAAGGTTGCAAACTCACGGAGACAAGCTTATCACTGCAGCAAGTCCTCTGCAGTGAAGAATACCACCGAGACCAACGCTTAGCTCGACTGAAGGGAATTTTAAATAATGAACCAGAAAACTCTTTTAACATGCCAAGGATTTCACAATACTTCTTTTCCTGCTCTACAAAGCAAGCTTTCTAAAAATCCTGAAATCCATTTTAGTGTCCAAAATGGTAAGACATACTAATAGTTAATAAATTTAAAAATAAAAGCGAGGGACCCATTTCCATTTCCTCAGTGATCTTTATTTAATACCCGTGCTTTGGGATGATTTTCCTGTACTGGAACAGACTCATTAGTATTTCCATTTAGGTCACAGCTTTCTGCAGATATGTTAAGCACAAGGGGGTACAGGATAAAATAAATTCTCCGAGGAAGATACAACTCCAGCTACTTCTTCAGGAAAAGGAAAAGAACTGGACAAAGTGTAGGAAAGTCCCTCCTCCATAATATCATGGAAAATCCTGTCTGTCTAAAATGCTCTCAACTAAATACAGTATTTGTAAAAAAACTTGATGATACTGAAGGTCCCAGCACAAAAGTAAGCCACCGTAAAACAATTACAAGAATTGTTCATTTTTTCATAGTGTGGCCTATACGAAATGTAATGGAGGTATCTCTGAAACCTTCTGTAGCTCTATTTTTTTTGTGTTAATTCAACACATTTACTATCAGAGATGGAAGCACAGCTGAGGAACCAACCCAGTACACTCTGCGATGGCAACGAAAAGCATCTGTGGAAACCAGCAGCAGCACTGCCCTTTCAGGGTCTCATTTTTTTCCCCATTAACTCTGCCAAATTTCTCAAATGAATTAGCCCACAAAGGATGCACCTTGTTTCCTACCGCCCACCTGACTGAAAACCAACGAGGATTTCTGCAGCCTCCACTGAAGCACCTTTCTCGCTTGTATCTCGAGAAGAGAGTGTAATACTGTGTCTCTCCCATCTTCCTGCACAGCAAAGCCACAGTAACAGCAAAACTACCCGACTACCAGTTTAATGTGTTTTCCACAGGTATGCTTTGTTCAATGTATTTACTTTGTTGATTGTGTCTCTTCCCTATGAAGCCAGTGCAGGGTGGGTGGCAGTGTCTCCAGCCTTTCTTATCCCTATCATCCGTCTGTCATGTCCCTCCCCCTCCCAAGACATTTATACTGACCACCCTGATCAACTTTAACTACTGTCAACAAATAAATAACAGCTTTGCATTGGTAAGGTGGTTTCTGCCTTTCCTTTCTCAGCTGCCTCTTTTTCCAAACGTTATTCCAGCAGTTGAACACAACAGCAAAGAGCTCCTCAACTCTCTCCTCCCCTGCACTTTCATGTGTTGGATTACTTTTATTCAAGGACCGTTCCACTGCATTTCTGTAAAGGAAAGTTTCTGATGTAAGAAACAGCAGCACATCAATGAAAAACTCAGATCTTGTATAAATTAATAAGTAATGTAGGTTATGTCTCTTATACAGTAAGTGCTGCTTTCTTATGCACGTTACGCATGAAAACACAGTGAAGTTGAATAACTTTGGCACTCGAGCTACAAAAGCAAGTACATTTTTTAAGAGAGATCCCTGATGGGGTGCACTGAACTACATATTATGCTGCATTAAATTTTCTGCAGGGTTAGCTTCAACTTCATGTTCCTGTGCAGTTCCATATCACAGAGCACCTGCATCCTTTTACTACAATAAGAAGTCTCAATCTTTTTAAAATTTTAACTATCCACACACAAGCCTTGCACCACAGTCACCTTTCTTCCTTGCTGATTACTGCTACATGACACAAGGGATGCCTGCTGATGGACTGAGAACTCCTTTCCTTTTCTGCTGCCAGTCAGCACACCGGCAAGCACAAGTCACAACCATGAGCATCACCACACTCTTCTTTCAAGGACCCATATGAAGCACTGGACAGATCCAAATCCTGCAGACAGACACATCTTCATCTCTGGACTGGATGGCAAACCAAAGAGAAGGTTTAGGTTTCAGTGCTGTCTTCCTTATTTTCATTTACCGGACTAAGGTAATCAGTCTGCTTTATTAGTATCCAAGGCTAGGGTGTAAATAGATGGCTATCAGCTGAAGCCCAGCCTAGGTAAAACACCTATTAGGCAGGCTTGTGAAAATAAGCAGAAGTGACAACCGATACCACCATGTTGATTTATTGGCTTTTGAGTACTAAAATAAGTGACTCTGGTGTCCTGTTAACTCCCTAGCTGTGCTAAGCTTTCAGCCCACAGAAAGGCAGCCAGGAGTGTTTCTCCCCACAACCTTTTGACAGCAATAAACTATTCAGTTATAACTGTATTTTTGCTTTAATAAGGACCCATAAGGAGATTTGCCATCTCCAGACAGGATTCCCGAATTACACTTTACCGTCACTTGTGTACCCAGAGGATGTGAATTTTTAGTTGATGCATTCCTGCAGGACTTGCTGCGGGAAACCTCTTCTAACAGTGAGCATGCTTTCATCTGTAAAGGCATCACTCATCTACAACTCCCTTGTTGGTCTGTTTTTGTACACTGCAAAGGCTGTTGCTCTTCCAGTGCTCATGTCAGGGTGGATGAACAGCAAAAGGTGACAGTTTTAAGATTTTCTCAACCAGGAACATAGACTGCCCCACTATTTTCTCTGGAACAAACTCCTGCCTTGGATGGCACTGTGTAGGTGTAAATAAAAAGCCTAACATTTTTTCAAAATAAAGAAGTCAACAGAATTAAATATTAGCCAACCTAAAAGTGAAGGCCTGCATCATCCTCAGAAATGTAACTGTAGAGAGACAGACAGTTTGGTGTCTGTTGGATACCTGAGTTCCTTCCAAAAGGAGGAAAAAAAAAAAAAGCTACATGGTTCTCATAATGCAAAACACATACTGGTCTTCAGATGTGGGAATACACCAGAGAATAATTTCCACTCAGAGCAATGAGTGAGAGCATAATATAGAGTACCTTTAAACAAATACTGCAGTTGCCTCTTACACACAGGGTTTCCAGGAAGAGAAAACATCTGTGGAATATTACCCAACCCAAGAACCGTTTAACGGGCATCTGTCAAAAATTTTATGCCAGAAACACATTCAGAATTTAACTTGGTAAAATTGCATCAGAATTCCCATGGGTGCTTATATGTATACATAGGTATACATGTATGTACACATACACATGCATGTACCACACTTTGATAAAATCCGCACTCTGTTCTGACACAAGACATCAGCACAAGCTGCTGCTTTTCTCTCTCTCTCTCCAGTGCCATCTCCCCTGCCAGCTATTTTGCACTCCTGCTGGAAACTTTAAAACTTCTGTTAGCAAACTGGGAGGTGAGAAGGGCACCAGGACTAGACCAGTACGAGCCACTGTGCAGTTGTTTCAACAAAAGGTGGGTATCGTGGTATCACTTCCAGTCCAAATGCATAATAAAATCCAAGCTATTTGCCAAATGAAACTAAAGGTTCTGCACCTCCACTTACTTGTCTGGGTTTAGCTTTGCATACACAGCCGTCTCCATTAAATTCAGAAGAATACATGAATGCAGAGCTACGCAAATGTTTGAGAGCCAAAGCCAGGGCCAAAGATAGCATGCTGGCCGTATTTTCACTGTTATTGGTTTTAAGTCAGAGCCATAATAGATAGTTTTAAGGGTCCTCACTTTAACTGAACTCGACAAAAAGCAGCACTACTGAAAAAAAATTTCCTAAAGGTAGACAGCCTGGTCTTCTATACAAGATGCAGCAGATGCCAAAGAAATAATCGAGCTGCTAAGGCTCTAGTGGGATGAATACTTCAAGCTAGCATGAAAAAAAAACCTCAAACCAAACACAGTGCTCTCTTCATTCTGTTTTAGCTGTTTTTATACCTCATTTTCACACCATTCCCTTTCTTGTGCCAGAATATCTGTTTATGCAGCTACAGAGTGATCCGGCAGCTTATCCCACTGGAAACTAACTTTTCTTTTTGGCAATGTCTGAGGAATTGATCTGGGTTAGACTGCTTCTTAGGCAGTAGAAGTAGCTTATGATGTTTGTGAAATATCCCAGATCCTCTCAAATTAAAAGGCCTACAAAAAAAATGATAGATACCAGTGCCATTAAAGACAGTGATTTATCTCCTAACAGCCAGGTCTTGTCCTCTTCACATACCACCTCTGCCCCGTGGTCCTCAACACCATTTCTCCCCTGGATTTGTTTGCAAAGTGTTGATGAGAAGTCTCATGCTACCAAGTTTGCATGGTTTATACAGAAATATTCCTCACTACATTTAAGTAATGTCCCGCTTGACAGCCATTAGGAAGAACAAAGGTCTAGCATATATAACGAAAGATGGTCGTGCCAGCAACCAGAGTTGCCTTCTCCTGAAAACGTCTAAATATACAAGCAAACTGACCTGTGAGTTAGCTTCCTTACAAGGTAAAATACAATTCCAGTAAAATTCAGTAGGATGACTCCTGTATCTGTTTTTACAGGACTCCTGGTCATCCTACAACCCTTCCACAGTAAGGACACGAGCATGTTCCTCAAAGGGTCTATAATGGAGGTCATCCAGGGTATTAAGCAGAAGTTTTCCTCCATTTTCTTCACTGAAGCATGACACGCTGATGAATTACATCACTGTGGCACAGGTTTAATGGTATCTCCTGCTACCTTAATGGAGGATCAGAGATGCTATTCTTAACACAATGTGTCAGACTATTACAATTTCTTCCATCATTCTGAATACAGCATAAGGTTAAATAAACTATGATAATGTATTGCTACATGCTTAACACAACACTTCCCCGAAAGCTATGAAGGGCAGAGACAGTCCATCAAGAGGCAATCACGGTGAAACAAACAAAACATCACACTCTTCATGTAATCCAACATCAAATGCATCAAGATTACAGAAGTAATTTTGAAAGAAAAACAGTTCAGAAGAGCGAATTGAATGCAATTTTAACTATCAAATAAACAGAACCTTGAAATAGTTTATACCCTGAAGTAGGAAAAAAGCAAGACGAAGATTTGTACTGGCCGATTAGTGCAATGTTGCAACAATATCCCAAGTCTAATCCATTGTGGCAATACTGTCAGACCACCTATCACACACCATGTCCTCTACATACTTAGATTACCAACACCTAAGACAGAGGTAACAGCGGCATCACTATTTTATTGTGGTCTTTGAAACAATGACTTCAGTTTGATTAATTTTTAATAGCAGTTGTACCTAACCAGAAGGATAGATAACTGCTATTTTTAGAAGTATACTATAACGTGTTAGTTAACAGAAAAATCAGGAAAGATACTTCAATCACTGTTCTATTCTATTAATTCCTGCTATAAGGAGATATGCACCCACCTGAGTGGCGCCCATTCAAAACCCCATAGCCAGACCCACGGAAGCCACGATGGTAATGACAGAGAACAGGCAGGTGTCCTGCCACTACTGTACCTATCATTAAAGGTGTGCACAGCACACTGGGGACTGCTGATGTGAACGGGAAAGGACCTTTCTGCCTGTAAATCCATCCTTTGGTGGAAATATGCAAAAAAGAGGCTCTTTGACAGAATGGTGGTGTGTCAAAGCGGGGGGGAGGGGGGTGAAAATCCTGAAAATCCTGACGAGGAGTGATACTGCCACTCTGGTTTAATTTTGGATGCGTGGAGTGGCTAAAGGAGTCTCCTGAGATCAGCACAGGGACTAGAGATCCTAAAAGGCATTGTTGCTATTCCTAATTCACCATGGGCGAAACAACTGACAGAAGGGTGTGAGGCTGGGATGGCAGATGGAAATTCTCTTGATGGGTTGTACTGCCATGTCAGCCTCATCACGGACGGGTGGAGTAGTCGGCTTCTGCCTCCACGGTGCCTGCGAATCCCTGTAGGATCATTTATTCGGTCTTTGTTTTCTCTAATGAGTAGATGCCATAATTCATGGTAAAACTCTTCCTTAGTACGTAGACCAGATTCTTCTTTCTGTGGCCCAAACTGTTTCCTAAGACTGTAAATTATTCCCTTCCTTCATATATATTGATTTGTAACTTTTACAGATTGTGCTGATGTTCCCCAGAGAGCATTTTCTTCTAGACTCTTTAATTATCAAAGGAGTCCATGGAGGGGTTCCAGAGCATTATCCTGAAGGGCATACACCACATAAAAACCACCAGGAGTGGAAAATGCTACCCAACAGATTATTCTGGGAAATGGAAGAAAAATAATCTCAAAATTCTGGACCCAGTTAGGAGCTTGGCAACTGCACGAGCTGCTCTGCTCCCAAATGTTCAGTAAAGAAAATGCTGAGAGTATGAAAGCCCATGCATGACACAGAAGTTCCCTGCAAACGTTAACTCTTTAACATATACAGCAGTGGTTATGAAGCAGTTACTTCAAAGGAATCATCAAGTAAAATGGTCAAATGTATTAAAAGATTCAGACCAAAACGTTAACAGGCACACAGGTTCTTAAGCCTACAAAAAGGTCTGTTTTTTTCTGGACAGTCAGGATATCCCACAGATTATTCTTCAAAACAAACCTAGATATTGTTGGTACTCACAGTGTTAATACTATAATGTTAAATGGCAATGTCTGGCTATTGTTATTACCAGTTTCTCTCATCCTCACTTTCGATCTCTTAGCTTTCCTTGAAGGCCATCTGAATGGAGCTATGCTCTAATCTCCTACATTATTAACATTTTAAACCAGATTCTTACGCATAATTTTAACAACTCCCTCCAAACTCTTTTTTTTTTTTTTTCACATGCATTCTTCATGAACAGCATTTAAAGCCACTACTGCCATCCTCCAAGCCCACCCTGGGAGCCTTCTCACCTGGAATCTGTGCCTTGATTCCACAAAACCTGTTTTCGCACAAATGTCTCCTCCTTCATTTTTTTCTTAAACCATTAAGCACTATTGGGACTAAGTATCTTTATCTCAATGACACTTTCAACACTTCTTTCTACGGCTGTTCTTTTGCATTACGTGGGAATCTGTGCAGAGCTCTGTATCCTGTACTCTGCTTCCCAGTAAAGTGATTTATTTAGTCATTCATTAACTTCTGTTTCACAGTACAAGCCCAAAACTTTCAAATGTTTCATGAATGATTTAAAAAAAAAAAAAAAAGAAAAAAGGAAAACCCTACCCCCTCCCCAAAGGTATGCATGTGTACTATAGTCATCTTCATGCAAGTTCAGAAAAAAAGAGATGCTGGCACCCGAGACCGACAGGCACAGACCCATGCTCTGCACTCTCCTGCACCTTACAGGAACGTAGTGATGGAGATTATAATTTCTGGTCCTTAATCTCTCTCGCTAGCTCTGAGCACTAATTCCACCGTGGTCCTAACGTTCCCCACCCAACCTTTCCTACACGGAAGCGAAGCGCTATTTCCCACAGGTTGTTCTAGTTCGTGCGAACTGATGTTTGCAGATAAAGGACAGACAGACAAATGACAAGACACACAGGTCTTGCCCAAAGACTCCTGAATTCCATGCAGCCACACATCTGCCTTGTCCAACTCCGCATAACTTTCTTTCTGGTTTAGGGGTGTGTAAGCTGTGGCCTTGGGGGGGATATCTGCTAACGACCCAACTCACGTTTTCATGCTTCATGTGTTTCAGAAGGCGCAGCTCTCGGTAGGCTCGTTTGGCGAAGAGCTCAGACTGAAACGGGCGGTACAATTTCTTAATGGCCACTTTGGTGCCACTTCTTCCATCGAAGGCTGAGCTTTATGGGAAAAGGAAGAGTTTGGTGAGCGCGGACTGAAGCGAGACCGCAAACCCTGCCACCTCGCCGGCGCAGGAGAGCGGCCGCGTCCTGCCCTGCGCTGCCCAGCCCTCAACCTGCGGCCAGCCAGGTGCCTGCCTGGCCTCCCTGTGCCAAGGGAGGAGACCACCTCCCAGAGCACTTTGCCTGCAGCCTCCCGCGTCGAGTTTCATTCCTTTAAAAGGCTGCCAGGCCCTGTGATGAAAAGTAGCCAATTTTCGAAAGCTTTAAAGAGGAACATCTGGGAAGGAAGAAAAAAAAAAAAGCAAAAAGCAAACCAAAAACCAAAAAAAAAAAAAAAAAAAAAAATCCCACAAAACCACCACCGACACAAACCCACACCAGGTGTCCCATCCCAAGGGCCAACACCCCGGGTTTTGGGGACGCTCCCGCCCCGAGGGGGCCGCACCCCGCGGGTCGGGGCCGGTAGCGGCGGGCAGCGCTCCCCGGGCCGGGCCGGGCCGGCGCCCCGGGCTCGGCTTGCTCCGGGGACGAATAACCCGCGTGGGACGGAACGCGGTACGCCTGCCGGCTCCCCCGCGAAGGGCCGGCTTCCCCCGGCGGCACAGCCCGCCTCCCGGCCACCGGCTCGGGAGCGGGCAGGTGGGCGGCGGGGCCGACCCCCCCCCCTCAGCCCCCCGCGGGGCCCGGCAGCACCGGGCGGGGCCAGGCCGGGTCAGGCACAACGACCGGAAAAAGTTGGCAGGGAACAACGCGAGAGAGAAGAGGGCCGGGCCGGGCCGGGCCGCGTCCCCCCGGCCGGGGGCAGAGGCCGCCGCGGGTCCCCTCCGCCGCCCCCGCCCGGGGCCGCTCCGCTCCGCTCACCAGACGGCTCCGTAGGCGCCGGACCCCACCGGCTGCAGGTCCCGGTAGCGGTCCCGCACTTCCCAGAGGGTCTTGGTGATCTCCTGCCGGTAGAAGCCGTTCTTGGGGGAGGACATGGCGCTGCGGCCCCCCGCCGGCACCCGCCGACAAAGAGCCCCCCCTAATAACTCTGCGTTGGTGGCAAGCTCTGTCTGGCAAGAGCACTGCACACAAAAGGCGTTTGTGGCATCAGCCA
>JANHGO010000069.1:29431017-29446572 GCA_024606505.1 Aquila spilogaster
AGCGTGGGCGGAGCGGCACCGCCGTGCCGAACCCGGCAGAAAAAAGGAGAACCCAACCCAGGTGTCCCGCTCCAGGGTGCAGCCCGGGATGGGGACACAAGCGGCTCGGAACGCGTTCCCAACCACGGACGGGCGGACCGCCGCTGCCCCGCCCGGCTCTCCGCGGGACGGGGCCGCCAGGTGTGGGTGGGGCCGCCCCTCCTGAGCGCAGCCCGGCTCGGACGCGGCCGGCGCAGAAAGTTGGCCGGGAGGAGAGCGAAAGCGCCGCGTCCCTCCGACCCCGGGCTGTGCCCCGCCGGGCCGCCATCTCGGCCGCCCCCACCCCTGGAGTGCCCCCTTCCTCCCTCCCGGGGTAAACGCAGCCCGACCCCTTCCCGCTCACCACACGCTTCCGTAGGCGCCGGAGCCCACGGGCTGCAGGTCACGGTAGCGGTCCCGCACTTCCCAGAGGGTTTTGGTGATCTCCTGCCGGTAGAAGCCGTTCTTAGGGGAGGACATAGCGCGCGGCCCCTGCCGCCACCTCCAACAAAGAGCCCGGGGGGAGCGCCGGGCCGGGCTGAACGAGCCGAGGGGCCGGGCTTGGCCGCGCTCGCTCCCTCCCTCCCGCCCGGCCCTGCCCCGCCCCGCTCTGCTCTGCCCCGCTCTGCTCCCTGCCCCGCTCCCCCGGCAGCGCCGTGCTGCGCTGGGGGCACCACCTGGCGCAGGGCTCTGCCCTCTCCTGACTGCGGGAGGAGACGCGTGCCCCCGGCGGGCTGTCCGCACGGAAGGGCGATGTCCCGGCAGGTGGTGGGCACGTGGCAGCGCTGCTGCGGGGGCTTTCCCTCACAGCGCCGTGTCCGCTCTCCCGGCGGCTCAGCGCCTGCAGCGCTTCTGCTTTCCGCCCCTCTCCCACAGCAGCGCGGCCAGGGCCGTACCGCTGCCCGCGTGGGCGCCGAGGGCAGCTCCCTCCCAGCGCCGCACGGCGGGGCGAGAGGCCCAGCGACCCGAGCTGCAGCCGTGGCCGCTCGGCCGCATAGAACCGCCAAGGTTGGAAAAGACCTACAAGAGCAGCCAGTCCAACCGTCCACCTATCACCTATAGCTCTCGCTAAACAGTGTCTCTCAGCTCAGCTCACCCAGCGTCTGTGCTCGCTGTGGCCGTAGAGAAAGACGTATGAGGCTTCTGCTGCACCTGGACACGCTCAAACTCCATCTGTTCCTGATGACATGCTTGCGTGCTGCCTTGTGTTTGTGGATCTGGTGGGTGACGTGTATTTTATTGTTCCGCAAAGCTGAAGATGCTTCCCCAGTTCCATGAAATCAGCCTTGGCGGGGGCAGCTGGAACATGGAGGTGGGAGTGGGAGCTGACAGCAGCGTGGCTGGCTGGCTGTGTGGTGAGACCAGGGCTCCCTGCAGGCCCAGTGTGTCATGCTGAGTATTGTGCTGGGGTAAACTGAGAATCCTTGCTATGGAGCTGAGCGCAAGTACACCCCAGCCTTCGTCTGGGTGCATGCACACCATGGGCTTGTTCAGCCTGGAGAAGAGAAGGCTCCGGGGTAACCTCATTGCAGCCTTCCAGTACTTGAAGGAGCACATAAACAGGAGAAGGAATGACATTTTATGTGCTCCGATAGTGATAGGACAAGGGGGAATGGCTTTAAACTACAAGAGGAAAAATTTAGGTTAGATGTCAGAAGGAAATGCTTCACTCAGAGAATGGTGAGGCACTGGCACAGCTGCCCAGAGAAGCTGTGGTGCCCCATCCCTGGACGCACTCAGGGCCAGGCTGGATGGGACCTGGGTGGCTGAGCTGGTGGGTGACAGCCCGCCCACGGCAGGGGCTTGGCACTAGATGGTATTTAAGGTCCCCTCCAACCCAAGCCATTCTGTGGTTCTATGGCGTGGCTCTTGCAGTCTGGACTCCTGTGTCAGTGCTTTGCATGTGGTAAGATGCAGCTGATTTCTACACTGAAGTGTTCAGGGATATGAAGTAAAAAATAGAAATGGAAAGAGGAAGAAATGAGAATTACAGGCAGCAGAGAAAAACTGCTTTTAGTTATAATCTTAGAGGCCACTGAAATACTGTACTGCATCATATGGTATCCTGCTGGTAAGCTGGAGCAGAGAAATGCACGGTAGCTGTGACAAGCAGTGAGTGCTGCAGTCATTAGGACACAAGCAGCGGCGCCAGCAGCAGCAGCCCTGGGCAGTGACAGGGACAGCAGCAGTGTGGGGGCAGTCCTGCTGCCGGGCTGGGACTGTGCAACCACTGCTTCCTGCAGCTCTGCGTGCGCAGGGGTGTCTGCAGGCAGGACGCAGTGGATAAGCAAGTGGTCTGTGCATCTCTGAAGTGGTATGAAGTGGTTCAAATGGCCGCTTAAAACCTCCATGGTGCTGTATTTCCATAGCAAATAGGCCTGGTCAGCACGTGTAAGGCAAAGACCTGCTTTAAAATATGTTCTATGTTTTCTCTGTGCATATATAACTAGAGTTCTTGCCCTTTGTTTGATCTGACTTCAGCCCTGAGCAATGTTGCTGAGGTTAGGTAATTCAAGCTTGCTGTCGCTAGAGTTCGGTTGTGGCTTATCCAGACAGGGGCGATCTGGCCTTGTTGTGTGTCACTGCTCAGTTCTGGCGAGCAGCCATGCCTGCCTCCTTCCACTGTTGACGTGTCAGGTACAAATACATCCTTCCACCACACAGGTGTTCTCCAGTGCTGCTCTCTGCTGATAGGTGACCCACTTGGCTTAGCTGTGTTAGTGAGAAGGGAAAGCAGCCTTCTGACACTTGGCAGGTTGTGCTGGGCTTGTGTGAGTTAGGTCAGTGGTACACATTTGTTTTTCCAGTCATCCATCCCAGCAGTGTTTTCTTGTTTGTTTATTAAATTTCCGACATCGCTTTTTTTGCAGTGTTTGGCATTCAGATGATGGCTGGGTACAGTATGGGCCAGGCAAGAGCTAAATAGCAGTACCTCTTGCTGGGTTCTGAGCCTGTCCACTATTTAACATCTAATAGCTTGGATCCATCCAGCTGACAGATCTTACAGCAGAGCAGGTCTTGGTGACCTGCTAGGCTTGGTTGGATGTAGTATATGGTATTTTCCCAA
The DNA here is from genome assembly GCA_024606505.1 of Aquila spilogaster. Lineage (NCBI taxonomy): Eukaryota > Metazoa > Chordata > Aves > Accipitriformes > Accipitridae > Aquila > Aquila spilogaster. Next base: position 29,434,103 of record JANHGO010000069.1, read on the forward strand.
AGACAATCTGTTGCGATCACACTAGTATGATGCTACAGCCATGTCTTATCCTAGGCAGCGTGTGCTGGGCAGGGCTAATTGAAAAGGGAATGTTATCAGATGTTTCTGCTTTTGGCATGCATTTACTGTAAAGATTATGGAACAAAAGGAGACCTTCCTCAGACATTGTGAATAAAAGGCAATAAATAAATTTATGATGCAGAACCCACACTTAATGCCCAACCTGTAAGGGGAACGTTGGGAAGATTGTTACTGAGAAGAAACATTTGTTTTGTTGTTTGTTTTTTTTTTTAAGGGAACCACCTTTCAGTTGCCATCAGCTGCAAAACATGTGTGGTAAATAGGATGTGTGCATTAGCCTTTATGAGCTCTCCAAGGACTGATAACTCAGTTCACACTCCAGACTGGACTTGAGACTTTGGTGCTGGAGAAACAGCCCTGTGAGAGAGCAGTGGAGAAGCTAACCGTGTCTTCCTGGGGAGTTCTGCAGAGGAAGAGCAGTTACAGAGCCTGGTGAGAGAGTTGCATGGTAACTGCTCAGGACAAACTATTAATGGTGACAAAGTGGCACAGCGTAGTTTGTCAGGACAGAAAAGTATGGGCTGACCGCCAGTCCTCTTTCTATCACCACCTTCAAAAAGTGGTCTGATCTTCTCTATTTATATATGTTGCTGTGGAGGAAGCAAACTGATTTCATTTATTGCAAGCAGAAATAAAGCTGAAACAAAAATGTCAGTTTTCTTCTGACAGTATTCCTCTGCTATTGTGTCCACACCCTTCCCTCGTGGAGCTGTTGCCAAGTGTTTTGCAACCATTCGGTGGTTGTTTCTCTGATCTCTGAGCAGGGTACTTGAATTCCTCTCTTTGTGACACCGAGGAGAGCTGGGGGCTCAGCCGCACGGTGAGAGTGCTCTACAGTGAGCCAATAGGAATAATAATGTGTCTAGGTGAATGTAATCTATCTAGGTGTTTTTTATTTTTATTTTTATTTTCTTCGGTTAGGCATTTCATTTGTTCAAGACGTTGTGCGAGGTGTTACAACGGTGTTTACTGCCCCATTTATCCCTGTGTGCTGGAGGTGGGATGGAAGAAGCAAAGCCAGGTGTAGAGATAGCAGACAGGTATGTATAGAACATCTGCTTGTCACACTGTCACGACTCTGTCCTCAGCTCCTGCCTAAAGGCTCTCTTCTTACTGATTCCTGCAATAAACTGATGTGTGGGGAGTCTGGGTTTGTGTCTGAGTTTGGGGGGTTAGGTTTGAGGAGGAAGCAGTGGTGTTTTTGAACTATCACAGATTATCAGCCTGACACCTTATTGTGCGGAGGAAAAGTTACTCTTGAAGAGTTTTCCATCTCTGATGCAAAAATCATACAAAAGGGACACTAATGGATATAGCTGAAAGCTTAACCCATTTGTCACTACATAGTTGTGCGTATCACCTGTTTGTATCACCTGAAACTTAGTGCTACTCTTACCTGTGTTTTCCGTCAGCCTTAACGTTGAGTTTATTTGTTGCATTGCCATTTCAGCCTGATGAGAAGACTGGACAGGACAGGGGTATGTTGTGTAGTTTTTGCAGAGTGAAACATGGCTGGGATTTGTTTTTGATTTGAGCGTTTGGGCTTTATAACAAAGTGAGTATGAAATACAAATGTATTATCTTAGTGTTAATCTACAGGATGTTATTCTACGAGGGGCAAAGTATGGCTCAGTGGAGGTTGCCAGTTGTGGCAGGTGTAATGTATATTTATCTCACGACTGCCACTAAGATTCATTATTTACTGCATTTGCTATCCTTTGTGGTCAATCTGGAACCTAAAAGGAGCAGCTAAAACCTCTGTACAGCTGCACATGTTAATTGGTGGCAATAATTGAAGCTGAGGGACTATGCGAGTGCAAAATGAAGCATCTGTATGCATGCAGGATTGAAGCCTAATTGAACAGCTTCGCTCATTATGTAGAAATTTTCTGTATAATGGATTGGTTAGAAGATCAGCATTAGTATAGGAAGCTCACAAGATATCCCCCCCTTAACTTAGACCCTTTTATGCATATTAGCTCTGTATTTTATACAGCAGCAGCAAGGTCAATGACAGCTACATTGGTGCAGCTTTCTGACCCTCTTAATACTAGTCACATAAAATCCTCGTGCTTTTGTCTTTGTCTACTTACATGGGTCCCATTTAGTAATGCACATACCACTCAGAACTGAAAACCAATCAATGTCAGACTGATAAATGAATGCCACTTGGTAGGCATGCTTTGCAAGAGAGTGCTGAGTTCCTTGCTAACCAGCTTCAGGGAGCTGCACTGTATCTGCAGACACTGGCAGCGTGGTTCGTATGTGAGAGGAATAAGCTGCTCCTTCAAAGGGGAGCAGAGTTACTGCCATTAGTTCTTTCCCAATGAGACTGATCTTGTTTTGCTTGAATTTTTTTCTGCTACTAATAAAAGAGACAATTTTATCCAACTTGCAGTGCATTTCTCTTTTAGCAAGAGCTAAATCTTTCGCACTGCTCACCCATCATGGATTCCTGAGCCAATCCAGCAATTACTGACGTAGCTAAGGCTGCTAGTTAAGTAGTTTGTCACTGCTTTTGAACAGTGTAATTTTTAATAGATTCATCTCTGAGCAGGTTGTGAGTGTTGGAGAGGTGGATGTCTGCATGCTTTTTATTATCCAGGAGCACATGTGACAGGAAGAAGGAAGGAAGTGGCTTTTGTATTGACTGCTCCCCACCTCTGCCAAATGTATTTTTTTGCCAATATTCTGTCCTTGAAACAGCTGTCCTGCCATTCCTGGGGTGAGTGCTCACTCTCTGCGTCTGACCTTGCAGTGAACTGAACCACCTCTTCTTTTCCTTTCTTCTTCTGTGCCAAATAAAAACATACTAAGAGCATTAGTGGGAATTCTGCAACAATGCTGTCTAATTGATAGGTGTTGACCTGCTGTTGCATGATATTGGTTACCTAGTTTTCTATTTGACTTTTTTTCTGTAAGTTCCTAAAGCAGTAATCCTGCTGTTTTGTAGTTTTGGCCACAAATACTGGGAGGAGGAAATTGTGTATTATGGCAAGTGATAGCCTGTTAGGCTGTGCTGTTCCCCCTAACCCATCCCGTTTTTCTTTCAGCGCATTTGTAAATTAGAGATGCTGCTGAGGTAGCTTGAAAATGAAGATGCAGATTTTAAAAGACATGTAGCCTATACTTGAGCATGTCAAAAGATTGAGCTGGATGACTTGTTTTCCTTTTGCAAGATCTTTTACTTCCAATGACAAAATTACTAGACTTGGAGTTGCACTTAACACTGATTAGAGTGAGGTAATAAACAGTAGAGGTAATTTCAATTTAGTAGGTAGTGAGATAACAAGCTCTAGTGACTGAAAGCCAAAATTAGGTAAATTTAGATTAGAAGTAAATTGCTAACAATGACAGTAATTAACCAGTGAGAGCCCTCAGAGGGTTGTGATGTTTTCCTTCGGTGGAAATGTGAGTAGCTGAGGCGCAGCTGTGTTGTTTAGATGTGTTTTACTGAGAATTAATTCTGTGCTTTACGGGTCAGGGATAACGAGTACCATCCATTACAAGCAGCACCAAAGGCAAGTCCTGCCTGACCAACCTTGTGGCCTTCTATGATGGCATAACTGCATCAGTGGACAAGGGAAGAACCACTGATGTCATCCATCTGGACTTCAGTAAGGCCTCTGACACAGTAGCCCACAACATCGTTCTCTCCAAATTGGAAAGATACGGATTTGGTGGGTTGTCTATTTGATGAATGAGGAACTGGTTTGCAAGATCATACCCAGAGACTGGTGATCAGTAGTTAAAGGACTGGCTGGGTATCATTGATGAGTAGTTTCCCTCCGGTACTGATGCTCTTTAAGATCTTCATGAACAACACCGAGATTGAGTGAACCCTCAGCAAGTTTGTGGATGACACTGAGCTGTGGTGCAGTCAACATGCTTGAGGGACAGAGTGCCCGAGAGACCTAAACAGGCTCGAGCAGTGGGCCTGGATGAACCTCATGAAGTTCAGTAAATCCAAGTGCAAGGTCTTGCACCTGAATTATGATAACCCCCACTATCAATACAAGCTTGGGGGTGGAAGGATAGAGAGCACAGCCCTGCTGTAAAGAACCTGGGGGATGGAAAGCTGGACATGAGCCAGCAATGTGTCCTCACAGCCCAGAAAGCCAACTGTATCTTTGGCTGCATCAAAAGAAGCGTGGCCAGCAGAGCAAGCGAGGTGATCCTGTGCTGGTGAGACCTCACCTGGAGTACTGCATCCAGATGTGGAGTTCTCAGTAGAGGAAGGACATGGAGCTGTTGGAGCATGCTCAGAGAAGGGCCGCAAAAATGATTCAAGGGATGGATCACCTCCCTTATGAGGACAGGCTGAGAGAGCCGGGGCTGTTCAGCCTGGAGAAGGCAGGGACCTTGGACTAGGCAGCCTTTGAAGGTCCCTTTCAACTTTCAGTGATTTATGATCATTTATTGTGGACAACCTAGGGCACTTTCTGCAAATGGACATGCAATATATGGAGAACATACAAAAGCATGCTTATAATAAAAGTGGTGTCAGGAGACTGAAAAAACCCCACAGTTAAAAAAGCTCCGCAGTTAAAATCTGGGCCATGTAAACAATTCCTTTATTAAACACTTCTTATCAAAAAAAAAAAGCCAAAATGAAATCCTTAGTTTTATTTTTACATGCTCTTTGCATTTAGTTCTAAGTGATCTTATAGCTGTGAAAGACCCTAATAGAGATGTTTACCGCTCTTTTCCTGCTTCTGTTGGTGGACAGATGTTTTTTTCCATCTGTGTTCAGATGATAAGCATTATTAGTACTAAGCCCTCCATGTTTCGGTCTCACTAGGGTACTGCCTTTCCAATTACCCTGTCCTGCTGTTGTAAACTGATAAACTTACCACATCGCATTCCTGCATTTCCACTAGGGAGTCTGTTACCTGTTCTAGGAAAAATAGGTTAATTAGTGGCTTTTGAGGTCAAAGAAATGGCCTTGATTTGGGAAATGGAGGAAAAAACTGTCTTTCAAACGACCATTTTTCTTGACATTACAATGAGATAATGATTTATGAGTTTTGACAGTACTTCATTAAAAATAGCCGAGCTCCTGTTATCCATTACTGTCACCTCTGATTAGTTTGCACGTGGCTATGACTGTATGCTTCCTACATAATTTATCTCCTAGAAAAAAAATCACATCTGTGAATGGAAAATAGAATATAATTTTGTTTGGTATTTTAACTTCCCGGTTAAGGAAGACTCAGAGTTGCCAGGAGAACAAATTTTGGAAGCGATAAAAAAACTTCGTGTCTTCCTACTTAACTAGATATGAGAAGCAGAGATTGTCTGCTGTTTGCCTACCGTGAAGTTTTACACATTCTTTTGAAACATTTGGTGCTGGCCACCCCCATAGCTAGGAAACCACATTCAACAGATGATGGGACAAATCCCACACTAAATTCATTATCGTTTGATGCAGAGGGTTTTCATGAAACTTACTGCATCCTTGCCCTTCCAGCTGGAAAACAGTTGCAGACCAGGCGAGCAAGCTCAGCATGAGATTTCAGAGAAAATAAAGCACTGAACTGTTTTTCTGTTAAGTGGTAAACAAGTAAATGAAAACACATATGTGCAAGACATGCCTGAGTTATGATTTTCACTAGGTAGCCAGACAAATCATTTAAGGATTTATAACCTTTTCACCTATGTTAGTGTGAAATTCAGATGATTGCTGAACAACCATTACAGGCCTCATGCAGCTCCAAAGGGTGGCACTGTAATGACAGCCAGACACCAATTCAGAGGACTCTCAATAAATCCATGCAAATATGCATTGAAGAAAGCTGAATACAAATTGCTGCATTCCACTGAATGTAAGTATTAGATAATTGGCAAACATTGACAGAAGTCATAGAATCATAGAACGGCTTGGGTTGGAAGGGACCCCAAGGATCATCAAGTTCTAACCCCCCTACCTCAGGCAGGGCTGCCAGCCTCTAGGGCACATCCTAGATCAGACTGCCCAGGGCCCATCCAACCTGGCCTTGAACACCTCCAGGGACAGGGCATCCACAGCCTCTCTGGGCAGCCTGTTCCAGCACCTCACCACTCTCTATGTACAGAACTTCCCCCTGACATCTAATCTAAACCTCCCTTCCTTTAGTTTAAAACCATTCCCCCTTGTCCTATTACTATCTACCATGTAAAGCACAAATAAGGAGCAAGTTTTTTAGGTGGAATGATGATTTCTATTTCTCGAAGAAGACAAAAGTACTATATCAAGTGTCTTTGAAAAATAAAAGTTCTTGAACTTGATTTTTTCTATCTGTTTATTAAGAAAAATCTTTTTACATAGAAAAGATACAGAGAAAGGTAAACAAATGCAGTAGAATTCATTATCTCATGTAATAGCTGTACAACTGGATCTTAATGACAACAGTTGAAGAAAACCTAAGTAATATAAAAAGCCACCTCCAAAATGAGACTTTGACAGTGAGAACGAGACACGGAAAGGAACACTGAGAAGTTTGTGCAACCAAGTTTGCTAGTACGTGAGAAAGGCACAGCCATTAAATCACAAGAGGCCTTATGCCAAAGGATATTCCTGTCTTAGTATTATGCCTTCCATTGGGAAAGGAGATAATACATTAAATTATTTAATGCAACTCAGTATGTAGTCTGCCCTGCAATTTATTATGTATGTTTCAATTTTCCAAGCTGGAAAGCCTTTCAAATTTCGCTTGAAAAGAGAATCTGTCAAGATGACTACTTTGTTTTTCACAAATCTGCAGTCTATTCTTAAATCTTGTCTTCCCTTGTCTTCCAGTGGCAATTTGTAGACTTATTTTCTCACAGACCAATTGAAGGAAAATACGATAATGAGGAATATAGAGTTCCAAGTGTTGAACTGGACTGAGTATTCTTGCACTTTGATCTGTGACAGCCTTGGCTGACGTTTGCAGGAAACCACAGAAACGTGCTGGGTGCCTTCAGGGCACCCTCCTGTAAACTGTGCAAGACCAGCAGCCCTCCACCACGTGGTTAGGAGCACCATCAGGAATTACAGTGGTCTCACAAACTGGCACTGTGCAGATTAAAGATACGTGTAAGGAAAATAACGAGGACAGACACTTCAATGGCGACAGAAGACAAAGATTTATTTTTTACTGACTTCCAACTGGTGCTAGATCACTTGAGAGACATCTAGTCAATGTCACACCACCACAGATAGGACTATGTGTGCATGTTCTGTCTATCTCGCTACCACACCCTCTCTTCATAAAGGCACTAACTATAAATAAAATGAAAACAGACAGTTAAAATTAGGTTAATGCCAGAAAAAAAAAAAAGAAAGGATTGCTTGTGTGGAATTCTATGTTAATGTTTGTATACATTCATGCGTTAAATGTACCACTTGAAAATTAACTTAAAACATCACCTTCATTTTGGCAATACGACTGATAAAATGAAACATGCAGAAAACACCGGTAAACAGAACTCAGTGCATAATTTTGTCAGAACAGAGCAGTTCTGTATCACCCTTCATGAACTGGGAATACATTCATATTACAAGGTAAGAAAACCTTGAAACGGACAACATCTGGCTTCTGTATAACGTATCTGCTTTTCCACATCATCTCCAATATCTTTGGATAGTGAAATCTACGTTTGAACACAGGTTACATTGTAAGGTTATATTTTAACAGTCCTCATAGTGCTGCAAGGCAAACCACAGCTGCCGGTATTCACTGTTCTATTTCCAGGCTATCCATTTTCAGGTCGGGTGGTTTAAAGCTCATCACTTCTTCGTAGGTAAGTTCTGCAGAGAGGGGGTATATGAGAGAGAGAAGAATTTTGTAATTTTCTCTGATTTCTCTTTTAAAGAAAAATATTCCAGACAGAACTGTTAAATGCATGTGCGTGACTTGTAGCCCGTATTTCCAGCCTCATTAGAGTCTACCTAGATCGAAACTCAGACTGCATTCACTAGGAGTCCTTGTGCTAACTTGGATACATTATTGTATTATTGTAAAACGTGTCTGTCCTCTTCACCTAATTACCAAAACACACTGGCCCTGAAATGGAACCATCAGTTACGCTGCCAGATGACCTGACAAAATGACATAATAAAAGACAAAATGTAATGCAAACTGGAGACTTTAAAAGCAACCAAACAGGTTTTAAGATGTGCACTTTTTACCACAAAGAATGTTCTTTACTATCTTTCAGTCAATCGCCTCCAACATAAATCATCTGCAACTCTGCACTAATGCCGTTGTATCCAGGTGGTTTAGGTTTTTTGTATTTCATTGTGATTAACTTAAAGATCCTCTGACAAAATGTTCTTTTTCTGTCTTACAAGCATGCAGCAGTTCTACTTTCATCAAGACAGGCTTAACTAGAAACACAGACTCACTGCTATTTTATGCTGCTTTAAGAAGAGCCCTTCATCTTTTCATGCTGACATCATATTTTGTGCCTTGCACAGCAATGATACATAGCATCAGTGGCCTCCTCCTATGGATTTTCTCAAGTTAGATACTGTATTTTAAGGACCAAATCCAGTCCATACAGAAATAAATGGCCAACTAAGTGCCACTTCAGGATCTGACAGCTAATAAACATAAAAGTGGACCTAGCACTACTATAAGAAGGGTGTACAAATCCTACAGCTGGGTCTTGGCTACACCTCAGTTGTGCAGCATGCTGTAGCAGAGCACATCCGATGACCAGTGTGCCAGCTTTGCTAACAATTGAAGGATTCCCCTGGAAGAAATTCCACATACAGAGCCCTGAGGCTGAAGGATTTGTTGGGTGACTCAGTGCTCCATCTGCAGAATTTAAAGAGCACCTGGTCCCAGGCAGGTATGTCAGAGAGCTGCTGGCTGAAGTCAGTAAGGCACTGCCCTCACAGATCAGGTGCCTGGGACTGCATTATAAATTATCCTGCTGGCTGCGCACTGCATGCTTATGAAGCTCTTTTCTCTGTTCTCCTGTCAGCTACTTAGCTGAAAGTACAGATGTTATGCTGAGATATGTGGAACTGGAGCAGCAGTGAAGGACCGATAGTGCGTAGCATCCAACTCTGAATGGCATACTCTTGGCCTCTGCATTTTGAAATACCTTCTAACTGATTAAACATGTCAGAAGAAAATCTATGAGCTGGGCTGCAAACCCCAGCTGTGCAACAGAGGTCAAGGAAACTCCTAAGTGCCTAACGTGTAACACAAAGTGTCTGAAATCTCATTTTACTTCGGCTGCTCAGTGCCCCTTGGGATCAAGCACCACTTTCAATTTGAACAAAAAAGAGGAGAAATACGGCACTGATGTCTGGAGAAAAATGGGTCAATATTTCATTAACAATTCAAACATTTTATGCAAATTGTGACCTTTAATGTCACCTTATTAAATGTGGCCCACATGGTACTTGAAAATATTTACTTTCCCAAGCTAAAAATGTGGCCAGGAAGAAGAGCTGCACATTCCATGCCAGTATAGTTTTACAATTGTTTTTTTCCTGTATAAAGAAGGAATTTCACCAAAGCACAGCAATGAAAAAAATATGGTACTGCTGTAGGATATCGTGCCCTTCCTAGGAATTCACCTCCACTCCATCAGTCCAGAGAGAGTCAGGCTAAGACTGTTCTGGAAGTTATTTTAACAAAGTTTCATCACAAACAGAAATCAGCTTTATGAATCGGAAACTGTTACGCTTTCCTGTTAAGGACTCTTCAGCGGAACAAGCGGCAGAAAACAAATCATCCATTGGTACCTATGAAAGCAAACTGAACACACCTCCTCACTGCCAGATTTGGCATAACAGAGCATGGGAAAGAAACAACCGATGCCATACAATCTTCTTTTCCTACCGACCCACCAGTATTCTAGAAAGCCTCTTCAGGACTCTGGGTGGCTCCTTTATTGTAGAGAGACCCATAACTCATTTCCTATCTTTCTCTGAGGCTTATTTGCTGTCTACTGCTCTCCTCCTCAATGCCCAGGATAGATTGTGGCACAAAACACAGAAAGTCAGTGCAGGGACATGTGGAAGGTATGGGAGGTCAGTAATTTTCACCATAAACCTAGCTACTATGCTAATATATTTTATCAAACTTTTCTGGAGTAAAAGTTATAGAATATATACATAGAAATAGAAAAGTGTTTTATAGATTACATACCTAATCTTAAGCCAAGGAGAGGGCTTTATTAACAAACAGGAAGAATTAGTTTTCTAGAATATTTCTCAATTTAAAATGTTGAGTAAGGATGCTGTAGCATAATATATCCTCATCAGATGATGATGAAATTGGACTGTACTTTTAAGTATACTTGCAAACTTAGTGTTTAGCCACATTATTTCCATGACACCGTACTGCAATATGATCATGATGCAAGTGTGGAATTAACTAACGAAAAAACATTGTTGCAGTCTTTTTCAAGGATGGGTTTGGGGTTTTGTCACTCCAAAGTAAAATCATCAACTCACACCTCAAACAGGATCAATAGCACGCTTTATCTATTCCCAATTAGTTGACTATATCAAGAAGGATTAGCAAAATACACGTGTACATAGCAATTTTTCATTTCTGGTTCTAAAGAAAGCGAGGCCAGAATCCCAAATAGTGTCAGTTGCCCTAAGACTGTTACTTTAGCTGAGGATCGGGCCTAGAAGATTAAAATGAGTGGTTACACGGTAACTAGTGTTAGCTCTTAGTTAAGATTAAACTTGCTATAGGAAACCTAGTCAGGAGTTGTTAGAGGAATAATGGGGGCAGGGAGCAAAATCCAGGGAGAAACTACAGCCTTTCCACCCCTCTGCTCAACACACGCACTGACCTTGCATCCCTAAAGTTTAAGAGTTAAAACTGCTCTGGTCAGAAACTGAGCAAAACCGTTACTGAAGTCAGGTTTTGTTCTGCTGACTACATTAACTCCTGTGTGCGGTTGTCTGTTACCTTTCCATTCCTCTATGGTTCGCTCTTTATTCTCTATTGACTCATCATAGAGCTCAGCCTCAGGTTCATCATCCGGATCGTGGTACTGTACAAAGTATGGATGTGCAAGCGCTGCCGAGGCAGTAATTCTTTTATCGCTGTCCAATATAAGCATCTTCTCAAGAAGGTCTACAGCTATTGGAAAAAGAGAAACCAGGATCAAAACCAGAAGGGACCGTCTAGAAGTAAGAGAGAAGGCAGCTGTTTACGCACCTTCTGCTCTCACCTTATACTCATTTAACACTACTGGAAAAAAAAACACACTAAATTTAAGCAATATAACAAACAATTTTTGAAGAGTTTATACTGTGAATAGAGCTTTCATAGCTGGAAGAAGCTTCCGGTTTGCTTGTGGTATGCACAACAGTTCGTGATAATCTATTAAAAACCTGGTTCACCTCTTCAGACATTCTTGACTTAAAGTTAATATCCCATGTTGTGCATCTGACGCTTAACATGGTCCCATCAGACAAAAACTCCAAGAGAACTTTACAAGACCTAACATCAAGTAAATGGGTTTAAAGACAACAGCTGCAGGTTATTAGAAACGAGAGAGATCTGTAAGTCTGAAATTGGCTTTATATGGACAGTTTACCACAAGTTTATAAAATGATTGTTACTGCTTTCATATAAGTACTGTCATTGATCTCCCTTTATAATATCAGTATGTACTCATGGAACACACACAGACAGACTCCATTTTTGGTAAGAAAGCATTCACAACTACTTACATTTGTAAAAATAAAAGTGTCTTTCAACAAATAGAAAGAAATCACATCTTAACTCAAAATATTTCCCTCTATACAGCTCTTTAAAGTACATTTGATGGAACAGGCCAGGAAGTGTAGTAAGATGTTTCACGTGACTCAGGCATCTTCTTTGCCACATCACAATAAATGGTTCCTAGAAAAATCTCTTCTGCACAGGCAGATCCAATTGATTAAACACAGTAACAGTTGTGCCAGATCAGACCAACGGCCAGCCTAGCCCAGTATCCCGTGTCCAACAATGGTTCATAAGTTCTTAGGAAATAATACTCAAAAGGGGCATTCAAAGAGCTCTATTTCCTGGTATATTCTCATCCTTACCGGCAATTTACAGTCCTGGCCTTCCCAAGCCAGAAGTGATGCCTCTAGTCCAGATCCTGTGACATTTCTGATTTACCCCTGCTATATATAGCTTGCTTTTGCTTTTCACCCACAGACTTTTCCATTAGGAGTTTCCTGTAATCTCCACCAAAAACAAAAGACTTGGGCTTCACAAAGGAAAAAGTTTCAGGACAAAAGGTTAAACAATTATCACATGGGATCACATAGCAAAGGAAATCTTTGGTTCATACGTTAGAGAGACATTTAAGCTGTATCACTCTGACTTTCTTACCTAATGGATTGGCACCACGAAATACTGCTTTCAAATCCTGTTGAGGCATATGTGGAAGAGATT
>JANHGO010000069.1:29446672-29472068 GCA_024606505.1 Aquila spilogaster
ACCTTTCCATTCTTCTATGGTTCGCTCTTTATTCTCTATTGACTCATCATAGAGCTCGGCCTCAGGTTCGTCATCGGGATCGTGGTACTGTACAAAGTACGGATGTGCAAGCGCTGCCGACGCAGTAATTCTTTTATCGCTGTCCAATATCAGCATCTTCTCAAGAAGGTCTACCGCTGTGGGGAAAAGAGAAACTAGGATCAAAACTGGAAGGGACAATCTATAAGTGAAAGAGAAGGCAACTGTTTACATGCAATCTGCTCTCACCTTACACTCATTTAACATTATTGGTAAAAAAAAAACAACACAAAATTTAAGCAATATAACAAACAATTCTTGAAGATTTTACACTGAGTAGAACTTTCATAGTTGGAAGAAGCTTCTGGTTTGTTTGTGGTGCGTGCATTGGTTCATGATAATCTATCCGAAATCTGGTTCACCTCTTCAGACATTCACAGCCTTGACTGTGACATCACCTGCATGCTTCATGTTAAACACCGTGTTGTGCACCTGGTGCTTAACATGGCCCCATCAGACAAAAACTCCAAAAGAACTTTACAAGACCTACCACCGAGTAAATGGGTTTAAAAGCAACAGCTGTAGATTATTAGAAATGAGAGAGATCTTTAAGTCTGAAACTGGCTTTCCATGGATAGTTTACCACAGATTATTATATAAAATGATCGTTACTGCCTTCACATAAGTACTGTCATCAAGGTCTCTTTATCGTATCAGCACATAGCGTGTACTCATGGAACACATGCAAACAGATTCCATTTTCAGTAAGCATTCATGACTAATTATATTTGTAAAAATAAAATTGTATTTCAACAAATATAAATAATCCACATCTTAACTATCTTAACTCAAAATATTTCCCTCTATACAACTCTTGAATGTGCACTACATGAAACAAACTAAGGAAGTGTAGCAATTTCAAGTGACTCGAGCATCTTCTTTGCCATGTCACAATAAATGATTCAGAGAAAAATCTCTTTTGCACAGGCAGATCCAATTGGTTAAACACAATAACAGCTGTGCCAAATCAGACCAACAGCCAGTCTAGCCCAGTATCCTGTGTCCAACAATGGCTCATAAATTCTTAGGAAATAATACTCAAAAGGAGCATTCAAACAGCTCTGTTTCCTGGTGTATTCTCCTCCTTGCCAGCAATTCACAGCTCCTGGCCTTCCTGAGCCAGAAGTGATGCCTCTAGTCCAGATCCTGTGACTTTTTTCTTTACCCCTGCTATGTATAGCTTGCTTTTGCTCTTCACCCACAGACTGTTTTCACCCACCGACTTTTCCATTAGGAGGTTCCAGTAATCTCCACCAAAAACAAAAGATTTGGGCTTCACATACGAAAAGCAGTCTGAAAGGTTAAACAGTGCTCTCTTCACAGCGCCAATTATCACGAGGGAACACACAGCAAAGGAGATCTTTGGTTCAAGTGTTAGTGAGAGATTTAAGCTGTGTCACTTTGACTTTCTTACCTAGTGGATTGGCACCACGAAACACCACTTTCAAATCCTGTTGAGGCATATGTGGAAGAGATTCAATGTACTTTCTTGCCTAGGAATAGATCAACATGCATACCACATGCGCAGAGGTTACATTTTGCCCAATAGTAACAGTATCAGCTCTAAAAAAATCAAATACTCATTGTATTTCTTACACATGGGAAACCTTCTGAACAGTCTATGATTATAAGGCAAGAGACTTTGAAACAGGTGTACATTTCTGTAGGGGTAATATGTTAGCACTTACGTCCTCACCTGTGCAAAATGGTTCATTGATGTGTATCCCCAGGAAACACATGTATGGAGCTTCCAACCAGAAATCACCCCCTAAATAATCTTTCAGTTACCCTCAGCAAAGTGGCATCATGCAATCTGCTTCCTTTCCTTCTCTCTCTCCTTGGGTGAGCAGTAGTTTCACTAACCAAAGAACAACGCCTGATTCACCTAGGGTTTGGATCTTCAGATGTTTAACAGAATTTACAGCTTGCCTTGTCTCCATGGCTGTGAAAGGCTCATCCAAACTCCACTAGGAAGGCCTACACTCATATCTGACCCACAGACATTGGTGTGAAGAATGACACCACATGATCCAAAGGCAGGGCTGAGCAGATAAATAAATGTTATTCAGTGAGGAGGCTGAAGGCTGATCATAAAGGCTATAGACACAACCAGGGGTTCTGAAAACACAGCAGCTAAAGAGGCAAGTTTGTTTCCTACCCAAACTGGCAGAAAACATGTCCTGGTGCTTGGGGTCCCCATGTGCAGGACGCTGCACTTTCCCTTGTTGAACTTGAGGTTACTCTGACACATAATCTGTGCAGTCCTACAGCCACATTTAGGAAACAGATGCTGTTCCCTACCTTTCTCTGCCATCTTGGTTTCTGAAGCTATTATGAATTGATATAAAGATATTTTAAATCATTACATTACATAGCACAGTCTCTTTTTAAATGGTATCCTAATTTATTCCTTTAATTTTTTCCCCTGGTGTTTTGAAGATATAAGCACATTCTATTATAATTCTAGACTACCATAAGTGACATTTCAGAATCTTAATCAGGTTCCCATCCTAATGGAAGTAAAACTTCATGATTTATGTCTCCAACATATTAAAATGATATTAGCATTTTCCCTTTTTGCTGTAGGAGCTGACAGCGAGGCTTTCTTTTCCAGCAGCTGTAGCCAGTCGTGCACAGAATGATGTTTAAAGTCTAAATAAACACAGGATTCACACCACCTCTTTTATGCCCCTAGATTTCATAGAGGTAGAAAACACATCCTAGAACGTCAGAAATAAGTTTCCAGGGGCATTAGTTAATATATGTATATGAACAGCACAGCAGAAGAGAGCTTTTGCACATTCTTGCATGGAAGCTATGGACTAGGCAGAGACAAGATGTAAATTTAATCTTACGACAAACATCTGTGGATTTGTGGATTAGTTTTTTCTATACTGACATCAATTAACATCACTAATCCAACCATGACTGAATAAGATACGGTCAAAATTACCTCCAACCAATGCAGACCTGTCAAAGTACACTTAGCAACCATTCAGCTGTGTCTATATATTTGCCACTTAAGCTCAACTAATAGAATCTACATGTTTAAATTAATCTGAAAATAATGAAGTGCCATCAGTTTAAACCTGTATTAATGATGAAAGACTGACAAAACAGCTCAGTAACTTGTGTTGAAAAATCCCATTGATTTTTAGTTTCCATTCATTCAACACTCTACTGACAACCGAAAATATGCTTGAGATGGCAGATAACCTCCGACTTTGCTGTTAGAGGAACAGAAAAGAACTGCTCACAAAAACTAGCTGCACTAAGTAACATCTAAACTGTAAGGACAAAAAAAAAACAAGGTAAAGAACGAGAAGGAAGGAATGGAATAGACACTCCCATGCACGAGACAAGTACTTCCAAGCAAGGTATGCATCTTGTTGGCACTGCTCCTCTAACTTGGTAGCAGCAGCCTGGAGGTGACCGAGCCGCACTCCCACTCATTAACTTGCTTTTTGTGTTCTCCCTGTGCTTTATAATTAGCCCCAGTATAACAGTTTCAGAATCCCTATGGATCACCATGTCTGTTTAGACAAGAAATCAAAGACAAAACCAGATACCATCTCCAGTAAGTGTTTATGGTGTTTAATCTTGGAATCAAAAATCAAAAATATTCCTGCCCTATGGCTCTCAGGCACTCAGTAGCCACAAACTGCGGGGCTGCACACTGGCCTATGCTGATGAGGTTTCACTGTGCTTGGACCTTCAAGGAAGGTAGTTTTGGTTTTAGGCTCCCCTACTCTTCCTGCTTACTTAACAACTAGCATTTTCTTTATTAATTCCAAAGAAAACCCATCAATATACACATGATCTGAAGAACAGCCATCAGTATTAGAGTGATGTCTATATGGAAAATGTTTAAGAATAAAGCTTCGGCTCAGCAGGTATCTGTGTGCTGTTGTTTATCTGAATTTTTACACTCTGCCCATCACACGCCTTTATCAATCAATGCCACCTCTCATTCCTTACAACTCAGCTGGACACACATGGTTATTGCCTTAAGGGAATCTTGTAAGCGTAGCTTTAGCAGAGAAACAAAGTGGAAATAGTTTGTCTACTAAATAACTGATAAAAACCACATGGAGAGTTAAAAATCACATTATTAATACAGATACCATCATTAAGGGTGGACCTCACATAAGCATTCAGAGAGATGAATAAATATGAATTTCAAATTAGGGTCTTATTCCAAATAAGATCACTCACGCAGAATGCATTATTTGATTCTGATATCTCTGTTCCCTCACAACAATGGAAAATGTAAAAGTGAAAGCGACATCAGATTTAATAATAACAATATAATGCTCTGAGCTGAACATCAGTCTGAATTCTTTTATTATAAGTAAAGCAGAAAAAAAAATCATCAGGATCAACTGCAAACTCCTTTGAAACAGGAACACAGGTATCAACATGAATCCAGCTGACAGTCAAGGTATTTGGATACCTCTGAAAATAATATTTTCTTAATGGTGCTATTGTAGCATTAAAAAAGAAAGATGATCTTAAGGTGTTTGCTCATTTCCAGATCAGATATCTCTGTCACACAATTAGAGAAGAAAGATAAAACATGAGCTAACTCAATGAAGCTGTGAACTCACATGTTCTGACGATATCTTCTTCAGAAGTTCAGAACTGGGTGTACCCACAACTTCCATTATTCTCTTTAGTTGATCAATATCTACTTTATTTCAGGAAAATTAAAGGCAATGTAATAAAAGTAAATGACAGGCAATGCTGCTGGGTTAAGCAATTCACCAGCTTTCACGCAGATGTTTAAAACTATTAAGCAAGACAATTCCACTTTAGTCCATTGGATGATATAAATTCATACCTGCTCAAACCTAATTTGGAGTACCAAATTCTTTATTGTTTCTATAGTACCATGTGAATCTCTGTCGGGTGAGCCTGTATGTGAGAAAATTGCCCACAGAAATGTTACTTCCCTGTCCCAGCTTCCAACTTAACAGACTCTTAAGCTTGACTTTAATAGCACGTTCATGTTTCAGTGATCCCAAGGACTTCTGAAAAACAGTACATAATACCAAACTGGACTAGGTTACTAACCTGAGAGCTGGTTAAAGGAAAATTCTCAGTTGGTATCTTCAAAAAAAAGTTTTATCTCAGTGCCAAGATTAAAAACTTTAAAAGGTGCATTTTTCATTGTCATATATGACCCGTAAAACAAATTCCATTTTTTCCCTAGAGAATGTTCTTTTACAACTTTATTTAAGATGCGATCACGTAATTAATTACATAATTGTAACCATACAGTTGTAGAGAATATTTTTTAAAGCAAAATATCTTATTTCTTGAAAGCTGGATGTACTGATTTTTCCACATACTACACAACCAGTCTGAAGCACGGTGATCATCCAGACGATGGACATCTGAACGATGCCCGTGCTTACAGTAGAGCCTAACGAGGCTGACCACAACAGAAGAGTCAGGGGGAAGAACTTGGTCTCTCAGTTCTCTCAACAGCTTTTTCAGGCAATTCCAACGTGATGCTGGTCTGCACCTGGCAGTGGGGTGGTTTTGACATAAGCAATGGCTTTTGGGGAGGTTTAGAGCAGTAAGAAATGTCAACATCCAGTACAGAAGCATGTGCCTTTGTTTCTTACATCAGAAAGAGCTTTCCTCTTCTGATGCAGTTATTTTCTCCTTCCTCATTAACATTATTGTTTTATTTTACTGCCCTCCTCAGCATCTGTTCTCTTATTTCTCCTGTCAGCACAGACAGTGCCAATGGAATCCACAGCACAGTGCTGGAGGAAAGAAAGTGTTCTATCACTTCTGTGGCATTCCTGGAAATTCTGGGTATTTTTTTGTAACAGGAAACGCTATCCCTATTTATTCACTTACTATTTAAAAGTAATTTCTTCTTGTACTTTAAGAACTTCCAGCCTTAGAGCAGTTTATGTTTTAACAGTATTAGCAGATCAAAAAACGCCGTCATTACTCAGCTTCATTTTTGATGTATGTCATTTATGTAAGACCCACACATGGAAGAAAACTGTTCTGTTGTAACCAGGCTATTATTTAAACACAGATACAACATAAGGAAGAGATGTAACTATTGCTAAGGAACATCTGCTCCTGTTTCTTTTTCTACTGGCGGGTCTCATATTTAGCCGCCATATTTACCAAACTGAAAGAAGAACAAAAATTGTTTATAGTTTTAGAAATTTGTTACCTGAAAAGCATTTTCATACACTTGAGCTATTAGAAAAACATAAGAACTGGACTTCATTTCTATAGCTGCATTTTTCTGCTTTTACTTAAGGATACAATCATCTCCCGGAAACAGGGCCTTCCCTTTCAATAACTCTGCCATGATGCATCCAACAGACCAGATGTCAACTGTCAAAAATTGAAGAGAGAAATGTGTAGGATGAATCAAAGACATCATTAAGTGGAGCTGTTTCCATATACATACACTATAACTACATACAGCTGTAGCAAAATGAAGCCTCCATAGTCTACCTGTTTGATTGTAGTGCATCCAGTTTAACATGATTTCTGGAGCTCTGTACCATCTTGTTGCAACGTAGCCGGTCATTTCATCGTCGGTTTGCCGAGCTAAACCAAAGTCTAAAATCTACAGAATAATAAAAATAAATAGAAGTAGTTCCTGTTACTTTTGTCATGGGTACTGATTTTCCCCATTGCCACCCTAGTGAGGGTTGGAACAAGAGGATCTTAAAGGTCCCTACCAACCCAAGCTGTTCTATGATTCTATGATGGTTTATATCTGAGTGTATCCAGCATCCTAAGCACTTCTCCACCAGTGAAGTAAAACTGCAATGCTGTGCGTGAGCTCTTGTGCTCTTCCTGCTGCATGGTGCTACCTACTGGGATTACAGAGATACTTCCACGATGATGAGTCTGGCCCTTTGTCCTCTGAGAAACACTTTACATGTTGCCTGAAGTTCAGTTTTCCTCTGACACTTGCTTTTTGAAAAATAAGCACTGTTGCTATAGAAATGAACCATTGCCAACTGGGAACATTTGCATGAAGTGCCAACAGCAAATGCCACTGGCCATAACATTTAAAGAACACTGAAGCAAATCACAAACCCCCAGAAGTTCTGTTGTTTCCCCCTCATGTCTCTTTCAGCATTGTTGCACGCAGGTAGCATTTACCCAAATCTAGCAGTGTTCTGACGTCACTAGGAGGGAAACATCTATCCTGCATAACAAGGTACATTTACATCATGTACCATCTGTTTTCCATAGAGCTCCCCAGTGAAACAACAACAGGGCTCAATTTAGGTACACATATTACTCATAGGCACGATGGCAGAATGTTCCCTTCCATATGTTCTCCCTTGGTAAGTTTACTCTGACAGGAAGTTACTTCAAATAATTTTTTCTGCTCATTTCTTTGCTCTCCATTTTTTAATCAGTCTACGTCCAACTAATTGTGGAGCTAAAAGGTATCCCAGACTTTAAGAGATGCTGTTGTGATAGTGTAACGTTTCAGCTTCAGTGCTGTTTGCTGACTGTTTAGCATCTCTTCAAACACAAATATGAATTAAAAACAGTCACAACCTGCCATGCTGAGATCCAGCATTATCTGTTAAACTGATGGCAAATCTTTTCACTGAGAACACAAACATTTTAAGAGTACAATTCAAAATTCTGCATTCATAATCCAGTGTAAAGATATAAAAAGTCTAAAGAAAAATGCTGAAGTATAAACAACACATTAACAGATTTACTTCTAATGAACATTAAGAGCATTATATATTTCTTTAAAAAAATACATGAGGCAAATAAGGCACGAATAAGGGCTCGAAACTTGAATACTAACGTCTTCATTATTATAAGTGCCAGCAAGGTTTTTTTTAATAGCTGATGCCTTCTATCAAATGTGTACACACAAACGTGTTCTACATCTTTTTGCTTCTATTTCCTTCTTGCTTGTACTTGGAAATATCCACTAGTTTGTTCCATTACAATATAATTTGGTATCAGAGGAAGTGAGGCTATAAATATAAAGAAAGCAAAGAACAATGCAGCAAATGGTAGGAAGAAATGTGCACAGATAAAATAATAGAGAACAGGATTAAAAGTCTCTTACAGCACAAAAGCACAGCACACATTTTGAAGTGAATGATCAGAACCAGATGAACTATAACATTTCACAGATGCTGAACATATATGCGTGAAAACATTAAAGGGATAATCATGGAACTTGCTGAGTGTCTGCAGCTCTCACTAACCCAAACAGGAACTACAGTTTCTTACAACAGATCAGGATTAGCATGAGAACCTAAAAGCATTGCTCTTATTCAGTATTGCGATTTGATTGCAATATTTGGAAAGTTAAATCCCTCACAGCTGGAATAAAGTGATTATATCAGAATCCCAGTCAAAGAAAGTAACAAGTCATGGAGAAATGCTAAGCTACTCATTTTCAAGCTTTAACGCTTAGAAAGCAAGTAGACTTCCCTTTTTTCCTCCAGAGCCTCATGCCTATTAGTTAATATCGTATCACACAGATACAGGAAGATATGTATTTATATAGACATGTGAATTAACATAGTACCTGAATAGTGTGAAGTATGGACAAAATTTGCTTTGTTTTGGTGTTTTTACTGCCTGTAACTGGTAATATAGCTGGAGATACTGGCATCTTTCATATCATTTTTTATTTAACTCATATATTCTGTAGATACAAAAATGAAAGCTGCTGTGTGGCCTCATCTAAACTTGGTAGGTGTAGACATCATAGACTAAAAATGCAAGAGATACCCAATTAAGTACTCTATCATGAGATGTGCTATTAGTCTATGTACTGTCTGTGAGGAACTAGGGAGGAGCACTTTGTAAAGAGACTTGTGATAATAAATTAAAGTTTGGGAAAAACACACGTTCATGGAAATGTTTTTATGGGCAGGGAACAACAGTAGTAAACATACAAAATTAATGGAATCAGAAACAAAACTGGCAAATAAAAGTTTTCCTCAGAAAAATGTAACTCTGAAAGCTATTAAAAGGTTCTTCATTACAACAGAATGATTCCTCACGCATTCTTCATTACAACAGAATGATTCTTACCCTCAATTCACAGTCTTCATTTACAGCTAGGTTACTGGGCTTCAGGTCCTGTACCAGAACACAGAGAGCCAGTCAGGTACCATTTTAACCTTTTAAGGTACATTAGAAATATGTCTTAATAACACATTTGACACATGGAGGGACACGCTCCATTCATTTTTATTACAGAAATGAATGAACTCACCCTATGGATGATTCCAGCTGAGTGAATATACTGTGAAACAAAATAGAAAAAAAAGGTAAAATTTGAAGTCAGAGGTCAGGAAGAAGTAAGTCACTTGGTTTATCTTTTTGCTACTGGGCCTGATGGTTTTACAGACAGCAAAGACTTATGTCACACTGCATATTCAAGGCAGATGGAGACATGACTCATCTCAAAACCTATTTGCTTTATCTTACCCAGAGGCAGATATTTCAGAAAAAGTAACTGTAAACACTGTCATAAGTGATACCTGCAGAAATTCTCCATCAAAAACTCCTCATTTTGAAAATTTGAAAATACTGAAACATATTCCAATCTTACCTAGATGGCCATTCTGTGCAGCTGGTTTCCCAGTGCAGTCAGTGGCCTAGGGAGCAGTATGGCTGAACCTAAGTAATACAAGTTATCTTTCCATACTGGGAACACTGAATGTGGATGACATATTTGCTCCCCTGAACAAGACAGTGGCCAGAACAGACATCCAGGCATTGCTTCAGGTCCACTTTCAGGGAGGACCCAAAGTGGTGTTTCAGTGGTTATTTAATGTCTCTGTTATTTTACATATACAAAACCTCGAAGACTGAGAAAAGCTTAACTTATAATTGCCTACAGTTCAACTATTAGGACTGGCAGCCAATTTATCTCTATAATCTTTATAATCTTACTTATAAGAACCAGTAAGCACTCTAAAACATTCTCTTCCATTCTCTAAAGAAGAAACTACCATCTTTTAGGAGCAGAGATTACATGAAAAATGTTTATACCAACTGGGGAAAAGCCCAAAGAAAACAAAACAGCATTCTTTTCATTCCAGGCCTACACACTGTTTATCAATGGGGCAGGGACACACTGAAATGCTCTTCACAATAAATCTAAACAGCTGAATGCAGAGGAAACCAGAACACTGCTTGCAACAGAATTAATTGCGTATGAGTGCTGCTGAGAAGGGCTGCTTTAGTACCCACCACCAAGCAGCTCTACTATCCTGCTCAGCACCCTGCTGTGCTGCCCACACCAACCCTTCACATTTCCCAATGGTATCTGCAGGGCTTGAAGCTCCCAGACCTGTACCAGCAAGTACAGGTATAAGGACGAAAGTTGTAATGACTCTGGCTCAGATGTAAAGAGAGAGTTATCTCTGATCAAACACTCAGCTAATGAGATGTGAGAATTTCAGTTCCAAGCAACAAACAACCCCTCCCCTTGGAAACAGAGATAGTGCATTTCTGAAGTGAAATGACCACACGGTAAACATCTCAGAGCTTTACACAACAGCTTGTGTTCAAACATAGTTATTTTCCATGTCAAAAATACCCTCAACACTGGCCAAGGAAAATGTTTATCGTCTAGTACTGGGAAGCATTTCCCAAATCTTCTGCTGTTACAGACACTTTCATGTTTAATGTCAGCAAAATGAAACATATTTTAGTTGTTTAGGAAGAAAATGTTGCTACAATTTCATTGCCAATTGCCTACATGATTGAGTTGTATAAACTTTAACAATATGATTAAAGGAAACAAGGAGTTTACAGGAAGAATAAATCCTAAGTGATCATGTGTAACAGTGTACATTGCTAGGATGAACTACTACTTCCAAAAGTTTCCCAATAAATCCAACCAACTTGCTTATTTCTTCACCCATGTGATGCTCCCTACAAATATCAGGGCTGTAGTATTTTTTCAAACTGGCTCATGTCTTCTGAAGCAAATATGTGAGTTAATTGCAGTGTTAAGCTTTAACAATTTCACATTCTTCCTAAGTTTTTCATTACTTTCCCTTGACAGAGAAAACATCTGAAGCACACAATGTGTGCTACAGAACACTTTCACTCGAGAGACCATGTAACAAGTGAATCCCCTTCAATAATAGCTTAAATAGACCGACGGAAAGTCAGTGTTCAAGGGAAATATTCCATGTGCACTGTGCATGTCACCATTTGCAGGCTTGGGGTTTATATTTGGTTAGTAAAATCATCAACGCTTCTGAAATGTTTGCTGCTATCTGAGCACTCCCAACACAAACTGAAGTGTTCTAAGTACTGAACAGTCATTACCACAGTCATTACCACAACATCTTGGTTGCTCTCTCATATACATCCTTGTATTCAACCAATACCTTAAGTCCACGAAGTAACTGATATATAAGAAACTGTATATGGTCATCTGTTAACTTCTGGCACTTCACAATGTTATTTAGGTCGGCACCCATTAAATTTGTCACAAGATACCTGTGAAAATAAAACAGACCTCACAGAAGAAAACAAAGAAACATTCCTCACTTAAGATTGGCAGAATATAAATCCTTGTAAAAGAAGCACAACTAAAGAGTAACTACACAGTCCTGTTTAGACTCCTTTTCCATTTTCTACTCATGTATGGTTTATGTCCCTCCAGTCAGCTATAAGCTCTAATAATGGAACTACAGCTAAGAGATTTAATATGGGGAAAAAGAAAAATCCTTATGGCACGTTAAAAGCTTTTATCTGTTCTTCTCTCCATGAAATACTACAGCAGTACATTTAGGGGAGAAGGCATCATGCCTCAAGATGAACAGGGATTCTGAACAACACAAAAGTGGGAACTTGGGGCCTCTAAACTACAGTTCCTGTGAGGAATATCTGATGATGGAGATTAACATCAGAATGGTTGAAATAAGAGTGCTTTGAGTGTTTTGTGTAATTTCTTTCCCTACCTCCACTGGATTTGATTTTGTTTTTCAAAATTCTTGTAGAAATATTGATTCACCTCCAAAAAAAAACCCAAAAAACCAAAGTATTGGGACAAAAGTATGCATCTATCACTCCTAGCTCTCATTTGTGTAATTTTGCCCCAGAGGAGTCTGGCCACTAATTTTCGTGGAGAAAAAAATATGTTTGTTAGTATTTCCTTTTCTAAACTGTTTATGTAATTGGTTGTAGCAGATGTAAGCCAAGAGCAACTCAGAATACCTGATGTGTTTGAGTAACACCGAATTACAATTAGCTCTAGGTTATCCAGGTATTTAATTTACCTTGTCTAAGCTAGCCAACAGAATACGTTCCTGCATTCCTGAATGACCCCATCCGCCTTCGAAAAAAACAATCTACAGATAACAAATAATTGAACTGAACAAGCTTTAAGTCGCATTTATGCAACACCGAAACATTTATGAGATACCTACAGTCTTCTAAACAATCATTCAAAAACTACTACAGGCCTGTCAACTTGCTTTTTTTTTTAATGGAAAATTTCTTTTTTAATTGTTGAGTTTCTTCATACAGAGCCAAATTTGGCTTCAAATAATCTACTACAAAAGCATGTGCTTCATTTCCACAAACAGAGTGCTACTTGGTTACTTACTAACTAGTCAGAATTATTTTAAAATGTTACTTACACTTCATTAAAATTTTCTATTGATGTAGCAGGTGTAAAAACATCTAGCAATCCTATAACCTGAAAGACAAGGGAATTTACATTTTATTTGCAGAAAAATGGAAAGCGATATACAATTAGTACTGACAGCGCTTCGAATTTTTGACAGGAAGCTTACAAACACATGGCATGCGTTCATCTCGAAGACTCAGCGTAACCTGCATAATAGGCAGTTGGTGCAGGTAGAGTCTCAACTATCTGCATGACCAATTAAAAAATCTACTAATTGCAAAAAGTAGTCAGGAAATGTAATGTCTTATTACAGAAAAGCCAGTATGTGGCTTGTACACTCATTATACTTAGGATTATGTAAAGTTCCACAGGTCATCCTATATTGTTGTCAACTAACATTTTTAGCACCCCTTCTGCATGATACGTTTCAATCTGCTGTATTTTATTCAGGCCTGAATTCATCAAATTACTTTTAAGCAGGTGGATACTCCCTCTGAAAAAACTGTCACATACACTTAAGTACTGAATTTTTTGGGACCTGATGTACTCCTATCGTTCATCTAGACATTACGTTGCCATTAACTTCTATGAGAGTATTTGTCCTTAATTTTTCAACAGAATCCAAATTCAGCAAAAGCAAGTTTGAGGTAATTTTTTTCCTGGACCGATGTTTCAATAGCACCCAATAGCAGTGAGCAGAATGCTCTATTACTTTTGTTACAGGAGAGTAGGACCACTTGTTTCAGGTTCCATTAGCTGGATCTCCAAGACCAAAGTAGATCTTTTTGCAGTAAAAAGGCAGTGTTTTACTGGAAGTCTCTACAGTCCAGTGACTTCATTATAGGTAAGGTACCCAGGTTCAGGTATCTTGGGTAACCAGAAAGAGTTGTACGCACTCTTCAAACAAGACTGTACCTAACTGAAATTATGCCTATATTACAAACTTGTGTCATAAAAAAATCTGAAGGGAAAGCACTGACTCTTCACTTACATTCTCATGCTTCATGTGCTTCAGCAGCCTGAGCTCCCGATAGGTCCTCCTTGCATGAATAAGTGATTGGAAAGGTCTTGAAAGCTTTTTTACTGCCACCTTCTGTCTTGTTTTGGTATCATAAGCTGAACTACAAGAAAAAGAAAGTCCACATTGAAAGCACAGTTTATTTCAAAGCTCTCCCCTTGTTCAATGGGTTTTACTGGAGAAACTTCTGCTCTGTGGGGGATTCTCACTCCTTCCTTTGTCCTCTTTTACCTTCCACTCATGGGCTGCAAGTGGGAGAAGCTAGGCAGCAGTAACCATGATTCAAAGACAACTCCCATAATGTTTCCTCAGGCAATATCAGTAATCAACGAACAACAGGTACGTCCTGAACTTCACAGATCTCGCTCACATATAGCATGTGCTCAATTTCAGACATGTGGAGATGTCCCACTGAAGAGGACACTAAACACATGAGCACTTGCACAAAAGGGAGACCCACTGTTTGTTATGTGTTAAACGATGCAACAAGTGTAATGCAGCGCAGTTAAATACTGTCTGTTATGGAGCACAAGAACTGAAATGATCCCTTTATATCTTACTTCGTGACACCAAACAATGTGATTACAAAAAGATTCAGCTTGCTACTTTCTGTTGTTAAGAAAAATATTGCTTTAATTTGCTATTTATTCATTAAATTAAAAATCTGTTCAATTAAAATATTTAGAAATTCTCAGTTTAAAATGTGGATGACACTATCTGCAATTGCTAGCAACAGCATTAGCAAGCACAGACCGTAATATAGTCATCTTTCAGAACTTAGTTTTGAATTACAAAACGCTAAAAATTAAATGACATGAAAAATGCGCAGTGCGGGACGACAAGAGGCAATAGTCACACTAGGTGCTATTAGGTCTTTGCGATCAGTTCTTAAAACACTCCTGACAGTTTTGAAGTGTTGAAGGCCAGGCTGGATGGGGCCCTGGGCAGCCTGGTCTGGTGAGTGGCATTCCTCAGAATCAGAGGAAACAGATTTAATCAACAAGTTTCTTGCAAGCACCATGGAAGAAGTGAGTCACTCACAAGATCAATGAAACAGATAAGCAGATTACTTAGCTAGTTTCTTGCAAGCATCACAGCATCGGTTCTTCAGGGAAGTTTTAAACATTGTGCCTTTGCAGAGCACCTCAGGAAAGGCATTCCCTGAGCAGAAGAAAGCATAGGAAGTAGGAGAAAACCTGTTTCACTCGGAGGAGTGGGTGGAAAGGATACCATAAAGACACTTGTTCTGACACTGTTATTCAGGATATGAGAACACTGCATTACTCAAATATGTGGAGAAGCTCAGAGAATGAATGGTGTAAGAGCTGACAGTAGAGACACCCTAAATTCCACAGGATTGGCCACAGACATAACATGAAGGCTGCAAAAGTAAATCTGAAGAAATAAAAAGGAAGCCAGTGCTTTGCTATAACAAAAATGCAGTATAATTGCCACGAGTGTAATCCTGGTCAATGAAGCCAATGGAAAGCCTCACAATCTCAGAAGTATGTACTTGCTATATCCGCTCTAACATTTTACAGTGAAAAAAGAAATGTTTATACAGATAAATAAATAACATTGCCCAAAACAGCAATCTGTGTTTAAGATCTCAGCTCTTCTGACAATTCACAAGCCTCCCCACTCAGGCTTGTACTGGTTTTTGAAATATCATATACACTATACAAGGCTAGGAGGAATTAAGTTTTAAATCCCATTATCATGACAAACATCCCTCTCCTCTCGGTTCTAAAATCAAATGTGGGTTTCAGTAGTTTAAAAACTGCTGATCTTTAAGATGGAGTGCTTTTTACCCCCCACATGACTCAAGGCTGCAAAGCTTTCAGACAGTACAAAGAACTGTTTTTCTGTTTTAGTAATTCTTATGACAGCAGCTTTTTAGACCCAGGACGGAAACCCATAGGAAGAGAGAAAGAAAAAACAAACAGCAGCTTGAGTTTTGGGACCTTCAGTGGGAAAGCATGAATTGAAGCTGGGCAGGCCAGGAGCTGTCTTGGTTTAAATGCATTCCCCCACAGTCAAGCAACCATACAGAATGGTAATGAGCTAATGCCTTCAAGCCTTTTCCTTTTCTGGTTTACCTTTATCATAATTCAAGCTATAAACACTGGAGCATTCAAAATGATACATTTCACTTAGTTAGAACACTTTGTTTGCCTGATGCAAGGATGTCTTGCATCTATGACCCCTGATCACTGTTCCTAAGCAGCAGACCACAGTCCCGCTCCTCTCCATCTCTGATTTTCAGACTGAGACTCTCCCTCTCTTCTGTGCATCACCACAGTTGCGATCTGAGTCATCCCCGGATTCCCTTCCAGCCTCCTGAGCAGACCGTTAGCAGGAGGAGCAGCCATTTCCCTTCCTGTACCGCTCTCTCAGAGCACAGGGCTTTCAGACCCTGCCAGCGGGCAGCCACGCAGCTCTGAGGGCCCACCTGGCCGGCACCTGCTGCTGATCAAGGTGATTCAAAACAGCTCCTCCAAAACAAATGTGCTGTTAACTGCCCAAAGGCCTGCTGCTATTAAAAAAAAAAGGGTCACAGGCCCTCACCTTCCCTTACCATGCATTACACTCTTCACATACTCTCTACCCCTGCATTTAAACTAGAGAGGCCTTATCTATATCTGCAGTATCTCATAAAGACCTGACAGAAACTCACAGCTCTCTTTTCTTTTGCAAGGTATTTTCTACTGATGCAGGTCCTTTGGAGCACAGACTTCAGCTCTGGCAAACCAGCTGTGAAACAATTGCTTGATGGCAAAAACATCATCCATCCAATGATTCAATTGCTCTGTCCTCAGTTTCCTTCCATTTACTGATCCTGAGCTGGTTAATTATATTGCTTTATGTAGCTGGATACAATAATGCTACAGAGAAAAAACTTTGATACTTGCAAAGGGATATCATCTCCCACCCCTAAACTGTTCCTTACTTTCAGCATTTCATTTGTTGAAAACAATGAAAATGAGTTTTTAATTGTGTAGTTGCAGTGAGCCTTGTAACATTACCATAGAGCGGTATGCTCTCACACCTCAGCAGTATATGGGAACACCACTTTGGCTAAAATTTCTGTCGTAACAGAAAAAGAAACACAAGTCTCGCTGTTTTCTATTTTACAAGAAACAACATTGTACTCATCTTTGTAATATCTTTTTTAGATATGATTGTCCTTGACTCAGAACCCCTGGCAGTTACGCCAGACATCTTTTGCCGTCCTTTCTCAGATCAAGAACATAAAAGAGTCATTATTTTCTTTGAAGGGATGGCATCATTGTGACACAGATAAGAGACTTCTGCTTGGTGTAACTTTCAATCACTGCTAAAAATAGACACACCTTTCCAGTGTTGTCAGCTCCCGTATCTAATATTTCTGTTGACGTTCCATCAGATGAAAGAACAACCTCTATGTATATGCACATTTTTTCACTTCTTAAGGCTTCAGAGAAAAGTTTGGACATATAAAGCTAACGCAGTCCAAAAATTCAGAAGAGAAAATGTCCAAGATTTTAAATGGTTTCAAGCTAACTTCATGACTTTGATGGGGTATGGATTTTTAGTGTTGAAGTTTATGAACATTGACTATACATATAGTCCTTTCCACAGTATCCATGGTTCGTTTATCCTCTGTGGTTGCAGACTGGTAATACCAGACAAACTACTCCTATGCAGCCTGCCCACATCCTTCAGGGCTTTCTGGATTAGGAGCACAGCATTCAGCTATGGCTGTTTAGCCCTTGAGATCAAATTTGTTCCAACAGCCGGAGGGCTGCTTGTGGGAGCCCAGTCTACCAAGCCATGCATGGGGCCAGCTTGTATCCTATTTAGTAAACTCCAGTATGCAATGCAGGAAGGCTGCTGGGATCAGCAGGTCCCACTCCTGAACTTACTAAATACCTTGAGCTCTGGGGGGCTTATTAGCTGGGCGCAGTACTATAAAAGGTGTGTGGAAAAAGCCCAGCCTGAATGAAGTGTTTGGGTCTAGTAAGTTCTCCTTATTTCAGGAGTCAGCTGGGGTCTAACTGATGCACAACAAAGGCATGACCCAAGCTGACCGTATGGTGCCAGTACGGTGTATCTGCAGTGAACTCCCAATTTACCCTGTCAGCTGTATCAGCTGATACTCCATACTCCATCACCGCAGACAACCATAAGGCTTTGGTAGGCTGAAAAGTGTGATTTTATGTTTGTAGAAGCATTGTATCCATAAAAATGATTGTTCTAAGAGATTAATTTAGGATTAAGTGCAAAAAAAACCAAGAAGAACAAAAAAAAGAACAACTACAGAGAAGACTAGCACTTCCAATTTAATTTATACAACTCAGTGTCCCAGCTTGTGAGGCTGTTACCTCTACATTGCCACATGTTTGACAGCTGGTTGGACACTATATACCAAACCTGGAAGGAATATGATGCACAAGTCAATCCTTACATTTCTTGTGACAATGATATGAGGTTTGGGTTTTGCACATAACGTTCAAGGCTACTGCTTTTACATCTTCCAGCACAGCACAACACAGGAGATTCTTTCCTTCACTGGCTAACCCAGGGGAGACACTCCCCAGAATGAGTATTCCCTACTGCATGTAAATATAAAGGGAAAAATCAAAGAAAACAAAGTGCAATTCATGCTCAAAACACAGATTAATGTGAGCAGAACTTCAGTAATTTTGGTAAGAAATAAGTTAACATCCAGAAAACAAAATGGAAAGTACACAGAATTTCTGCCACATATTAAGCACAGCCACACCTTGAGCTCTTGTCCACAGACCTTAGCACCCTTTTACGTCCCCACTGACTCCTCCCATTGCAGAAGATATGAATACCTTTGTGGCCAAATGTCCCTTAGTAACATCCTGACTTCCTAAAATAACAAAAAAACAGGTAGCAGCAGAAGAAGGGTGTATGTGAGGAAGCACTGAGGGGAAGGTATGGAAGAGAAGTCAGCATACAGAGAATACAAGCACTGGTATAGGCAGCCTTTACCACAGTATGCATTGGTAAGTACATCATAAAAAGTGAGACGTGCAGGAACCCTGCCCTGACACTTTCTATTGCACAGTCTGTCATCTGAGTTCCTCACAGCTGCCGTGAATGACAACTCTTTTTATGAGGGCTGCTCCAAAAGAAATACTTCTTACGTTATGATGGTGGCCCACAACATCAGAGGCAGATGTTGGTGGTATGACAATACGGGCTGAACCTTCCCACCAATATTCCATTGCATGTTGTTGCCATGTGACAGATGGCAGCAAAAGGGCAGTCTGACAAAATGGTGTCTGACATGGACGTGCATATGAAGCAAAGGTGTGACATTCAGCTCCTCCGTGTGGAAAAAAATGGCATCCATTGACATTCATCAGTGCTTGATGAACACTTAAGGAGACCAAACAGTGGATTTGAGTACAGTGAGGTGATAGGTGGTGCATTTCAGCAGTGGTGACAGCGACAGTGGGTCACCTCCACTGGTACAGATTTTCATGAGCATGACATCAGGATGTTGCTCACTGCTGGCAAAAATGCACAGCTAACGGTGGTGACAATGTTCAAAAAGAGTGTTCTGTAGCTGAGAATTTGCTCCATCAAATAGTGTCATTGTGCTTTTTGTATAATATGTGAGCACACGTGCATAATACAGTTTGGAGTTCTGTTTGCAGGGTTTAGTTGATTTTTGTCTTCTGGGTTTTCTCCAGGATCTTGTTGTTTTCTTTTTTTTTTTTTTTAAATAAACCTTTTTTTTTTTTTTTTTTTTTTTTTTTTTTAAAGTGGGACTACTTTTTAATGAGACGTGGAATATCTCTACACTTGAAGATATGAAGACAGAGTAAGGCTCTTTTCAGTGGTGCCCAGTGCCAGGACAAGAGGCGACAGGCACAAACCGGAACACAGGAGGCTCCACCTGAACATCAGGAAGCAGTGCTGTGCTGTGCAGGTGACAGAAGACTGGCACAGGTTGCCCACAGAGGCTCTGGAGATCCCTGGGGATCTTAAAATGCTGCCTGGACACGCGGCTGGGCACCCTGCTCTGGGTGTCCCTCCTCGAGCAGGGGTTGGGCCAGGTGGACTCATAGGTCCCTGCTAACCTCAGTCATTCAGTGATTGTGTGAACAGTCTTGAAAAAAGCACACACAGCACAACACCTGGAAATGGACCACAACAGCCACTGGTAGTGCAGCAGGAGAACAGCAGAACAAGGTCACCCGTGGTAAGATCAAGCCAGGCAGCTAAGTAAATCCAGGAACTGGTTCATTTATTTCTTCTTTATAAATGGTTTGTTACTTTACACCAATTCAAATTGGTGACTTCCACCCACTAAGAGGTACAGAGTTTGTATTCATTAATAGATCACACCAATCACAACACATATGTGCATTGGAAGGAACCCATGGAAAAAAAAAGAGACAGTAACAACACAAAGGGTGGGAGGATGAGCAATGGGCAGCTCTGAAACAACACATTAATCTGTTCATTAGAGAAAAAGAACTTCCTTAATGATGACAGGTTATTCATTGTAAAATTACATCCTATCACTTGGATAGTGATAGGAATGTAATTCCAACACACTATGCTGAGCGCTGGTTTCAATTGTTCTGGCTTTAGTTCAATCACTGTCAATTATCTCAGATTAATTTACCACTAGCACTAAACGTAAAAGTAGGAAATATCTATTACATACATATAACTGTTCCTTAACCAACACAAAAATAAATACATACTTTTAAGCAGACCTTGCAAAAGCATTATTAAATAATTCTTACACATTTGTTTACATGAATGCATTACCAATCTTCTTTTAATGACAATATGTATCATTATGCTGTATCAGCCTCTGTATCTACAAGCTCATTTTCCTTTACTGGTCTGTGTCTTATGTCTCCACGGTGAGTTAAATTTTCAAACAACTTAACAGAGGAGCAGCCACACTTTTCTAGGTGAGTTATAGATAGTATAGCTTACATCAGTGGGAGTGATGCATTTAAAATTACCCTTGTGAGAGGAACAAACAAAAGGTTGGGGTCATAAGCTGTTAGCTTCTCTGCACCTGCAACCAACTCACGGATACTAAAATAATAATGTGTTTTAGACAGCCTTTAAGCCCAATGACAGCATTTAAGCAAGAAAATCAGTCAATTGCCACAAAGCCAGAACAATGCTAATGACAAATGTATTCTATCCAGCATTTTGTTAGAAAAGACCTCAGCCAGCTACGAACTGCGGGCTCAGAACCTAATGCCAGAAACGCTCCCAGTTAAACCCAATATAAAGTTTAATATGAAAAATATTAGTGCTTTCAAATACATGACATAAACCTAAACAGACAAAATCTGATTGACATTCTTGTCCTTTTTTCTATTCCTCCCCCACTGCTCCTTCACATTTCCTGTTTTCCCTCTGCACGCTGGCCAAAATATGAATTGATAGTCCTTTGTTCTCAGGTCATGTAGGAGTTTTGAAACGCCCTCCCCTCCCTCCTCTGGCTGTACGCACAGAACTAAGATGCGTCCTTTTTGGCACACACTGGCTAATAGGGGATTCTCAAATTGCAGATAGCTCCCTGGGAAGCGGTGTGGAAGTAACCAGGCTCTAGGACTCTGGAACAGAGATCATGCATCCTACGCCATTGCAATCACAATATCTATGATGATGAAAGCTGTTAGCTGTGCCACTGCTTTATCATGTGGTCAGGAAGGTGCATATTATAGCAAGCTATACTGAAGTAGGGACAGAGGAAACCCTCTACAGAGAATTTTTATTTTGCTGATGTATTCCTACGACCATACAGAAGGCCATAGTTCTTTACTTCTCACTGTCCTTCTGCCACAACTTGCTCATCTTGTGCTCATCTCTTTCACGTCATGTGCCCCTGCTCCCTAAGAAAGCTCTCATTAATTCCTTCTATAAGAAAACCAGCAAAACACAAATAGGACTTCCATGCTTCTTGAGCTTGCGTTTTTTTAACCGTTCCTACACCTCATTCCACCACGCTCCTCATGCATGTTTCTCATCTGCTCTCTAACTACTCCCCTGGCTTAGCGAGAGCATCCTACCTACAGACGTCTGCCACAGTTATCTGCAGCCCTGCTTATCCTTCTCTGCAAACACTTCCTTCCTGATTCAGTATCTCTCACTGAATACATTCTTAGACACCTTCATTTGAAATATCAACTTTGACTCCGCTGAGTCCCGCCTCCCTTTCCTTTCCAAAGTCAGAACCTATACTGTTTGAGTAACTGGAAAACCCGCTGAATGAAACAGGACAAAAGGAATGACATGCAACCTGCACTCCACCCTGTACTCCAACAAAGCCACTTTCACTCAGCTCAAGTGTTTGCCTCCCTGGCCAATGCTCAGAAACACTATTCTGTCTTCTTCCTTCCCTGATCTATCTTTTGAAGTTTGGATAGCAACTACGTTAATGGTTTTTTTTGTACGCTTCCAGTAAAATATAACCATATTTAGGATTAAGCTCAGCCCCTGTATGTGCACTGGAAACAAAAGATCTAATCCACACGAGAAGCAGCCCAAAGAGAGTCCACTGAAATCAATTGGCTCTGCATGTGCCTGGGATTCTGCCTCAACCTGTAGAGATCTTTGGTTTCCATCCATATTTACACACAGAAGCTATGTGTTATTACTACTCTAAAAGCTTATCTAAGCACACACTATTTAAACGAACATGAAATGTGACAAGGAAACATATCGTAATTCCAGTAAGGTGAGTTTATAGTTGAAATCTCACATTCAGTCCCTTTAGGATCATTATCATACCATATCATATCATATCAAAAGTCATCAAGTACAACCTTGGACGAAGGACTTTTTTGCTTTGGTAGTCAATTTGTATCAGTTATTTTTTGTTTGTTTTTAATTTACACAGGTGGTTTAGCATCTGTTTAGAGACCCTCGATGAAAAAAGCATAGTCTCAGTGATCGTATATTCCAGTCTCACAAGGTACTGCCCTCAACACACCAGAGCGACAGTCTAACCAGCAATCACAGGACTGGATGGACGGGGGAAAAAGTGGTTAAATTCCAGGATTCAAGTCTTCCATTTCTATTTTTCCACTTGTACTTCCTCAAAGCAAAACAGAAGCCTAAGCTACCCCCAGCTGTTCAGGAGATAAGCCAGGACAAAAACATAATGGGTCTTAAGTGTGCACTTCACGTGAGCAGGGTGGAGGGACCTGTTTAAGTGCTGCATTGCATGTATGACTTCAGGCAGACTCTGCTCACCCACTTCCCGATCGGAGGCCTATGTCATCACACTCAGCAGCCTACTTTCTAAAAAGTATTTTGCAACCTGAGTTTGTGCCGGGCATTGCATGCTCTTGAAACTAAAGGAGACCGACTGCATGAAGAAAGGCAAAAGGTATGGAAAGAACAGCACAGAGAAAGTACTGCTGATAGCAAAGGCCCCTGAGGAAACTGTACATGTTTCTGTTTGGGAAGAAGTCTTTGATGCACTTCTGTTAATCGGGCAAGGTCTGTTCTTTCTAGAGAAGGCAGAAAGCAGCGTTTTCAATATGCTAATGGGAAATAACCTGTTGGGGAGATCAGAGACAACATACTGCAGAGGGCCGTCTGCACCTCCCAGGCAAAGACAGAATTAAGTAGGTTGAAAGACAGTGCGCAAAAGCTGGCATGAGAAGAGGCATACAAGCTTTAAAAAAACCCCACACAAATAGCTGTCCGTGTCACGTAACTTAGGGCATAACAAAAAATCGTTAAAAAAGACAAGATGAAGAAGCTCTTGTCAGACAGGTGGTAAAGACCAAAAGGTGGAACAAGCAGCTGGACTTATGAATCGTCAATTAACTGGGCCAAGACATGGTATCCTGACTCAAATTCTCCTACTGATTTTGAGCTGCGAGCAAAAGAAGGGCAAGCAAAAGTTAGCTTAATTTCAAGTATCTACATTACACTTCTTATTACCAAGCATCGCTTTGGTTGCACAAGTATCCCGTGTTGCAGATGAGTTACTGTACAAGAGGAAAGGGAAGAACTAGAAAGAGCTTTACTGCGGTAGAAAACAGGAACTTTGTTCTTGTGCTAAATCCAGTGTTTGGAGTTCAGAACTTTGGCTTCTTTTCAGCACAGCACTTAGGAATTTGTTTAATTCCAGTGGTTTCTGTAAGACTTAACCATGCTTTTTGACAATTTCCTGAACAGGAGTACGATTATTCACAGAAGCAGTGTAGCATATTTCTCAGGGGAACGGTTGTGTCTTGTAGGTCTCCTGGGTAAAGCATGAGCTTATAGAGGGAAAAAATCAATTTCAATAGGGACTAAAAATAGATGGCTTTTCTGAGACATGAGTCTTTTCCTCACATTCAGGACCTGTTTGGGCTCGTAGCTCATCATTGTTAACAAGACTATTAATGTAGAGTAATATTTCATTACTGTACTCAGTGCTTACACAGGTATTTTAGAGTGAACCTTTCCTATAGCATCCTCATTCCCTACAGCACCCTCCTCTCCAATGCCAGCTCCTGGGCTTCTCTACTGACAAAATGCTGGGATTTGCTTCACAGGCAGAAAAAAAAGTACCATACATTAACAACACTAACCCTGTTAAAAACAGCCACAACAAAACTCCAGCTGTGCTGCGAGCAAACCACCACATGTTTTCATTTCCGCCGCAATCTCTCAAGCCTTGACATCTCATTACAAAAGCCAGTAGAGTGGGTTTTCCCCTTAAAGCTACGTAAGCACAAACAGGAAAAGTAATCAGAAACACAGGTTTAACTGGAAAAT
The DNA here is from genome assembly GCA_024606505.1 of Aquila spilogaster. Lineage (NCBI taxonomy): Eukaryota > Metazoa > Chordata > Aves > Accipitriformes > Accipitridae > Aquila > Aquila spilogaster. Next base: position 29,471,176 of record JANHGO010000069.1, read on the forward strand.
GACCGTAGTTATTGTTGTATGGTATGTCCATCTTTTCCTTTATAAAATCTCAGAGAAAACAAAGATTTTTGTGATCTAAATGGTCCATATCCTTGTGAAACTATTCACAAGAACCAGACGGTCCCAGGACTGCACAGCAGCAGGTAGCACACCACAGTGCTGGCCCAGGTTTCCCCGGTGCAAGCATAAAACCAAAATAATAAAGAATTAGGAGAGAATTCTCTAGTTCCGAGTGCTCCTGCTGGTTGGAGGGGGGTTCTTAAATACATGTTGCTATTTTACATGTGGGGCATTTCACAGAGCGAGAGGAAGAAGCAATAAATAAGAAACTCCACAAATGCTCTCCGGCATCTGACTGTAGAGAGGGAAAAGTTCTGCGAACTGCAAAAGGCGGAGTTCTACAGAACCTGTTTTTGAGCAGTGCATTTACTTAAAGGCCCCACTATATAGATGGTTTTTCGTCTAATTCCACCCGGCTTACAAAAGCAGCACGATTCTTTTTCACCAGCTCCTCAAACATCACCGTAATTTCCAAGAACTGCCTCAGAGCGTTTGAAAAGACAGCTCAGCACATCAGACACATCCAGCCGTGTGCTGGGAGCGCAAACCTGGTGCTGTAGTGACTAAAACCCGGGAGCGCTGCGCGATAAGCGCTTCGATAAGCCCTCACAAGGCACAAAGACTCCCGAGCCCCCCGTCCCGAGCAGCGGCGCTCCGCGGGACCGGCGGTGCCGCGGCGGGAGGGGGCTGAGGGCAGCAACAGGAGAAGCGCTGTCCGCCTCCCACCCGCGCGCACCGTGACTGTGCAGGATGCTGCGCCGCGGGGCAGCTCTCACGAAGCGCGAAGGGTCGGAGCGGAGCGGGGCGCGGCGCCCGGGGCGGCGCGCACGGCG
>JANHGO010000069.1:29472168-29484430 GCA_024606505.1 Aquila spilogaster
ATTGTGCATGGAATAGCTCCCAAACTAATACACCAAGCCTATAATGAGCTCCAAGTAGGTGGACTTCTATACATACCTGGTGCTCTGCTAAAGTCATGAAGAGCCAAGCAAAGAGCAAAGCCTCTTTATCTACAGGCAGCTGGAGGACAAGGTGATGTTTTCTAATGAGAAGCAACAAAGGATACAAGCAACAAATGGGCAGGAAGAACAGAGTGGCATCTGAAAGGTGATAGTGATCCAGTCATCCTAGAATTCACCCAGCCTCTGTGAAGCCAAATGCAGGGCACAGTCCAGCAACATTTTTATTTGATAAAACCAGAGTAAGAGGAAGGAGATTTAATCAACATGTTTCTTGCAGGCACCATGGAAGGAGTGAGTCACTCATGAGATAAATGAAATAGATAAGCAGATTACTTAGCTAGTTTCTTGCAAGCATCACAGAAGTGGATCTTCAGGGAAATTTTAAAGGTGTGGCTTTTAAAGGCTTTTTTAAACTCCCTTTTAAAGGGTTGTGGCTTTGCAGAGCACCTCAGGGAGGGCATTCCCCAAGCAGAAGCAAGCAAGCATAGGAAGGAGAAGACTGGTATCACTCTGAGGAGTGGGTGGAAGGGATATGACAGAGACACTTGTTCTGACAGTAGGGTAGGGACACAGTTATTCAGGATATGAGGATGCTGTGTTGCTCAAATATGTGGAGCAGCTCAAGGAATGAACGGTGTGAGAAGAACTAACAAGAGAGAGATCTTAAATTCCACGTGACTGGCCACAGGGACAACATGAAGGTTGCACAAGTAAATCTGAAGAAATAAAAAGGAAGCCAATGTTTAGCTGTTAATGTAAGAAAGATTAGATATAATTGCCTTGTGTGTAAACCTGGCCAACAAAGCCACTGGAGAACACCGCCAAGTCTCACAAATACATACTCTCTACATCCTTTCCAACTTTTTTCCAGTGGAAAAGGAAATGTCTATCCAGATAAATAAATAACATTGCCCAGAACAGCAGTCTGTGCTTAACATCTCAGCTCTTCTAGTAATTCACAAGCCTTCCCACTCATGCTTGTACCGGTTTGTGAAATACTGTGTACATTATACAAGGCTAGGAGGAATTAGGTTTTAAATACCGTTATCACGATAAACATCCCTCTCCTCCCAGTTCTAAGGTCAAATGTGGGTTTCAGTGGTTTAAAAACTACTGATCTTTAAGATGGATTGCTTTTTACCCTCCATATGACTCAAGGCTGCAAAGCTTTCAGATGGTACAAAGCACTATTTTTTTAGCTTCAGTAATTCTTATGACAGCAGCTTTTTAGACTAAGGATGGAAGCACATAAGGAGAGAGGGAAAAAAAAAGAGAAAACAAATGGCAACTTGAGTCCTGGGACCTCCAATGGGAAATCACGAATTGAAGCTGCACAGGCCAGGGACTGACTTGGTTTAAATGAGTTCCTCCGCAGTCAAGAAACTGCAGCAAATGATAATGAGAGCTAATGCCTTCAGGCTCTTTCCTTGCCTGGTTTACCACCATCATAATTCAAGTTATTAACAGTGAAGCATTCAAAAAAATAGATTTCATGTTGTTCGAACTCTCGTTTGTCAGATTCAAGGATGACTTGCATCTGTGATCTCTGCTACTGCCTCTGCGATCACATTTTGCAAGTGGCAGGCCACTGCCTGCATTCCTCCCCGTGTACACTTACGCCTTTTATTTTAGGCTCGGTCTCCCCCTCTTGCTATTTTATCATCACAGCTGCAATCTGGGTTGTCCCCTGAATCCCTCATCGTCCCCCAAGCACACTGTTAAGTGGCAGGATGAACTGCTTTCCTTTCTGTGCGATTTCCCCAGCTTTCAGAGTAGTCCCTGGATAGGACATCTCTGGTCCCAGTCATGGCAAAAATACGGGCCCACCTGTGCTTGGCACCTGCGAACCCTTCCTTGGGGGCCTGTAACCAGCCCAACTAAAATGATTCAAAACAGCTTCTTAAAAAAAAAAAACAACCAACAACAAAACCAACCCATGCTGTTAACTAGTTTAACAGGGAAGCAAAGGGTTAGAGGCCCTCACCTTCCCTTGCCCTGCATGACACCCAGCTCACACCCTCCCCACTCCTGCATCGAGACTGGAGAGGGCTTCTCTGCCAGTCTCTTGGTGTTTGCGTCGCCTCACAAACAAATGCTGGCAACTTACAGTGCTTTTTTCTTTTGCAAGGTTATTTTCTACGGGCTTCAGCTTTGGCCAACCACTTGTGTTTATACCTGGTTTATATACTCACTTGTACCTGGAAACAAATCATCCTTCCAATGGTTCAGCTACTGTTTCCTGAGTTTCTTTGAAACTACTTATTCTGAGGTGTCTGACCTCTGATTATGATGTTGCCTCATGTAGCTGGACAGAATAGTATAATGGAGATAAACTTTGATACTTACAAAGGGATATCGTCTCCCATCTCTAATCTGTTCTTTACTGTTAGCATTTCATTTGTTGTAGACAGTGAAAATAAGTATCGTCAGTGAGTATTTCTGACATCATCATTAAGCAGCATGCTCGCATGCCTCAACAGAAGACGGAAACACCACTTTAGACAGACTTTCTATCATAGTTTAAAAAGAAACAAAATTATTACTATTTTTTTTAATTTACAAGAAACAACTTTGTAACAATCTTAGCAATAGCTTTTTCAGATATGATCATTCTTGACCCAGAACCCTTCACAGTTATGACACATTTTTTGCTATCTGTCCTTTCCAAGATCAAGGATAAAAAGCCATTATTCTGCTTACAGGGATGGCATCATTTTCACACAGATTAGAGACTTTTGCTTAGTGTGATTTTCAATCATTGCTTAAATTAGACCTACCTTTTCAGAGTTGTCAACTCCTATATTTAATAATTCTATTGAAGTTCCACTAGATGAAATACATAACTCTAGTTATGTGCACATCTTCCCAGTTCTTAAGGTTTCAGAGAAAAGTTTGATCATAGGAAGCTAATGCAGTCTAAAAACTCAGTAGGCAGAAAGCACAGGATTTTAACAGCTTCACCCTAACTTCATGACTGTTGATGGGGCACGGATTTTTGGTAGCTGATTTTTATAAACATGGCCATACAGTCTTTTCCCTAGTATCCATGGTCAGTTTATCCGCTGTGGTTGCAGAGCAGTAATACTGGACAGATAAGCTATTCATGTGCGCAGCCTGCTCAGACCCTTCAGGGCTTTTGCGATTAGGAGTATGCTATTCAGCTATGGCTACTTAGCCTTCAGGATCAAATTTGCTTCAACAGCCGGAGGGCTGCTTGCGGGAGCCCAATCTAACAAACCACGCATGGAGCCAACTTGTATCCTATTTAGTAAACTCCAGTATCCAATGCAGGAAGAACTCTGCCTGGGATCAACTGGTCCTCTTGGACTACAGCCAGTCCCTGAACTTCCCAATGCTTTGGGCTCGGAGAGGGCTTATTAGTTGGGCACAGTACTACCCACAATGCCTGGAAAAAGTTCAGCTTGAGCGCAGTGTTTGGTCTAGTAAGTTCTCTTCATTCCTGGAGCCAGATGGGGTCTAGCTGATGCAGAATGAAGGCATGACCCAAGCTGGTTGTACATGGTGCCAGTCTTGTGCCTGCCGTGAACTCCCCATTTGCTGTAAGTTACCTGCGTCAGCCAGTATTCCATCCCCATCACCCCAGATAACCACGAGGTTTTGGTTGTCTACAAGTGTGATTTTATGCTTGTGGAAGCATTATATCTGTGCAAATAATTAGCTATACTTATTTTAAGTGATTCAATTGGGGTTAAGTGCAAAAAATGCAGAGAAGACTAACTTTCCAATTTATTTTATATAATTCAGTGTCCCAGCTTGCAAGGCTGTTACCCCTACACCATCAGAAGTTTGACAACTGGTTGGACACACTATACCAAACTTGGAGAGAATGCTGTACCCAAGCAGATCCTTAAATTTGCTCCATGTGATGATGAAACTGGGTCTGGGTTTTCCCCATATTGTTCTAGGCTTCTATTTTTATTTCTTTCACTGCAGCACAACACGAGTTTCTTTCCTTCACTGGGTCACATTCCTTCAGAACATATGAAGATTCCCCATTACATGTAAGTGTTAAGAGAAAAAAAAACAAAGAAAAAATGCAATTCATGCTCAAAGCACAGACTCACATGGACAGAACTTTACTGCTTTTGGTAAGAAAGAAGGTAACATCCAGAAAACAAAATGGAAAGTACACAGAATTTCTGCCACATATTTAGTACAGCCACAACTTCGAGCTCTTATCCACAGACCCCAGCATCCTTTCACGTACCCACTGACTCCTTCCATTACAGGAGAGATGAACCTCCTTGTGGACACGTCCCCCTAATTTGTAAGATTCTGAGTTCCTGAGAAAAACAAGCAACAGCAGCAGAAGGGTGCATGTGAGCAAGTATTGAGGGGAAGGAACGAAAGAGGGGTCAACACACACACAGAGAACCTAATCATTGAGGTAGGCAGCCCTTACCGCAATGCGCATTGGTGAGCAAGACAGAAAAGCAGGACACACAAGAACCCTGCCTTGGGACATTTTTCTAGTGCTTAATCATATAATCTGGGTTCCTCACAACTGCAGTGAATGATAACCCTTTTTACATTTCTCATAAATGTCATGTAAGTGAATGAAAGTTATCACATGAATAACACAAATTTTGGGGTTTGTTTGCAAGGCTTAGTTTGTGAGCTTTGTCTTCTGGGTCTTCTCCAGGATCTTGCTCTTCTTTTTTAAACTACAACTTCTCCACCCCCCCACCCCCCCCAAATAAATAGAGCTACTTTTTATTGAAATACAGAATAGTCTTGAAAAAAAAACACACACAGCATCTATCCAATACCAGAAAATGGACCATAACAGCTGCTGGCAGTGCAGCAAGAGAACAACAGAAAAAGGCCACCCACAGTAAGCTTAAGTTAAGCAGCAAAGTAAACCCAGGAAATGGTTCATTTGTTTCTTCTTTATAAATGTTTTGTTACTTTATGCAAGTTCAAGTTGGTGATTTCCACCCTCTAAGAGCTAGATTTAAGGTACAGAGAGTGTTTATTTACTAAACCACACAAATCATGACATATATGTGCACCAAAAGGAAACCATAAAGAAAAATGAGATGGTAGCAAGACAAAAGGTGGGAGGATGAGTAATGGGCAGCTGTGAAATGACATGTTAATCTCCTCATTAGAGAAAAAAACCCTTGCTTGATGATGACAGGTTATTGTATTGTAAAATTACATCCCATCACTTGGATATTATTACAACACACCATGCTGAGCACTAGCATCAATTGTTTGGGCTTTAGTACAATCACTGTCAATTATCTCAGATTAATTTACCACTAAATCTAAATACAAAAGCACAAAATATCTCTTACATATGCAACATAATTGTTCCGTAACCAACATAAAAATATGTACATACTTTTAAGCAGACACTGAAAAATACTAAAAAATAATTGCTATCCATATGTTTACGTGAATACATCACCAGTCTTCTTTCAATGTAACAATATGATCATAAAAACGCTGTATTAGCCTCTGAATCCACAAGCTATTTTTTATTTTCTGTTCTGTCTCTTACATCTCCACAGTGACTTAAATATTCAAATAACTTTACAGAGGAGCAGCCACACTTTTCTAGGTGAAGTTATAAACAGTACAGCTTGTATCAGTGGGAATGATGCATTTAAAATCATTCTTGTGAGAAAAAGATAGAGAAGGCTGGGGTCATAAACTGTTAGCTTCTTCAGCATGTGTAACCAACTCACGGATACTAAAATAATGTATTTTAAATAGCCTACAAGCCCAATGTCAGTATATAAGCAAGAAGATCTGTCAGCTGCCACTAAGCCAGTACACTGCTAATAACAAATGTATTCTATTCAGCATTTCATTAGAAGACGACTGCCAGGTAGTTATAAATTGTGGGCTTTGAAGCTACAGCTAGAAACGCTTGTGGTTAATCTGGATATAAAGTTTAACGTGAAAAATACCAGTGCTTTCAAATACATTACATAAACCTAAACAGACAAAATCTCACTTACATTCTTGTCCTCCTTTTTCCTATTCCTCCCCCACTTCTCCTTCAAATTTCCTGTTTTCTCTCTCTACAATGGCCAAAATATTAAATGGTAGCAATTTGTTCCCAGGTCACGTAGGGCTTTTGAAATGTCCTCTCTCCCTTCCTGACTGTACACACAGAACTAAGATACTGGATTTTTGGTACCAACTAGCTAATAGGTTCTGAAATTGCAAACAGCTCCTTGGGAAGCTGTGTTGAAGCAACCAGGCCCTAAGACTTTAAGGGCTCTGGAACAGGGACTGTGTCCCCTAGCCAGTTGCAATCACAATCACGACTGATGGCAGGAGAGGAAAGCAGTTAGCTATGCCACTGCTGCATCATGTGGTCAGGAAGGTGCATATTATAACAAATTACATTGAAGAAGGTATGGAGGAGACCCTCTGCAGAGAACTTTTATTCTGCTAATATATTCCTACAGCCACAGAGAAGGCTGTAATTCCACGATCCTTGCTGCCTTTCTGCCACAACTGGCTCATCTCGTGTCTCTCGTCTCTCTTCCACCCCATGCTTCCTCTCTTCCTAAAAAAGATCTCATTAATTCCTCCTGAAAGAAAACCTGCACAATACAAAGTGGTCTTCCCCACTTCTTGACTTGCCTTTTCTCCACTCTTCCTATAATTCCCTCTACCACCCTCCTCACACACATACAGATGTTTCTCATCTGCTCTCAAACTACTCCACAGGCTTCGTGACAGCATCCTACATAGAGATCTCTGTCACAGCCATTCTCAGCCATTCTCATCCTTCTCCACAAACACCTCCTTCCTGCTTCAGCCTCCTTCATTAAAAGCATTCTTAGACATTCTCATTTAAAATATAAATCTTGACTCCACTAATTACCATCCCACTTCTCTTTCCTTCCCAAAGTCAGTAACTACACTGTTGCAACAGCTGGAAAATAAGCAGGCTGAAACTGGACAAAGGAATGACGAGCAATCTGCGTTCCGTCCTAGTACCCCAACAAACCCACTCTCAACGAACTCTCTAGTGATGTCTGCCTGGCCAGTGCTCAGAAACACTCTTCCATCTTCCTTCATGTATCTTTTGCAAAATTTCTTGAATTCTTGACCTCCCTTGGCTTTGTAGCTGCAAACCCCATTGTGTCTTCATTCCCAATAGCTGTTTCATCATGTTCCTCTGAGGATCTTTCTCACTCTGCAACATTTTTTGTTGCTTCACTTCTTTTCATCCATTCATTCTAGCAATGCTGCTGCAGAGATCCTCCTCCTAACCTGCGACGTTGATCATGCAGCTCCTTTTATTTAGTTCTCCTCCCTACTGCAACTGCACTTTCAAGGACTTGTTTCTAAGTATCATTATTACATACACTCACTATTAAGAGGTGTTCTGCCTCTGACTGGACTCTCCTATCAGCCTTCATCTCTCACTCAGTTTTCAAGCAAACGTTTGAATAAGGGTTAGAAGGGCTCATTGTAAATATGCACAAAACTAATGAAAGGCTTCTAAACCTTGCTTCTGAATGATGCATACCAAAAATAGACAACTGCTAACAGATCTTGGACAGCAGTATTTTAACAATATTGTTTGAAATGTTTCCAATAAAATATAACCATAAACATATGTAGGATGAAGTTCAGCCCCTGTATTTGCATTGGAAACAAAAGACCTAATCTGAAAGAGGAACAGCCCAAAGGGAGTCTACTGAAATCAACTAGCTCTACACGTGCTTGGGATTCTGCCTTTATCCTGTAGAGATCTATACGGTCTTCAGTTTCCAGCTGTATTTACATACAGCAGGTGTGTGTTACTACTACTCTAGAAGTTTATCTCAGCATTTACTGTTTAAACTAGCATGTAATGTTAGTGACACATATCATAACTCCAGTAACCTGATCTCATAGTTCAAATCATATACTTAGTATCACTACAGGTAAGTAAAAGGTCCCTTCAAAAAAAAACAGCCCCAAGTCATCAAGTACAATCTTAGATGAAGAAAGTTTTCTCTTTGTCAAAGACAACTAGTATTAGCTTTTAAAAAGCCTCACATGCTAGTGAGTTGTCTCAGCACCTTCTTAGAGGTCCTCAATGTGAAAAGGACAGTATCAGCAATGTTATGTTCCAGTCTTGCAAGCTACTGCCCTTGAAACACTTGAGTGACAATCTAACCAGAAGCACAGGACAGGGTGGATGTGGGAAAGAAGGGGTTAAGCTTCAGGATTAAAGCCTTCTGCTTCTATTTTTCCACTTGGTACTTCCTCACAGCAAAACAGAAGCCTAAACACAACCTGACCTTCCCCCATTTTTACCCCAAATTCGCCAGGACAAAAACTTAATGGATCTTAAGCATGTACTTAAAGTTAGCAAGGTAGAGGGACCTGCTGAAGCGCTGGGTTGTGTAAATGACTTAAGGCAGGCTTTGCTTTCCCGCTTTTCTTGAACTGAGGCCTGTGCCATTACACTCTGACTTAGCAGGCCTCTTTTTTTAAAATGTGTTACGTTACCTGAGCTGGTGTTAGGCATTTCATACTCTTAAATAAAAGAGACTGACTGCATGATTTAAGTACTGTTGATGCCAATGGCCTCTGAGGAAACAATGCAGGAGTTTCTGGTTGGGAAGAAGCTCTGGACTCACTTTGGTTCATCTTGCAAGGTCTGTTCTTTCCAAAGAAGGCAGAACACAGAGCTTGCAATATGCTAATGGGAAACAACCTGTTGGAGAGATCAGAGACAGCACGCTGCAGAAGGCCGTCTATACCTCCCAGGCAAAAACAGGACTAAGTAGGCTGGCAGTCAGTTTACAAAAGCTGGCATGAAAAGAGGCATACAGGCTTTAAAAACGAAACAAAACAGGAGTAAACCAAAAATCTATCCACGTTACATAATTTGTCGTATAATAAAAAGTCTTTAAAAAAAGAAGAGATGAAGAAGCTCTCGCAAGCAGGTGGTAACGCCAGCTCCCAGAGGAAAAGGCGGACAGGTGCCAAACCACGGTGGACCTACCAGGGTAATACAGCAGAGAGGCAGAGATGCTGCAGGCCAGAGGTCCAGTTTATAAGTAATATCACTGGGACAGTTGAAAGACTCAAACACAGTCAGAATTCTTATTTAAAAGGCAGGGTTACAAGGGACAAGAGTTTAAAATGCAGTCTGACCCGAGACATGAATTGTCTCTTTTCTCTAGAACTGAAAGGAAACGGTTGTAGATGAAGATTACCTTGTGAAAGTAAGCTTGCTTGCTTCCCATCTAAATGGCTATCAGCTTAAATGCTGCACTTAAAACCAGAAATGTTTTTAAAACTCACAATTAGCAGGGATAGCACCTGGTCTGTAAGAGTCAACCAGCTCTTTGACTTCTGAGAGAGAGAAATCCAACTTTGAGGGTGCACACTGTGAAAATGCATTTTTCAAGAAAACTTATAACTGAGTTTTGGCTTGAGGAAGAGTTAAAATATTTGTCTAATATAAAAAAATCCAACTTGATAAGCAAAGCTATAGCACAAAAGGAAAACAACTCCAAAATAAACAGTTGTGCATGTAAATTTGATACTTGCTAATACACAAACAGCCCCTGAAAAAAAGAAAAATTAACCAAAATGTACTGTTGAAGACTCCATTGATCATTTTAAATGTAATTAAACTACCATACACACCCCCCACAATCCCACAGGGCTTTAGTTTTTTTCCCTAAATTTCAAAAAAAAAAAAAACAGACCCTGATCTGACAGCAGCAAACGACAGAACACCCACCAGCTTGAATAGACATAGGAAAGAGCCCAGGTAAAAGGAAGCCCTCCGCCGAGTAAAACACAAGAGTAATGCAAAATGTACTGCCAGGGTGAAGTACTTGAGGGAAAGACCTCACAGTTCTTTCTGTGGTTCACTTAGATGCTGAAGCTCAACTTTGCTTGGCAGTGTGGCTAAGTTCTTCTGAGGATTTCCAAGAAGGACTGCTCTTTGTGATGTGTCATTAAAAAAGTGAGAAAAGCAGTAGAGCTCATTATGCTAAGGAAGGTTTGCTTTTTACACATATTCCACATCTAAATTAAAAAAACCAAGAAAAAACATACTGGAAAGCACTGTGCTTGATATAGATACCTCTTTAAAAGTGAACCTGTTTTAAAACGATAGTACCTATCTCTATAGCACATTTCATGCATCTGCATATAAAAACTAACCCAAACACGAATTCTATTAGACTTACAAAACGTCAATAAATTGGGCCAAAACACAGCTTCCTGACACAAACTCTTCTATTGATTTTGAGCTGCAAGCAAAAAATGGGCAAGCAGAAGTTAGCTTAAATGCAAATATTTACAATATGTTTCTTATTACAAGTTATCCCTTCAGTTGCACAAGTCTATCGGATGTGACTGATAGTTTACGGTAAAAAAGGAAAGGGTAGGACTAGAGAATAGTTTCACTGAGGTAGAAAGAGATTTGTTACAACAACTTTGTTCCTGTTTTAAAGCCAGTGTTTGGAGTTCAGGACCTTGGCTTCTATTCAGCAAAGCACTTAAGAATTTGTTTAATTCCAGAGGTTTCTGTAAGACTTAAATATGTTTTTAGATATTTTACTGAATAGGAGTACAATTACTCACAAAAGCAATACAGCGTATTACTCAAGGGAATGATTGTGTCTCCTGGGTCTCCTGGGTAAAGCACATGCACATAGAGGGAAAAAAAAAAAATCAATTTCAATAGACACTAAAAATAGATGGCTTTTCTGAGAGAGATGTGAACCTTTTCCTCACATTCAAGCTTCTGTTTGGGTTTATAGTTCATCGATGTTAACAAGGCTATTAATATAGAGTAATATTTTATTGCTGTACTCTGTTCTTAAATCTATACTTTAGAGTAAACCTTTCCCATAGCATTTTTCAGTCTCCATTTTAGATCCCAGTTCCTAGGCTTCTCCATTGATAAAATACTAGGATTTCCTTAGCTTTGCAGACAGAAAAGAAGTAAGTACAATGAATTAACAACACTAACAGTTTAAAAAAAACAAAGCACCAGCTGTGCTGCAAGCAAACCACCACATGTTTTCATTTCCTTTGCAATTTCTCAAAAGTCTTGACATCTCATTACAAAATTCAGCAGAGTAGGTCTTCCCCTTAAAACTATGTCAGCATAAACAGGGAAAATAACCAGAAATGCAGGTTCAATTGGAACACACCAGCTCCTAGTTTGTAAAATAAGAGAGGAGAAAGTAAACTAGAATTTTATAGTCTAAACAGACTAGGTCCTTGTGAAACTATCCACATCAGATAGTCACAGGACTATACGCTTAACCACAACGGCAGGTACTGACAGTCACACAGTATTTGCCTAGATTTCCCTGGTGCAAGCATAAGTCTGAAATAATAAAAAGAGAGAAGAATTCAGAGATAGTTCACACTAGCCCTGAGTGTTTCTGCTGATTGTTGGAGGTGTTTTAAATGCATATTCCCAGTTTACATGCAACTGGGGCATTTCACAGAGCTAGAGAAGGAAGCAACAAATACGAAACTCCATAAAAGTTCTCTGGTATCTGACTGTGAAGAGAAAAAAGCAAGCGACTATTGCACAAGTTTAGTCCACGGCAAAAAGTTAAGTTCTAAAGAAATCTTTTTTTGTGTAGTACGTTTATTTAAAGGCCCCTTATGGATTGTTTTTACATAATTCCACTTAGCCAGCTTACAAAAGAAACACGATTCTTTTTCAGAACCCCCTTAAACATCGCCATTATTTCCAAAAATTGATTCGAAGCTTTTACAAGCGGAGTTAAGTGTGCATCAAATACAAAAATAATAGCCCAATCTGCACTGACAGTTCCCGAAAGTGCAAACCTGATGGAGTAATGATCAAAAAAAAGAAAAACGTTTTAGGAGAGAGAGGACGCGATAAACCCCCACGCAGCCCTACTCCGCCGAAGCCCTCGGGCGGCAATCCGCCCCCACTGGCGATTCCCCCCGAGGCCGCCCCTCTCCCTCCCCCGTCAGCCTGCCCTGCCTGACCCCTGCCCTGCCGGCACGGCCCCGCGCCAGGGGCTCCTGCCATTGTTTCCCAGGGCAGAATTCATCCTCGCCGTGGGCGTCCCGGGCCCGTGGGGGCTGCCCCGCTAACCTCTCCGCCTGGAGGGTGTGCCCCCATCGCAGCCCGCCGCCGGGGCCAGGGCGGCCGGGGCCGGCAGGGCCGGGGCCCGCAGGGCCGGGG
>JANHGO010000069.1:29485615-29539390 GCA_024606505.1 Aquila spilogaster
GGGCTCGGGGCTCTGCGGGAGGCGCTGCCCGGTCCGACCCGGCCCGGCGCGCCCCCACCCCCGGCCGCGTCTCACCTCCGTTCTCCGCTCCGCTAGGCCCGGACCATTTCCTGGCTACCGCCACCGGCCCGCCGGGCGGAGAGGAGGAGAGGTGCGAGGAGCCCCGAGGGAGCGGAGGACGAGGGGCAGGCCCAGGTCCGGCCGCCGGCGCGGGACGAGGCCCGGGGCGGGAGGAGCGGCTCTGACGGAGCTCCTGCAGGTACCGGAGTCCCCCGGCACCTGGAACTTCCCCTGGCGGCATTACCTCTCTGCGCCGCGCGGCCGCCGGAACGCCTCCGCTTTGCGTCGGGAGAGACTGAGGCCGTGAAGATGACGGGACAAGTCTTGAAAACGTTAAGTGCCCCAAACGCAGCAACAAAATTAAAGCGTTCTCTGGTTCCTATTGGTTCCTATTTGCAGAACACACTTTATATCGGTGACTTGCAGAGTCAGCGATGTTACCACCGCGTACGATTTCATTCCAACTTCCTATGCTTCCTTGGGCACCTGTACCGTAGCCGCCCGCAGCCTGCTTGCCCCGAGGCAGCGTATGGGCATCGCTCTGCTTCTGCCTCTGAATCAGCAGTGAATGCAGATCCTCTCTTTTCAGAACCTCATTGAAGTCCGCTGTGTTCCTATACCATGAGTCGCTCGTGGTATAGGAACCCATGTTGCCCAAAGGATGATCGGCCCCTTGGCAGGATGTCACCTTGGGCACACGGAACATGTAGACGTGAATAACTGCAAGCATGATGGGTTTGATGGGTGCCCTAAGCATCGTACAAGCTCAAGTTCCAGCTCTGAAGCCCCAGACCGCATTGCATTACAGGGCTTCTGCGACGGGGCTGCCCAAGTGAACAGTACCAGCAACTTTGGTGCTTGCTCAGTGCACTTCAGGTTAAAAAATGAGTGGCTGACATTCAGGAGGCCATTTGAAACCATCCACTTGGGGGACACTCAGTGCTCCTACAGCCACTGTTTGTCCTCATTTCCCTTTGCTCCAGTGCAACAAACACCTCTGGTCTTCTGCAGAGCCCACTCCTTGGTCCCACCTGAATTTCTGTGCTCAGGGCACAGAGTAAGTGGTGTGAAAATAACACATCTATGTGACTTATCTTTCTCGGTACCACCATTTTGAATTTTAAAATTAGAGTAACAGTGCCGTCACTCTATACCCAACCAGGAAGAAGTGCTTCCTTCCCACCCTCCTCAAGATGGCCAAAATCTTTCACAGTGCCAAAAATGAAGCAAATAATCCTACCTGCTGACTTTAATCTGTCTCTTGCAGCATGTTGGCCTCTGACCTTCACCCACTCACCACATGTTAGACTGCTTCTTGCTAACTCCAGCAACAGTTTATGGATATCTATCCATATCTGCCCAAGCTTCTAATCATGCAGTTCCCGCAGGAGTCAATTTTCCGTCTGCTTGATATTTACAGTCTCTCTCAATTTCCTGTCTTCTATGAACTTCTGTCAGATATTTGTCTTGCAGTCATTACAGGGAGATTGCATTTGATTACCTTGTTTTATTGGATGCTACATATATGATGTTCTTTTCCATGTAACAAGGGAGATATTAGAAAACATATCCACAGAATGAACCACCTTTATAGCACAATAAGCACCTGCTTGCCTTCCCTCGTGAGTTACACTGACATTTCTATTCAGTAAGATTAACTAACTAGTTTCTTTTAACCAAGACAGAATCTATATGTGATAAAAATAGCCCACATCCAGAGACCTCGGAGGACAGCATATGTGAGCAGCCTCAGAGCCAGACAGAGGTGGGTCTTCGAACACCTCCTGTAAAGTCAGCCCTATCCCCTCCTGCCTGTGGCAGGAGGAAGAAGAGGCACCTTCTCGGTGAGCCCAGTTCTCTGCTTTTGGATACTGTTTTGCAGGCCGGCCAGTTGTTTATGTGTGTAACTCTGCAACACTGACACAAACAATAAACATGGAAACTCATCAGGAAGAAGGAACGCTGCCTGAAAGCATGTCATTTTCTGCTTGGAGGTAGAATCCTGGTACGGCAGAACCAGGTCTTTGGAATACACAAGACGTCAGCAGAACTGAGCTCTAACTTCTCTCCACGTAACTGCTGTCAATGTTGGGAAAAGCTAACGGCAGATGTACAAAGCGTCAGTGAAGTTTCAAGATGAACCACCTTGGTTCTGCAGTGGATCTCTTATAGACTATTGAGCTTGGAGAAGCCCACCAGTAGATTTCACCACCCTACAGAAATGGCAGTGAAATAAAACTGAGAACATCATGAAGATCTTTTCTATTCTGCTTCTTTTGAAAATGTTCTAAGTAATAACTGACATGTTAAGAAACAAAAAAATTGATCGAGGAATGCATTACTGTGAACAATAAAACACTGTGATAATTAGCTATAATGCTAGTTTTATTTTCAGGTTCTTGTGAACTTCTGAAACCATGTCTACAAATATGTAATTATACCATAGGAAAGCTGTCACTGTTTATAACGACATAAAGATGAAGTACAGGCAGCAGGAGAGGAGCTGTCTGTAAATAGCAAGTCGATCATTAGCTGGTCCTAATACATCAGTTTGCATGAGATTGCTTAGCAAGAGATTGTATATTTTTGTTATTGAATTACAAGACACTTGTTGCATTTGTCTGCCAAGTTGTATCAACCTTATTTCTATGAACACTGGTTTGACTTGCTCTTTGCCACAAAATACCTATTTGGTAACCTTATATACCACCCAAGTTGATTCAGACAGATTGCTCCAGTCCAAGACTGCTGCATCATGCTGCAATTTAGATATTTAACCTGGAGCTTCATGTTGCTAGCACAGTAAGGGCCTTGCTTTGAAGAAGACTGTTGAAATGTAACTGCTCATTTGGACCTCAAGTTTGATTATGGGTAATCCAGGTCTCCTACGAGAAAGTACAAAACCTGCTGAGGAATCCTGCCATCGACTGAAGACTTAAAAAAATCTAGATTATATCATAATAATGATACGTCAGGTATAGGTTTTTGTTATTTCTGAGGAGATGGATTCTAACTTGGATTGTCAGCGTTGGGGCTTTGTTTCTGTCTCCCACATTTTCTGTGTCAAATTGGCTTGATCTCTTGGTACCTCACTGCCACCTTTCCATTTCTGAACTGAGACTCAGATCGTTTTCCTACCTTAAAGATAAATACATGTAATATTGATATTGCCTCAGATAACAATAGCACTCATGCTATCTATGATTATTTTTCGCAGACACTGATAACAATATTTTTCAAATATTCCTTTCATACTGCTGTGGACACAGGGTGGGAAATTTTTCTCATATCCGTTCGAATGAATGTAACTAGAAAAAATCAAGCAGCCTCCTTTACCTAACCCTAACAGAGAACTGCATCTCAGCTTCCTGCAGCTTGCCAGTACGTGGTGGCAGTGTTTTCTTCATCCAGGAGCAACATATGGGTATTAATCTAAGCTCATGCTGATATTGGATTTTCAATGCGATTGGGGTAGTGAACACGCTAGCAACTGGCGTCACAAGTCTCCAAAGTGAATTTAATCAAATATAATATCCTGCTCAGTCATGTCACAAGGGCTTCTCAGTGTATGTATTTTCAGAACAAAGCCATAATTGTGAAAAAAAATAGACACAGATTTGACTTTAAAATAATTCCTAATTTAGTAAACAAAGGTCCACATACAATGAGGCAAGACTGGAATGGGCCATTAGTATATGGCGTGTGTTTTGCTTTGTCTTTCTCTTGCAATCCATGTAATTATGCTGTCTTGTGTCTCGCAACTCCATGATACTTTATTCTTATGCATAATACAGCATAATTCAAACGCAGCCTAATATTGACATGCATAATCAGTAGTTGCAGAGAGCCCAGCACTGTTCCCATTCAAGTCAGAGACAAATTTCATTATGTGAATGGGAACAAGAACACTTTGTTCCAAATGCATTAATTTGGGTTTATGCCTTGGATAAACATCAGCTGTACATTTCACCTGTTTGACTCCGAAGAGACTCCAAAGATAAAAACAGATGTGTGTGTAAGAGCCAACAGAAGCTCAGCTCTCTGCTTTTCCGTTACATATGAGAAATCACACTTGAGGAAAGCTGCTTATATGACCACTGTCTTGTCTCTTTGGGCTCTGAAGAAAACAGCATGGAACCCTTAAAATGGCTGTGCATTCCTAATTATGAATTCCCCTAACCACAGTCAAAAATATTTATGAAGTGGACCAGTTGTATTAATCACTCATCCTTTTACCTAAAACTGTGTTCTTTCAACACAGTAAGTCCATATGAAGAAAATGCATTACTCACAGTGCTTCTCAGCTGCTGTGGATGTGTATGCGTACAAACTTGCATGGAAGAGCTACATCTGTAGGGCTGCTTTGGCTGATTCCTGTGAGCTTCAATGCTACAAAATGTGGTAAGCACTAATGGAATGCAAATACTTGCAGCTAAGAGAGAACAATTTGTAAATTCTCATTCATCTTTAACTCTTCGTGAATGGCTAAAAGAAACAGTTATCAATGCTAAAACCTGTAAAAACAGAAGAAAAATCATTAATAAAGTATCAGCCTAGATTAATATGGGATGCACGTATTCACGTCTTCATTTGCCATCTGCTACTCATCTACAGAATTTTGTGCTTCAATCTGGAGCTGTTCACTTCCCATAAAGCAGCTATGCTCACCCTCATCATACTGAAACTACCACATCATTCTCCATTGCTGTGTTTTTCAGTCACTGTTAGAGGTGTTGTGAAAATGCAGCTCTCCAGCTATCTCAGAAAAATTGTACAAATTCAGTTGTTCTATAGTACATGAATCTCTCCAACCTACCTGCAGGTGGGCTTTTTCCACCAGCATGACTCCATTGCACAGTGCTATTCCACAAAGGTGAAAAGTGGATTTTCTACTCCAGTAACAAACAAGATCCTCCTCATTGATTCTGTAATGTCACCTTCTCAGTTTCAGCTTTAGATCCTGGCAGTGGACCCTGCTGAACAGAATTCTGGTTGCTCAGAACAAGTGTGTCAGCAGGACTACAAATAATGGCTGTAATGTGACAAATAACATGGCAGATGTTGAGCAGCAAAGGCAATGACAAACCCTATGGAGGCATGCCCTCTGCTGAGGCTTCACAGGAGCTTGATAAACCCAACGGAACAGCTGTTGCACAGCTTGGCACACTGTGCGTTTACCAGGCACGCGTGGACCCATGACATACTTTGCTTGCTAAATATCTGAATCCAACTTTCCACTAATATTATTATGGTAAGATCATAAGACAGTAATGTGATGTGCTTCAAATAATTTCAAACAGCCATTTGGATTAATCCACGTGATCCACATTCTGTTCAAAAGCTGCCATCAATAAAGGCAACAGTTTTCAAAATTTCATCCTCATTCAGGATGTATTTGATACATATGGGATCCTTAAGGCTATTCAGACTGTGTATCTACTGCAGTCTCATCATACCTCTCTCAATGAACCCACAAAACTGTTGTGAGAGAGTAGTTGGTTAGTCCTTTGTTTTCTTGTACTACATAAGCTCTGCCCATAGATCAAACAATCTTCTTATATGTGTATTGTCCTCTTAAAGCAAATACAGTCATAAACCTTTGTATATAGGGTTGTGGAGACATATGACAGATATTTACTAATATTTCAGAAATAAATATCAGCTGGCGCCAGTGTCTACCTGTTCTATATTATTGTATGTGACTGTACACAGTTAAAAAAGTGAATAAAAGCAATGAGAGAGATAAGGCTCTTTTGAGAAACAATTGGAGGCCCTGAACCTCAGATATTAAGTCTTTTAATATCTTTATAAACTGGAGCTTAACAAGGGGAACACTAAATCTGCATAATATCAGAGGGCCTGGAAGGGAGTGGGATTATCAGCTGCTGCAAGACATCAGCAAAGCAGATCCTGGCTGCAGCAAGTATACAGCCAGGCAAAGAGGTGAGGAGACCCACGTTGGAGAGAGCATCCAAGGAGAGGCTGCAGGGCATATGGGGCTGGAGGCAACCTCCCAGATCGCTGAGTTACAGGTGTTACTTTCACAATCACTACCCTGCTATATGCCAATTTAAAGACTGTTATTTTCTGTTACTCTGATCAGAAAAGAGTTCTAATCCTATCCTATCCTATTCTATCCTATCCCATCCTACAGACTGCTGAAGTGGCATTTCTACAGTGTTTCAGTTACTGCAGTGTATTTCTTTGAAGAAAAGGCTTACCTTTTCCTTCGATTCTGAGAAGTAAAAACAGTAAAAACATGCATGGAAGTGATTATTTTATGAAAAAATGTTGTATGACATGGTTCTTGTGGCCACAGGGAAGCTTATGAGCTAGTCCATTTTTATATTATATTCTATTATTAATAGAGAATTATCCATTCTCAGTTTTCCTAATGTTTTGCTCAGCCTTTAGCAAAACACACTAACTGTCCTTGTTTCTGTTTGCTTACTGTTATCTCCTGTTAATGGTGAAACTACCACCAGGCCGCATTTTCTTGCTGACTGAAACTCTGAACTAAATGGCATAGCAGTGGACTTTCAAAAGTGATGATCACTCCAGTGTCCTCTTGGAGTGGACACGTCAGTGACAGGACAGTGACCTGTGGTAAAACCTATTACATCCCCAGAGCCCCAGTGCATCCCCCATTTGGGGCTTCACTCTCAATATGAGCATAGTTAAGCTTGGCAGAGATAAAAGACCTACAGACAAAGGCACTTCAGTGTAATTTTTCAATGCATGCAAAGTTACTGTTTTTGTCAGAGAAAGGAGAACTTGTATAGAACATCTTTACTGGCAGAGAGCACTTTGTTGTAGACACCAGCCTCTTTTACACTAACAGCCTTGGTAAGCTGATGTTTCTTAACACCAGTTTCAGTTTTATGTAGGATGACACTTAAGGAAATTCTTATCACTAGTTAATAAGGCAAGTATATCCTTCCATGTAGTTAACAGATAGTGATTTTTATGTCATGCTAGTGGTGCTCTGTAAATCATCACAGAGATGGGTGTGAGCCTGTCCTTCATTACAGCCACAGGAACATGCTCCATCTCACCCCATTCACCCGCCAATATACCTCAAGAGATCTGCTTCTCTTTTGCAGTACTGTGAAGCAGTGGATGAACTTTTAAGCAGCTTCTTCTCCAAGTATGATTTTCTATTTCATCCATCCTAGTATGCTCTTGCTTTCTTCCGAGAGACATCAGCAAAATGCCTCTTACAGCAGTTTCAACAATTTTTGCTTTGGGATTGAGCCTAATATTTTCTTAAAAACCTCAGATTGATTGTAAATAGGACCATTGAAAGTAATTCTCTTTGCCAGTCTTTATCTTTCCATTTGAAAACAGAGAGCTTTAGCAAATATTGCATCAGCTGCAGGCAATCATCCTTCTAGAAAGCTCTGCAGGATTTCCCCAGTAGGCATGTTAGAAACTCCCAGTATTCTGAAACTTTTCCTTTTACAGGTTTTCACAACTTTTCCTGTTTTTAAATATGGAAGGAGTAAACCTTGAACCAAGCTCCATTTGAAAGTGTTTTTTTCTTGTGTATTCAAAAATTCTAGTTGTTTACTGTCTTCTGAAAATAATGAGCGTCTTTGAACAGTGCCCATTTACTTCTTCCATTTGATCTGTGTCTTGTCTATCTGTGTGATGACACTGAATCCAACGAGCACCTTTACCACTTCTCTCACCCTCACTCAGCAATTATCAGCGTATTTTTGAGGCCTAACTCAGTGTCTGGGGTTGCTTCAGTTTGCATACAACAAACTAGCAAATCCTTTTGGAATGAGAGTTAGCAACATTTCAACGGTCCTGTGCTAGACTGTCTTTTTATCTCCAGTGTAGACAACAAGCATGTTAGCAGGAGCTCAGTGAAGTGGCAGTATTTCATCTGTATACAAATAGAGGCTGCTGCTAATCCCACTGGGTTTTGTACCCAGTGAAATACAAGCATCAGTGAGATCCATGGCCGTTCCAAACAGTCCACGTGCCATCACTGCTACTTCTGCAGTTTGCAGCCCCTTGCTTTGGTTGCTGAAATCATAACGGCCCACCAAACTCTTAATTCATCTGTGTACTGGGAAAATTTTACCCTTCCTATTTGGCTCTGCTATGAGAGCAGAGGAGTCATTCATGCAAAGTCATTCAATCTCAGCACTATTTTGTGTGCTGACTTACAGAAATTCTAGCTATAGAGTAACTCCTTTATTCTCAGATGATCAATAAATTATGTCACTATCTGTTAGAAACTCCCACACTCCTCGTGAAGGTGGAGCAGTAGATTTTTTTGCAAGCATCTGGACCTTTGAAGCTTTTTTGCCTTCTGGACAAGTGGTTTCCTTGCATCACAACAGATAGAAGTTGATGAGGTCTTTTTAGTTTTGTTCAGCAGGCTTCTCCCTTTCCTTCATTTCCAGTTTAGGATTCCAGCTTCATTCCAAACTGGAAGGACTCTCATTCTTCAAACAATAACCATTTGTTAAGTTTGGACCCCATCAAGGCATTCATACTGCACAGTATTGCACCAATTGTGATCGTTGTAATATTTGATGAAAACAGGAGCCTGGTCTTGACCTCTGAGATTCCTTTCCAGTGCTGTGGCATTCCTATTTCAAGTCACACAAACAAAAGACAAAATGACAAAGAAAAGCTAGATCACAACATATGGACAAGAAACAGCACAAGAAAGACTTCTCCGGGAAGGCCCAGATCATTGAGTTTGACCAGTGACCCATCATACCTTAAAATCATGCTGTACCACAAAACGTAACTACAACAGAACTCAGGTATTCATGATGGCATGAAAAGCTAGGTACACCAGAAAACATCTTTTTTGTTTAAAATTAAAGACGAGAAGTTAGGATTCTGCTTCTGGTGTACCCTATATTCAGTTATTTCATCCTGCAGTGACATAAGCCTTGTTATCAGCATTTCTGCTTTACTAAGGAGAAGAGCTTTCTCTAAATATTCCTAGACACTCCTTTCCTAGATGTTCACTCTAGTAGTGTGAACACATTTTCTCATTGCTTCCTTTCTTTCTCTCCTATTTGTATTTGAACAAAACAAGACATTTCCTGCAGTTCCACATAGCAGAAAAGACAAAAAAATGGCAGGCAGATGGGCTGTAGCCCCCACTGCTGTGCTGACCACACATTCTCTCTCCCGAGCTTTCCCAGAAGGACAAGGTTTGACCTACTGGATTCTGCTCTGTTTATTGCCTTATGCCTACTTTCGCCCTTCTGCTGAGAGATTTGGGCTGCCTGGCTGGAGAAACCTGCCTGGCAGGGAACTGTCTGTCTGCAGAGCAAGCCACAGATAGTATGGATGTGTGAATAGCCTGAAAGGATCATTGCTAATAGAGCATGAGTAACCAAATTACTGAGTTCAGGCTCACTGACCTTCTCCCTTTCCATTCATGAGTTCTGCAACAAGCATAACTCAATCTCAACTAATAATATCTACGCAATATTTAATCAACAAGCAATCAAAAACAACGAAAGCTTAATCAAGGTTTGAGTTTGCTTTCTCAGATACAAATTAGTGAGTCTAGCTTAGAGATAAATATGTTCCATTAACTCCTCAGATGGAGGTGATCATCCTTAGCACAGGGAATACGACAGGTGATGCTTTGAGAGGAAATGGCTACAGAGGAGGACACTCAGACTGTAAACGTAGCTTTCCTTTTAATGTAATGAAATAGCTGTAATCACTGAAAGGAGAGCACACAAATGTTTCACATATATAGCAATCTCCAGCAGTCAATCAAATAATTTCCCCAACACAATGAACACAATCTTTCCAGTTCTAGGCCTTTGCCACACAGCTAATAGCTCTACTGTTCCAGAAAGCAATCACATGCCCCATGCCTTTCCCTGCGTGTGCAGCTTTCCTGGTCAAACGAACCATAAACATGGCATTTTTTCACTCCCTTGAACAGGAGTAGGTTGTAATCCTGCAACCGGGAAATGCTGTGATTAGAAGTTATTATGATGAATTTTCTGAACTGAATGCAAAGGCACATAGGAAACAGCTTTCCGTGATTTTAAAGCCTTCATACAGGAGCTACTGGATTCACAGAAACAGTAACCAGTGACTGAAGCCAAAGGGTTGCTTATCTGTTCTTTCCCCCTTTCTTTTCTCCCATTGATGCAGGAAAGAGAATTAATGGGAAATCTGATTTTAAGAGATGAAATACATTTTTATTACAAATAAATCTTCAGCAAACATAGAACAGGCAACAGCAGCATTGTTTTCCTTTTTGAATGCGACACTTGGCTTTAAGAAGTAAAACACTCCTTACCTCTGCAAGTGATTTGTTACAGCAGCTGTCCCACTTTCAGCCATAAGAAGAAGGCATTTACAGCCCCAGCTGTGGCTGTAGGTAAGAAGACAGACATCAGCACAACTTGAATCCTGTCCCTTTTGCTTTTGCTTACCAGAAGCCATGCACTGCTCTGGGTCTTCCATGAAGCAACAGACACATCTGTTATCAGCCAGTGAGGGGAAGACCTGCATTTCGCAGGTTTACTTCTTGTACTATCACACATATGCTTTAAGATTTTGTGCAAATCATGTCATTTTGCTGGTCCAGATACTTAAAAAGAGTTTATTTTTTCCTAAGGCTTAAAACGTTCAAGTGTTCATCCTCTGAAGAGGAATACACCCAAGAGTAAGATGTCAAACATGCACAGGGATTCAGTATCTAACAAGTGTTAAAGGAAGGTTTGCTCCTTTCTTCTAAACCTGAGAGAAACAGGCATCTTGCTATACAAGACTTCAGTAGCAGGAAAACTCGTTTAGGAGTGAGAAGTATGATTTTAATTCTTCCTCCAAACTTACTGTCCTGGACCTCGTATTTCTGCCCATTGCCTATGGCTGTACCAGTCCTCAGGTTCAAAGACACGGAGGAAGGGGGAGAAGAAAGGCAAGTGCAAATGGATCAAGGTGAGGTGGGAGGGAGAACCTGTTTCTCCTAGACAAAGCATAGGATTTTGTACAGACAGAATTTGAAGACTGAACAAGCAGGAGGGCAAGTAAGATGCTTCTCTGTTGGGTAACATATCTGGATTCCAGTTACTGCTTTAACCAAGTCATCAAGAACAACTATTAATTAATTTATTTATTTTACATTTAAAGTAATTATATCTCTTTTTCTTAGGGAATATTTAATTGTTTACAAAATGGATCTGCTACTAACAACAAAATTAGGAGCACTGCTATACTTGCATAACACAAGTCCTCAGCGTCCTGGTGGATGAAGGAAAAGAAGGCGAGAAGAGGGCAGTTCTGACTCTGTATAGGCATAAGGAAGCACAGAATCCCGCCACTCTTTTCCTAAGTACCATAACCACCTGAAGCATACCTTTGAGAGAATGAGCTCAATGGATACACTTCAAATAAGCCTAAGTTTTAGATCTTAGTCAGGTCAGGTATGGGAGATAAGAGCTGTTACGCCTGAAGAGATGGAGGTTGTTCCATTTATTCAAAGAAGCAAAACTATAGGCAAAGGACCTTTAGTGTTAAAACCCAAATATCTGTGAGCTTAGGCGCTAGGAGTATAAGGCTGAGTTTTGAAGTTCATGGTGTTAGACTTCTGTGTCTAATTGTTATATACAAACTGACACAGACATCAAAGCTGACTTTCTGGATTTGATCTTCTATATTTTTTCCACCATTTCTTATACAACAGTAATAAATGTTACTTTTTTTTTTTTTTTCTGAGGCTTTTTGGAGGATAAAAGCCCTAAAAAGTTTTAGGTGCTCACCCTGTGTGGGAGTGAGAGTCTCTCTAAAAGACTGCATATCTAGTGGAGGGAATGTGTGACTGGTATGATATACAAGAACACAAATTTCCATCTGGGTGACAGCACAAATGGAGCATCACTGGATGCAGTGGAGTACTAAGAGCATCAGGACACTAAGCATGGGGGTTTGGAGCATCAGAACAGGCCAGAAAACAGGCCTGGAGAGACCTTAGATTCTTCCAGTGTAAGAGCAGACAACCCAGTAACATGAGCAGGCAAAGGTGAGAGATGAACACCACTCCTGCATCAGCTTACACCTAGGGACATTCCACCACCACCTTACATTACCTACAGAGATAAATCCTTTATCCTGCGCCACTTATGTCTTCCCAATGCTGGCTCCTGCACAGTGGTACAGTCTGGCTTTGTATTCTCACAGCCCTGGAAGGTTGAGAAGGAGACAGAGGCTTGTGGGGAAGGTCTCAGCAAACAAGATTGTAACAGTGAGCAAGTTCTTGTTGCCTTGATATTTCTGGTTGTGCCTGCTTTGATTGATAGCATTTGCTATGGACTGGGCTCTTAAAGCATCATATGTGTTGTTACCAACGGGTGATAAAATCATACCTTCGTTTTGTTGTGTGCACTTATCCTGAGGGGCACAACCATCCTGCATACTGTGCATGGAGCAAAGGTGGCTGAGCTAGCATTAAAGGAAAGGTGGGGCTACTTATCAGATTGCAGCTTTGTGCTGCTGTGGCTTATTTAGAAGGAGCTGAGATATTCACAGGTAGCAGAGTTGTGCTGAGCAGACATTTCGGTACAGGAATGGATAATGTTTTTCAAGTAAATATACTTGGCAAGAGCTGCTAACAAAAATAATGAATTTTCAGTCAGTAAGTAATAATCAGTCAGAACTGATGCCATTGACTCCCTGCACCTTGATGATGTTTTAAATATTGCTGACTGCTGCTGTGTTGATTCAAGTAATGCAAATCCACGCACTTTCTGACAGAGAAAGCACAGGAAAACAGAGGCTCCAGGGCCAAACAGCCTTTTGCAACAGGAAATGTTTTCAGAACAAAAAGTGATGGGGTCATACATAAGCTTTGTGATAGCTGTTATTCTGGCAGCTGAACAGACTGCTGGGGGAGGCAAGTCAGTTCAGCTCCCCTGACCTAAAGCATTTCTTTTCTTTATTAATTGGCTGCTTTGACGTGCTGGTTTTGGTACCTATGCTTTGTTTACTTTTTTGTTTTCTTTTTCTTTTGTAAGTAAAGAAGGATATATAGCAGAAGAGGCCACAGGAATCTCTGCACAATTGCCTCTCTTTTGGCAATGTCTGACTTTCAGTAACCTTGGCATACAACATATGGATGGGAGATAAACCCCAATTCAGCCATGGGTCACTGTTATTACAGCAATCCATCTAGCTTTGTGCTGACTTCTGTCATACAGATTATTTTTAACAAGCAAACATCATGTGGGAAGGGGGGTGCATCAAGGCATGGAATCCAACCTGCATTCTAGTTTCAGGGACTTTTCCTTTTGAAGCCTAAATCACTGAAATAAGAACAGTCCCAAGTTAACAAAGAGTATGTCTGACTCCACACTGCCCACAGAATGTCTCTAAACAAAACATAATACGTGATTGATGGTGACACAAACTCCCCTGATGCTTGCACAGCCAAGACTAGAATTATGGTACAGTATGTTATTTGTGATTAAACAAAATGTCTTTGGTACTCTCTTTTGACAAGCTTTTGCATAAACCAGTTGTGTCAAGCTACACATCTGAATGTCTAATTTATCCCATGACTGAGTATCCTATCACTGAGTGAAATAAGTTTTTCTCCTTTCACTTCCTTGCTTCTTTGACAAGAAACAGCTCACAACATCATTGTAACACCTGAACATACATGACACATCCAGGCAGACGTGCTGAACCTGCAGGTGGCTCCCAACAAGTGAGGAAGACCTTGACGGAGAGGTGCAAGGACAGTGCAGTCACGCTGCTGGGAGCTTGTGGAACCATGCTGGCTCTTGAAGGTGACCTGACTGTTTTTGAAGCGTGCCTCCAGTAACTGGAGCATGGGGTGAGAGTCCAGAAATGACTGACAGGCTCTGACTGAGATTAGCTAGGATCAGGCAAGCTTACTAGCTTGGCTTCTGTGCTGGTTCTGAGGAAAAAGGTTCTGAATGAGCAGGAGTGAGGAATCATAGAATCATTAAGGTTGGAAAAAAGCACTAAAATCATCTAGTCCAACCATGAACCCATCACCACCATGCCCAAAGAAGACAAGCATGGGTAAGGAGCGAGGCCTGTGCCAGGAAGGACAGCCCTGGTGCTGCTGGGGAGATGGCTGTCACTGCTCCCTGTCCCTGTGCTCAGAGGTCTGGCCCAGATGGGAAGGTGATAACAACTGCAGCAGACTAGTTGAATCTCCTCACTTATTCCACAAAATTATACAGCAGACAATGTAGTATAAGCGCTGGCCATGTGGGGGGCAGGGCAAATTGATGCTGCAACTGTTGGAATCAGAAATGAATGAGGAGATGGCTTTTGTTGCAAGTCAGTACGTACATCTTGGTAGAACGTCCCACATGTGACTGGTTGGAGTGATCATGATCCCAAAAGCATGTCCATCAGCCGAGAAATTGTCATAGGAATTCTACCTTGAATGAACTGCTGACGAGTTCAGCATCCCAAGAAGGATATGAAATTTAATTAGAGAAAGTATAGGTCAGGCCTTTCACTGGACTGTGTCACCAGTGCTGACTTTTCATACACTTTAATTTTTTGAATTTTTAAGATCTGCAGCATGAAGCATACAAATTATTGATAAAGTATTGTATGAGTTCAACCTGCTCACAATGCTTCTTCAAACTATGTCACATGCTTTGCCTGTATACTTTGATCGAACTGTGAGTAAGGCAGAGGGTGCAAGATCAAAGCAAGCAGGAAACTTCTAGTGAGGCCGGACTGGTAAAGGTATCATCCTCTCATTGTGTTTGTGTAATCATTCATATCATGGTTATCAGACAGAACCTGATAGTTGTGTCATTCTGCACACTGCAGTTCACCAGCAGTAGAGGGAGTGCTGCAGCTGTAAGAAACATGCACCAGGACAGCAGGGCAGTTAAGTTCAGGCAAGAGCCAAGCCGCTGCTATTCATGCTGATCTTCATATGCAGTTTTTCAAATGTTTCCTGCCGTATCTTAGCCAAGATTTATTTTAACTAATGTCTTTTATGGCTCTAATACATCATGTAGGTCATCGCAAAATTAATGCCTCCTATTTATTTCCACGGAAACTACAACAGATACAAAGTGCACAATAACACTACTCAATAAAGCAAATTCTCAACTACAAAACATATTTTTCAACATGGTCACCACCATTAGCCATACATTTTTCTCAGCAATGGACCAACATAATAAAGTAGGAGGCATTACTTTTGGAGCAGCCCTGTACATTGGGCTTTTACTACCAAGATGTTCAAAACTGTCTTTCCTTTGCATCTCTAAAGATCAGCACATTATAATTTGTGTTTTAATGCTTCTGTCAGTGTAAAATCCTGGTGCACTGAGATCTGTGCAGCATTTAAAAGACAGACACTTTATCAAACAATGTGCAGGCATGCTAAATTAGGGCACTATCTCGAAAAGAATGAACTTTGTCTCATTTGTGAGACAGCAAAGGCTGTTAAACTTCCCACTGAGTTATTTTTATTATTGTAAATATATCTCCTGTCCTTGAATAACAATATGGAACTTCAAGCAGTGCATAAAAATCAAGTATTTAAGAGCAATTTTTTTTGAAACAGTCACTCAGCATGAACAGCCCAAGGAGTCAGTATAAACTGTTATTCAGACATAGAGTGAAAGATCTCACAAGGAAGAGATTTACCCTGTAGCACTTCGCTTGAGGCATTTTTTACTTAAGCATGGCAGGACCTTGTTAAGCCAAAATACATGCTGAGGCTTCACACCTTCTCAGGTGTAATGATCAAGTTTCGTGAGAACAATGCTGCATCTTGGCTACAGCTTTCTGAGAAGAGACCATGGTGCAAGTATTGTGAAAAGGGCAATCTGTGCCCAAGAAGAAATTGGAGGACAGGGAAAGAGTATAAAATTTCGCCATCCTTTCAGCAGCTTGCCTTGTTTCCCTTTTCTACCCCCACTCTCCAATAAATATTGATCAGCACACATTGCAGGTCCTCTTGCTGGCCCTAGAAGGTACTGGTCTGCAGTCCAGTGCTCAGCTGGTATCTGCACAAGACTGACTTTGCCCTCACTGGCACTAGGCGTGATAGGGGCACACAGCATATACATTAGAGAACTTGATATGAAAATTGCATATGTATGTGTAACTCCTCACTCCTTTCTCCACTCTCTTCTTCCGTCCATATTCTCTGCTCCCCATGGGGCTGGAGCAATAGCACTGCAGCAGCTGTGATACTTTAAGAGCTGAGGTTGATGGGAAGAAGAATTAGCCTATATTAGGCCTGCTGATATAATAGAAAAAAAAAACAGATAAGACGATATGATTCTATGATACAATCTTTCTACTTCATAAGCATTTCTTGACTTTCACATTTGAAGTCAAGAGTTAATCTTAATTTCTGACATTGATTATGGACCAAAAAATTCTGTGCAAATTCACTTACCTTCAACATGGTCAGTGGTCAACTACTTGTGACACATGATGATAGTTTGAATGGCCCGTAGTACAGTTTGAGATAGTGCTGGGAATTCATCTATGGAAGGCAGAAGTCTCTTGTTTCCACTGAATTTGTGAAATCCATGGAATTCAGAGGACACAGACAGTCCTTGCCCCTCAGAGTCAAGGTGCTGCCAATGGG
This sequence comes from Aquila spilogaster, assembly GCA_024606505.1. Lineage (NCBI taxonomy): Eukaryota > Metazoa > Chordata > Aves > Accipitriformes > Accipitridae > Aquila > Aquila spilogaster. The sequence continues at coordinate 29,502,282 of JANHGO010000069.1, forward strand.
TTGATTTGCATCATCTTGCCTCTGTGAGGCAGCATCCCTAAGCTCCCACTGAGCTTCTACCAGAGCTTTCAAATTCTACATTGAGAAATAATATACAGCTTGGCACGTGCTCCTAAAAACTTGCTTCTCCAGCTTTAAAGCTCACTCATCTTTGAGGATGCACCATTTATTTGGGCTGGAATGTAGTATTTAACTGAAGCTGCTAAAGCTCCAGGCTGAACAGTGCTTTTAAAATTTGGTGCATCTCCTATGAATCACATCATATCCTGGGATCTGTATTGTATCAAGTTGCCTTTTTACAGCTCTAGGCTGAAAACTTGAAAGCAAAGCAGTTTTAAAAGGCTGAATGAAAGCAAGCAAGCACAAAGAGTTTTGTTTGCCTCACAGCCAGGCCAAGGTTGCTATCTGGGGAATACTCTAAAGCACAAGCCACAAAATAGAACACTTGCCATATTATCAGTTATTTTTAGCAGAGTGAAAAGAATGAACTTAGTTTTAAGAAGCATGCAAGATTAAAGATGTGTCCTTAAAATTAACCCAGGTTTTCTTTAGTTCATTGAACTAATAGGATTGAACACTGTGATAGCATTTCATACATCCCCTGTAGAAGCCTGTTCTGAATACAAATTCAAAATGCACCATGAAGTAAGATTGAGTACGTAACTACGTAGTTAAACATGAAAAAGAAGAGTTAGAATCATTTGGAAGAAGACAGTTCTACACATTTAAAAGGCCTTGCATTTATATACCTCAAGTGCCAGGTTGCCCAATGTTTTCATAATGTTTCAGAGAGCTGATATTCAAAGCTCTATTCATTAAACTTACACCTTCTAAGGTTATTATACATAATGTATTTCTTGCCTCTGGCCCCAGTTCAGGAGGTATCTTTACTCTTTTCAAGCACTATAGTTATTAATCTTGTCCATGCTTTAGACTTCAGTGTTTCTCAAGTTCTGATGGCACTTAAGCAGATATTGATATGCTTATGTGAGGAACCATAAGCACAAACTTAAACCCATGTCTTAAACAGAGGTTCTAGAAACCAATTTTGCTGTGAACCACAGAACCAGACCTACTTCTGTACCATGCATGTGGGAGGTAAATAGTGGTGGCAGTGTCAGCCACGTAGACATTCCAAGTCATAGTGAGAGGAGAGTCGCAGTCTTTTAATCTACTCTAAAGCAGTAGCCCATAGCTACTTTGCCTCCTTGCAAAGGAAGCCAATGCAGCCAGGAATCTGCAGCCAATGTCTAATTTTAATTAGTTATTCTATTATTACAGAAAGCTATTAACTGTCATTGAACTTAGTGTCATCAGCTTGCTGCAGAGGAAACTCTCCTGCTACACAGTCCTAAAGGCCCTCCCAGTCTGATAGCAAACTGGTAGTTTCTGACGAGTCATATCACACTCTCCAGGATGTTGCCTTTTATCAAAATAGATTTTTCTCCTTTAAAACAGAATACAGAGGAACTGATGAGGGACTAAAATTTACCCCAGGCAAAGTACCTGCTCTGTAAAACCAAGGAAATATTTCTGATACAAACGCTGACTCCTGATTGCTTAAATTTTTCTCATGATTGAGACATGTTAGTGGAAGGGCTGGGCAGCCACTCTGGTGCTTATACTTGACACATTTCATCACAGAATCATAGAATGGCTTAGGTTGAAAGGAACCTCTGAGCTCATCTAGTGCCAAGCCCCTGCTATGGGCAGGCTGTCTCCCGCCAGCCCAGCCCAGGGCTCCATCTGGCCTGGCCTTGAGCACCTCCAGGGATGGGGCACCACAGCTTCTCTGGGCAGCTGTGCTGGTAACTCACCATTCTCTGAGTGAAAAATTTCTTCCTAGTATCTAACCTAAATCTCCCCTCTTCCATTTTAAAGCTATTCCGCTTTCTTCTGTCACTATCAGACCATGAAAGAAGTTGGTCTCCCTTCTGTTCAGAAGCTCCCTTTAAGTACTGGAAGGCCTCAATGATGTCTCACCGGAGCCTTCTCTTCTCCAGGCTGAACAAGTCCAGCTCCCTCAGTCTTCTTTGTAGGAGAGGTGCTCCAGCCCTCTGTTCATCTTTGTGGCCTCCTCTGGACCCACTCCAACAGTTCCACAACTTTCTTGTGCTGGGGGCCCCAGGCCTGGACACAGTACTCCAGATGGGGCCTCACGAGGGCAGAGTAGTGGGGGACAATCACCTCCCTCTCCCTGCTGGTTCTCCCTCTGTTGATGCAGCCCAGGATACCATTGGCCTTGCAGGCTGCAAGCACACATTGCTGGCCCAAGTCCAGCTTTTCATCCATCAGAACTCCTAAGTCCTTCTCCACAGGGCTGCTCTGAAGGAGTTCTTCTCCCAGTCTGTGCACATATTTAGCACTGTCCCAACCTAACGCAGCCTCTTACTAACATTTGCTAGTAAGTACTAATAGAAAAGAGGAGGGAGGGGAACAGGAACGTACAGTTTTCTCCATTTTTTTGAAATTCAAACTACTTACTACTGCAATACTGAACAGATGAGTCCTTGTGTGTGTGCAGGTGATTTACAAGGACGCAGCGGAAAATACAGAACCACATCTTCCATTTCTGAATCTTTTTTCTCCTGCAAACTGAGAATAATTGAACTGAAGTAGGGAGGAGAATCACATCTGAGGTTTTGATTTCTCTCTCTCTCTCTCTCTCTTTTTAATTAAGCTTTTCTTGCAGGCTATCACTTGCACAGAATGCAAGATGTCCGCTTGCAGAAACCTAACATGCTGTTTGGCAGAAATGTTCCAGTTTAATTAAACCTTTGAAAGAGGTTACTACTTTTAATGTGGGAGGAGGGCTACTCTCAGGGATTGCTACAGCAGAAATATCTTTTTCCAACAGAAATTAAATAGCTAGGGAAAAAGAAGCCAGTGGCTGGACACAGTGCAAATGAGGATTAAATGACAATGAAAAACAGGAACAAGGAATAGATCAGCAATAAGGGAAATAAAGACAGTATGAGTAACAGCATGAGGAAACAGTATGAGTAACAGTTTTAAAGGAAATTACTTCTTATGCTAAAGAGCCATGAAAATGCTGGACTATCTTTCCTTTACTGCATAAGGAAGTAGTGATCACAGTGTGAAATTATGATTTAGAAACTGGAAAATGGAAAGCTCCATCTCAAAATGCAATCCACCTCATTAAAAAGTCTGAGGGTTCATAAAGAAGCTTTTTTTATAGGTTAGATTATAGATGGAGAGAATGAAGGAACTATATATGAAGAAAAGTACAGAAGAAATACGAAAAATAAAAAGCTAATATCCAAAACATTTCTTTATGATTCTGAAAGCAGTTCTTCAGCGTGAATGCAGGGAAAGCCTCAAATAAATTGGTGAGACACTTCTGGTGCTAAACATTAAATTTCTGCAATTTGCAGTGAATGACTGTGTATGCATCATAAAAAATCATGCTGAAAGAGAGAAAAACTGAAGGAGAGGAGAAAAATGAACTGAAAAGACAAAAGGATAAAAAGAAGATCAGGAAACTCATGTAGGAAAGAGGAAGGATGCATGAAGAAGGAGCTCGCCAGTAAAGAAAGGGCATGATGGAAAAAATGATAGTTCAGAAGTACAGTTGTTGATAAGGATCTTCCCTGGTGTCTTTGCCCTGCTCCAGGGGTGATGGGAGGTCAGAACCCCCCTCAGATTAGTTCAGGATCAGAGACTCCCAAAATCTGCACAAAGACGATTTTCTTTCTGACATGGTTTGGTATATATCTCAGGTAGTCCCAGGTTTACAGCAAGAAAGAAATAGAATGAAAAGACTGAGAAGGAGAAAGAACATAAACAGAGAAAATTGAGTTATTTTTAGTTGCTTTTTTTTTTCCAGTACAGTATTGAAGTGGTGAAATGTAATTAATATTGATCCTCTGTGATTCAGAAACTGTCTGTAGCAGCTTCTTTGAATACAGATAACACTTACAAAGCTCCTTTTGGTTTTAAAGGAGCAGAGAGCTGCACTCAGCACCACAAATGATGTGGAAAAAGGCAACACTGGGCATTAGTCTGATGGGGGAGCTCAATAAGAGGCAGAGCTTTTAGTGAGGGCAATTAAAAATCCATACAGCATAGCAGTACTTGAAATGCATTGCACTGTTAGAAACCGGTGAGGGCATTCATGAAGATGGTGCTGCAGTTGCTAATACGTAACGACCACGTTTGGGAGCATTGCCATAGGCAGAATGTATCACAAATGCTCTGAGCTGTGACAGGTCATCTTCTATGTCACGTTCATGCACTCTCATGTAAAACCTCCTGGAAAACCTGTGTCCTGGAAAGATGGATGCCCTAACAGCAGATCCTGTGGGCTGCCAAAGGGCTGTTGCTGATATATTTCTGCCAATCCATTTTCATGACGAAGTTGCCTCTCTTCTTCCCAGCCATGCTAAGACGTTGCTTGTCACAGCCTCCCAGCCCATCTGTCCTATCAAATTGGCTTTTCTCCCTCTGGCTGTTTTGTGTTTCCCTGGTGTAAGCAGGTTTTAATCCCTCCATCTGATTAGTTAGGAGAAAAAAACACTCTTAATCTGATAACAGCAGGATAATGTAGCACTGCAAAGATGGTATGATTTAATTATATTAAAATATTTATTTATTTATTTACTTATTTCTGGGCTCTTCAGCAGAATGCAATGGCTTTTGTTTCCAAGAAACTAAATGTTGCCCTAAAAGCATATTGGATTTAAGAGTGCTTTATAAAATACCGATATTCCCCAGTAAGAAAAGATTCTGAGTTCATTTTGGTAGCATGTTTTGAATTGGTGATGTTCCTAATGGACTTATACTGTCCTTGGATTGTGTGTTCTCAGCTCAATTTGCCCACTCTGGGAATTTTGTACATTCAGAAAAATCAACTAGCAAATACTCTCTCCTTAGAAAAAGTCACTGCCCTCCAAAGAAATCTGATTATAATGACTTCCACAATGACACAGCTGAAATAACTTGCAGACCTTAATGCTTAAATTGACAACCTATTAAATGTTTCTATTTAAACTAAGTAACTTACACAGGCCTGAACATTTTAGTTCCTGGCATGTCTCAGGCAGACTAGCTGTTGAACTTGGAAACCCCTGCCTCATACTACATCAGCTTGTTAGACCTGAAAATGGTGTTTAAGAGGCCTCCTCTTTGTAGGAATGTGTGACACCCTGCTGGCTGACACTGCCAGGCGCACATCTGGCTCAGGATGAGGAAAGGCACACCTGGCACTTGGGGTTACGTGATGGCAGGGTGCCTCCCAAGTGCACAAAAACCTCTCCACAGCTCTGACTAGGACCTTCTACTCCAGCTTCCCTCCTGATGACCACTCAATGGTGCTCTAATCTCACATGATTCCACTGCGGTTGAGAGGCTGGGGAGGACATACACAGGGAGCAGAAGCAAGTCCAGAACACGGTGTGCCTGAGGCAGAGCTCAAAGAACTCAGATCAGCAGCTGAGCTAACTCAGACACACAGGAAGACCACTGCCACTGACCTCAGGCAATAGTGTGACCGCCCCTTTCCCATAACAAGCTATGGTAGTTAAGCTGCATTTCCTTGTAGGTGAATCTAAACTCCACAGGGTGGCTGTGGGCTGACTTCCACTCATAGCAACTCAGGGCATCTCCTCCAGGCTGGAGCTCTCTGTGCTAAGATGTTTGTTCTGAAGGAACCAGTTCCATTCAGCAATCACCCAGTCTATTCCCAACTGGCTCCCGCACATCCATGCCAGACAGTCCACTGGGCATGGACAAAGCCTCCTTCCTAGTGATTTGATAGCACTGAGCAAGCCTGGCTGAGAGCAGTGAAGATAGTCTATGAAGGTCATAGCTAAAAGTGGATAAATAGATGACTAGATAGAAATATTCATAGATAGATAGAAGGATTTCAATGGTACTTTGTCCGTTTTTTCCCCTTCCCTTTTAGCTTTGAATTTCCACTCTAGTAAACCAACTAACACAGAGAACCCTTTCTTTAATTCATTGGTGGAAGTTGGTTTTTAAATGTCTTGTACAGTCACATGGGCTTACCAAGCCAATACAATTAGAAAAGTTTACCTCTGCCTAACAATTATTTTTGCCTTTCTGGGACATTGGAGTGTGCATCCTGTGAATGCTGAAAGGGGAATTAACCCAGTCTGCTTTCCTGAGGACAAAGAGCTCCTGTGATCTTCCCACAGCATGTGGTTTTTGTCCCAGTTTCTCAGTTTTATTTTTTGTTTTAAACTGATGTACTACTGGATCCTATCTTCAGCAATACCCAGTGGACCAGAAAAGTGTCACCAGGAAATATGCTTCTGTTCTGTGTGTAGCCAAATGAGACCTGATTTCTCCAGTCCTTGACAAAGTTTCCTTAGAAAACAACATAATAATTATAATGAGAAATGAGCCTAGAATGTGGGTTTTTTTTTGCTCAGAAAAATGAAATGGCAATATGATTCAGGTCTCTTACTAATGGACGTTTCTGGCAGTATAAAATATGGGAGCACATTTTTTATCACTGGCATTGTGATTTTAGCTACAGTGAGTTATTATCTGCATCTAAAAGGCAAGATCTTCAAAGCTGAAATTTAAAAAAAATGTAATGTAAAAGAATGTATCTATCATATTTGTCATGGATTGAAAGTACAGGGCAGGAGAGGTGAACAGTCATTGAATTTACACAGGATGACTCTAAGTGCAGTGCTCTTTTTTGGAAGCTTATGACTAATAGTGGATCCCACTGTAACCTTTTGTTAACAAGAATTTAAGTGCCCTTCCTGCATAAATAAGATTATTTTACTTAGGCAGTACAGTCTGTTATTAATATGGTCTTATACACTTTATCATATTTATAGTCTTACCAAATGTTAATGGTTTGAAGTCTCTTTTCTGATTATCTGCTTTGCACTGATATTCTAGTTAAAAAAACATATCCAACACAATTCACCAGTTTCTGAAGAAGGATTGGGGAAACTATATTGCTCTATTTATGTTAAACTTGTATGAGTTTTTCCATCACCATTTCCATTATTCTTTGACTTAAAAGAGGAGAGTGCACGATAGTCTTGGTCTGAAATGTGTCCTTTTGCTTACTTCTGATCTTAAATCTGCCCAAGCAATTGCAACCCAGTTGCAATTGCCAAATCACAGTTTGCAGGAACAAACACTGGCTTCAAATCTAAAGAGTCAGTGCCACTGCAAACAAACGAATGAACAAAGAACAGCAACAAAAAACCTACCCCATCATCTTTAGCCTGTATCCAAAGACCTGGAGAAATTTTACAAACCCTTCTGGTGTTTAATGAGTTAACTTTCTGCTGAATCAAACATGTTACAGATAATGCTTTTACTGAAAAATGAAAAAGAAAACTGACAAGATAGATAAGTAGGGTAATAGTATGTAAATATTGAAGTATTAAAGTTTAGAAGTACTATTAACAACTTACTGTAGTTTCCTCGGAAGAATCAACTGCTGAACCAGCTATTTGCTTCTCACCTCTTGCAGTTCCCTTCATTCTCTCTTTTAAGATTTGTAAGTACTGCTTAATAGCAAGGCCTCATCAAGCTCATTTAATTTGTTACTGTGACTCCCTCCTTCCAGCTGCTTTTTGACCTGCGGTGACACTGTGCCCTTCTCACGGGCAGCCTCTGTCCTGGGTGTGCAGGGCTGGACAGGCTGAGTCCTGTGGATCTGGTGACACTGTTCTGCTCCCGTGTGAACCTGTGTGACACTAAGAACTAAACATGCCCTCGCCTCTCACACGAGACATTTAAGTACCTTCTGCAATTTCCCAAACTCGGAGATTTCAAAACAGCCTTCTACATCTTATACCCTTCTGCCCTCCTAGCCTATTCCCTGCAGGTTCTTGCCTTTACACCCTGGTGCCTATGTTTTGGATGACAGTCACTCTGGTACAGGCAGACTGTAGGCTATTGCAGTGTGGTGCCTGAAGAAGGCTCTCTTCATACAGCTGGCATCAGAGCTGTGCTGGCCGGGAGGCTGTATCCTTTGTGATGGGAGGGCTGACTGCTAAACTCAGACAGACTAGGATCCTGCTTGGTCCTAGAGAAGTGGGGTCATTGCTATTAGAACGCTCCTGCAAACTCAATAACGAGCTTATTGACCTGGAACCCAGCAAACTGTTTTGCCATATTCACCTTTCTTCCATTGCTGTACTGAGGAAAGCAGGCAGCCGCAAGCTTTAGTGCTGTACCACTGTCAGGATATGGGCAACACTTTGAAAGCCCAGAAGCAGGTATTACTTATGGAGATAAAGCAGGTGAAGACTTTTTGACTCTTACCTGAAGAATTCTGCACTGCACAAATACAGTGACAATAGATTCCTAACTACTCTGAAGAGTATTTTTATTAAAATAGTGTTGAGCCTACTTCTGTGAGCACGGTAGCTAGCAGCAGGGGCTTACTACTGAATCGTGAGCTTTTCTTGCTTCATCCAAGAAAGCTGGCACTTCCAATGTTTGGACAAACTGCAGTAATGTTTTTCGGCAGGTCTTTGTATGCCTCTTTCCAAACATTAATGCACAAAATTCAGAAAGACCCAAAATGGTGGAGAAACCACCTGCTCTCTGAGTAGATGATTCCAGGAATTAATTATGCTCGCTGTGAGAAACGTGGTTTTTATTTTTATTCTGGTATTATTTGGCTTAGCTTCCTTTCCCATCAGCTTCTACTACTAGAAATCTTCTAAACAAATACTCTGATTAAACCAACTCTGAACTTTCTCTTCAAAACAGTTTGAGGGTCTTTTGTCTCCTGTTATTAGGTTTCTTGGGCTTCACATTATTCTTCTATGTCCTTCTGGAAGTCTTTTCACATTTTTCAGAGTTCTTCAAATAATTTAGTGATTATCTCTGTGAAGCATTCCAGGTATCAGCTGTGGTGCAGATGTGCTCTGGGGTGTGCTGGGCATTCTTGGGCTTCTAGCCATGCAATAGATGAAGCCATGCTGTCCAACAGTTTGTGGTTGCCTGATTGACTGGGAAACACAAAATGGCTTCTTTAGACTTCCAGAGACCTTCACAGACATCTGTAAACCTCCTCACATATCTCGACAAGGCCACACACATCTCTTCTAATAAAGAGCCTGCTTCATGTGAAGAAGTTCAGTTTATTTCGGGGGAGGAAAAAAAAAAGATTATGAGAAATCTACCTTTTATAATTTACTTTCAAGCCAGATTCCTATATTTGCTAGAATGTTAATTCTGCTTTGTATTCAGTAAGACAATTTCAGTCTGTTTAGGGCTGGTTTCATTGGTCTCTGTCCATGTCTCTATTATAACATTCAGCACATTCTGCAAGGATAGTGCATTAGTCTGGTTAAGAGACTATAACAGGTATTTCTAGACTGGGAGGTTTTACTCAATGAACCCCAAGGGAATTTTACTCTGCTATTGTGGATTGAATTTATGACTTTTTATTTCAATTGAATCAGAATTGTTATGCCTGGGATAAATTTGTCCCGGCTTGTTTACTGGCTTATTTGAATGATTACACAATTGTCACACTCTAGGAAATCATTCTGCTATTCAAAGCATAAGGCTAATCAGAATTTTCTCCTTGGAAATAAAAGATTACGGGTAAACAACATAAAAGAGAACAAGGCTATATTATATCATGAAAGCAATCAAACACTAATCCATTTAAGTGCTCAGTTCTGAAGTGGAATAGCACTGTGCATGGTATAGAATTAGGAATTGAGTATACAAGATACAAAGAGATCTGTACAGGTCTGTACAACTAGAGAGGCAGACAAAGTAATTAGACAAATCATTCTCCAGTTTCTGTAAGAAATGCTTTTTCTTCCTATTACTTGTATGCTGAATTACTGTTTGCACAGCTTTTTGTGATTTTCTGTTAATACTGCAAGAGACAGTGTAATTATATTTGGTTTAGAAGTACTGTTAATATGTCAACACTAGTATTCTGTTACCTAATTATCACTTTGAATCACCCTACAGGAACCGTGCTAGATTTAGTTTGGTTAAGTGATTTAGCTGAATATTGCAGGCATTTCCTTCACTTGAAAAACGCCCAAGAAGGGACATTGGATTGTACTTGGCTACATTAGATTGCATTCAAGAACATGAAGAAGAGCTGTCTGGAGGTCTTTAGTACATCATCATTCTTACAAAGTTTGCTGTCATTTCTTGTAGTTGCCCAGCAACAAAACATCCAAGCCCGCATGTTTTAATGAATGACTTGGGAAACAGGGGGTTAATAGACAACATAAAGATATGAGACTTTAAAAGTCGAGTCTTGAAAACTCATACCTTCAACATATTGAGCTGAATTTTAACCTAGGAAAACTGTCCTTTCTCTAGTAATATTTAAATAAATATATTGTAAGTCTGTTGACATTTAAGCGCTGAATTAAATGCTTCTACACAGAATTACTTTAGATCATAATCAACCTCTAGGTGACATACGTTCTACCTAAACAAGTTGACGAAGAAATGGTTTTGCCAAGAAAAACGTTCTCACTTTAAAAACCATGCAGACAAAATGCTCTTAACATATACGTTGCCTTATGAGGTGGAATTGCCAAGACATTAAAGTACATCTTCATTTTTCTGCTTCTTCACTATGCTGGGTTTATATAACTTAATTGCTCCCCAGCCATGCAGTGCTGTTTCCATAAAATGTTCACAACTACTCTGGTCTGTCATTCAGAACACAGAGCTTATGAGTTGTAAAATAGCTTCTAGGGAAGCCGTGCCTGCCTAAATATAGGTCACAGTAATGAGGTTGCAATCGCACTAGAAAAAGTTTGTCAAAAATGATCATAAGCTGATCCAGCCCTGGGTGGTGGTGCAGGGCTCATCAGCACTTGGTGCATAACAGCTGTATCACTCGGGTGAACACGAAACTGAGCAGAATCATTTCAGCTTGTCACTTGCAAAGTTTATTGCTCATGAAAATAAGATACTGTAGAATTAACCTGTCACACTCACATGTATGGGTGCTGCAGCCCCACAGCTGAAGTCAGTGCCAGCATAGGGGGTGCAAGGGTACATGCCGTCTCATGAATAACTACAGTAGCTCATCTCTTTCTGTTCATAGGGTGCAAAACCAGACGAAATGTCTCTGAGATACTGTCAGTAAGTCAAGACCTGCTTACAGTTGCGGGGCTGGCTCTCGCCCACAGAGAGCAGGCCTGCAGGGAGGCGGCTGGCAGAAGGCTGACCGTGCCCCGTCCTCGTCAAACGGTGCTTGGTGTTTCCTAGGGGCAGCTCAAGGGTCTGGGAGCCGCAGCCCTTCCCGGCCGATAAGGAATGAGGTGGTGAGTGCCCTGATGTATTACAGGCGCTTCCTCTGCCCGTACCGGAGCAACAGGAGGCACAGCAGGTCACAGCAGCCTGTTCTGAGAAGCTTCAGCTAATTAGAGGAGTTCTGGGAACTGGAAACAGTGACCTTTAGCAATCTTCATTGACGTTACCCAACCGCCTGACGCGGGCTCAGGCAACGCCAGGCGGTTCAGCCCGCCGGGAAACGCCGCGCTCCGCCCACCCTCAGGGCCCGTCCTGCGGGCGAGGGGCGGCCGAGGTGCCGAAGCCAGGCGGCCCGCGCAGCAGCCGCTAGGGGGCCCTCGGAGCCCGCGGAAGAACCCGGCTCCGCGGCACGCTTGGGCGCCGGCTTTCCCCTTCTTAAATGCGGCCGAGAGGTTTGTGTTCTAATTTTAAGTAGGCGTTCAGGCTTCTGGCACACGCAGAGACGCCTGAACGCGCAGGGGATGAGGAATCCCAACCACGGGAGTACGCGCGGTGTGTTTAATATTCGCGCTGCTCAGTGGAGAAAACAGCGAAACCACACCGAGCCCCACAGCAGCCTGAATGAGAGCAACGAGTGGAGGGAAAGCAGTGCTGCCTTGCTTTTGGTCCGAGATCAAAACGAGAATCTGGAAAGCAATAACAGTGTAGAAACGTCCCCAAATTCAGCAGTTTGATTTTTTTTTTTTAAAGCATTCAGCTAAGGCTTCAGAGAGCTGATGCAGCCTTTCTGATAGAAGTGATTTAACATCAGAAATCTGAGATAAAACCAGGTTTGTGTGGGAGGGAAGGAGATGGGGGTTTACATGGAGAACAGTTCTTATAACTGAGGACAACCGAGCAGAATGGAGGCAAGGACCTGCTTCTTATGGTGTGGTCCTTCCACAATACTGAGCTTTTCCTGTAAAGGCAAGGAAAAGCATTCTAATTAATTAGATTTATTTACAGCAACTGGATTTGGGATCAAAATAATTGCTTTGAGACTGAAGTGCAGCTGCAACACATTCCAGATGTGAAATGAAGCACTGCTTTGCAGATGATCTTATTTTTTAATTTTAAACTCAGAATTGGTCGGGATCAGATAAATTAATGGATTCATAGCATCAGCTGAATTCATCCAACACAAAGGTGGTCTCACACTCCCCAGATAATCAGACTCATTCTAGAGACAAGCAGGGGAGCAGCTTCCTGCCTAGTGAAAAAAACACCCTAAGAAAGGTCCTTGGGTGTAGGAAACTGCTGCACATACAGACATGAGATCTTAATTGGTGTTGCAGTTCAAAACTTAGCTGGGCAGCAGGTTACCACCTCACTCATGGTGTGGATGACCACTGATCTCCAGGTAAGCAGATCTGCCAGGAATCCTCTGCTCCTGGGGACCCCAGCCAAGCTCCTGCTGCCTCCTGCCGCACTTGCCTCACAGGGGACACATGGTTCCCATTTGTTCTTCTGATGGTTCAGGCAAAAACTAAAAAAAAATAAAATTACCTGTTGAAAAGGTAATCTTTGCTACTTTCCTCAGGTACCTAATGAGACCTAACTCTCACAGGAGCATCAAACAAGCTTTCTATGACTCACCTAGCTTCTTTTTCAGCAGATGGTGATGACGAATATTTATTTCCCTCCGTAATTTTTAAAGGAAATTGTGTCCTAAATGGATACATTGCCCCATGTTCACTGCTTACTTCAGACTATCAGTCGATCTATGTGAATTGATGTGTCATTTTGCTTTCCCTTTGTTTCCTCAGTATGGCTGAACAGAAGAATCACAAGCATGCAACATTTATCCCCAGTCTACTAAGATTGTTTTAGCTATCAGAAATGGTGTTCTTTATAACTGCAGCTGGTTTAACTCAAGTGCTTAGTGCCTTTTTACCTCCATTTTGGATGACTGATGAAGACATGCCTGGTTCAGGTTTTCAAAGGCCAGATGGTCTGACTCCTCATAGAAAAAACAGCAAGCCCCTTTGTGGAGCCATACAAGCAAGTTCAGTGCTTTTGCCATAGGAGGCAACCTGGGCTTAGTGCACACAATACACGAGATCTTCCACAGTTCATTAAGTTAATAATGAACTATGGGAGAAATTCTGAAGTTAACTGAAACTCACTTTATTTCCTCACAACTTGTGCTAGCAGATGTCAAGCTTTCTTATGAAAGATTTCCTTTGGCATAGGTCACTGCAGTGGGTCTCCCTTCTTTAAAAATGTCAGTGTTGCCTTCACATCACCAAGCGCTTGGAGGAACAGGGGTTGCTATGCCCAGGGCATTAACATTCAGCAGCAGATTCAGTAGTAGGTAACCTGAGAGTCTATAGTGTCCAGGAGGGTAAACTTGAGCCATTTTGAGCATTAGCTAACAAGTGATCCTTCAGAAAGAGAATAAAGGATACCTACAAGAACTAGACTGGGTCCCCACGTTACCTACTGTGGGTTATGATATCTCCAGGAGCAGAAACATCAAACAAGTTTGAGATGTTCCCTTAGGTAGCTTTAAGTGTTAGCTTACTGGAGGAAGCCTTAGCTGGGTTGTATGGTGTTGGGGTAGTACCAGACAACTGATCAGATTTCATACAGAGGTAGAGAAGAATGTTACAGAAGGGAACGGCAGTGTTTATCCTTGAATAAACAAACTTTTTAGTTTTCTCCTTAATGTGTCAGGAACAGCTGCTCTTTTTCTTTGTGAGTCTGAACTCTTAAACAAGGACATATTGAGGACAATATAAAGTTACAGAAAATGGCACAGAAAAAGTAGTGCAATAACAGAAAGCTAAATATAGCCTAGGAAGAGAAAGTGTGAAGTACTATTGTTCTGTCTGAAATAAGGCAATTACATTAGTTTATCCATTTTTTAAAAATATGAATATTCTATCATTGCAGAAGCTTTATAGGTAGCGTTTAAATTAACGCTACTCATGCAATGCTTTTGTATGTATAGGTACAGTTGTAGGGCACGTATATCCAAAACAGCTAAATGAGTTTATCCAATAGTAACACTAGAGAGTTGGCACAATGCCTGTGTCCTATGTGTCTCTGTCTATCCTGTATCTGTGTTGTGAGTTGTGTGAATACCCAATTTTCTCAGCCAAAAAATAAAACACAGTTAACATCAGGCTGAGAACCTTAATAGTGCTAGACAGATGTTAGCCCAGTAGCTTGCCTGTGACAGGGACTGCAGCACTTCAAGAGCAATGCTCAGAGAAAGCACAAGGGAGAGTATATGCACAGTGAGCTATCCTTGCCTGCTTTCCTGAATCAGAGTTGCATTGAGACTAATTTCTTTTTCCCCTCTATTTTAAATTTCCACCAGTGGACTAGTCCTCCCTGAATTTTTGTAATGACTTTTTGAGTTTGTCTATGCTTTTGGCCTGCACAGCAGCCTGTGACAGTATAATTATGTACTATGCTAAGAAATACCTGCTCTCTCCCCTTAATTTGACACCTGATAATTTCAGTGGATACCCTGTAGTTTTTGTGTGGTGCAGTGCAGTGAGTCGTCATTACCTCGTCACCTCTTCAACACCATCCATTGTTTGTATCCTTCTTTGTTAACCTTTTTCCAGGCAGAAGACTGTTCAGTATTCCCTTATAGAAGCTGATCCTATCTTGGACCATCCTTACTGCCTTCATCTCTGTTTTTCAACTTCTGCCCTCTGTGAGGTGAAAGGACCAGACTGCATGCAAAAGGCTTGTCCAGCATGGACAGGCTTTAGTTGAAACAAACCATGAGAGTGGATTACAACTTTGTGCAGATTTGTTTCTGAATAGGCTTGATAAAATCAAAGGTTCTGAGTCACAAAGCGGGAGAAGTGGTAGTTGTGTCTCATATATATATATATATATATATATATATCAGTTCTCATAATGGCATTAGGTCATGAAAGGAATGAAATCTGAGTTCAGATCTACTTATTTCTGAGAAGGGAACTGAACCAGTTTCTGAGCTACAGGCTGATCTGGACTATGCCTCTCCAGTTCCAGCTGCTCTGTTTTTCTTCTCAGAGCTCTTTTAAAGCTGCTGGAATAGGAACTGAACCCAACTCACTTCCCAGGCATGTCCTTTTAGGACTTGGTAAGGGAAACCCTTCCTCATGCTTGTCTCCCTACGTGCATTTTCTATGAATAGCAAACTACTGAGTGCACTTAGTAGCTGTCACTTTACTACTTTGAATAAGTTTGAGCTTATGCCCTTGTAACACAATGGAAGGTACAGCAATAACAGCATAGCAGCAAGGTCCTAGGCCACAGCAAGTGAGAATTTACTCAAACACAACAGCAGTAAACACAGAAATAAGGGGAAAGAAGCCACTTACCTTCAAAAGGCCTCAGGCACACAGAGATCTCCAGTCAGATACCTTTGCCTCCACTGCCAACCCTTAAATGAGGTCTAGGAAGGGGTGGATCCTGGCTCCACACCTTTTGGTCACTCAGGTGCATTGCATGCAGCTGAGCTCTCCTGGGTTGGCCCTGCCTTCCCACCAGCTTCTCAATCACTGGTTCAGGCCATGACTTAGCATTTCCACTACAGTCTTCCAGGTCACAAGGTCAGAATCCTAATGTGTCAGGGCTGTTTTATCAAAAAGATGCAATTGCTGATGGTGTAGTTTCTAATTGCTTATCTGTCTCTGCATCCTCATAGGCAGTAGCTACAGAAGCTCTGCTAGCTGTTGCTCAGGAATGGAATTTTTTTTTTTTGTGGCAAAATACTTGTGGCCCCACTCTGACTACTCAGAAATATTTGGAAGTTGGGAAGGAAGCATTTCTGAGCTCAGTACAGCTACCCACATACTCCTAACGGGAAAGGTGCTTTAATTGATCAAAAAGAGGCCAGAGGTTTCTCAGACAACACTTACACAACAAAGAACTTGTCAGCTTGGAGCTTTCTGTTCATCTTGAAAACAAATGATATAATTTCGGCTGTCCATAGAGTCCAGCAGCTTCTGATCATACAGCTTCTGTGATAAATCATGCCTCAGTGCCTAGCCCTCCCTATCCTTGCTCCTCTAGGGTCTTTCCTGCCAGGCCTTTGGAAACACAACCGTATGAATCTCTTGCAACAAAGAAAGAAAACAACCTTTTTGCTTATTGGCTTCCTGCACTTGAGACAAAAAAGGGACACATTCTGACTTTACAAACATTTAGGTAAGTGTAATTAGAGACAGTGTTGTTGGCCTTCAATTAGGCATGATTAGATGCTGATTGGCCAGCAGTCCTCACTTTGGTCAGCACCTCTTCCATGGGGCTCTTCTTGTCTTGGAATTAGTCAGGGTATTCAGCAGCGACACACAGTGCTGCTTTCTTGACTGTTTTAGACCCAGAGATTTTCACAAAGTGCATGTGCTTGATTGCTGTTTACCTCCTTAACAAGGTGCTATTTCTGAACTAGAGTGCCTGGATGATTTCTGGTCTCTTTAAGCCAGCATGGGAGATGCTTTGTCTTCCAGTTCCCGTTCTGCTTGTCTTCACACTGGACTTTAAAAATACACACAAGTCAGTGTTCACAGTATAAAAAAATGAAAAAAAAAAAAACAAAAAACAACTCATTGACAGGTACTTTTCTGTTTTGGGGAAAGTTTGCATTTGCATTTAAAAGCACAACTTCTTCTGCAGTCTCAACGATCAACGGGATGTTACAGGTTTCTTTGGGACACAACATCTGACTTACACATGACTCAGAGTTCATCTGCAGTGCAAGAGGAGCTAGCTGAGGTTTGCACATCTCCCTACCACATACCCTCTGGACATAGAGATTCATATCTCTGCATCTGCTTTATCATTCCTAGCTTGGCAGATGAATCTAAACAATCTTGCAAAGGTGTATGGTAGTCTTTTCCTTTCCTAAGAAAATCCTTGGCAAAATATGAGGATCTAGATGGCGTGATCATGAGCAGCAGCATTAACCGGTCCAAAATCAGTGCTCCTTCAAAATACCTGAAAGGCAGTATGCTGAAAATTACTTCCTTTGTCCTCTCCCATTATTAATAGAAACCCAGGCTCTGCAGTTCCAGGCATTTGAAATGTATTCCTTTCCACATGATCTGTTTCAAAAAGAGAAACTGAAACAAGAGCACTTCAGGGATAAGATTGATAGCTCAAGCATAGCCGAGGCAAAACCAGGTTGCCTGCTACAGCATACTGTTATGGGATCATAAGATCATTTAGATTGGAAAAGAACTTCAGGATCATCAAGCCCAACTGTCAGTCTGATCTACTGAGTCCGATCACTAAGCCATGTCCCCTAGTGCACACAGAGCTACCTTGGACTGGAGTTTAGCCAATTCTGCTGCACCATTCCAAGTTAGAAAGTGAAATAAAAAGATGACAAATGCACACTGTTAGAAAAGCATCCTCAACCTCACAAGCTCTTCACTTCTAAAGCAGCAACATCCTTTACTCATCTAAGGTACCTGCCTAGATTCATTCTGCTGAACTTAGGAGATTGAAACAGAATCCTCTTAGGAATATAGCTGGCAAAGTTTCCTACTTTGATGAAAGAGGAAGAGTCAGGACAAGTCAGATAGTACATGAGTTGAATCACTCTGAGTATGTCTGGTTTTCCCCATTGATTATATTTTTAGAAAAAGAAGCCTTGCTTCTCATTTAGTTGCCCTGGTGAAGTGGCCAGGGTCCTGCTGGTGGAGCAAGTCCTGTGCTGAAGCAACACTGGAAGCACCCAGAGAAACACGACATTTAAACAGAAAGAAAATGAAATAAAGCAGTAATCATTTTAAGATGACAAATCAATTTGCCTACTGAGCACTGTGTAACAGATAAAGTAGGTGATATGGTGTTGCTCAATGTGAAATAAAATCATTCCCATGGTAGTAGCTTATCTCCCAGTGCCACAGGAACAAGCTGTGAAAACCTGGTACTCTGATGAACCTCAGAGCCATAGTTAGTGAGGGATGGAGCAGGGCTGCACTACTGAGGAAAGCAGGGCAGAGAAGAGAGGAAAGGAACGATGCAGAAGAGGAGGAACATGGCAAGC
This sequence comes from Aquila spilogaster, assembly GCA_024606505.1. Lineage (NCBI taxonomy): Eukaryota > Metazoa > Chordata > Aves > Accipitriformes > Accipitridae > Aquila > Aquila spilogaster. The sequence continues at coordinate 29,520,532 of JANHGO010000069.1, forward strand.
AGAGAGGGGAAAAAAAGCTTTCCACCTTTCAACAGTGATGAGCCTTTGATTCAGGTTGTTCATATCACAAAATTGTACCCAAAAGGACCCTAACTGAGATGTCTTTACTTTTTGTCATTTTGAGCTTATGGTAAACACTCACAGGATATTTTTTCAGAGAAACAGAATAGAGAGCAGAATGATTTTTATTGATCCAGAAAGTCAAACTACATAGGACATGAAAAAGTGTAGTAACAAAAGTTTAAAATCTCTTCTGAGAGCATCTCATTCTCGGCTTTGTTTTATTTGTCCTGATATCTTTTCTGATATTTATTGTCAATTTTCTCATTCAGAAAATAAAATACAGCAGTCTGCAGAAACTCAGGAGATTGCAGTGGATGGACTAAAGCACACCAGATGGTGGAAAACAGATTCTACCCCTGCTTTTCCTGACATTTCCAGGTCTACTTGATTTTGTTTTTACCAGGAGTATTTTCCCATAGCTATAACCCTAAAAATAATAATAATAATCTGATAAATAATGGAAGAAAGAGTTATTAGATATGTGAATGCATTACAAAAGAAAGTATACAATATTTTTTTACCTGACAGTATTGCATTCAAGACTGTAAATGCTACACCAGAGAGATGGCAGGAACATTGTTTCTGTTTCTTTGCTAAGGCAAATTGTACTTGAGGCTGGGAAATACCTCACCATATCAGTTTTAAATGCCTGAATTAAATTTAGCTGTGGGGAGGGAAGAAGAGTTCAAGATTACATGATCAGGGTTCAGCTGTGCTATGGAAAGCCTCTTTCTCCATCTCTTAGCCTTCAGATTTTATTTAGCCCTGCAGGTGATGAATTTCTGAAATGACTAAAAATCCTGATCTAAATAACTCAGTGAAAACGGGAACACAGGACTATTTATATAAAAGGAGAATGCAGCAAGCCTGGGAAGCAGTAGCATCTGTGTATAACCTGATAATAGCATTACCTTTGGGATAGTTACATGTGCAAGTACTCCTTTACACCAGTAATTCAACTGCTACCTTGTAGCAATGTAATTACCCTTTGAAGACAGGCTACAGTTTCAATTCATTTACATTCTAAAGAAATTTAATTATTTCTTTTAATAATAAAAAAGCCTTTTCCATTTCTTAGCAGGTCTGGAGACCTCAGCAAGGCCAGTGCAGGCTTGAGAATTCTGGGCAAATGTGATGCCCCTCAAATAACCATACAGGTGGTTAGGGTTAGGGTCCTCTGCCTCATCCACAGAATGAGAGCAACCTGTGACAGACAGCTCTGTGGACACCTATCCATTCATACATGGTTTTGTGGGAGGACAAGGCATTCCTAGCTGCTAGCTTGCATTACATCTGTTTGTTAAGGAGTTGGTTTTGACTGGACTCTTGGAAACTGGTGGGGAGCAGCATCCCATCATCAGCAACTGGTAACAAACTCTGCTGGCTGCTGTAGGTTGGAGATAAGAGCTCTGCCTTCCCTTAGCAGATCACTACGTATCCAACACATGAGTTAGTGGTTTCTTCCCTCAAAAACACCAAGAGCTCTGGTAATGAGAACATGAAAGACACAACTCAGTATGGATTTGGATGGTGTGCAGGAACACCAAGACTGCAAGGAATATGTTTTCTGAATGGATTAGTGAACCATGTTGAATAGGTTCAGTGTATGCCATGCACTGCTGGACATGGGATAGTATGTGGAAAAAGGTAGATGTAAGAAACGTGACGATCAATAGTTGCAAAATGGCTGTATGCAAAAGCTGCAAATCTTTTTATCTAATTTGAGCTGTACTGAAACTGCTGTCTTAATATAAGATAATTTCTTATTCCCCTGTGGAGCTCTGTCACCCCATCTGGACATGCCAGTTCTTCCTAGCAATTTTAGAAGGAGTGCAGAAGAGTAAACGAGGCTGGAGAGCAACTTCTAGATAACTCAGATTAGGTGAGATAAATTAGGACTACATCCCAGGGGTCAAATTAATGCTGTTATGGCTCATCTGAATTCTGATATTTCCCAAGATTGCTGTATCCTTCAAGAGTTTTCCTAGATGCATATGGAAGGGATCCATCAATTCCCAGATTGCATCAAAATTCTTTACACTCAGACTACACAGAAAGCTGAACTCTCTAGAGATCAGAGAATTACTAAAATGCTCAAGTTCTTAATAAAGCATTTCCAGGTGAAAAAATAAGATGTCCCTGCAGACTTGATAACCTCAGTGGCCCAACTGTTTGAGCTGTTCTCATTGCAAGGTATTTGTTCTTTTAACAAAGATTTTTCACATTAGCAGAGGTGTCAGAAGTGTGATGTGGAAAGACCTTGCAATATATGATTTTGAATGGTGTCTTTCATTGCCTAGGGGCCTTAAAAACAAGGCCCTCTGTGTCCACTTCTGGAATTTGTATTGAAGTAGAGATAATTTTACCTAAGTATATAAAATCTAGACAAGAATGCTGTTGCTGAGGCTGAATTATATTTAGCACTAACTCCTTGCAGGCTCTGTTTTCACTCTGTCAATAACAGATGTGCTGTTTGCTGGGTATGGCTGAACAAATCTATTTTCAAACGTCTCCTTGACTCCTTCACAATCTGTTGCATTCCACTGATAGTACAGTAAGCTGCTCAGCTGGGAGAAGAAATATGGAAGACGTGAACAAAAATTTGAATTTGTCCTTTTTGGGAAGAAAAAAAAAGAGGAAAAGAAGAAAGATGTTTGAGTTCTTTTTATTTATTTATGAATAAGTTGAATCAGGAAATCTGGCTTTGTAACTTCTGGCTCCAGGAACAGTGATAGGAACAATGATAATAAATATTAGCTCTTATTAGTGGAGAACTCTCTTCTGATTACTTACAGCTACTTATTTGCATACACCGTTTGTTTAAGTTGTACCCATGCCAGGAGTGCCTCTTTATGCAAGCACATATGGTCTTTCTCAAGGCACTGCAAGTCAACATGTAAAATTATATACCACAAATATTAATTCTCACTCAGCATAATTATAATAAATCAATTTTTTGCTTTTAAAATAAAGCAACAGATTTTAAATTGATAATTTAGTGACTCAATGAGGTTGACAATCAGAAACAGCATGCAGTTCTTGGAGAAGTGGAACATATTTTTTTGCACAGGAACATTAAAATTCAGAGACAAGTTTATCTTCAGGAAATATCTGTGCCTTATTTGACTGAGGGTTAATGATCATCCCTTCAGTGCCACCTTATGCTGTCATGAAATTCTTCTGGAAGGGTTTTTAGAAAGTGAAGAGAACTTCTGAAGCGCAGCACGAAGGCCAGATTCCTGGAGCCTTCCAGGTGGCCTATATTGCCTAGCCCAGGTACTTCAGTGTTCTGGTCAAGACTCAAAAACTCAGGAAACAGGCTAAAATAATACGTATCTAGATGTATAACATGAAGGTTTTCTTTCTGCTAACCTGAATTTTAAAACTAACAATTAGTTCTTCAGTGTTGGTACTTATTTGTGGTAAGATACCTAGAAAGGGATACAGTAATCCCATTCAGATAAATAGGGCTAAATCAACATTACCTTCAGCAAAATATGTTAGTTAATACTAGGTGAGGGTGTAGCGAGCTTTATTAATTCTATAAATGCAAATACACGTGTTCATCTAGACTAGTTCTTGAAAGCAATGAGGGTGTATTATTGCTAGTAAACTCTGTGCACAGGGTCAGTCACCAGCTAGGAGTTTGACTGGCATGAAACAGGCGGTATCCATGCCATTAAACTCTCTTATCTGCCAAAATACGCAGTTTGCCTCTTAGGAGTGGTATGTTGATGCCTGAACTGTGGCCAAGAATGATGTGGGGGAGTCTTTCTTGGCCTGGACCAGTGTGTTCTTAGAATTTAGTTTATGAGTGTAGACTGAGTCCATGTTCCCTTAGCAGTGTGTACTGCACATTGAGCTGCACTTCTCTGGAAAGAAAGGAAGGAACAGGGGGCAGTTTGACCTTGTCTCGTTTTCCTCCAGACATGCAGTTGCTCCTCAGGGTCCTGTACAGGAGCTTTTCTGCACAGCCTGGTCTTTCAGAGCAGGATGCAGAGCTGGGATGGTCTGTTTCACCAAGAGCCCACACCCAACTATTTTTGCCACTTGTTCTGGGGAGTTTATCAGAGTTTTGATGTCAGCCAAATATTTGGCTTGGGTGGCTCCCTCCTTGTCTTTTATGCGGCCCAGCTACAGGCAGACATGCAGAGTGCAGAAGGGGCTTCCCTAGCTTTACTTTCTGACACCTGATACATAATAGTCAAAATGTGTGTGGTGGGTTGGCCCCAGCTAGCAGCCAAAGCCCCACCTGGCTGCTCAACCCACCCTGCTCCAAGCAGGATGGGGAGGGGAGAAATTAGGAAAAACAGGAAGGGGAAATCCTCATCAGTTACTGTTACAGGGAAAACAGATTCAACTTGAGGGAATTCAGCTTAATTTATTGACAACTAAAATAAATATTTAATTACTGATTGGGGTAGTGGGAAGCAAAAGAAAAAATAAATATGTACACACACAGGGAAAAGATCTTTCCTCCCTGTTCCCAGGCTCAACATCTTGCTAAGTATCTCTCTCGTCTCCTCTCCTTCAGTGAAGTGACAAGTGGCCTGGTGGCTTGTTCTGAGGATGGAAATGTTTCTCTCCACTTTTCCTTCCTTCTTGCTCTTTTCCTGTGCTCTGCGGTGGGTTTCTCAATATCTGCTCTGTCAGTTTACTTTGTGGACTGCAGGGAGTATCTGTTCAGCCATGAAGCACCTCTTCTTCCTCCTCCTCTGACTTCAGATGCCCCTCGGCTGTTTCTCACACTTTTTTCTTCCCCGCTCTGCCTGTCCAGTGCTTCCTCCCCTTTCTCAACTGTGTTTCCCAGAGGTGCCACCAGCTTGGCAGAGGTGCTCAGCTGTGCTGAATCACAAGGAGCTCAGCTGGAACTGGCTGTGTCTGACATGGGGCACCCTTGTACCCTCCTCACAGAAGCCACCCCTGCAGCGTGCCCTCACCACAACATTGCCATGGATATCCTGTGCAATGGTAGTTTGTTTCAGTGGTTAAGCACCTGATTGTTCAAACCTGTTTGCATTTGATCTACTTTCATCCCTCCTTTCCTCCCATCCTCTCTTTCCCTTCTTTCATTTTATTTCTCTCACCACTGTTCTAGGTACGTTTTTCACTGCTAAAACTAAAACCTGTGTTACTATTCAGTACTTCCTTCCTTTTAAAGTGCTTTTGTAATGTTCTTTGGTCTTCATTTCAGGTAAACTAAGAGAGACTTGGTTCATCTTTGTCAATCTAGCTCTTCAAAAGTTGTTTCTTTATTTTCTCCACTTTGTCAGTAGCCTTTATTAAAAATGGGCTCCAAGCCACGTACAGTATTTCAATCTTAAATCACCTGTACCTGTAGCACTTAATTGGTTTTGTAATTCTCTTCAACTTTTCCCTAGCTCATGCATTAACCTGTTTTTTGTGGCTATAGTTTTGGTCTGGGATGCTCGTAATGTCTAATGTATCCTCACTTGCTTTCATTCTTTCTGTTATTTGATAAGCACAGTTTTCCCTTCATCTTTCTTGAAAGGAGGAATATCCTTTAGCCACCCCAGTTTCTTTGTAGAGGTTCAGATTACCATGCAATCTAGAAGCTTTGCTCTGCTCTGGTTTACATTGCTGTTTACCACTTTTTCAGTCTTTGTGCCTGGAATAATAATTTACTCCTTGATCACTTATGAGAGCAGTCAAAGTCATGATTAGTGAAACTTTTCCACAGTCACTGATGATAGTCTATTGACAGTGATGTTTTCCACAAATAGAATTAGCTTTTTCTGTTACTTCATTTGTTATATAGTGGCATTTTTTAGATCAGTGTAATGTTGCATTAATTCAACAGCTTTATGAAAGTTTAACTGTGGAGCTATGACACACTTAATCAAAGTTGTAATATCATTTTAGAAGTAATTCAGGTTTATTTGACAAGAGCTATTTTCCTAAAACCAAGCTGATGAGGTTTTATTACATTCCAATCCTCTAAATCTTTTAAAAGTTGAACCAATGAAAAATGGTATTTAGTAATTCCATGGGGAAGACAAAAGTAAGAAGCTTGTTACAGCCAAGGCTTGTTGAGTTTATAGTCTAACCTGTGTCACAAAAAGACGTGAGTGGCTGCATGTGGTACAGGATGAGGGCAAGATGGCACTGATTGATTGGTTAGGATGGCAAACATAACAATGCTTTTGTAGTAACCCCCATTCTGGTTCTTGTTGCTCCCTTCAAGAAGGACTGAACTCCCCAGATCACTTCAAGCAGGTGAGAGCATACTGATGAGAACTTTCAAGTCCAAAAAAAAAAAAAAAAAGCAGAATCAGTCGGAGAACATATGGACTGGAAGGAGACGCCTTGATGTGATAACTACCACATTGCACCTCTGTGGTTGTGGGACCCATTGGGACATCACAGTGCCTTTAGGAGTCCAGAGGTGTCACCTGCTCAGACAGCTAGGGCGGAACCTGACTAGATCATGTTTGCTTTGCCTTTCCTGAATATCACCTTCTTTTCTTCCCTGTCTTCTTTCTTCTCTTTTCTTATCTGCTTGTTTGTGCTTTCTCTCTGGTGAGAATCTCATTTATCAGATTAAGCCTGCATCCTTTGCAATTTTATTCTAAGCCTATGGCCAAATAGGCAACTAAAAGAAAAACTACAAGCAACCTGCTGTTTGAGTACATCTGTGACTGACAAGGCTATGCATTTATCTGCCCTTCTTTAGCAGAGAGTTAGCACCAGAAGCAGAGGAGACATTTATTAGCCCTTGCTTTTATTTGTCTTTCTGTAATTTGTATTCAGGAAAGCCAGATTAGACTCCAGCAGAAGAAAAGCAACAACTCATCTCAGTTATCCCTAAGTTCTTCTCTTCTCTTTCCCTTCCCCACTCTCTCCTGTCTCCTGACAGTGGCTCTTCAATTTAACACCATCTCAGTTGTTGACAAGTGGTGCAGAAGGAGTTGGTTCTTTATATACATTTTTTGAAATTAAGAGAAAGGCTAAAATGGGCAATTCTCAAATGGAAGTCTCTATTGATGATTTTAAGTGCTCAACTGGGTAGACTTTTTTTTTTCTTCTTTTTTCTTAGTTTAAAAGTTTTAGTTGTAGTATTCTGTCATACGGAAAAGTCCTCAGGAGACCTTTGTACTTAGAACTTCAGGGATCATCTGTTTGTTTATCTCTATACAGTATGTTTGTACTCTGGACCAGTTAAGACTCAGGAAATGAACATGGCTTATTTTCTTTGAGAGCCCTTCAGCTTGTTACCTGAGAGGCTGAAATTCTTTTTCATAAATGTTGACATTTTTCTCAGAAGCTTATTAACTGCTCTTGCCCCTCAGACCTGGGTCATGTAGGACTTCTTAGCCTCCAAAAAACCACACCTAGCCCTGTCAGCTAACCATTGTAGAGTGCAGCTCTCTCAGGTGCAACTCGTCTTTTCCCTCTCCTGCACTAAACTGGAGAATATGGGAGGAGAAAAGGACATCTGCACAAAACAAAAAAGCAGGGAAATGTGATGAAGTTCCTTTCTGAGCAGAATCTTCTGGTAGGCCCCTGGTTCTGTGAAAGGTCAAAGTCAAGGAAAACATGCCAGTCTAAAGAATTCACACTCCACCAATCAATCAGCAAGGCTTATGGTGATCTACTAGGAAGGTCTCTCCTGCATCACTCTAGTCAGATGCCTTCCCTCTCAAAAGGAGGGCAGCAGACACCACCACCACAAGACCCATCTGCTGGGATCGCTAGGCATCATCATACTTCTTCACAACTGTCATTATGGTCCACTGGTATCATTACATGAACACGCAACAGAAAGCTGATTCTTAATCCAACCTTCTTGAACAGTCAGGAGATTTTCCTTCTCATTGACTATTTTCTGATATAAAATATCCACAACCACATTTGCATACTAACCACTAAGATATCACAGTCTGGAGGCAAGCATGAAAGTGCTTCTGAGCACATGAACTTTGTAGAACAGCAGATTGTGAGGAGGAATACAGCCTGGGCAAAGCCACAGCAGGCCCAGCACTGAAAGTGGCATAACTAGCTGAGAGTAGTAATGAGAGAGAGCAAGTAGCTCTGAGAAGTAGGACATGTAGTTTGGGCACAGTGCCGTGCTGCATGCAGATTTGAACAAGTGCCACCAAATGATTCACCTCTGTAAGGACTGCTGGCTCTACTCAAATGAGCAACCTGTGTTCAGATTCTTGACCATACAGGTGCTCATGCCAGGGGTCCTCTGTAGTAGTTTGGAGTAGTAGATAATTGAATAAATATTTTACCCATGAAAATATGATGTATATGGAATCTACCTCCAGCTTTGAGCTCTTGGTAAAGCTTGTCCTTTAGGTGTAATAGATGTCCTCATCAAAAAAAGCGAAGGCCAGAGTCAACTTTGAGAACAGAAGCAATCAGCTTTTGAAGTTAACCTCCATGTGTGAAACCACTATTGTGATTTCAAGGTCTCATTAAGTAGTAAATATAGAGCATGCCAAAAGTGATTTTGCAGTTAATAATAATGTTCTTCCATTTAAATAATCAGACTGTAGTCTCATTACAGCTGTATTGCATGAAACACTATTTGTAGAGAAGAGATCTTAATCATCCACTTCAGTAAAATTTACAGAGACACCAGCTTTAGTGAGTGAGTTAATTTCAAAGAATAACATGTTTGGTCTTGGACTATTCTTTCACAGCTGAAAAGAAAATCAAAGTGTTTTGAAAATTGCTCTGAAAGAATAGAAAATTATAAACAACACAGAGTGAATGACTTCTAACTGGCCCTTTGCAAAAAGGAAGAGAGAAGACTCAGAATACGGATCCTGCCTCCAGTAAGAGCAACTGATGTACAGACGGCCCCCAACACAGGAATCGGACACCAAAGACTTCAAGGAACAAAAACTTCCAGATGGAAGATTTTACTCTCTTACCCCAAGATCGTTTTACTCAAGAGGCAGTGTTGACATTGCTAATGAGGGATGACAAATGTCTTTTTAACTCTCTCTGTGGTCTTCTGTTCTGTTGTAGACAATGTACCTAATAACAGAGGAAATGGTCATTTGATGCTGTTAGTGGCTGGGGGGGATTTCAGATGACTGATGTAACATGTCAGTAACAGATACTTTTGCTTTAGTATCTATAGATTTGTAGACTTAAAAATAAATATTTTGATTTTCTGAGCAGAGCAGGCCAGGGGGTGCCATCTAAACAAAACAATGTGTTCTTCTTGCCAGGGGCTTGTCCTGGGAGCTCATGACATGGGTGTTTGCCCACGGTTTGAATACCTCTCCTGGTGCAGCATAGGGCACATATTACTATATCAGTTAGGAGCTTTTTTACTGTGTGATAAACTCTGAACTACTAATTACTCTGTTAACTTAGTGGTTTAAGGCTGTGTTTCTTGGGGCTGGAAATCTCTGGTTCTTTTCCACTAATGATAATAGCATGTAAGGGACATAGAATTTTAAAGTCATGACTTTGTCACAGCTTTCCCAACTCCCTTCTTACAGTGTCAGCAAGACCCTGTAAAAGGTATGTATTGGACTTGGAAGTCAGTAGGATGCACAAGTCCAAGTCTCTTAGGAACCTCGTTCCTAAAATTATACTCAACAGTACAGCAGCTAAATAGAGGAGTCCAATCCCTTCTGGAAGTCCCTTCCAACTTGAATTATCCCATGATCCTATGAAACCGGTGGTAGCTAGCATGACCAGGAGACATGAGGTAATAAGGATATGTGAGGTGAATGTACTTTGTACAACAGTAGGTGGGCTGCAAAGGGTGACTGAGGGGAGGGAAGAAAAGATGAAGGCTGTTAAGGGAGAAAAGCTGATGAGGCAACAAGGGAGAGGTCAAGGTAAAAAGTGCTGGAAAAACTCACCTTCAGAAGGTCAGTGAAGCTACTGGGGGTCCAAGGCAGGAATCCAGGTTATGCTAGAAATCAGGGTAATGTACTGCAGGTGGAGCTGATGAAGAGATTAACCTCAGAAGGAAGTTTGTGAAATAGAACCAGATGATTTTAGGGCTCAAGGCAATGCGGAACTTGTGCTCACCTGAAATATCCTTTCTGTTATTATTGCTTTCAAATGCAAGCACTGAGAGGAAGAAATTGTTGTAGAAGTGCTTGCAGGCTTCTTGGTTTCTGGGCAGCCCGTGACAAAAGCCCACCCTCTTCTCCTTTCTAAGGGAACGGGGAGATATGGTCCTGAGAAAGTGAAGGGGAAAGCAACAGGGGAAACCATTTGGTTCCTCTGAGCTGGAGATCAGGCTTGTCACCAGCTCTGGGACTGTGCCATGGCACAGGACTAGAGTAAAAACCTAAATGCCTAATGCCTCAAATATTGGTTTTGGAGCTGCTTCCCACCACGAACTCTGGTTTTTCTCTCATGTCCTTGTTTAGATGCACCAATGTGGTAGCTCCCAAGGAAAGTGCAAAGGGTATGGGGGTGTGAGGTGCTGTGAGAAACAGGAATAGGGTTCCTGAGGTGCCACTGATTTGGTGGGGGTGTGACTGGACAGAACTGTAGAATCCTAGAATGGCTTGGGTTGGAAGGGACCTCAAAGATCATCCAGTTACAGCCTCCCTGCTGCAGGGGTTATCCATCTATAATAAACTGTTGTATTTATCCTTTAGTAATAAGCAGTCCCTGAGGGGAGAAGAGAAGAAACCCAACAGGGACAGCTCTGAGGGGCATCAGAGCAGCGGACTCCTCATAGTGGATCCAATGACAAACGTGTAGGACTTGAGTTGTACAAAATCTGCTTTTGAAAAGTCATGTTTACTTTTTTGACTTTCCCCTGCTGTCATTCTCGTGCTGCTGGAAAAATGCCTTACCTCAGCCCCTCCCGTTCTTGCAGGCACTGAGATGACTTTCTATTCAAACAGCTGAACTGCTGCTTTTTTAACCAGCACTTCTTGAAAAAATTCCCCTTGCTTTGCCAGCTGTTTTGGGCAAATGCCTTTTCAGCCTCATCTTGCGGATGTATCTGCACGTGTCCATCGAAGAGCACCAATAAAAGATTTTGAGACCATTCTTATCCAAACAGTGCAGACAACCTTTAGTTCAATATGAAAGTTGGGGTGGGAAACCGAACCTGGCTGTGCTGAGTGACCCATCCGCGTGTGCCTGGACATGACACAGCTGCACCTTTGCTGGGCACAAGGAAGGACCGCAACAGCACGGGTATGTGTGTTGGACACGGGCTGTCTAGCTGCAGGCACCAAAGGGTTTGTATGCTTTGCTTCCTTTCAGGGTGTATTGCTGTTATCTGTAAACAGATGTTCAGTTTTGGGAAATTTGTGTATCTAAACAGTGACTGCTGAAGACAGAAAGAGTCATGTGCGTAAGTCCAAGAGCTAGTGTAAAAAGCCTATGACCACACTAAGAGAGAATTATACCTCTTACTCCCCAAAGCATTTAGGAGCTGGCTCACAAATATTCATGGATTTTACTGTCTTCCCTGCAATAACACTCAGTCTACATTTGCTTCTGAAACATTTTCTAGCTGTGTAGCATGGAGGTTAAATTTTAACTGAGATCTTTCATGATGTAACTGTTCCCTTTCTCATTTACGTCCTGCATAAGTGTTGATACATGTTCACATTTGCAGTAAAATTCAGAAGCTAAAAGGGTTTCATCTTGGCTTTGCAGTGACCGCATGTGATCAGGGACTATTAATATTGATCATCACTACCTAATTCAAAGAGCAAAACTCAGGGATGTTCAAGCCTTGGGTAGAATTGTTGTAATTTACTGTTATGGGGAAAACTTTATAGCTAGCTGTTTGGGTTAAAAATCCCTGAGAGTTTTCTGCAGGAAAGTTTTATTAAAGACGTGCCAAGTTAAATGCAGCTACACAACACTCCCTGCTTACATATATAGATATGTATATATTTATGTATCTGCAAAATCAAATTTCCTTGCTTATGTTAAATGATATTTTAGAATACTTTGGGGGGAAATCTTGAAAATATCATAATTCTTCGTATCAGTTCTCTTATTTCTAATATATTTTAGCTTATTCATTTCAACCGAGTGCTTTCTCCCCTCTGAAAAAATCCCCAAAGCCCAAACCAGAAGATCCAGCCAGTATCCCTGGGACAACTCGCTCCTGCCGTCATTCCTTAGGCTGACATAGGTCTGTTTTGTGGGGCAGTGCATCTTCTCAGGGCACCAAACCAGACCTTCTGGTGTCCTTCATGTTTTTTTTCTGTCCCAACCTCATGGTAGAATTTTTTTTCTTTACAAAACCACAGAAAATGCTCAGCTTGGGGACAGCAGTGTAGCTGGATCAGTTTTCATCATGCGGAGTGCTGCCAGCAGGTTACAGGTAGGAGCCAAGATCCAGAATCTTAAGTTTTACTCCCAGCTGTGCATTAACTTGCTCTCTCACCTTTGGTGAGTGATTTTTATTAATGATTTAAAGTATTTGTTGCATCAGTAGAAAGAGGATCCTACCTCACAGGGCATAATTAATGTTTGTAGAACACTTGAGGGTACCTTGCTGAAGACAGTAATGGTTCCACAGAGTAATCTTAATCCCTAATGGCCAGGCCCAAGGCACTCCAGCCCCCACACTGCAGAGCAGGCGTAAGGACAATGTTATCAACCTGAAGCATCATACACTTTGTTCCATTCTCTGTCTACCTTAACCTTCAGCTTTCTCCTTCTCATGCTGATCATGTTAAAGCACAAACTATTGATTTTAGAGTAAATATAATTGCCCAGAGAAGCTGTGGGTGCCCCATCCCTGGAGGTGCTCAAGGCCAGGTTGGATGGGGCCCTGGGTGCTGAGCTGGTGGGCAGCAGCCTGCCCATGGCAGGAAGTTGGAGTTGGATGGGGTTAAAAGTCCCTTCCAACCCAAACTAGTTTGTGTTTCTATGATAACTGATTTTAGAGTAAATCACCTGGAGACTGTGGGAGAGATCCAGAGTCCAGTCACTTGAGATTTCCCATGTGCTTGGATGGATCTGGAGGGAACAGGGGCAACATTTGCAATATAGAAATAGCTAGAGACCGCTCAGATCAGTACTCCAACTATGTTGATGCGTAAGACCATGTTGAAAAGATAAGGGAATGCAGATAGGCCTGATCTGATCCATTCATCAGCTTCTTTATTGCAGTCACAGTGAGATGGCTGATAGACACAAGTCAGATTATTTGTGAATACCACATCTACGTTCATACAGCACAATTTGGCTTCTCTATTTTGAACAGTAGAGGTGAAAAAATTTGCGTTGCTAGTTCTGTAATGTATAATGGTGATGTTTTAAGTGAACTTTACAAAAAAATAGCCTAGTTTCCCACCAAATAAAGTAGGTTTCTAGCCTAATAGCGTCTAAAACTGAACTATGCCTAATTCCTGGATCTTAGATCCAATCAAAACACCCACTAGTTCTAATGAGGTCAGAATTCAACCCATCTTCGAAAATGAAATATGCAGGCTTGTAGGCTAACATTCCCTTACTAAAGGAATGTCCTTCATTAAAAAGAAATCCTGATTAAAACAAACTAAAAGCAAACAAAAACAATCAGAGAGAATTTCCACTGAGAATTTGAAGTATCTGGGTTTGTTATTAAGAACTGCACGTGTGATTTCTGTAATGCATACATAGCAGCCTGTAACAGGGCTGTGCCAAGCACATGGCCGGCTGTGCAGATGCGGTTTTGCTGTTTCAGGGCTGTAACAGACTCATGGAGCCATGCTGCCCGCATGGTGCAGCTCATCCCAGCCTCAGATCCTTGGCAATGGAAAGGGGATGGAATTTGCAACCTAATGACTGTCCCACCTGAGATCCTTCCCTTTGGCTTCCTGCATGTCAGCAAGGACAATGGTAATGACAATGGTAATGGCAATGACAGCAATGGTGCCTTCACTGAGGTCCTAGTGGAGTACCACAGTCCTAGGGGGAAGTCTGGCAGCAGCCATAACTTGGAGCAGCTCCTCCTCCCATGATGTCTCTGAGGAGTGGCTCTCTCCTCTTTCCTGACTTTGTCATGCTCATAGTCAGTCCTCACCATGACCCCAGTATACTGCCTGTCCATCCACCCTTGGACTTGTTGTTGAAGAACGGCTACAACTAGCATCCTTTTCCAGCAGACAGCTGACAATGTTTTTGGCTGCTGACACGGCTGCAGGTCATCAGTGGTGGATGTTTTCTGATGAGTCCGCAATCACCAGACAGAGGTAAGTTTGTTAAACAGAAGCTCTCCATGTCCATCCTGGAATGTGCTGGGCTCCGCCAGTCCCCAGAGGACATCAGCTGTGAGCACAAAAAGCCCACGGCCATGACACTGCACACGGGGCAACACTGCTGGCTGCGGGAAGGGACCTGCAGTGAGAAGCTGTTTAAGAGTTTAGAATGAATAATTCAGCGCTCCTTTAATTTGGGAGTTTTAACAACGATGGTGTGTGTGTCCTGCCACATTACTTCAACCTTGGAACGAAGTACAAATGGATGTGATTCAGACTCTAAATATTTAAAGCAAGAATCTAATCTTAGATACATTGTGTATGCTGTCATCTCCAAAAGCTGATAAAGAGAGACAATGACGGACAGCAGAGACTGAAATTAAATTCAAGCTCTGTATTAAAGAACTCGCACCGCTAATTCACATGAATGATTAACCACAGAGAGACTTGGGTCTGCATGCTACGGTACTGCCAAAGTGCTCTTTGTTGTCGGAGCCAGAGACCAGCCAAGGGCAGGAGGAGCCTCCTGAGGGCCCCATGTCTGACCCTTGGCCTGGGGCTGATCCGGAGGGCAGTCAGTGTTATGCTGGGGTGCTACCCGCGTGCGGCTTGCTTGTGGGCTCTTCCAAGGCATCTGCTGTTGACCACTGTCACAGGGAGCTCCAGACTTCAGGTAGAGCTCGAACCAGCTCCAAAGGGCTGTTCATGCTTCAGATGTCAATAGCATCGTACGTAACCAGGGGGATTTTATTAGCAATACAAACACGGCTTAGTTTAGACAGATGGAAATATTTTGTGTTTCAGTAAGACCGTCTGCTGTAGCATAAAAAATCCACTTCTATCGTTCCGCACTGAGCTGAGCCTGGGAGGGCTGGGTGCCCACAGGGGCACTTGGAGAATGAAAAGCGCGTGGATAATCCAGGTGGTGATTGCTTCCTTCCTCGGGCTTTCGGTGGAATGTGGAGCTGTGTTCCAGCGAGAGCCACTGGAGCACAAGGTAAAAACCCGCACAAAGCAGGATCACATGAAGGAGGACGAGGAAACCAGCCAGGCCCTCAACAATGACATTCCAAATAACGTCCTTGAGGCGGTTTTACAATTGTGAGCATTGCCACGGACCCACATGCAGCTGCAGGAAACATGGATTTTGGTTTGTTTCTTATCCCGTGGACTGACGTCCAGGCCCTGCAAACAGCGAGTATGATCTCTTACTGAATAGGAGCAGAGCCGCAGGAGAGGAAAGATTAAGGGTATCAAAGGAATACATTTTTCATTTCACTCCTTTCTTATTACAGTAGATTAAAAGGAGGAAAAAAAGAGTTTTGTTCAACATTCAATTTTGCAGAGAATTAAATAAGCCAAAAACATTGTTCAGAATTAGAGCACTGAATAAAGGATTTCAAAAACACAGTGTGTGGTTCGTGGTGGGATTTTTATTTCCTTTTAAGACGAGCCATATACGGCTGTACCAGAGCTGTACCAGAGCTATTGTCCTTTGTCCTGCCGAAGAAATAGTTTCTTTCTAAAGTGTTCAGTCTGCTGAGACACACAGGTGCTTTGAAAACTCAAAAAGAAGAAGGAAACCACTCAAACTCTCTTCTGGTTCAAATGGCAATTATCTGAAAAGCAGCGAAGAATCAGGAATACATGGATAAATTAAGCAGCTTTCGATCTCCTGGCTATGAACTGTAGTTGGATTTTTGTCTTCCTTGGGAGTGATACCCAGCAGCAAGCTGTGTGCACAGGCAAGACGGAAGTCAGCCCTGAAGGAGCGGTGTGAGGGCACTGATCTCTCGTGGCACAAATGGCCAATACAAGCCTGCACAGGAGATACCACTTTCATCTGTCATTGGTGGAGAGACGCTCCTTGCCATTGAACCTCAAGGGGCCACAATTTGAAGAAACAGAAAAAAACTTAAAAATGCTCTGATAGCTGTGGGTCAGGAGAGTCTCCCTTCTTTGTGTTCTGCAGGGACTGTCAAACAAATGCAAGACTTCCACCATTTTCATGCTGCACCAAGAGCAAAAGCAGGAGGCTAAGAGATGGATCCTCATTCACAAGTACATCTCTCAGGTTCCTCATTATCAATGGCAGGAGGCTTTCTCAAAATAAAAAAAGACAAACTCCTGGGCAAGTACCGAGGGAACAGAAGTTCTGACTATTTTAGCTTCTGCACACAGTTGTCTCTCATTCTCCAGAGAATTCCATGCTCCAGGCAGAGCTGAAGAGAGGCGCTTGTGTCGTGGGGAGCCTGCAAAGCTTCAGGAGCTGAGCCTGACTGTGCTGAGCTGGGAGTGAGGATGAAAGCAAGTCTCAAAGACCTCAGTGCTGACATCTCCAGTGCAACAACTCCAGTGACTCAAATTGCCAAATTCCAGCCCAACTGAGTGTTAACCAGAATACCAGAGGACACTGGCCAGTGGCTGGTAGAAAAATGGCAGCAGACATCTTCCTTTCGACGTCTGTGAAGCTGGCTGCCTTGTGGCTCTGGCAGGTTGTCCACAGGTTGATAGAGGAAGAAACGAAGAGCCAACCAACAAAAACCAAACCTGTAACTTTTTATTTCTAAGAGAATACGATAGACTTGAAAAAAGTCTGAAGACAAGGCTATCTTTCCTCACAACATTCTTTAGAAAGGAAGTTCCCCTTACAACACGAGCTTGGGTACACATGGGAAAGCTGACTCGAGCCTTAAAGCTGTGCAGTGAATGGAGGTGCTGCGGCCGCAGGAAGCATGTGAAAGGAAGGTTTCTGGATCGCTTTCAGAGATTTTAGGCCAAGTGAGCCCGTAGTGCCAGGGCATAATAAGACTGAAAATGGTTTCGTTAATAACACAGCTTGAGCAGCTGGAACAGCAAAGGGCTGACCACAAAAATCTCATCAGTGCTGGCGAGTCCAGGACTGCTGAAATTCAAGCTCGGAGCCATTTCAAATCATTACGCAGATGGCTAAAAAATAATCTCCCACGTAACGAGAGTTTGGGAATTTGGGAATGGATGAACTTCAGTTTGAGTTCCCGAATTCCCCGTACAATTTATTTTGCTTATAGTGATGGCTCCGGCAATCTTCAGGCTGCCGGAAAGCCTGGTTTTAGAGAGCACACGTGGATGCAGCTCAGCCTGAGCGGGCTGACCACGCACCCATTACAGCCGCCTGCAGAGCGGGAGGCTCACATCTGGCTGTGACACAGAGATGACAAAAACCATCCTCAGGAAGCGTGGTGCCTGATGAGCACAAGCTGGCTGAGGGCCCTTCTGCCCATAACCACTTGTTCTATAGAAGATGCAGTGTTGGAAGAAAACCTAGGAAGGTGTCATAGGGAAACCTGGCACCCAGTAATAAATGGAAAACTCCTGATCAAGTTACTCAGCAGAAGTATGGACATTGTTCCATCAGCTGAGATCTCTACTTGCTTGTTTGTAGGTGGGGAGCAAGCGGCGAAGCCCTGTGGCTTTGGAGATGCTGAACTCAGCAGTGAGACTCAGAGCTGCGGGAGGTGGCGGCAGCCCCTGCCCTGCAGCAGGGTGGGTGGGTGTCCAGCAGAGGAGCTCCGTCCCCAGCTGCCACTGTGGCTCCTATTGTGCAAAGAGAAGGTTCCTGGGCCCAAAGAAGAGCTCCTCAGAGGGGCTGCAGAGGGGATGAAAAGGAGGGAGACCCCCAGTGGGCCTTTTTCTTTTATCTTGCAGATGAGCCAGATGGCAGGAGCAGCAGAAACCAAAGGAGGAGCATGAAGTGTTTAAGAATCAGATCGCTAAAATGCAGGGAAAACTAAAGCCAAAAACTAGGCCTGGACAAAACAGAGCACCAGAGTGGAAAAACAAGCAGTGGAGAAGCATAGCCAAAAAGCAAAAGGATAAAATATAACAGCTCGGATGTATTCAAATTCCAACTCTGTGCTTTCAGGAGGGGAGACTTAAAGGAACCGAAGAGCTGGCACCAAGTCCCCTTTGTAGCTGCAGCTGCTCACAGTTAGTGGCCCCCACGCTCCCGTGCCCAATGCGGGCAGATTTCCCACACAATGTGAAAAAAGGGCAAAAGGCACAAAGCCACCGGTGTGTCTGCCCCACGGCCCGCACGCAGCAGCAGGCACACACTTGGCTCATCTCACAGGTGGGAAGGATCGGCGGCATTGCCACCGCACAGGGCAGTTCCTGCCCACCCGCAGCTGCTCTGCATCAGGCCCATGGTGCTGGGGACACATGGCATTCCCCCTGGGAACCCTCCTTCCTCCCTGGGCTTCCTGCTCCCTCTGGAGGGATGCTACCGAGCTGTGTTTTAGGTGACTTTCAGACCTCAAGGCGTATTTCTATCAGGCAGGAAGATGCCTTGCTACAGGATGTTGGAGCACATCCTCTCTTCTCGAGGGTACTCTCATTTTTCAGAGTGAATGCCCATAAGAGGAACATGACATCAGCCACACCGTCTGCAGGATACGCTGTGCTCATCCATTACCAACCACAGACCTGACGGCTCTGTCAGCCCTGAGGAAACATTACTGCCCCTTCCAGCAGCCCCCCCCCAGTTCCAGTAACGATCCCACGACACTTTGTGGAAAAAAAACAACATTGTATTTGATTTACAATTAACAGGATTTACAAATAATGACAAAGAAACAGATTAGCCATGAAAT
>JANHGO010000069.1:29539490-29570173 GCA_024606505.1 Aquila spilogaster
GAGACGGGCGAGGGAAAAGAGAGAGGAGAGGGACAAGAGGGGCGGCGCCCGCCTGCCGCTAGATGGCGCCCGCCGCCAGCCGGAGCCGCCGCCGCCGCCGCCGCCCTGAGGGCGCCCGGCTGCCGGGCGGGAGAGCGGGGCCGGGCCTCCCCCGTGGCCGCCACTTTAAACTTGCCCAGGGGGTCTCTGTTTATTGGGTTATTTTTTAAGCAAGTGTTTGGGGTTTTGACAACGGCGGGTGAGCGCCCGGGGACTCTCCGGCGGGGAGAGCCGCGAGGCGTCGGCGCCCGCGGGCCCGTGTTCCCGCCTCCTCCCTCAGCCCCCCCGGGAAGGCCCCCGCTGCCCCGGGCGGCGGGCGAGCGGCGGCACGGGCGTTCTGCAGCCCCCGGCCCCCTTCGGAGCGAACCCCCTTGCGCCTGCGATCACGGCCGCTCTGCCTCTGCTGCCTATTGCACCGAGTGGATTACCGGCACCGGTATTTGCTGACAAGATCTGCTTTAAGCAATTTCGCAGCTGGAAGAAAAACACACCGTGCGATTGACTGGAAGTCTCTCTCGACCACCAAGTTGTGGTTTTAAAGACGATTACAATACAAAAGGTGGCAAATCACAGTAATATAAAAGCATTTTTTAACCGACTTTAAACAAGTACTAGTTGTGTAAGCGTGGCATTTTAACACTACAGAAATTTTAAAATAATCTGGTTTTTTTTTTTTTTTCCACTTAAACGGTAGAGTCTTAGCAGGGTCTATTTTTCAGTTTGCCAGGAGAGAGAGAATAATTTCCTAGGAATGCGAGAAGCTATTCCATCTACTGGTTTATGAGGATGTCCACCGGTAATATTTATCAACTTGCAGCGTTTTTGCTGTCTCGTCCGGAGGGGAATTCTAGCCAGGGAGTTCGGGAAGGGTGCTCAGTTTATTTTTAGTGTTTGTAATATTTTTGCAAGCTGTGTGCTACTCATTAGAGAAAACAGCAAACCCAAAATGAACCCTAAAGCAGTTGGAATGAATGCAATAGGAGAGAAAACAGCACTAGCTTGCTTTTGTGACCAAGGTCAAAACGGAGAAATTGAAGGAAAATAACAGTGTAGAAATGTTCCAGAATGTAGTAGTTTTAATTTTCTTAGCATTAAGCTAAGGCTTCAGGGAACTGATGCAGCCTTTCTGGTAGAGGTGATTTAGTGTCAGACATCTGAGATAAAACTGAGTTTGTGTGGGAGGGAAATAGATGGAGGTTTAACTGAAGAACATTTCTTATAAATTAGGACAACTGAGCAGAACAGCAGCAAGGACCTACTTCTAGTGGTTATGGTTCTGCTGAAATACTGAGTTTTTTCTGTAAAGGCAAAGGAAAAACATTCTAATTAATTAGATTTATTTACAGCAACCGGGTTTAGGATCAAAATAATTGCCTTGAGACTGAAGTGTGCAGCTGCAGCACACATTCCAGATGTGAAATGTAACACTGTGTTGCGGCCGACCTTATTTTCTGATTTTAAACCCAGAATTGGTCAGGGCTTGTAAGTGAATAAATTCATACCTTCCTCTGAATTAATCCAAGGCAGAGGTGCTGTCATATTACTCAAATAATCAGGTGTGTTTTGGGGACATACAGGAAAATAGCTTCCTGCCACATGAAAGGAAGCACCTTCACCCTGAGAAAGGTCATCCAGTTGGGTCTGGGAGGTAGGAAACTGCTACCCCCTGGGGCATGTATGCTTACAAGATCTTAATTTGTGTTGCAGTTTGAAGCTCGATGCAGCAACAAGTTACCACCTCACTCCTCATGTGGATCATGCTGCGATCTTCAGGTGAGGGAGTCTGCCAGGAATCCCCCCAGGCTCCTGGGGAAAGCAGCCAGGTGTGTGCTGCCTCCTGGCGCTCTTCCCCTGCAGAGAGCACGCACTTCCCGCTCATCCTCTTTTGTTATTCTCCCATAGTTCAGACCGTTTTTATATTAGGCCACTGAGAGACATCATGTGAACAACTTAGTGAAAAAAAAAAAAACCGATAAAACAAAAGAACCTGTAGAAAAGCTATGCTTTTCCACTTTCCTCAGGCACCTACTGAGACCTAATGCTCACAAGAGCATTGAACAAGCTTTCCCATGATGCTCGGAGCTTCTTTTCCAGCAGACGGTGATGAAAAGTGAGTATCTGTTTTTCTCAGTAATTTTTAAAGGAAATTGGATATGCTGTCCCATGCTTATGCTTATTTCGAACTGAGACGATTAGTCAATCTAATTAAACTGATAAGTGTAATTTTTTTCATTCCTTTGTTGCTCTTCCCTCAGCATAGCTGGACAGAAATATCGCAAGCATGTGATGTACATCCCCAGCATACTATGATTTTTTTACCTATCAGAAATGGTTTTCTTTAAAACTCCAGCTGGCTTAATTCTTCTGAAGTATCTTTTTACGTCCGTTTTAGGTGTCTGACTGAGATATGCTGAATACCCCAGATTTTTAGAGGCCCAAGTGTCTGATTCCTCAGGAAGAAAAGGCAGGCCCCTTTGAGAACCCTTTGTTTTGGAAGCAAAATTCAGTGCATTTTCCATAGGAGGCAGACTGGGCTTCATGTAGACAGAGACAAAACTTCCCACAGTTCATTAGGTTAGGGAGAACTGCACAAGAAACTCCAAAGTTAACTGAAATGTACTTTATTTCCTCCTAAGTTGTGCTATCAGATGTCAAACTTTCTCGTAACAGAAAGGATTTCTTTTGGCATAGGTCACTGTACTGGGTCTCCCTTCTGTAAACATTTCACTGCTGCCTCAGCATCACTGAGGGCTCAGAGGAGCAGGGGTTGCTACGTTCGGGCATGGACATTCAGCAACAGGTTCAATAGTAGACAGCCTGAGAGGGTATAATGTCCAGGAGGGTAAAACAAAACATTTTGAGCACTAACTGATGAATGGTTCTTCATGAAGAGGAAAAAGAATTCCTACAAGAACTAGTCCAGGTCCCCACATTACCTACTCCAGCTTATGATTTCTCCATTAGCAGAAATGTCAAACGAGTTTGAGATGTTCCCTTAGGTGGTTTTAAACATTAGCTTTCTGGCGGAAGCCCAGACTGGGTTGTAAGGTATTGTATAGTGCTAGGCAATGGACCAAATTTCATCCCAAGATAGACAAGGATATTATGGAAAGGAATGGCAGTGTTTATCCTTGAATAAACATGCTTTTTAATTTGCTCCTTAATGTGTCAGAAACAGCTGTTTTACCTTTCTGTGAGTCTGAACTCTCAAATAAGGACATATGGCGGACAATATAGGAAACAGCATAGAAAAAGTAGCGCAGTGGTAGAAAGTTAAATATAGCCTAGCAGGAGAAAGTGTGGAGTATTATTGTTCTGTTTGAGATATGGTAATTGTCTTGGTGTATTCATTTTTTAGCTATAAATACTTGTATCATGGTAACTTTAGAGATAGAATTTAATGAATGCTCTTCATGTAATGCTTTTGCATCTCTAGGTATAGTTTTAGGGCATGTGTATTCAAAACAGAATTAGAGAGTTTACCCAGCAATGACATCAGAGAGCTGGGATGGTTCCTGTGTCCTCTGTGTCTCTGTCTATCCTATGTCTGTGCTGCGAGTTGTGTGAATAACTGATTTTCTCAGCCAAAAAATAAAACAAAATTAACATCAGACTAAGAACCTTCATGTCACTGTACAGAGAACTTAGCCCAGTAGCCTGTCTGTCACAGTGACTGTGGCACTTCAGCAGTAATGCTCTGAGAAAGCACAAGAGAGAGTACGTGAACAGTGATCTATGCTCCCCTGCTTTCCTGAGGTTGAATTAAGACTACTTTTTTTTTTTTTTAAATTATTTTTTACCAGTGGATCAGCCCTCCCTGAATTTCTCTAATGACTTTTTGACTTTATCTACACTTTTGGCCTGCACAGCAGTCTGTGACAATATAATTATGCACTATGCAAAGAAATACCTGCTCTCTCCTCCTAATTTGACATCTGATAATTTCAGTGGGTACCCTGTAGTTTTTGTGTGGTGCAACGCAGTGAATAATCATTACCTCGTCACCTCTTCGGCACCATTCATTGTTTGTAGCCTTCCTCATTTGTCTTTTTCCATCCTGAAGACTCCTCATCTGTTTGGTGTTCTCTTACACAGAAACTGTTCGCTGCCTTAGACCATCCTCACTGCCTTCATCTCTGCTTTTCAACTTCTACCCCCCCCCCCCCCTCCTGAGGTGAAAGGACCAGACTGCATGCAAAGGCTTATCCAGCATGGACAGCTTTTTGTCAAAATAAAACATGTGAACAGATTATAACCTTGTTTTGATTTGTTTCTGAACAGGTCTGACAAAATCAAAGGCTTTCAGTCACAAAGTGGGAGAAGAGGTAGTGGTGTCCCTTATATATACATCTCAGTTATCATGACAGTATGACATGACAGCATAAGTCATGAAAGGAATGAAATCTGAGTTCAGATCCCTTCTGCCTACCTTTGAGAAGGGAAGTGAACTAGTGCCTGAGCTACAGGCTGATCTGGACAAAGTCTTTCTTGTTTTAGCTGCTCTGGTTTTGCTCAGAGCTCTTTGAAAGCCACTGGAGTAGGGACCGAACCCCAACCACTTCACTTACCAGGTGTGTGCATTTACCACTCAGTTAGGAAAATAGTTCCTTGCTCATGCTCTTCTCTGCATGCCTTTGCTATGAACAGCAAACTATCAAACACCCTTAATAGCTATCAGTTTGTTTCCTTGAATAAGTTTGGGCTTATGTCCTCCAGGACACAAGAGTTCAGAATCCTAACAACTCAGGGCTGTTTATCAAACAACTGCAGTTGTTGAGGGTATAGTTGCTAATTACTGAGCTGGTACTACACCCACCAAAGCAGTGCTAGAAGCAGCTGTTCAGGAACAGCATGTCTTTGTGGTAAAACAGTCATGGCGTTGCTTTGACTACTCAGAAAAATTTATTTTGAAGTTGAGAAGGAGGCATTGCTGGAGCTCAGCCCAGCTGCCCATACACTCCTACCAGCAAAGGTGCTTTCATTGACAAAAGAAAGGACAGATGTTTCTTAGACAACACTTAGGCAACAGAGAGCTTGGAACTTTCTCTTCAGCTTGAAAACTGAAGATATAATTTCTGCTGGGTGTGGAGTCCAGCAGCTTCTGGTCTGAGCAACACGTGGTTTCTGTGATATATCTGGCCTCAGTGCCAAGCCCTCCCCATCCTTCTCCCCTTGGCCCTCTTCCTCCAGGCTTTTGGAAACACAGCCACAGAGGTCCCTTACAACAAAGAAGAAAAAACTCCTTTTAACCTATTGCCAAGAGAAAAAAGGGCATGTGGCCTATTTTGATTGTACAAGCCTTTTAGGTAGGTGTAATTAGAGACAGCATTGTTGGCTTCCATTAGGCTTAATTAGATGTGGATTGGTAGGCAGCTCTTGCTCTGGCCAGTGTCTCTTCCACATGGCTCTTCCTGCCCTGGAAGTGTTTAGCAGCAACACTCAGTGCTGCTCTCCGGCCTCTTTTAGGCCTGGAGGTTTTCACAAAATGCACATGCTTAATCCCAGTTCACCTCATTAACAAGAAGCTGTTTCTGTACTAGCATGCCTGGATGATCTCTGGTCATTCTAGCCAGCATGGGAGATGCTAGATCTTCCAGTTCCAGTTCTACTTGTCCTCACAATGGTCTTTAAAAACAAACACAAACCAGTATTTTCAACATGAAAAATGGGATCAAAAATAACTTGTTGGCAGTTGCCTTTCTGCTTCAGGAAAAGGTTTGCATTTGCATTTAAAAGCGCAATCTTGTCTGCAAGCCCAATGACCAACACAATATCACGGGTTGTCTGGGGACACAACATTTGACCTGTACGTGACTCAGGGTTCACCTGCAGTGCAAGAGGAGCTAGCTGAGGTTTGCGCATCACCCTGACACATACCCTCTGGACATAGTGATTCATATCTCTGCATCTGCTCTATCATCCCTAACTTGGCAGATGTATCTAAACAACATTGCAAGGTGCATGTTACCCTTTTTCTCTCCTAAGAAAATCCTTGCCAAAAATACAAGGATCTAGGTGGTGTATAGGTGAGCAGTGTGAGCTGGTCTGAAATGAGTGCTCTGTAGAAACACCTGAAAGGCAGTATGCTGAGCTTATGACAATTGCTTCCTATGTTCTCTTCCATTATTAATAAAATCCCAGGCTCTGCTGATCTCGACATTTAAAACATACTCCTTCCCACCCCATCTGTTTCAAAAAGTTGTTGAGAAACTGAAACAAGAACACTTTGAGGGTAAGATTGATAGCCCAGGCATAGCTGTGGCAAAATCAGGTTGCCAGCTACTGTGTGCTGTTTTTTCAGCCTCCAAAGGTGTTTCCTCTCATTGCAGGTACATGCTCAGATTCATCCTGGTGAACTTTGGAGCTTGATGTAGATGTCTCATAGGAGTACACCTGGTGTGGGTTCCTGCTGTGACAAAAGGGGAAGAGCCATATTTGCAGGACAAGTCAGATAGTACATGGGCTGAATCACTCTTTGAATATGCCTGGGTTTCCCCCTGTTGATTATATTTTTAGCAAAGGAAGCAATGTTCCTGATTTAGTTGCCCTGGTGAAGTGGTCATGCTCCTGCTGTTGCAGTGAACCCCGCGCTGAAGCAAGCACTGACACACGCACTGAAAGCACCCAGAGCAACATGACATTTAAACAGAAAGAAAAGGAAATAAAGCAGTAACCATTTTAAGATGACAGATTGATTTGCCTACCTAACATGCTGGCATTAACCACTGTGTAACAGATAAAGTAAGCGATACAGTATTGCCCAATGTGGAATAAAATTATTCTTCTGATAATAGCTTATCTCCCAGTTGATACAGTGACATGGAAACAAGCCATGAAAACCTGGCACTCAGATGAACCCCAGAGCTGGAGCAAGGGATGGAGGCAGAGAAGAGGGAGAAGGAACAAAGCAGAAGGGAAGGAACATGGCAAGCGGAAGGGAAAAAAAGCTTTCCACCTTTCAACAGTGATGAGCCTTTGATTCAGATTGTTCATATGATGAAACCATCCCCACAAGGACCCTACCTGAGATGTCTTTACTTTTTGTCTGTTTGAGCTCATAATAAACACTTACATGAGATTTTTTTTCCCCCTAGAGAAACAGAATAGAGAGCAGAATGATTTTATCGATCCAGAAAGTCAAACTACAGAGGATGTTAAAACACGTAGTAGAAAAAGTTTAAAATCTCCATTGAGAGTATTTTACTCTGCATTTTGTTTTATCTGGACAGATATGATAGCTCTTTTCTGATATTTTTTGTGAATTTTGCCATTCAGAAAATAAAATACAGCAGTTTGGAGAAACTCAGAAGATTGCAATGCATGGACAAAAGCTTACCAGATGGAGAAAACCGGATATCCTATCCCTTTTTTCCCTAATGTTTCCTCATCTATGTTATTTTGTTTTTACCAAGGGTATTTTCCCATAGCTATAATCCTAAAAAAATATAGATATGATAAGTAGTAGAAGAAAGAGTTATCGGCTACTGTAAGCACATTACAGAAGAAAGTAGGTGATATTCCTTTACCTGACGGTAGTGCATCCAAGACTGGAAACGCTACACAAGAGAGATGGCAAGAACATTGTTACTGTGAAACTTTCAGTTCCTGCACTAAAGCAAATAATACTTAGCTTGAGAAAGACCTCACAGTATCAGTATAACTGACAGTTTTAAATAAAATTTAGCTGTGGGGAGAGGAGAAGTATTCTGGATCACAAGATCAGGGGCAGCTGTGCTCCGGAAAGCCTCATTCTCCATCCCTTCACCCTGGGACTTCTATTTAGCCTTGCAGGTGATTAATTTCTGACGTGACTAAAAATCCTGATGTAAGTAAATCAGTGAAAACAGGAACACAAGAAGACTATTTATATTAAAGGAGAATGCAGTAAGCCTGGGAAGCAATAGCATCTGTATCACATATAGCCTGATAATAACATTACCTTTGGGATAGTTACATGTATGAGTACTCCTTTACACCAGTAATTCAACTACTGCCTTGTAGCAATGTAATTACCCTGCTTTCTCTTTGAAGGCTGGCTGTGGTTTCAATTCATTTACATTCTAAAGAAATCTAATTTTTTAATAATAAAAAAGCCTTCTCCAGGTCTTAGCAGGTCTGGAGATCTCTGCTAGGCCAGCACTGGCCTGAGAATTGTGGACAAATGTGATGCTCCTAAAATGAGCCAAACAGGTGATTTAAGTCCTCCATCTGATCCACAGAATCAGAGCAACCTACTACAGGTGGCTGTGCAGACACCCACCCAGTCAGACATGGTTTTGTGGGAGGACTGCTAGCCTGTATTCAGCCTTCTCTCAGGGGTGTTTGTTGTAGTGCTGCTTTTGACTGCACGCTTGGAAACTGGTGGTGGGGAACAGCATCCTGCCACCAGCTGGTAACAAACTGTGACGGCTGCTGTAGGTTGGAGACAAGAGCTCTGCCTTCCATTAGCAGGTTGCTGAACACCTGACGCGAATTTTTGGCTTCTCCCCTCAAAAATGCCAACAGTCCCAGTAATGAGAACGTGAATGACCCAACGCGGTGTGGGTTTGGATGGTGTGCAGCCAAGAAGGCCTGGGCAAGAAATGTGTTTTCTAAATGGATTAGGGAAACATGTTGAGCAGGTGCCTGTTCAGTGAAGGCTGTGCATTCTGGAAGCAGGAGGGTCTGTGGAAAAAATGAAAATGTAAAATATGTCGAATGTGAATGTCAAGAGTATAAAATGGCTGTATACAAAAGCTGCAGATATTTTTGCCTAACTTGAGCCGTACAGAAACTGGTATCTAGTCTAATCTAATCTATTTCCTTATCATCCCACTGTGGATCTCTGTCACCCCATCTGGACATGCCCATCCTCCCCACCCCAGTTGTAGAGGGACCATAGGATAGCTCAAGTTAGGTGATATGAGTTAGGACTACATCCCAGGGGTCAAATTAATGCTGTTATGGATAGCTTGAATTCTGATATTTCCCAAGATTGCTGTAGCTCTTTCAAGAGATTTCTTGGATGCATATGGAAGGGGTCCATCAATTCCCAGATTACATAAAAATAATTTACACACAGGTTGCACAGAAAGCTGGACTCTCTAGATATCAGAGAAGTGCTAAAATGCTCAATTTCTTCTAATGTAACATTTCCAGGTGAAAAAATAAGGCATGTCCACCGAGACCTGATAACCTCAATGACCCAACAGTTTGAGCTGTTGTCACTGCAATCTCTCTGTTCTTTTTAACAAAGATTTTTCACATTTGTGAAGGTGTCACAAGCATGATGTGGAATGAGCTTGTAATATATGATTTTGAATGGTGTCTTTCATTGCCTAGGGACCTTTAAAACAGGCCCTCTGTGTCTGCTTATGGCAGTTGTATTGAAGTGGAGATGATTTTACCTAAGTAAAATAAGAAAGTAAAATCCAGGCAAGAATGCTTTTCCTGAGTCTGAATTATATTTAGCACTAAGTCCTTGCAGGCTCTATTTTCACTCTGTCAATAACAGATGTGCTGTTTGCAGTGTATGGCTGAACAAATCTATTTCAAACGTCTCCTTGACTCCTTCACAATCTGTTGCATTCCATTGATAGTACAATAAGCTGCTCACTTGGGAGAAGAAATATGGAGGATGGGAGCAAACTTGACTTTATTAATTTTGAAAAAAAAAAAAGGAAATTAAATAAAAAAGAGGCTTGGGTTCTTTTTATTTATTCAAGAATAAGTCAAATTAGGAAATCTAGTTTTGCAACTTCTGGCTCCAGGAATGGTGATAGGAACAATAATAATTATTAGCTCTTATTAGTGGAGAACTCTCTTTTGATTACTTACAACTACTTATTTGCATACGCTGTTTGTTTAAATTGTATCCATGCCAGAAGTGCCTTTTTAAGCAAGCACATGTGGTCTTTCTCAAGGTCTCAAGACACTGCAACATTTAAAATTCTATACCACAAATACATGCATTAATTCTCACTTAGCATAATTACAATAAATTTTTGCTCTGAAAATAAAGAAACAGATTTTAAGTTGATAATTAAATGACTCACTGAGATCGATAAGAACAGTATGCAGTGCTTAATAAAATGGAAAATATTTTTTGCCCAAGAACAAAAGAGGCAGGGTTAGTTCCAAGGAATAGGTATGCCTTATCTGACTGGGGTTTCATGATTGTCCTTTCAATGCTACCTTATGTCAGGGTGAAAACCTTCTGAAAGAGCTTTTAGAGAGTGACAGAAACTTCTGAAGTGCAGCACTGAAAGCCAGATTCCCAGGGCCTTTGAGGTGGGCACTTCAATAATTTGGCCAAGACAAAAAAAAATTAGGAAACAGGCTGAAGTTATGATACTTATCCAAAAATAAAGCATGAGGGTTTTCCTTTTATTAAATTTCTGAATTTTAAACCTAACAATTTGTGCTTCACTATTGGCACTGGTTTGTGGAGCTGGAGCTTAGAAAGGGGTACAGTATTTCCATAAGAGCCCAGAGTAAACTGGTATAAATCAGTTTTGCTCCCTTGCCTTCAGCTAAATATGTTGGTTAATGCCAGGTGAGGGTGTAGCTAACTTTATTAACCCTATAAATGCAAATACATGTTTGTTCACCTGGACTAATTCCTGAGGACAACGTGGGTGTGTCATTGATAGCAAACGCAGCATGCCCAGGGTTGGTCTCCGACACTGAGACCAACTGGTATGAAACAGGCTATGTCCATACCATTAAACTCTCTTATCTGCCAAAACTGGGTCAGCTCACACAGTTTGCCACTTGGGAGTGGTATGCTAATGCCTGAATTATGGCCAAGAGTTACGTGGAGGAGTATTTCTTGGCCCCGGCCAGCAGCGTGCCAGCGCTGGTTTGAGAATTTTGTGAGTGAGTGTTGACCTAGCCCATGTCCCCTCAGCTGCATGCTAAGAAAGAGACCTTACACTGCACATTCTGCTGCACCTCTCGGGACAGAGCAAGGAGGAAAAGGATGCGACTGGACCTTGTCCTGGTTCCCTCCAAACATGCAGAGTTGCTCCTCAGGCTCCCTTCTGACACTTGATACCGCAATGGTCAAAATGTGTGTGGTGCGTTGGCCCTGGCTAGCAGCCAAGCTCCCACCCAGCTGCTCGGCCCCCACCCTCAGCAGGACAGGCCGTGGGGAAAATAGGGAGAACAGGAGCGAGTAAGCTCATGGGTCAAGATAAAGACCTTTGGGGTCCCCTCAGCTATTTCTCAGCTATACTTTTTGTTCCCTTCCTCCTCCTCTGCCTGTCTGGCATCTCCTCCCCTTTCTTAAATATGAGATCCCAGAGGGGCAGCCATCTTGGCGGAGGAGCTCAGCGGTGCCCCGGGGTGGGCGGGTTGGATCCGGCTGGAACCGGCTGTGTCCGGCACTGGGCAGCCCCGGCCGCTCCTCACAGAGGCCGCCCGCCCCGCAGGCCGCCCCCTCTGCCAAGACGTTGCCATGGACACCCAACACCGTGTCCTGGAAGGGCAATGGCAGAAAAAGCCTGGTCTGGAGCATGCTGTCCAAGCTCTGAACATGCCTGGTGAGGTTGTGCTTGACAGTCTGTGAGATGAAACTAAGAAAACACAGGGATCATTAGTAGGATTAAATTTGGCTTTTCTATTGGAAATGACTTTTCCTGTCTGCCATGTTAACGATACGCAAATGGTGATTCTCAGAAGCGTACGATTTGGTCAAACATAGAT
Organism: Aquila spilogaster; assembly: GCA_024606505.1. Lineage (NCBI taxonomy): Eukaryota > Metazoa > Chordata > Aves > Accipitriformes > Accipitridae > Aquila > Aquila spilogaster. The sequence continues at coordinate 29,551,215 of JANHGO010000069.1, forward strand.
GTTTTGTGGCCAGCAGAAGGCAATTTTCCTGTGCCATGTTTCAAACTCCTGCTCTAGGCCATAAAGGCAACAGGCTTCCTCAGTATGTCAACTCAAAGAAAACACCAGACCATTTTTGCCATGCATGAAGTGACTGTAAAGAGAGCATGAAACAGATACTCAGTTCATATTTTTTTTTTCAACTTATGTCTGGCAAAATTTTAACTAGGAGGAAATAGTGCCTAATACAAGGTTTTGGGCAAATTTAACTTAACCAATGATCTCAAAACTATCAACAACTATTTACAAATACCTTATGGGACAGGAGAGGTTCTTAGATCGTTTGATGTGGCTTCCCATGTGGCACAGATAATTAAGGATTCCCTATACTGAAGTGATAATAGTTTCTTTATGAACACATATTTTGTTTCCCACTAAAAGCCATGTTTGAGAAAGCATGTAGACTTAATTTGGAAACCCTAAATGATGAACAGTAAACCTTTTCATTTGGTAGTTTGTTTCAATGGTTAATCACCTGCTTTTTCAAACAGTTCTACAGTTAACCTATCTTCCTGCCTGCCTCCCTCTCTTTGTCCCTCCTTTTTTTTCCTCCCTTTCCCTCTCTCTTTCCCTTCCTTCCTTTTGTTTCTTTCACCACTGGTTCTTGATATGTTTTTCCGTGCTGGAATTAAAAACTGCATTACTACTCAGTAGCTTCTTCCTCTGAAAGTGCTTACCTAACCACTCTTTGATCTTCATTTTGGTAAGCTAAAAGAGACTGGGCTTGTTATCTTTGTCACTCCAGCTCTCCAAAAATTTAGTTGCTTTATCTTCTCCAGTTTGTCAACTTTCTTTTTAAAAAAGGGCCCCAAACCACACACAGTATTTCAGTCTTCACTCACCAATAACTATAGCACTTTTAATCAGTTTACTAATCCTCTTCAACCTTTCCCTAGCTAATGTAACCTGGTTTTTGTTGCTACAGTTTTGGTCTACTGTACCCTCAGTCTTTCCTTGCATCATCCTTTCCCTTATTTGGTAAGTCTAGCCTTCCCTTCATCTTTCTAAAAAGGAAGAATATCCTTTGGCTATCCCAGTTTCTTTGAATGGACTCGGATTACTGTGCAATCAGAGGGTTTTGTCTGCTCTGTTCTCCATTACTGTTTACCACTTTTTCAGTCTTTGTGTCCCTAGAATTCCAATTTAATCCTTGATCACTTTTGAAAACAGTCAAAGTCCTGATCAGTGAAACTTTCCCACAGTCACTGATGGTAGTCTATTGGCAATGATGTTTTCCACAAATAGAGTTAACTTTCTGCCTTATTGCATTTATGTTATATAGCGCCGATTTTTAGATCAGTGTAATGTTGTATTAATTCAACAGATCTATAAAAGTCAAAGATAACTGTGGAGCTATGACACACTTAATCAAAGTTGTATTGTCATTTTAGAAGTAATTCAGGTTTATTTGACAAGAGCTATTTCCCTAAAACCATGTTGACGAGGGTTTATTGCATTCCTATCCTCTAAATCTTTTTAAAGTTGAACCAATGAAAAATGGTATTTACTGATTCCAGAAGGAAGGTAAAAGAAAGAAGTTCACAGAAGGAGGTAAGTGGATGCTCGTGGTACAGGAATAAGGGTAAGATGGCACTGATGGTTTAGTATAGGAAAACATAGCGATACTTCTTCAGCAACCCCTATTCTGGTTGGTTTTGCTACGTGAAAACAGGACTTAAGTCTCCAGATCACTTAAAGAAGGCGAGAGCATAGTGGTTAGAGGTTTCTATTTCAAGTCTCCAAAAAAAAAAAAAAAAAAAGCAGAGTCAAGCCATTACCTAAAATTGTTCATACAAGTAAAGAAAGGGTTAAAGAGAAAAAGATGAGATTAGCAAACCCCAAGATTCTCATTGCTATCCCCCAAAGGCTGTGTTTGATAAATAAGACAAATGTGAAATTGGGAATTAATGAACAAAATTTTATGGGCTGCATGCTGGGTCTAATAATGAAAGCATGGGTGGCTGGGCCTATCTACATTTGTGGGGCTGTAAATATCAGTGACAGGCGAGCAGATGGACTGAAAGGAGCAAGCTTTACTGTGGTGACTGCCACATTCCCACCTTTAGGGTTGTGGGACCCACAGTGACAACCCTGCGCCTTCAGAAGCCCAGAGGTGTCACCTGCTCAGACAGCCAGAACCTGGCTAGATCGCATCCACTATGTCTTTCCTGAGTATCACCTTTTTTCAACTTCCTTGTCTTCTTTCTTCTCTTTTCTCATCTGGTTGTTTATGCCTTCTCTTTAATGTGAGTCTTTAAGGTTCAGCTGACTAAGCTTGAATCCTTTGAAATGTTATTATAAGCCTATGGCCAAAAAGACAACTAAAAGAAAAACTTTAAACAACCTGATGCTTGTATACATCTGTGACTGATAAGGCAGCGAGTTACACCAGAAACAGAGGCTGCATTTGTTATCTCTTGCTTTTATGTGACTTTAATTTGTGTTCAGGAAAGCCAGATCAGACTTCAGCAGAAAAAAAGCAAAATGCCTCCCAGCTCATCTCTCAGTTTTTCTCCCCTTTGCCCTTCCTGTTCCTTTTCCCCTTATCCACTTTCTCCCCCATCTCCTGACAATAGCTCTTGTCTTTAGCACCATCTCAAGTTTTGCCAAGTAGAGAAAGAGTTGTTCCTTTATATAATTTTTCTGAAGTTAAAAGAAAGCGTAAAAGGGATAATTCTCAAATGAAAGCCTCTGTTAATGCTTTTAAGTGCTCAACTGGGTGGTCATTTTTGGTTTTCGTTTTTTTATCCTTATTCTAAAAGTTTTAGTGTTGCTACTCTGCCACAGGAAAATGTTTTCATGAAATCTCTGCACTTCAAACTTCAAACATCATCTATTTGTTTATATCTATACAGTGACAGGTTCATTCAGTACCTTTGTACTCTGGACCAGTTAATACTCAGGAAATGAACACTGCTTATTTTTGTTGAGAGCGCTCTGGCTTGTTACCTGGGAGGCTGAAATACTTTTTCATAAATCACCGAATCACAGAATGGTTTGGGTTGGAAGGGACCTTCAGAGATCATCTAGTCCAACCCCCCTGCCATGGGCAGGGACACCTTCCACTAGACCAGGTTGCTCAAAGCCCCATCCAACCTGGCCTTGGACACTTCCAGGGATGGGGCATCCACAGCTTCTCTGGGCAACCTGTTCCAGTGCCTCACCACACTTATAAAAAATGAGTTTTGTTCAGAAGTTTAGTAAGTTCTCTTCTCCTTCACAAGAGCCCTGTGTCATGTAAGAATTTTTGGCCCTCAAAATACTGCAGTTATCCCTTTAGCTAACTATTGTAGAGTGCAGCTCTCAGGGCCAGATCATCTTTTCCCTCGCATGTGCACTAAGCTGGAGAATTTGGAAGGAGGAAAAGACATCTGCACAAAACAAAGTAAAAAAGCATGGAAGGGTGAGCAAGTTCCTTTCTGAGTGGGATATTTCGATGGACCCCTGGTTCTGTGAAAGGTCAAAGTCAAGGAAAAGGTGCCAGTCTAAAGACTTTACACTCCTCCTCCAATCAATCAGCAAGGCTTAAAGTGATCTACTAGAAAGGCCTCTCCATCTCCACTCCAGTCTGGTCGCATCCCTCTGTAAAGGAGGACCACAGACACCACCACTGTAAGAACCACCCATTGGGATCAGTAGGGACCATCATACAGCTCCTTCCTTCATGGGTATCATTATGGGTCACTGGTATCATTACAAGAACACACAGCAAAAATTAGATTCTCAGTCCAGCCTTGTACTGTCAGGTGATTTTCTTTCTTTTTGACTATTCTCTAATGTAAAACATTCAAACCACAATTGCCTGCTAGCCTCTAAGGTACCACAGTCTGGAGGCAAACAATGAAAGTGCTTCTGGGCATATCCACTTTGTACAATAGCACACATGGCTTTGGCTAGACTGTATTTCACAGTCTGTTGCCACAACAAGTCCAGCACTGAAAGTGGCATAACTAGCTCAGAGTAGTAACGAGAGAGAGTAGGTAGTGCTGAGAAGTAGGATGATGGGTTGGGCATGGTGCCATGCTGTATCCAGGCTCAATCTACTGCCATCTAAGGATTCAGCTCTGTAGGGACATCTGGCTATACTCATTTGAGTAACCTGTCTTCAGATCCTAGACTACACAGGTGCTCATCCTAGGGGTCCTTTGTAACAATTCAGAGCAGTAGATAATTGAATAACTGTTTTACCAGGCCTCAGAGGAAGGAGAAGATGTCACAAATAGTTGCAGCATAACTTAAGACAATATCAGCTTGTTGGAGAAGACCCAGCACCTACCATGTGTCTTCAATTCAGATTTCTGCAAGAGAAATATAGAAGCAAAATGTCTCTTTGTGGAACTTACCACTGGCTATGTCTACAACCTCCTGAGCTTCAAAAGCCCTGAAGGAACATGAATCCCACAGCTGCACCATTTCCCGTGTACATCTCCCAAGAGGGCTGTTCTTCACAGGGTTCCCTGGGGGTGTCATTCTGGATTCCTCTAACCAGTTTCTCCTGGCTAGTCATGAGGCTGAAGCTTGCCCATCGCTGGAGGGTAACTTTGTGAGTTAGGAGCTTCTCATAAGAGCTGCGCTCTTGCCTCATGCTGGCTAGGGAAGAAGACTTTTTAGAACCTCATTTTCATTGACTTTAGTATACAGAACATATATCTACTGAAGCATTTCACTTTATGTATTCTTTATTATTTCATCAGAGTCTTAATTTTGTTTCTTTATTTGTTAGATTCCTTTTTTCTCTCATCCACTTGCAGATGTGTGTGGATGACTGCCATTCAAGGTGGACTTTTTGCTCTTTAAAGGACATCAGAAAGCCACTAGGACCAAATAACCCTGCGTCTTCTCTGCGCAGGGCATGAAAATAGGGAGTATATGGAATCTAAGTCTAAGTTCAGGTTCTTGGTAAAGCTTGTCCTTTAGGCTTAATTGGTGCCCTAGAGGAACATGAAGGCCAGAGTCAACTTTGAGGACTGAAGTAACCAGCCTTTGGAGTTAACCTCCCTCACCATGTGTGAAAGCACTATTGTGATTTCAAAGTCTCATTAAATATTAAATAAAGAGCATGCCAGAAGTGATTTTGCAGTTAATAAAACTGTTCATCCATTTAAATAATCAGACTGTAGTCTCATTACAGCTGTATTGCATGAAACATTATTTGTAGAGAAGAGTTCTTAATCATCCACTTCAGTGAAATTTATAGGGAAACCAGCTTTAGTGAGTGAGTTGATTTCAAAGAATAACATGTTTGGTCTTGGATTATTCTTTCACAGCTGAAAAGAAAATCGAAGTGTTTTGAAAATTATTCTGAAAGAAGAGAAAATTATAAACAACACAGAGTGAATTACTTGTAACTGCCCCTTTGCAAAAGAGAGGAAAACAGAACTCACAAAACAGATCCTGCCTCCAGTAAGAGAAACTGATGTACAGACAACCCTCCTCCCCAGTATAGGAATCAGACACCAAAGACTTTAAGGAACAAAAACTGAGAGACTTTCAAATCTTCCAGATGGAAGATTTTACCCTTTTACCCAAGAGACAGTGTTGACATTGCTAATGAGAGATGGGAAATATCTTCTTAACTCTCTCTGTGGTCTTCTGTGCTATTGTAAACAATATACCTAATAATAGCAGAAATAAAGTCTTTGATGCTGTTACTGGCTGGGAGGTGGGGGAGGGGGGATTTCAGATGACTGGTGTATCATGTTAGTAACAGATATTTTTACATTAATATGTATAGATTTGTAGACTTAAAAAGAAATCTTTTGATTTTCTAAATAGTGCAGCCCAGGGAGTGCCATCCAAACAAAATGATGTGTTCCTCTGGCCACAGACTCATCCTGGGAGTTCATGAAACGGGTGTTTGCCCATGCCCCTGCCTCCTGCCATGCCCCACTATGAAGAACCTGTCTCTGTGTTCCTGATGACCTCCCCTTAGGTAGTGGAAGGTGCTGTTGTGTCTGCCTGAAGCCAGGCTGGACAAACCCATCTCACTCGTCCTCCCCTCTCAGGGAAGTGCTCCAGCAGCCAACCGCTGCCATGGCCCTACACTGAACATGTTTCAGGTGATAGAGTCGCACGGATTGGGACAGATGGACTGAGCACACTACTCTAGATGAGGTCCAACAACGTCTAAGTAGAGAGATGATAATCCCTTCCTGAAGTCCTTTCCAACCTGAATTAGCCCGTGATCCTATGAAATGGGTGGTGGTTAGTAGGTCCAAGAGGCATAAGGCAGTAAGGTTGCAGGAGGTAGGTAGACTTTGTGTGAGAGTAGGTGGGCTGTGTAGGGTGATTGGGTGGGGGGGACGAAAAGATGAGAGGTGTTATAGGAGAGAAGCTGTTGAGGCAACAAGGGAGAAGTCACAATAAATAATGCGAGAAAAACTCACCTCCAAAAGGTCAGTGAAAGGGTCCAAGGTTTTGCTAGAAATCGTGGTAATCTTCTGCAAATGGAGCTCATGAAGTGATTAACCTCAGAAGAAAATTCCTGAAACAAAACCTGGTGATTTTAGGGTATAAGATAGTGCAGGAATTTGTGTTCACTTGAGGTCTCTTTTCTGTTATTGCTTTCAAATGCAAATACTGAGAGGAAGAAATGGATCCAAGAGTGCCTGCAGACTTCTTGGTTTCTGGGCATGCTTTAGTGTGGCAGTCCATGGCAAAAGCCCTCCCTCTTCTCCTTGCTGAGAAGGGAACATGATAAAGCAAAGGGAAGGGCAACAAGCGAAACCATTCCGCTCCTCTGAGCTGGAGACCAGGCTTGTCACCACCTCATCGGACTGCATCCTAGGCCTCAGGATATTTTGTGTTTTCTTAAAGCTCCAGTTGCTAGAACTGAGAAGTGAGCCCTTATGGTTTTAGAAAGCACCTACAAAAAATTGAGGACATTGCAAGGTTTAGGGCCTAGAGAGTAAATACTGCCAACTCTCTCTGTTTCCCACTTTTCTCTTTCCTTTTTTTCCCCTAGTCCCAGGAGTAGTTGGTCAAGCTGGCCACCATAATGGCATGTCTACCTCCTGGGACACTAATGATTGAATACACTGTTCAGGCAAACACGGGAGATGTCATCTCTGGGTTTTAAGCTCTCTTTTTACCTGCTGACAGTGAGGACCTGTGGACACATATTTCTGCTAGGGCAGATGGTGGAGGAGGTGGGTGCTGGGCTGTTGGGGAGCAGTGGCAGCCCAGCCCCCAGGTGCCCATCTCCTGTCTGGTCTTCAGGGGCTCTGTGCTGGAGAAAGAGGAGGAGGAGGAGATTTTTTGCTTTCACCACAGCCATGGCACAGGACTGGAGGAAATACCTACTGGATTTGGAGCTGTTTCCTGCCACAGGCGGTCTTTCTTCTCTCATGTCACTGGCTACATGCACCAACATGGTGGCCTACAAAGGCGTGTGTGTGTGTGAGATGCACTGAGAAACAGAGATGAGGCACCTAAGATGCCCCACAGAGCCACTGGCTTGGTGGGTATGTGCCTGGACAAAATGATCCTCCTGCAGCAAATCATCCCTGAGGGGAGAAGATGAGAAACATGACGTGCCCCAGCTCTGAAGGGCTGCTAGTGCAGCAAGCTCCTTGTACCGATTCCAATGATGAAGGTGTTTGACTTGAGTCGTACAAAATCTGCTTTAAAAATTCATGTTTCCTTTTTCCTCTTGCCCCCAGTAGCTCTGTTGTGCAGTTTGAAAAATTACTCACCTTTCTCAGAGACCACTTTATATTCAAACAGCTAAACTACTGCTTTTAACAAATGTTTTGTTGAAAGATTCCCCCTGGTCTTGCCAGCTCTTTTGGGCAAACGCTTTTTCTGCTTTGCAGCTACCTTTATGTGTCCCATCAAAGAGCACAAGCAAAAGGTTTTGAGATAATTCGTGTCAAAATGGCAAACTTTAGCTCAACACGAAAGTTGGGCCAGGAGGTGAAAGCCCGGGTGTGTGGAGACTGACCCGTCCTGGGCGAGCCTGAACACGGCACGGCTGCCTTTTCACGCCCGGTGTGCAGCAAAACTGACCAGTCGAACAAAAGTTGTGCTGATACAGGACAGCTGACGGCACCGAAAGGGGCTGGGTATTTTGGCTGTTTCGGGTGTATTGTTGTTACTTGTAAATAGATGTTTAGTAAACAATGACAGCTGGAGATGGAGAGACCGTCATGCAAGTATGTCTGAGTGCTAGTGTAAAAAAGCTATGATCACACAAATAAAACAATTATACTTTCTTCCTCTCCAGAACAGTTAGGAGTGGACAGGGTTTATGTTGATCACAACTATTCACAGATTTTACCATCTTTCCTGCAGTAACACTAAGTCTACATTTGTGTCTGGAAAATATTCTAGATGTGTGGCATGGAGGTTAAATTTTAACTAAGCTCTTTCATGGTATAGCTGTTCCCTTTCTCATTTATGTCTTGCATAAGTGTTGATAAATGTTCACATTTGCAGTAAAATTCAGAGGCAAAGAGGGTTTCATCTTGGCTTTGCAGTGACCATATCTGATCAGGGACTATTAATATTGATCATCAAAATCTAATTCAAAGCAGAGAGCAAAACTCGGGGGTATTAAAGCCTTGGGCAAAATTGTCATAATTTACTGTTATGGGGAAAACTTTATGGTTAGCTGCTTGGATTAAAAATCCCTGAGAGTTTTCCACAGGGAAGTTTTATTAAAGGCATGCCATGCTAAATATAGTTATACAACGCTCCCTGCTCGCATATATAGTTACATATATATTTATGTATCTGTAAAATCAAATTTCCTTGCCCATGTTAAATTATGTTTTAGATTATTTAAACGGGGGAAAATCTTTAAAATACCATATAATTCTTTGTATCAGTTGTATTGCTTTTTTCCCCAACATCTTATGTTTCATTCAGCTCAACTAATTGCTTTCTCCTCCCCCAAAATCCCCAAAGCCAAAACCAGGAGGACCAGTCAGCTTCACCGGGACAACTCGTTCCTGTCATTGTGTCTGCATGGAAACATTTTATCTGATCATAACCAGTTTCGCACCTTGGAAATACCTAGCCCAGCTTGAGAAAGGTCGGTCTGGTGGTGCTGTGAGCCAGGGTAAGGCTGCCCTTGATGCCTGGGCACCTCTATTCCGGTGCACTCAGGTGGCTTGTGGGACAGGGACGGTGTGGGAGAGGGAGGACGGGTTCCCCTGCCACCACCACGTCCTGGAGCGCGGCAGAGCCCAGACCTGACTGCGGCGCGCGGCGATGAGTTTCGTCAGGGCAGCGCAAGCTGGAGCTCGCGGCCTCCCTCCGACACCAGCCCCGTACGCCTGAACCCTGTGAGTGGGACTGGGAGAGGGGGACAGTGCAGCCCCTTCGCTCTCTTTCTGAGCTGGCACCGTGCGTCCTGCAGGGCTTAGCCCACGGCCGGGGCACGGGCAGGACCCATGCTCGTAAGGGTCTGTTACGCGCCGCCGTGCACTTAGTGAGGTAGGTAGAGCGAGCCATACTGCGGGAATTAGAGGCGTGACTCCCGTGGTTCAGGCAGGGACACCCAGTCTGGTTCAACATCAGCTCAGTGAGGAGAACAGGGCAGGCACGGCCCTGGGCGCCGCGGTGGGACTGCGGATGCTGCCGGAGACGAGCTGCCCTCGTCCTCAGGCGGCACCGCGCTCTGCGCCACAGGTGACCGTGCCCAGCTGGCCGTCCCCCGGGACCGCACGCATCACCTACACGTGTACGTCCGCATCTGTGAGGGCATTTTAGGCAATTGTAGATGGTGCCAGAGTTACGCTCTCAAACTTGTTACAGGGCTCGTAGCGTTATATTCTGCCCGCATTTATAGGACGGGTCAGACTATACGCTGAGAAACACTAAAAACCCGGCCTCACGTATCTCTTTCGGAGATGCTAAATGTCCATGGTTTGCAGACTGCAACTTGGGCAAACTTCTTTTCAACAAATAGCTGTATGTATTTAAGCACAGGCAGGGGTTTTTCTTTTGTCCCAAACTTGCTTCTGAATTCTTTCTCTACAAAGCCATGGAAAATTGTCAGCACGGAGATAGCAATTTAGTTGGATCAATTTTCATTTTTCTGTACGTGGCGTGCTGCCAGCAGGTTAGAGTTGGGGGCTAAGGGTCTGGAATCTTAAGTTTTATTCCCAGCTGTGCCATTAACTTGCTCTCTAACCTTAGGCGAGTGGGTTTTGATTTTTTTTTTTATTGCGTCAACAGAAACAGGATGCCACCTCACAGGGCTTAATTAATGTTTGTAAAACATTTCAAGATTTTTGGATGAAGACAGGAATGATTCCACACAGTAATCATAATGTCTAATGGCCAGGCCCAGGGCATGCCATTTGCAGAGCAGGCACTAGGACAACCGTATCAACCTGATCTATGATCCACTTGGGTCCCTTCTCTCCTTACCTTAGCCACCTGCATCAACCTCCAGTTTCCTCTCTCATGCTGATCATGTTAAAGCACTAATGGTGTTGATTTTAGAGCAAATAAATAGAATTGATTTTAGAGTAAATCACCTGGAGATTGCAGGAGAGATCCAGAGTCCATTTAAATCACTAGGGACCTCCCATACGCTTCGGTGGATCCAGGGTGAGCAGGGGCAACACTTGCAGCATAGTAATAGCCAGATCAATGCTCCAACTATGTTAATACATAAGACCATGTTGAAAAGATAATGGAATGCAGATGGACCTGATCCGATCCATTCATCAGCTTCTTTATTGCTTAGCAATTTGGGCTCATTTATTTTCTCCTTACAGGCATGGGTGATATGGCTGACAGATAGACACAAGCCAGATCATTCTTGAATATCATGATGTCCACATTCACACAACAGAATTTGGCTTCTTCCTGTTTTGAACAATAAATGGAGGTGAAAAAGATTGTGTTGCTAGTTATGTGAAATGTTTTAAGTGAACTTTAAAAAAAAAAAAAAGTAGCCTTGTTTACCACTAAATCGAATAGTTTTTTTAGCCTAATGAATAGTGTCTAAGACTGCATTGTGTCACATTCTTGGATCTTAGATCCAAGCAAAACACCCACTAGTTCTAATGAGAACAGAATTCAACCCCATCTGCAAAAATAAAATATGCAGGCTTGTAAGGCTAAAATTTCCTTAGTAAAGGAATTTCCTTTTGTAAAAAAAAAATCCTCATTAAAACAAACAAAAAACCAAACAAAAAGAATCAGGGAGAAGTGCCACTGAGAATTTAAAGTATCTGGGTTTGTTATCAAGAACTGCATATGTAATTTTTTTGTGCATATAGCTAGCCCATAACAGAGCCCAACTATACACTGTTAGAATAACAGATCTATTGACATTGACCTCTGTGAAGAAATTTGTAAACAGAGAAGGAGAGTCACTGTGAAGTTTGGGAAAAAAATAACTATGAAATTCAGCTCTTGTGGAGAATAATATGGCTGTGAATATGACTTACCTCTGTGGTGCAGCCATTCACCAATGAAGTTAAAATTGTCTCATAGCTCTAAGGAAAAACGGGGCAGGAAACTTACATTTCCTTAAAATTTTAACATGACTGTTCAACATTTCTGCAGGAGCACCACGATGGTCAGAGCTGTAAAAGTGCAGATACTTCACAGATGATCCATTTATGCACCACAGACTTTCTAATACAGCTATCGACATACAGACCCGTGTTTCTCAGAGCTGTTGGCAACTGCAAAGAGTAGGTGTGAAATGGGTTGTGTTTCCAAGATGCTTTTTTAGATTAGGTTCTCTTTATACCTCCAGAGTTCAGAGTTAATTTTGACCGTTGATGTTTCTTTATTCCTCTTAGCATTGTTCTGACTTCCTATACTCCAAACTAGGATTTCAACAAGCTATGTTTAATTTAGGTGTTCCTAACAATTAGCCCTGTAAGCCATTCCTGTCTCTAGACCCATACCCAGGAGCCGAGAGCACCACGAGGGGTGCCTGGACATGGCAGTGACTCTCGGTGCCGGCTCTGCTGCCGCAGCACTGGACACAGGCAGCTGGACCACACTTGTCCAAGGGCTGCTTAGTGTGGCACATGCATGGCCAGCCACACAGATGCAGTTTTGCTGTTTCAGTGCTGGAGCAGACTTGGTTGAGCAATGCTGCCCGCACCATGCCCTGGTCACGTGAGGCTTAGATCCTTGGCTATGGAAAGAGGATGGAGATCTTGGAGGCACGTTCCCAGTTTGCCATCTAATGACTGTCCCACCTGAGAGTTAGCCTGCCTTTGGCTTCCTGCATGTCAGCAAGACAGAAAACGGTGCATTCACAGTGATCCCAACTGGGGAGAGCAGTCCAGGGGATTACTCTTGCAGCAGCCATTGCTCAGAGCAGCTCCTTCTGGTCTTGAGGGCTACATGCCTATGGAGGCAGCCATCTCCTCCCTCAAAGCTTGGCATGGCTCAGCGATCTGATCCTCTCCTTGGCCCTATGGCTCAGGCCTTGCAGTGAACTCATCTGTCCTTGGGTTTGTCATTTGCTGGAGAGAGGCTAAAACTAACATCCTTTCCCAGCAGACAGTTAACAGAAAGTTTCTGGCTGCGGACATGCCAGTTGGTCATCAGTAGCGGAGCAACTCTGATAAGACTCTGAAATCACCCATCAGACAGCAGTTTGAGTTAAACAGGAGCTAACCAAAGCCCAGCCTGGAATTTGTTGGGCTCGACCAGTTCCCCAGATAACCACACCATCCATTAGCACAAACAACCCGCAAACCTTAGCTGGCCTAGCAAGCGGGGCAACGGCCACGGGTGGGAGACCAGCGCAAGGGGACTGCGTGCAGGGCAGAGCCTCGCAGCCCGGCCGGCGATCCTGGCGCTTGTCCCAAGGAGCACATGGGCGCAGGCCCACAAAGAGAAGTTGCTGAAAAGTTTAAAATGAATAATTCAGCACTCCTTTGATTTGTGAGTTTTAACTACTGCAGAATGTGTGTCCTGCCACAGTACTTCAACCTTGAAATGAAGTACAAATAGATGTGATTCAGACTCTAAATATTTAAAGCCAGAATCTAATCTTAGATACTTTGTGTATGCTGTCATCTCAAAAACCCGATAAAAAGAGACAATGATGGACAGCACAGATTGAAATTAAATTCAAGCTCCGTATTAAAAAACTTGCCCTGCTAATTCACATGAATGATTAACCACAAAGAAACTTAAGTCTGTGAGTTACAGCAGTGCTGAGGTGGTCTTTGTCGTCACTGTCTTCGTTAACTTCAGAAAAGAATAGTCCAAAACCACCTCACAGGGAAAGGACGTCACCTCTCCTTTCCCCTCTTTTCTCTCAGAGATGGAGCTAAACTATTAACATTTTCCAGTTAAATGGCAAACAAAACATTTCTAATCTTCCTTTCACCGGAAAGAAAGATAAAATCACAACCATAATCTAAATCAAAAGCTATAGTAGCACTTGGGCAGTTACAGGCTCTTACTGTAGACAGCCAGGTCAAAGCAATCAGCATATGAATCTTCACACACAGCGAGCAAAAACATAACTCGATGCAGCTCTCTATCAAATATTATTGTAAGAGGAGTAAGTGCACCAGGGTATGACCCTATTAAATACCAGACCTGTAGCTCCAAACAGCACAAAACCCAGATGGATGATCTCACCTTGCACAGTAATGTGCCAGAATACAAATAAGAGGACTGCAAATGCTTCAAGTGCACAAGGAAAGCAAAATAAGACCATGTTAAAATAAAGGGTGGAATATATATTGACGGCTGAGCAGAATGAAGGATGCTAGACCTGCTGCTGCTGAAAATGACGGTGGTCTTTCTGATCCCTTAGCTGGACTTTAAGGCCTCATTATGGGACTTCTGGATATCATAACCATATAACAGCCTCACAAGACAAACTTTAGTCCACTAAAAGCAGCAATGAGTCTAAACACCCACATCAAGCAAACGAGATGTGGGTATTTAGCCTCATCTAAAGGCTAAATGATGTTAACATCTGTGCTGCTTTCTAGTTTGGGGCTAGCCTAGCGCAGCCACCTGCCTAGGGTAGAGGGTGCTGCAGACTTTAGGTGGAGCTTGGATCAACTAAGAAGGGCCGTTAGTACATCAGATATGAATAGTACTGTACCTAACCAGTGGGTGTTTATTAACAAAACAAACACGACTTAGTTTAGACAGATGGAAATGTTTTATATTTCAGTAAGGCTGTCTGCTCTAGCATAAAAAATCCATTTCTATCATTTTCCAGTGAGCTGAGCTTGGGAGGGCCTGAGTGCCCATGGGGCGCTTTGGGGATGAAAAGTGCATGACTAATCCAGACAGTGATTGTTTCCTTCCTTGGGCTTTCAGAGGAATGTAGTGTTGTGGTCCAGCAAGTGCCACCGAAACACAAGGTGAAAACCCACACAAAGGAGGATCACATGAAGGAGGACAAGGAAACCAGCCAGACCCACAATAATAAAACTCCAAATAACATCCTAGGGGCAGTTTTACAATTGTGAGCATTGCCATGGACCCAGACGCAGCTGCAGGAAACATGGATTTTGGTTTGGTTTATATCCCACGGATTGGCGTCCAGGCTCTGCAACTAGCAAGTATGATCTCTTACTGAATAGGAGCATAGCCACAGGAGAGGAGAGATTAAGGGTATCAAAGGAATACATTTTTCATTTCACTCCTTTCTTATTACAGTAGATTAAAAGAAAAAAAAGAGAATTTTGTTCAACATTCAGTTTTGAGGAGAATTAAATAAGCCAAAAACATTGTTCAGAATTAGAGCACTGAATAAAGGGTTTCAAAACCACAGTGTGTGGTTCATGGTGGGATTTTTATTTCCTTTTAAGATGAGCCATATACAGCTGTATGAGAGCTATTGTCCTCTGTCCCACTGAAGAAATAGTTTCTTTCTGAAGTGTTCAATCTGTTAAGACACATAGGTGCTTTAAAAGCTTAAAAAAAGAAGGAAAGCACGCAAACTCTCTTCTGGTTCAAATGGCAATTATCTGAAAAGCAGCAAAGAAACAGGAATACATGGGTAAATGAAATAGCTTTTGATTGCCTGGCTATGAATGATAGTAGGCTTTGTCCTCTTTGGGAATGGCGCGCAGCAGCAAGCAGTATGCACCAGCAAGACAAAAGTCAGCGCTGAATGACTGGTACAATGGCAGTGATCTTACATAGCATGGATGGTTATTACAAGCCTGCACAGGAGAAGCCACTTTCTTCTCTAATAGATGGAGAAATGCTCCTTGCCACTGAGCCATAAGGGGATGTGATTTGAAGAAAATGAAACCCTTAAAATCTGGGTCTGGAAAGTCTCTTTTCCTTCTCTTCTGCAGAGACTGTCAAACACCAAGACTTCCACCATCATTTTTAGGCCCCATCAAGACAAAGGCTAACAAAAGAGAAAGGCTGAAGGACCAACTCTAGTTTACAATTCCGCCTTTCAAATTCATCATTCACCAACTGAAGGAGGGTTTCTCAAAATAAAAGAGACAGAAACACAGACTAGGTAAGCACAGAGCCTGAGAAAACAGAATTACTGATAATTTTAGCTTGTGTGCTGCTGTCATTCATCTCCATGCAATCCCATGCTCCAGGCAGATCTGGCAAAGCAGACCTCTAAGACAGGAGCTTGTGTAACTGAGAACCTGGAATGCTTCAGGTGCTGAGCTTGACTGTGTTGAGCTGGGAATGAGGGATGAAAGCAAGTCACAAGGACCACAGTGTTGAGATTTCCAGAGCAACAACTCTAGTGACTCAAAGTGCCAAATTTCAACCCTTCTGGGTATAAAGCAGAATAGCACAGGACTCGAGCCAGCAGTTTGTAGAAAAATGGCAGCCTTTAAACTTCTGAAGTCGACTGTCTCATTGCTCTGACAGGCTATCTCTAGACAGAGGAAGAAAAAAATCAACCCCAAACAACTTCCCCATAAGCTTTTTCTAAGAGAAGACAACAGACTTGGAAAAAGTCTCAAGAGAAGGCAATCTTTGCTCAAGATCAAATTCTTTAGAGAGGAAGTCCTCCAGAACTGTTACACCATGTGCATAGGTGCAAATGGGAAACCTGACTAGAACCTTAATTTATCAGAGTAAATTGAGGTCTTGCAGCCATAGGAAGCATGTGAGAGAGGTTTCCTGATCACATTCAGGGATTTTTTTTTTAGGCCATGCAGGTACATCCTACCAGGGCATACTATGGATGAAAATGGTTGTGTTACTAACAAGGCTTGAGAACCTGGGACAGTAAAGGACTGGCCACAAAATCTCATCAGTGCTGGTAAGTCCAGGACAGCTGAATTTCAAGCTCAGAGCCATTTCAAGTCTTTACGTAGCTGGCTAAAAATCCTCCCATGTTACGACAGTTTGGGAATTCGTGAATTTATGAATTCCAGTTTGAGTTTCTGAATTCCCTGGATGTTTTTATTTATAGTGATGGCTCTGCTGGTCTTCAAAAGGTTGCCAGAAAGGCCAGCTTTAGAGAATGCGTGTAAACACAGCTCAGACTGAGCAGGCTGAGAAACACGTGTCCAACACAGCAGCCTGCAGAAGGGGGAGGCTCAAGTACAGCTGTAACAGACTGATCAGAAAAAACATCTTGAGGAAGGGCTATGCCTCACATATGCAAGCTAGCCGAAGTCTCCTCCACTCATAACCACTTGCTTATAAATCTATAGCATATAGAGAGCAGCAAAAAGATCTAGTAAGGTGTCAGGGGGAAAACTTCGCACAAAGGAATAGAGAGTAAATTCCTGGCCAGAGGCAAAAACCCAAATTCCTGTTCAGTTGGGCGAGTTACTCTGTGTTAGGCAAGCAGGGGCAGGGACCTTGTCCCATCATCTGAGATCTCTACTTGCTTGTTTGCTGGTGAGGAGACATGCATACCCTTTGGAGAGGCTGAAATCAGCCACGGGATTCAGACCTGCTGGTGGTGGTCAACAGCTGCCACTATGGAGTAGAGTGGCTCCTATTATGCAGAGAGAAGGTTCTTGTGCTCAAAGAAGTGCATCTTAGAGGGGTTGCAGAGGGGATGAAAAGGAGGGAGACCCCCAGTGAGCTTTTTTCTTTTATCTTGCAGATGAACCAGATGGCAGGAGCAGCAGAAACCAAAGGAGGAGCATGAAGCCTTTAAGAATCAGATTGCTAAAACGTAGGGAAAACTGGAGCCAAAAACCAGGCCTGGACAAAACAGAGCACCAGAGTGGAAAAACAAGCACTGGAGGAGCTTAGCCAGAAGGGGAAAGAATAAAATAAACCAGCTCAGTTCTTCAATTCAAATTCCAACTCTGTGCTTTCAGGAGAGGAGACTTACAGAAACTGAAGAACTGGCATTAAGTCTCCTTTGTAGCTGCAGCTGCTCACAGTTATCTGCCTCCGTGTTCTCTGGCAGTCAGCACTGCAGCACCGAAAGCCTGCAAATTTCCTAGGATGTAAAAAAAGGGCACCAAAGAGCGACCAATGGATCCATCACGAACTTGCACAATCTCGTCTAACAGGTTAGAAAGATCCTGCTACAGCATTGCCACAGCCCACGGCAGCTTATGATCGCCTGCAGCTGCTCTGCATCAAGTCACTGATGGTGGGGGACACATAATGTTCCCTCTGAAAGCCTACTTGCTCAAGCAGGGCTTTCTGGTCTCTCTGGAGAGATGCTGCTGAGCCTGTATTTAATTGGCTTTCAGGTCCCAAGATGGATTTCCTCGCTATGGGATGTTGCACTACATCCTCTCTTCTCAGGAGTACTCTCATTTTTCAGAGCAAATGCCCACAAAAAGGGCATGATGTCAGGCATACCATCTGCAGGATGTGCTGTGCTCCTCCATTACCAACCGCAGACTGACGGACGCTGCTGCTCTCTCACCCCTGGAGGAAGCATTACAAACCCCTTTCAACACCCACCCCCCAATTTCAGTAAAGATCCCGTGACACTTGGTGGAAAAAAACAACATTGTATTTGATTTACAATTAACAGGATTTACAAATAATGACAAAGAAACAGATTAGCCATGAAATTAGGATGCCTTTGTTGATGAAGGAGTAGCTGGCAAAGCACCTTTATGTAGAAGTCATGTACCTCAGTCCTAAACAGTGTAAAATAACTTATAGCCCAGGCAGGTTCAGGAATGATTATACACAAATGCAGGAAGTCGAGTACAAAACAAACCAAAACCAGTCTCCCAGCCTACTGGGCAGGAAACCAGTTCTGGTGAGGCTTTTGATTTTCAGAAACTGAAGGAAAGGCCCACTGACAAATACTAGGAAATTTTCAAAAAGGGGGGGGGGGGGAAATATATCAACAAACAGTAAAAGTCACTGTGTGACAACCTACCGGGCAGGGAGAGCGGGCAGCAGACACTGCGCTAGCTTGCTGAGAATCAGCAGAGTCCGGGCGCTTGGCAGGACAATGAACGAAGGAGTACAGATGGCAGCGCTTCATTAAAATGCTACTTTACTGCCAAAAACTTGCGAGACAAAGAGGAATAAAGTTCTCTGATGTGCAATACAGCAATTTAAGAAGACGTACCTAACTTTTTGATTTGTACGGAGCTTACCTATATTGTAAACACACACTTTCTGACAAGTTATTTCAATTTTCTTTGCTATGGGTTATGGTGTGTATTCAATCAAATGCAGCATTCCAAGGCTCAAAACTGACTGAGTGGTTTTCAATAGACGGGTATATGATTTTTCCAATATCATACTAGTAATTTACATCACAAATACAATAAAAACAAGTGATGGTATTTCTAGGACAGTTCCAAGATTCAAATAAAAAATTATCAGAACCATTCTAAAATAAGATATTATACATAATCAAATCATGTTAAACAGCACACTCTCGGCAAGCAGCTAATTACAAGCATTCTGCTGGTCATGTTTTTCACACAAAGTCATTCAATAGCACATAAATATTTCTTTTTCTGATCTGCTTCTTTTTACAAAACCATTCATCAGATTCACAGAATTAGTACAAGTAAGGCACATTAGCATATATC
>JANHGO010000069.1:29570825-29612535 GCA_024606505.1 Aquila spilogaster
AAAAAATAGAACACTATTTCCTTAACAGGAAGAATGAATTTGAACATCTTCAGATCAGATTTCTTTATTGCGGCTTTTGAGTCAAAGGTCAGTCACTTTATTCTCTAATGCAGCTGCTATTTGCTGTAAACGGAAGGCAAGCTGCATTTTTTGTGCAGCTGGGTCCTCTTCAAGTGCATTTATAATCTGGAAGAAATAAACATAGAATGTTTAGAAACGTTTAGCTTAAAATATATGACAGTTCCTGGACCAAGTGTTTGATGCTACTTTGGTTGTAAAGAGTCTTTTGCATTCAATCTGTACCAAAGATGAAGTCCATCTAGTAGGGCCCACGTTCTATTTTTACACAAAGGCAAAAAAAAAAGATCGTCTCCATTACTTTATCTAAGTTGCTGTAATGTTTCCCTTTACGGTGGGATCCAAGCAAATTAATAGGTAGTACTTTATCTTGTGAAATATTACATTCCAAGATGGAGTAGGCAGGGGGAAAAACATCTTTATAGCTATTTAAGAAACAATGCTTTTACTTACAGTACACCCTACAAGGCTTAAGGGTCATCTACCAGCAGTTGTTAAGCCCCATCCCCACGAGCTTTGGTTATGAGAAGCTCCTGGGTGGTCCACGCACAGGCATAAGGTAGGGCAACGCAAAGTCTCTTGTGTCTATAGGCAATATGATGAAGGAAACGGTCTGGCCACAGCGTCAGGGAGCTGCCGGCAGCTCCCCTTTGGCTCTGGCCAAGAAATGCCGAAGCTCTGGCCCAGCACCACGTAGCGTAGGAAGAAAAGAGCTCATCAGAGGAGCCCTTCAGCATCCCGCATGCAGCCTCTGCTGTACAGAATATATATAGGAAGGTATGACTCTTAAGACACAAGGGAATTGAAAACAAGAGCTAGAAAAGGTCAACTGTTATGAGAAGGCTTTTCTTCAAATAGAGTTTTTTAGGGCTTCTCAAGATCAAATATCAAAGGTTTCAAAAGGTTTTCATTTCCACCATCCTTTAGGGAAACTTTCCCACCAACTATTAGATTTCTCCATTAGAAGAATGTGTTACACGGCAAAACTGTTCCTTTTCTAGAACTGGCTTTATTAATAAAAGTCAGACACTGTAATCAAGCAGAAACCTTTAGCTCTGTTTAAATACTATATAAACCTGCAAGGACAAGAATTGGAGAAATAGAGTTTGCCTGTCACTACCTGTGGTTCTTACCACTTCTTGCACATCATTGTCAATGGAGATTAATGCAGTCGGTATCAATCTAGCCAATAATTTCACTTTGAAGGGCTGGTATAGCATTTGAGTTTCAAACATTGGAGCAAATTTGTTTAGAAATAATTATTTTAATGGTTTTGTTTTTAAAGCGTGAAAACATTTTTACAAGACAGAGTTAATAAACACTTATCACAGTACTTAAATTTGGCCTAATTTAATTTGATATTGTTCCCTTAATTTAAACAATTACATCTTGCTGTAACTCCTCAAATCTGGACTAAATAATTCATTATTATCTCTGCTGGTGAATATATCCTTCATATAAATGTGGACAATTAGAATGTACCCACTTAGTCATTGTCAAGCCCTGCAGAGATGCAGAAGGTACAGCACACGCTGGGAACCACTGCGTCAGTAATAAAGACAAGGGCAGCTGCAAAATGTTCCAATTTATGCAAATTAAAACATTTTCATGGAAAATAAATAAGCTCGATTAATTTTACTGAATGGCTCTTGACAGATTATCTCCATAACTCTGAATTAGCAGCCTTTTCATCAGAGGCAACTTGTTGTTATACAGTGATGTACGTGAAAGGCAGAGCTGCAGCTACGCACTGGGGTTTGCTGGCCTGCCACTGATGGAAGTCCCACAGACTGGTGACTCCACCTGCGCCTGCCGCCAAACGTGAAACCGCGACTGGAAGCAGGGACACAGGGGTGTGGAAGAACCTGGGCTTTACGGTTCATCTGTCACCCAGGGTCCCTGAGTGTTTCTGTAAGAGGTCAGGCCACGGATGCATCCAGGAAGGCGTTGAAAGCCAGCTTGGTTAGCACTGGGGATGAGGGGCGAGGAAACCAACGCCGTCGGGTTGGCCTGCATTCCTCTGGCCACTTCCCCTACCGACCCTTGTTGCAAGACTTCTCAGGGTGATTTGATTTTCCCTGCTTACATCTGTTTAAAAGCTGCGACAGGCTGGCTGCTCCTGTGTAAAGCAGCTGCAGTGAAGCTGAGGATGAGACTCACTGCCTTTAGTGCTAAATATAAGTGAAAACACGAACTGTGCTGAGGTGCAAGACAAACTGAAGAGAGCTCACATGTGCTGTACTCCTTTTTGATTCAGCATCTGTTCTTACTTGCTTTGATTTAATTCTGAGAGTTTTCTGGAGGCATTCATTTCCATGGAAACCTTTGAATAAAAGTTTTCTTCTCTCTTTTTGTTTTCAGATTAAGTTTAGAGAGCCATAGCCACAGCCCAGCTACACTGGGATATTCTTTGTCCCCCTTTCCACGGGGGGGTGAAGAGCCTAAGAAACATTTTGGACTGAATCTGTGAGGTTCCTTTTGAATCAGGCTATATTCAACAGTTACTCTACTTCGGTTTACCTTGGGCAGGCACTCCATTTGGCACGGCGAAACAGGGACGGTAGCATGCATGGAAGTTTGAAGTGCATCTTAACTAATAAAAAAGGCACGGTCCCATTCCTACTAGCAAAACAAGTTTAATAGATTGTTCCTAACAAAAAACCACTGGCTTGAAACCTGATATAGCTCTGACAACTACTTTTTGCTCGGTGACATTCCTGTGTCCTAATTCTTAGGAATTAGGACAGTAGAACTGAAGAGAAATGATTTTTATATCTATTTCTCTTTCAGATCTTGTTAAATTATCAGTACCAAAACCAGATAGTTCATAATGAAATTGTTCATTTATAAGAACACACCCTTGACCAGTGTAACTGCCAAGCAAGGTGTATAACTGCAAAGTTAGAGCTTTCTGTTCAGCATTGTTTTTACCTGATTATCCAGGGAATTCCAGTTGTTGTTCCTTTAGACTGATGTTAGCCTTCATAACTTTTTATCATTGATATTAAAAAATGAAAACAACAGCTGCGACTTACCTCATCATAGTATTTGTTAGTATACTGGTAGAGCTGGTGTAGAGCCACAAGCGTATTTAAGGAATCAGTATGTGCCTGTTAAACAACACAAGTGGGCAGAAAACGTGTCAAAATATGATCACAGACAGCTGAAAGTTATGCACAACCATTGGATACAATATACAAGATTTCCAAACGCAAGCTCTGCATCCTGTAACTTTTGTTAAATGACAGTTGGGGCAGAAAAAAGGGGTGAGAAAAGTTTTGTTTGGTGATTTTTAGATCAAGACTTTCCCGCTGGTGTTTTTCCAGCCTGCCTACAACTCAAACACTGGAGCTGGAAAATATTTTGAACTCTGAACGTCAAACCACAGACTACAGCTCAAACATCTGTTAACAACAATAGATGTATAACTAAAGCATTTACTCAGTACAGCCTACGTATTGTGAGATATTAAGCATTGGTTCTGTCACTGTCATGACTGTTTGAAATCCTTTCTCCAGCTCTTTTTAACTCTTTAAAATTATTCACACCTCACTACAGCAAAGGTGTAACTCATCAAGATCATGAGCACATATATGTTTGGAAAAAGCCATCTGAATCATGAAGATGGAAAGGGGAGAAAGAGACAGAAAGAAAAAGGACTTTAAATGAAGCAGGAAATAACCCTTCCATTACCTCTTCCTCCCTCTACCCCTGACATTTAACTTACTTAGTGAATGTGCTCTACCTCTCTAAACAGATGTTTCTCATTCAAACGTATAGGATTCAAGTCTCTAGTTATGCCTATAGTCTTTTAAGTTAGCTAAGAAAATGAAGAATTGCAAAATATTGCTACTGGCATAAATGATTACCCAAGTCAAAAGCAGCAGAGAAACATCCATCTTTCCTTGCTCTATAAAAGTCACTTCTAGAGCTGGTCAAAATTTGCAATGTTCCATCGCTCCTTCCATATTCGTTTTTATCATAGTTTATAATGTAAATAGAAAGGATCAACATATTCTGCTGATGTTAAAACGTTCTATTGAATTTACTTTTAATCACCAAACATTTTCATTTTATATACATTTCAATTTGTGTAATAAATAAAGTGAACTGGAAAATGAAATGTGACTGCAGATGAGTTTTGTAGTGAATGACTGAAAATAGAAATGCTCTCATGAGGAAGTTGATCTGCAAAATGTTAGGTCCTAAGGGCACTGAAATAAACAAACCACAAAAAATTCCCCAAACATCCTCCTTACACTAGAACTCTTCAACTAAATTAAGCAACTAAGCAAACCAGCCAGTAAGTACACTGTCTCTTTGCTCAGGCTAAACAACATCATTTAAGACTGGTGAGGGCCTCTCCTGGTTTTCCAAGTTAAATTGAGTGCTTCGAAGGCACGAGCCTGCTCTAGCTCAGCTGAGCTGCAGAGCGGACAGGCTTTTTCGAGACTGAAGCAGGTTTTGTAGTGTCTTTGCTCCATCAGTCTCCAACCAGAGTCCTGCAACCACCCCCCTCTGCTCTTCTCCGTGAGAGGTAACCCCCAACAATCTATAATGCAAAAAGTGCCACTCAGCGAGCGCATGGTGAGCTTCTCACATGCAGTGTAAAGCAGAAGTATTGCCCTCATACAGACAGCTCTAAAATAGGATATACTGAACGTATGTGCCTCCTCTTTCATTTCTGGAATCTAATTTTTGCTATGGTAGCACTCTGAATTCAGTCATTACTTGTTATCAGTATGATCAACGCTAAAAATCCTCTATATGCTGTGGAGAGAAAACACAATTCAAGAGTGCTATAATTTTTCCACAAAGGATGTGAAAAAATCCCAACACTTTGCTCTGGCACCTACATCACTCTGATTAGTGATGATAACCATTCTTGGTTCCATTCATTAATCAACATTTCAAAGGGCTAAAAGGCATGACTACACTAAACAGGAGTATTTCAGAGATTTATGAAACAACTCATTTGATGTTTGCACATAGAACAAATCCACTTGTTGAGCTAGAAAGAGAAGACAAAGAGTGCTATACTTGGCTCCAATTTCAGGACAAGAAAATGGAATTTATTCTTACCCTAGAAATCTCTGCTAGATGGGTATTCATGTCTTGGTCACTAACTGGCACCATCTGACGAATACCTTTGTAGTAACTGCAACAGATGAAAACAGACTTTCAATTAGGTGAAATACACTGTGGTTTTCTGGTAATTCTGTCTTTCAATTTTGTGATTATTTTAAACACGCTTCCTAATAATGCAGGAGATGCTCTACCACAACAGACCAATTAGTACTCCTGCCTTCCAACAGTCATTAGTACCTTCACAACAGAGGCAAATCATACCTGATTGTACAAGGCCATACCACAGGAAAGAAATCTATTTATAATTGCAGCTGATGATTATTTTAGGTCTTCAAACTTTTGAAGTCATCAGCTAGCAAAAGTTTTGCCCTGAGGCAGATCTTCCATGGTATTCAAAGAACTGCCAATTAGTAAATGAATAAAGTCAGAGATGGAATAGAAAAAATGTGTCTGTGAAAATGTTTTCAGGAGTTGATCTCTACTGAGTTATGGAAGTGCAGCATTGTTTAGACAGACCGTGTGCGTAACAACCACCACTGCAGAAAACAGCATCATATTTTCTCCTGAATAAATCTATCCATCTGTCTGCACAGACATGAACACGCACTGGGTCATAACGGTGCTCCATTTCAACTCTCTCAATGCCACCACCAAGGGAACATTTTAACATTCATGTGTAAAATATTTAACATTTGACAGTTAACTTTGACTACCTCAGCATTCGCTTTTCCTCTTACACAGGCTTAAAGCCCTAACAACTCCAAATAAGCACGAAAAGTGTCTATACTTACTCTTCCACCATTTTCTTATAGTTAGAGATTTCTTTTGCGTAAAGTAATTTATTACTCGGAGAATCCTGAAAAATTTATAATAGAGAGAAACTTGGTTATTTATGAACACCTCTGGGAAGCAAAAGAAAGTCAAGAACTTAAGATCAAGCCTTTATATTCACACGCACTTGTGCTTTACAGATACTAACGTTTGGATGCTTATTAACATTGGTGGGATTATTTGTCCTAAAAGGATGAAGTTTACACACGGCATTACTGTTGAGTTTTACAAATACATCAGTGCAAGATCATACTAAATGATTGGTGGACATGAAATAATCAGTTCTTAAACTTGCTTTTTACAAAAGCAGTTGCTATTTTCTCCTTTTTATAAATATCAATTGGCAGACTACACAGTAACACAGACATGTTCACCAACCTGTTAAGTGGTGAAGTGCTAACTTCATTATAAAACTAAAAAGAAACTATCAAGGCTGTATCTCCTCAGAGAATGGGTATTGTCTACGAGGATGCCCTTTGTCTTGTAAGGCATGAGCATAGTCAGGATGTAGAATGCAAATCACTTACTCTGCTTAATTTGTGCTCTGTTCTTGTGCAAGCATCCATGAAAGTCTGTGCAATGACTGACAAGGAAGCATCCACTACTTCGTGAACATGAACATCAAAGATGAAATGGGGATTTTTCAGTATGTTTACCCAGAATCTAAGAGGCAGGCTGCAAAGCAAGGAAAAAGATAAAAAATCCTTTTCACACAATAAATGTTCTACAACAAGCAAATCACATGAAATTAAGTACGGGTTTCTCATTTTGATCTCCTCACAACAGTGAAGCTTAATTTTATATTTCAATATTTATACAAGCTATCTGTTGTCTGGTTTCCATGTCTGAAAATCAAGCCTTTACATCTCTCACAGAAAAACTCATACAAGAAGAATCTCAAGTGCCCCAAAATAGCAAGAGAAGATGTCTGTGTGGTTAGAGAAACTACCTGACTCGTATTTTGTTAGATTTTGTGCTTTGACAGGTAAATCTAGTCCCATTTTCCTCTCGCTTTCCTCTTTTCTGAGGAAAGACAAAAAGTAAAGTGGTAAATCTGCCAATGACAACCCCATAGGTAGGCTGGCTTTATTTTTGCAGCTTCTAGGCTTACAGGGAATCCTTTTGATCATATAAACATATTATCTCAATTAAAATGATTCTGAGAATTAGAAATGAAATTTACTTTGATTTGTTGTAAGAGTGCCAGTACATACCTGGGAAATACACTCTTTGTTTCTCTGCAATACAAGTATTACTCTGTTCATACCGTACCTGTTTGTTTTCCAGATGTGAATGGTATCTTCATCCTTGATGTCATGTTTTTCTGCTTGCTCATCAAGAAAGTCAAAGAAGTATTTCACAGCTGGTGGCACCACATGGTTTGAGTTGAGCACGCTATGAAAGAAGTTATCTACGAACTGCTGAAGTGTACCCTAAAAGCAAATTTAAAGAAAATCTATTACATTTGTGTTACAGGCTGAACTTGGTGCCGTCCTAGAATCTTTTATTCCTATTGACACTAACAGCCCATAATCCATTTGCGGTCAGTGATGGCCTTCATCCTGAGTGCTAAGGGTACTGGGTGACAAAAAACCAAGCAACTTCTTAGTGCAGTGACCTTGCAAACTGCCAACACAGTAAAGACCTTCTAGAGAACAATTTTATGTTCTAGCCTGAAAGGTTGTGACTTTACCAGCTATTCCATGGTTTGCACAGAAAGGTGTGCTTTCTGCTTGACAGAAGAAGCAGGTTGATGCTGACAATGAAGAAGAAACGGGCTGCTAAGTATAAAATTTTTGAATACATTTACACTTCAGTGTCGTTGTGCGCATAAAATAATTGTTAGCCATTTCTTAATGGTTTTGCAGTTTCCCACCTCCGGCTTCCTCTGACTCCAGAGCACCATGCCATTTTTAGAAAGAGACTGAGAGGAAAAAGTACCAGTGAGCATTTGACTTTTTGTTTAAGGGCAAGCGCTTGAGTCTCGTCAGACACCCAGTCTGGCCCAGCTCCATGAGCTCCACCGAGCCCCAGGAGTGAAGTGTCCCAGGAGGACTGTGTGCTTGGTTGGATTCCTGTATCTGCCTGGACCTCAGAGACTGTCCCCTTGTTTTAGAGATGTCCCCGTTGAGGCCCCATGCAGTTCATCCCCGCTCAGCTGGTTGGCCCTATGGACACATTTGAAGGGCTGCATCCTTCCTCTCAC
This sequence comes from Aquila spilogaster, assembly GCA_024606505.1. Taxonomy (NCBI): domain Eukaryota; kingdom Metazoa; phylum Chordata; class Aves; order Accipitriformes; family Accipitridae; genus Aquila; species Aquila spilogaster. Next base: position 29,579,029 of record JANHGO010000069.1, read on the forward strand.
CACCACTCCCGCTGCCAGCCTCACAACAGGGCAGGGACCAAGAAGGCAAGAAGGCCTAAGCCACTCTGCTGTCAGCAAGGACACATCGACAGTCCTTGGGTTGTAGGGGTACCTGTGGTCCCAGCCGTAACACCTCACCAGCTCTGTATGAGTGTGTAAAGCTCCAGACTAGTAACAATCTGTAAACTGGCTATTGGGAATAGAAAAGCGGCAGCTGCAAAGGAGTTATTAACAGAAAAGAGGGATGTAAACATCTTGCTGGCTCTTTGTCCTGAGTCTATGTCATGTATGCACAGACTTCCCTTCACATCTACTTTCACACTTGGACAAGTGGCCTTAGCTGGAGCCAGACCACTCTCATTTTCATGAGGAGCCTGGCTTTAGGGTCATTAAACATATTATTCTAAATTCTTTCTGCAAGGAGGAATGCTTTGCAAAATTATTTTGCTTGTGATCCATTCTGCAGTATAAGCACTAAAAATACTCTAAAGGGACTATTATTACCTGAAAACATTTTTATTTTTCTAGGTTATACTGCAGCATTGGTCACACATAAGAACAGGGAAATATAAGGCTCTGTAGCAGTTTATAAAGCATCTGGTTCAAAAGAAAACCAAACAAAATACTATCTAAACAGGTGGCACAGAGAAGAATATCCATCTTTGTCTTGCAAGAAAAAATCCTTATTTAACGAACACACAATTGTGGTTCCCAGCTTTGATTGGGAGTTATACTTCATCTCTTTCCCAGTAATGTTCCTCAGGGCATATTGATCACTTGAGGCCCTGAACACCAGTTGTATGTACATGACATATTCAAAATTGCAGCCAAACACATGACTAATAGTTGCACCATTTTCTTCAGTTGTACCTCAAAATCTATAGAAGTAAGGTGTAACCATGGCACATCTGAGCCCTACCTTCACAGAAAGAAGTCTGGTCAGGTAGATTTCTGTAATAGCTTTGGTCCTCTCTTTTTCTTTCACGCTGCCCCGCTTCGATTTACCTTCATCTATTTCATCTACTGGCCGGACTAGATGCCAGACCTTATTTTCATCTTCCAGGAGTGCATGCCCTAGAAACAGTAATTGCAATAATTACAAAAACCAACCCACACCCACAACAGCAACACAAAAATTATCATATACATAAGTACATGTAAGATCTTTGTTTCCCTATCCTTAACAAACCTGCCTTCTTGCCTAGAGGATCTAGATTATTCCGCTCCTGTCCAACATATACAACTCAAGTACTAAATGTTCAATAATACATGAGATGAAAAAGCTTGCTTTTGTCAAAAGCAAAGGGAGAGGAAGGAATCACGCAATAAGGAAACTCCTGTTGGGTCACGTAAGCACAGTATGTGTATTTTTTGAGGTCCACACACTGAAGTACTCCACCCCTTTGTGAATTCTCAGAGACTTGATCAAGTTATGGAAACTCAGCTAGGTCTGACCCAACAGCCACCACAGAAAGAGCAATTGTAACCTACTCCAGGTACAAGGCAAGATATTGTAGCAGCTCTGGTGAATTTGGCAGTGGTCATCTAAGACTTTATGGTCTCAACCTTTTTTCTATGTACCACCATCATAATTTACATTTTTACCCTAACTGCTGAGTTCAAAGTATGGTACATCAGTTGAAACCTGCCTTTATCAGCATTTGACCAGCACCACTTGACTTTGTAGCTGAAAGGAAGAAAAATGCATCCCTTTGCTGAGAGGACGTGAACTCCAGCAGACAGAGGTAATGACTGCTGCAAATTCATAATCCATGTAATAAGATTTTAAAAAATTTGTTTGTCAGTATTCATAGCTTAAACCAGAGAAGGAGACTCACATCAAGTCTGTTAGCATATAGCAGAAACAGGAGTAAGCACCTGGATGCTAATAACAGCTCATCTGATTACAATGCCTCACTATGCTGTCTGTGGCTTGGTCATGCGTATGGTCCCTGAGCTTAGTTCAATGATTACGCAGTGCAATAAAGGGAGTCTTGCATTTCAGCATCAACATGAATGTCCAGACAAACTCTAAGCTTGGGAATCTTTTGTTACAAACAGTTCTAAAAGAGATGATACAATTGTTTTAACTTGCAATTAATATCCCTTGAAAAAACATTCGGTGTCACAAACTTAGTTTCAAATCTCCTGGTTTTACTTGTTCTTCCTTTAATTTCTGATTTTTTATATCTACTTGGCATAGTCCCTAAAACCAATGGCGCTTTTCCAGTGGAAGTTACTGAATCAGTGCATTTAAAATCATTGACGTCTTAAAAATGTGAAAGTTATTTTTCCCATAAAAATTGTGATTCAGCCCTATTGCACAAATTATTTTGCATTACTGGTAAGTTTTATGCTTTAATATATGTAGCTAACGTAACTGAATCCCAGTTACAGCAGAAAATATCAGTCTCTAATTGCATGAATTTTGTCCTTTCAAATTTTTGGCCATAGTAGTTTATTAACTAAGTTCTTCAACAGCTACATTAAATTTACCAGCTTGAATGTATATTCAACATTTTACATCACAGGGGAAAATAACACTTACGTGTAATCTGACCAAGCTAACACTTCTGCTTGAATCTACTTTATATATCCTTATGAAAAGCATTAGCTATGCAGTTTTCTGGGGCCTTTACTTCTTTTTAACCAGGTAGGGAAAAAAAAATAAATCCCACATTAAATCACGTTGTCCTTTCAGAGTCCTCAGTTTGACTTGGAAGTTCATGTGAATGAAGCAAGCAAGAAATAAAAGCTATCACTTTATTTTGAAGCAGCTGCGATTTCGCAATCGATACCATTCATAGCAATCATCTGCCAGTACAGTAAGAACTGCTGCTGGGCCCAAAGTCTGGAATTTCTTTTGCAATGCCTGTTATTTACTTTTGTAAATTAATAGATCAAATCACGCAGTTAGAGCAGAAACTATTTTCCAGCCTTATGTCAGTCGCTTGGTACACTTCTGCTTCCTCCTTTGATTCAAAGGAATTTATCCTCTCTTTGCCCTCCTGATGGTATATGGCCCAGTTTAACTTTGGAAAGAAAAGAAACAACCAAAGGCGTTTCCACTGAGATTACTGGCCTCTATGTGCAGCTTAATTTGGCCTGTGTTTGTTTAGCAACAACAGAATTGGCTACTAGTGAAATAGTAGTTATTTCATAGGGAATTAGGCATTAGGAGGCTACAGCTCAACCAGATGAACTTCTGCAACACAAAGACCCCACTTCATTGCTAAAAAAAGCAGGAAGAAAGAGGAAGAGAAATTCAGAACATGGGGCAACAAAACATGTCAGCAATATGGTTGCTAAGAGAAAATAACATTCCTGTGAGGTAATATTTTCCCCAATGGAAAAGTAGGAGGTGAAGAAAATAAAAGATAGGGGAAAACACCTCCTTCTTCATTGTGGTAGCCACATTATACGTCAAGCTGTAAGCGGGGAGAAGACTGCGCCCACTGGGTCAAATGCTCTCCCCCGAACTCTTTGTCTTGGCCCTTGGGCATTCTTTGGCCAATATAAAATAACGCTGCGGGGTAGGGGTGTTAATGTCAAATAATGACTGTGCTGACTGATTATAGTGATATGAACCATGACGTAAACGTGATGGAGGCAAGTGAGATGGTGACAGGCAACGCAGCCCCTTTCCCCTTGTGTGGCCTGCACCAAATTAGCTTCCTTCCAGTCTCCTCCCTGCCTGCAAATACACTGCTCCATGGAGGTGAAGGAAGGGCTGCCCTACAGTATTTCTGATCTGCAACCCTCTGTCTATTTTTATTCAGAATTAAGAAATGAAAAAAAAAAAAGCCCAGAGAAAATCCCCAGAATAACAGAGCATGTTGTTTCGGCTTACAGTTCAGTACAGAAATACTAGCATGAAATCATTGAAACCATTCTCCATCTTCATACAAATTAGTAATTGCATTTATTATCTCCAGAAGCAAAAGATGCTGCATTTAATTTGTCACAACCTCCAGCTTCTAGTGTCTTCCTGCTAGAAGCTGTGAATCAAAAGCAGCATGGAAGCAATGCCAGGTTTTAGAGCAACATCTCTGAACATGGTTTTACATTTTCGTTCTGTGCAAAGCCCAGTACTTTGGCAGACAGTCAATGGTTTCAGCTGACACTTCTCAATGCAAAAGGTGCAAGTTAATGAGAGGCTCTGAATAAAAGGAAAACCACTTCGTCACAAGCCTCATTCATAGAGCCAGGATAGGATTTCTGTCTATTCCAACCCTGTAAATCCCTGTGTCATATAAATGTGTATGTGTGGGAGGGGGAAGCCTCTGATCCTCTCCTCTCCCTTTTATACACATAGCATCTCACAAATCACTGTCACTGCAGGCTCTCACTTGCACTGGCTTTGTAACATTTTATAGCTTTCCAAAAGAACAAGTTGGCACCAGATAGCTCTAAGGACCCTTTGGCACTAAAGAAAATGGGCTAGTCTGGCATGAAATGCTGTCTTCCCAAATTTGTACACTACCATGGTGCAAGACAGGGTGTGGAGAAGAAACATGGTGGAAATTGTCTTAATTCCATACTTTGGGATCTGAATTCTCTCTGCAGATTTTTCTTTCGTGTACAAGAGCCTCCATGTGACAGCACTGTCCCCAGAAGTCTGCTTTTCCTTTACTATTTAGAATTTATTATGGCACATGTATAACTAAGGAGTTCATCTTGGAGTACAGATCATGTATGTTCAAAGAGCTTCACCATACTGAATCATAGCTAAAGATATAATTGTAGAGAAGGAGGAAAGAAAAAAAAAAAACCCCAACAAAAAAAGAAAACGTCACAGTCTGGTCCTCTACTGCCTGCCACAAGGGTAGTGAGGAGGGAAGAATGAAGACTGGGAGCCCAGAATGGGTGACTGAACATGGCTCTGTGTTAAGAAAGCAAAGCAAGCTAAGGACAGCAGCAGGCTCCATTCATGGTCCACTCCACTACTTTAGAGTGGAGGCAACTACTGCCTCAGCGGTTATCTCAGCAAACAGTGCAACCAAACTGAACAGGCACTAGGAATCAGCTCCTTGCCTGGCTGCACTTCACTGCCTTCTGTATTAAGCCGGATGGCTTTTTAAGTTGACATGCTGGGTTGGCACCTGCTGTGACAGAGTAGTCACCACTTGGCCAACTATGGCAGGCACTTGCAGTAAAGGGGTTAGAAGATAGCAGCAAAGGTGTAGCCATGACCATTAGAAGACCCTTCACGGATGCTGGAAAAAGTCTCAACAGAAAGCATCCAGGAGGGCAGAGTAAAAAGTAAATGGCAAGTAACTCTGCCTGTCCCAATTTCCTGGCTAACACTAAACATAAATGAAATGGAAGTCTGCACATTTTTGTTAAATAGCAATATATGTCAGACCTATGAGCTGACACCCATCTTCTCGAAAAAAGTACATTTCTGGCATATTATTTCCAATCTGTTTGACTGTCCAGCCCTTGAAACCTATTAAATCTAAACCAGTAAATCTGTTTAAGGGAATGAAACTATTAGGTGAAGCAATGGCTTTTGCAATCAGTGCTAGACAGAAAAGTATATCAAATGAGTTTATAGCAGGAAGAATGATCTCAACAATTATCATTCCCTAAATCTAACTTCTATCCTGTGTAAAATAACTGAATATAAGGATAAAAAAAAAAAAAAGAGAAACTGAACATCTGATATGTAAAGGAAACACAAGTGACAAAGAACATAAATTTACAAATAAATATTTCCATAAAAATCTGAGTACATTTTAGGTTGTAATGGATGTTGTGTCTCAAGAGGTTTTGAGATAAAGGAAATTGGTCTGGACAGAATACTAACATGTAGAAGCAAAAGCTTTAAAAGATGGGTTGCAAGCTAACAGGTTGTTTTCCATGTTGAGAAGTCCAGCATACTGTAGCAGACAGCAGTACAAGAATTATGCAACAGCTGCATTAGTAATGTGAAAGAGAGGAAACATTATAAGGAAATTCTTGATACTAACTTACAGTGGATTGCAAACCTTAAAAAGAACAAAGGAATTGTGGAAAACACTGCATCTAAAGAGATAACATGTATGGAATGAATGAAGCCAATCAACAAACCCTGGAAAAACCAAGCTAGCATAGCTGGTGAAACATCAGAGGGAGGGAGACACAAAATATGAACGTGCAGAGATGAGTTTGCAAGGTAACATAGTTGTAAGAAATGCAATAAAAAATTACATCAGATCCATTATTTCACAGAGGGGAGCTGATCTCTACTGTGGTTCATCTAGAACACTGCATTCAATTTTCAGTCTAGTAAGAAGTGGAAGAAATTTGGAGCAGAAAGTAAGTGAAGGAAGGAGAAAAAGAGATAAAGCTTTGGAAAGATGGAACATACAGTTTGACTACAGATGTAGTGGGATTAAGAAACAAAATATGCAAGGAAATGTTTGCTGAGAGTGCTTTCTATTAAGCTGCGGTATGGACTCACAGCTATTATGGCTAAAGCCCCGTTATTTAATGCTTTTATAATGAGGACAAAGAAAACCACTGCAAGTGTACAGTGGGTAAGACACAACAAATAAACCCTATATAGTCTGGTGGGGAATATCTAGCTCCACAGACATGCTTGATAAACAAGATCAAGACAGCATTGTCACTCTCTCTGTGTGGGTTTTGACTTCTAGTCATTTTGGGAGGTAGGGAAGCCACAAGATACTTACTTTCCCCTGGAACATCTTGCTGATTATCCTCCGGCTGCTGGGAAATTCCCATTTTCGATAAGATGAGCGTGGCACCATCTCGGACCTTTGAAAATACAAACACAGGGATGTTATTCAAAAGAATTATGCACCACTGAACCTCTTTCTTAAAACCTAAACTGTGGTTTCTGTAACCTTTTGCAGGGAATCTAGACCTATGATTAATGCTGCCCTTCAAAGCTTCTCGGGCAACGGGCTCTGCAATTCAGAACACAGTCCCTCCCCCTCCTTTAATAAGAGATCCCAGGAGCACCTCCTCTGAGATCACTGAAAATGCTAGAAGCATCTCCAAGACTTAAGTGGTTCCTCAACCTGGTGTGGGCACCTGTTGTACAAAAATGGGGTTTATCATGAAGAATCGGACCTGTCTGTTTTCTGAGGGAAAACTAACTTCTATCTTTCCTAATCAGGGTATCTGTTGTTAGAAAGCAATAAATAGCATACAAAGGGAAGATAAGTGGATTGCAAGTGCTTGGTAGAGTGCATAGTATGAAACCTAAACCAGAAGCATAGTACGAAACCTAAAACAGACGGTACAAAAATGTCAACATCTGCTCTCCTGACTGGGCTGTTGAACAAACCAGACCAACCCAAAATCTATTTAGCAGCAGAGCAAGGACAAAGACAGTTCTCAGGGGTAGGAAGTGGTAGAGAAAAGAACAGATGAATACAAGACCTAGCAAAAGGAGCTTGTGAATGTTCAAAGGGGAATTTGGATTTGGACACTGCAATGATGAGGAAACCAAAGTGCTGGCATTTAGGTAGTGTGTTTTTGGTAAGAAGTTTAGGCAGAATGTCCAGACCTAGCCTTTCACGCTCCCAAGCTTTTACTGCCTAGACCCAGAGCTAGGGTTTTTTTTGACTCTTTATGTAGCACAGAAGTTTCTCTAAAAACAAATAAAGATTTTATTTATTACTAGAGAACAGTTAACAGATGCGAACAACTGCTCTGAAACACCTCCTTACATTATAATGCATTAGTGTGTTGATACGTTTCCATCTGCCATCTCTTTGGGATGTTAAATCCAAGTCTGAGAGGATCTGTGCAGTAGAACCTGGACGCCACTCTAAGGGGTAATTAAAATGAGAAAAAACAGTTTTTAACCATGGGCAAAAATAACTACTCCAAGAATGTTTCAGTTTAGACGACGCACTGACGCATTGTGGAACATTAAAAGAAGTAATTTGGCACATGCCACGATGTGCGTTTTTTATTGCTTAATAGTTTGGTCTTTATTACAGAAGTTTGCACGAGCTATTCCCTAACCATGCACATGACTTCTGATTACTTTCCATAGAAAGTTAAATTCCTTTGCTTAGAATACTACAAATATATGTAATAAGAACTGCTATCAGTCCAGAACAAAGTAGGACTTTATATGGAATAAAAAAGGCATTTTTAGGGAATTTACTAGGATTTTCTGAAGAGCAAGAATTGCATCCTCTACTTTCAGATTAAGGCCGTAATGAAGATATTGCAAAATTATTAATTGAGTTTTTATTATGTGATTATTAGGCCTTTTAAGTTACGTCAACTTCTTTTTTTCCTCCAAGAAGAGAACAGTAATTTTGAAAGCCTTCAAGGAGGATGATTTTCAGAGTCTGGGTGGCTCATCATCTCCTACAAGTGCAGCTCCTCTAAGTTATAATTCTTTTGAGTAACTACCTTAAAGGCAAGTCAAAATCAGTACCAGTTTCTGAAACTGCATCATTACTTCTCCATCAGCTAATTGTCCATGCTGTCATTATCACATTAATTAGTACCTGAGATTGACTCTGTCAGACATGGAATACATTTGTGCTAACAGTGATTAACAGGCTTTTTGCACACTAATGACAGTATACCGAAACTTTAAGAGTCAGGAAAAAGAACTCTGTAAGAAAGCATTAATTTTTAATGCATATTAAGATTGTTGCAAAATGCTGTATTTTTGCATCCAGCTGAACACAAATTCAACTTTTTTTTTTTTTTAACCAAAAAAATTGCTTTTATAGACATTTTTGGGGAAAATACAAAATCACACAACATCATTCACCTGCTCAATATAGTATCACAAGTAGCTACCTACCGAGAACTACACTCTCAGCTTTTGGCCATTGAGAACATGGCAGATTTCGATAGACTTGGTCTATTATCTTTTCCTTTACTTGTGATATAGTATCACAGTTCAGCACTTTCACAGGTATGGAATCGGTTCCTCCATCTTGTACATATACATTTACTGTCTGTAAAAAAAAGAAAGTACATGGTTATTAACACAAATCACCTCTGAATTACCTCTGAAACTGTTTTTCTGGGTGATTTAAATGCAAACAATATCTAAAATTCACTGTGCAATGATTATTGCACAGCAGCACATATTTGCAATGGGAGTATGGATTATTTGAGGGATCCTTTGCTGTTATGCAGCCAACCAGCTATCATAAATTCCACCTAATTCCTCCCACTATGACAAAACAGAAAAGATGCAGAATAGATTTACTCATGTCTAATAAGCTACTATTATTGAGTCTTGGGAATTTATTAGAGACACACAAGAACAAAACAGCTGAACCACTGCCTAGTTACATGCTTCTCATATAACCTGCTAACCTGGACCATAGAAAAGCAAAAGTAAAGCAATGCCCAAACTTAACGAGTTCCCAATAATCATTTGAGCTGCACTTTGCTGAACTCCTAGAATATTGTGTGCTTTTGCCTTCCTTTACGCTGTCTTCATGGTTGTGGTTTTACTTCTCAAGTTGAGCGGACTAGGTCTGTACATATGGTGATTTAATATGGCTCAGCTGATGAGCAGTGACTTGTTCAGCTCCCGTAACTTTACCTCCTGTGACCAGCTGTTCATTAGATACATATAAATACACACGTACGTGCACACACATATATATGTATATATAAAAGCCATTTATATCATCTTTGGTGTTTGAAGACTTCATTTGCTGCTTACTGTCGTCACAATAACTCTAATAGCTCCAGGAAATATACCTAGGTAGTTTATGCTAGTTCTAAAATATTACTGTTTTCTGATAGTATTGACATGTGGTTTTTTAATGTTAAAGAGAATTTCTTGAAAGCCTGTAATTTGCTAAATCTAGAGTGATTTTTTTAAAAGTAGCTTCGCTATATAAGTGTCAGTTTTAATACAGACAAAAGCAAACGAGAAAATGATGGCCAGGAAACTTCCCCAGAAGGAAAAAAGCCATCAAATCCAAATGAAAAGCCTCTTTCTTTCACTAGCTGAATCAGTACAACAGCTCAGAGCTCTCGTGGATCTTTTGCCAGTCAGGTAGCTTTGGAGGCCAGGCACATCCGAAGCATTGCAGCTCTCGGATACATACGGTCCTGCCAACCATAATGCCTGAATTTATCATCTCAAACCTCAGAAATAAACTTGCATGGCTGGTATTTTTAAACAGTGAAGAAAAGCTGTGCCATACGGCAGTCAAATTAAACATGATTGCACTGTCCCTTGACAGAACTCTCAAACTAATCATGAGATTTCACCTTCCTTTTCCTATTAGCTTTATGGTAATTAGACATGATTTTGCTGCTGGTTCAGTATGCAGCATGTCAGTGTAACCAGTGATGCAAAACAGATTCATCTTTTAAATAAGAACAATTAGAGAGCAGACAACTGCTCTATACCATATTTTCCCACCGTGTCTCACTTTCAGGCAGAAGTGAACTAATTAACCCATGCTTTAACCTACCCTGGTGCACAAATGCTCCCTAACTGTTCACAGTTACCACAACAATGTCATCATCGTGCCAAAGATCCCAATAATTTATAGCAATAGTAACGCCCTTCACAATCTTTCATCATACATATATATATACACACATATATCTCATCATCTTCTATGCATGCACACACAAAATCTTTGTTTGATGGGAAATCTGAAAATCTGGACCAAATACTGCTATGGTACAATGTTAAAATGTTTAATATCTAGCTAGTATGCTTGTTGTGCCCACATCTGATTGCATATACAAATTTTCTGCTTTCAACTGCATTCATTTAGCTTAATTGCAGGCATTGGCTTTTTTGTGAAAAGAAACAGACTGAATAAAGAATTATTGCCATTAAGTCTTACACAATGTACATTGCAAGTAAATTTTGTTCTCCATGCACAAGAGGAAATATAATGAGCATTTCCAGTCAATGGCACCCATAGAAACCACACTTTCAGCTCAGATATGAAGATAACAATTCAACTAATGTCCAAAATATCAATTGAACTTAAAATATTTCTTCTTGCCCAGCAAACCCTTTTCCTCCAGGCAGCCTAGGTCACAGTCTGGTGATTCTGTGAGTGAAAGTCCTACAGCAATCTCCTCACATCAGCATCCCTTCAGAATATACAAAATGGTCATTTTTTTTAACCAGGACCTAATAAAGCTTTTTATTAAGTTTCCCTTTCCACACTGCAGATATGTCACTGCATCTTTCTCAGTTGGAGACAACCACAAATGGCTCCTAACATGTCAATAAAAAGAGAAATCAGAGAGGGAAAAAAAAATCCTGTGTTGGTCTTTGAAGGACAGTCTATGCATCTTTGATATTCATTACACTGTATCCTGAAGAAAGCCAGCAAGACTGTAAGAAAGAGTAAAACTGGAATTTATGCTCCCTAAACAGCTAAAGAGTGGGCTGCTTCGGTTTTTTAAAAAGACAGTGAATCCGTGTGCTGGAGTCTGGTTGAAAAAGTGGTGGAAATTTGTGGCAGTGAACAGAATTAAGTCAAAGCAGAATTCATAATAGAAGAGAACTGGATCATGGCACTGGTGATCAGATTCAGGGGTTGGTGGAGCTCAGATGGGGAATTCCTGCAGCAGGGATGTCCACTACATCTCACTTGAAGCATCTAACATGAGTCTCCAGAACTGCCTGTAGAGGCAGCTTCCCCTCATCACTGTACGGAATTATTTCCTTAGGTGGAAATAAACCCATTTCAATGCTGGTTGGGCTGCCTGTGTTCAGGAGAGTTTGACTCATAGAGGAACAAGTGCAGAAATAGGTTCATAAAGTGTTTTGGAGATTGCAGAGCCATCTCACAGGACTACAGAGGAGCTCATCCTGGTATACTAATAAAATGATCTCTAAAATGACCTTTGATATGCTGACGAGCAGCAATCACAAGGGAGAAAGACAACCCGAATTTCAAGCGTAATGTTAGTGCAAGAACTCTGCAAAAATCAATTGCCAGTTAATTTAGATGGGAAAAGGGAAGGAGTCGAACACCCCAACCACTGTTCAGACAGACTTTGAAAATTATGAAAGGGATTTACTGAAACGGATTCCACAGTGGCAGGACTTGGATTTAATGCTTAGAAGATACTTTATAATTCTATTTTCCTGCTTGGAGACTTGCTTTGGTCAAACTATCGACAGCCCTGCCCATGACCAGAATTTCTATGCAGATCACAGTAGTCCAGAAAAGTATGTACAGACTTAACACTACAGGACTTAATTTTAAAAGAAAAAATGATTTTATAATATATTAATCATGCTTGACTTACCAACTGTGTGTACTCTACATCATCTCCCAGTAAGCCTGTGTCATTCAATGTATACTTGGCTTTCTTTAGTACAGCATCCACTGGGCCTTTTTCTACCTGGTGTTTGATAGCCTTGAACAATTTATAAAGAGGCTCCCCGGCATTGTCCTGTTTAAAGGAAAGGAAATGAAATAAAGCAAAACCAAACTATATACTCAACGCAGTATGTTTAAGTATTATTGATAAAACCCACAGGCAACAGACTTCAACTCTTACCTTGAGGTACTGATATAAACAAATAGACATCCAGTTAGACAACATTCTCTCAACAACCGTTTCAGATCTGAAAAAGAAACCAACCCTGAGTATGGTAAGGGTACTTAATAACAAACTTTTAAAGAAAAAGATTGCTTGCTTGAAATATAATATTTTTACATGCTTAACTGCATGCACTCTCCTAATGCAATGATTTCCCTATAGAGTCTTGAGAGCATGTACTTGCTTTACGATAAGTGCTTTGTATTGCTCATCATGCCCGAGTACCTTCAGCTCATTACTGAAAAGCACACATCCTTTATGCAAAATCTTAAATTGGGTCTATGCTGTAAGAGCTAAAAAATTAACCCAGTTGTGCAGTTACCAGGAAATAACCTACAGATTACAAAGCTACAACATACACAGAGCAAGGTCTTTTGTAGTTTATTTGGGATAACAACAGGGTTAAAAACACTAGAGCAAGCCCTCACTGAATGCACAAAGCAAGCTGATTATGTGTGCTCATTATGGAGATGATGTGTGGTATAAATGCTAGATCATTTGGAATAAAATTAGATTAAAAAGTAAATGAAATGTTCAGTATTGTATTTTGAAGGTAGATGTTTCAGTAATCTCCATGCAGATTCTACACTACAGTACTTGAATAAGGAAATCTTGCCAGCCGTCCTGCCTCTGCCTTCCACAGCTGTTCCTGGAGAGCTTGTCTTCCTAATATGCTTGGGCCAGGCTATTTCTGACTTTCACAGATAGTTGGCATTTTAATACAGTCACATTGCAGAAGAAAAACATTTACAGAAAAACAGAGAACTACAGAAAATATGACTATGACATTCATTCAAACCTTCTTAGCATCAGCTTTGGGTTTTTGGCCACAACATACTGCTCCATCAGTTCTAAGAACAGCGTCCTCATGATGTCAGTATAGTATTCTAGTTTTCCATGTAAAGCAACTGTCAGTAAAGATGCAAAATACACTTTAGCTCGAGCAGAGAACTCCCTTTGGTTTTCCAGCGTGTGAATAAACTGAAACAGAAAACAAATGTAAAATCAAGTCAGATGACAGGTTTCTGAAGAACTTCAACACTTGCCTGCACTAAGAAGACAAGCAGTATTATTTTAATACTAATCTTCTAAGCACAGAATGGAAAAGTTTTCAGAAGTTTGAAAAAAACTACTTATAAGAAAACGTTGCCTATAATTTGTTTTTAGATACACACATGGTGTACTGGACTAACCCAAGGAATGCTTATATACTTTAACTGAAGCCTTACCTAAAAGAATGCTTCAATTAAATGAAAAAAGGTGTTCTGTGACAATTTTTTAAAAGAGAAAATCAACTCCCCTCTCCCCCAAATTCCCAGTCCTTTCACATCAAATTACAAAGACACTAATCTAAGTACGCCTGGGAATGTGCTCTCATCTGCCATAAACTGTAATGCTACCATTAACTAGCTCAGCACTGGAGCCTCATTTAAGAAAGGAGAAAAAGTTAGAAGCCTAAATCTATACTTAAGTGTCTGACAATCAGCCTCAGTTTTTGAGAGTGAGCAATTATAATTCTCTTCAGAGCTGCTGTGAGCACTCATCAGTCTTGATGAATAGGCCACTTGAGGAGCCTCTGCCTCTCTGGGACAGAGATCCAGCAGATGGCTGCCCGCAGGTGACTCCCATGATGAACGAGGAGGAAATCGGCATTCTCCGGTCACGTTTCTTAAAAGGCTAAAACAAACTTGTAACAGCAGTTTTTATGCCAGATTGGGTAATATCTGTTTTCCTACAGCCACTGCAATATTGACTAACTCCATACTATGTGACCCGGCACAGAAATATTATCTCGCCTCTCCGACCCACCAGGAAGCTCTGGCTGTGATGCTACATATCTGCAGTGGTTACTGTAGAACCAGAACTGTACAAAAATCACTTATTTGTAATAATTTTGGTTCATACCTGTCTTGCACACACAGGTATGCCTAGCTAACAGACAGGTGAATCTACTTCAGTACTCACATTAATGAGAAATGATTTGCTATTGAGGAGGTTGGAGAACTGGTTCAAAGTCTGCTCCACAGTCTGCCGCCTGGCCTCGGGAATATCCAGCTTCCCTGTAATCATCACGTCTTTCTCTCCATCTTTGGAGGGCAAGAAGAAGACTCTGTCCGTGTAGGTTTTGTAGTCCAGTACTGGAATTCCAGCTTCATTGATATCATTTGTCTGATCCTCCATCTCTATCATTAGATCTGAAATATGCAACACAGTTTAAAGGTTCATTTAAAAAAAGCCTGCGGCTTTTTTAGGCAACATGATCTCTTTGGGTGCCTGGTAATGGGGAAAAAGCAACTCAACACCAAAAACTCTATTTCACCTCACATTTTCTCTTGCTGTTTTTACCAATTAACCTGTTAACTACGACCACAGCTAATCCTACAGTGACATGAGGATAACTGCCTTTAGCACAGATAGTTTCCTTGTTGTTGCCTATCCGAAAAGGGGCCTTAATGGACATCTGGGTGAGTTCATGTACATGAATGGAGGATTGTAGCACAGAGCCAAAAAAAGACACTGCAATATTATTTTCTTGTTGTTTTTGGTTTGTTTTTTTTTTTTCCAATGCATATTCTATTCCCTCTGATTCTAGCTAGTAATAAGAGTTCTTTTAAAAAACACATAGCAGCCAAGGAAAGAAAGGTTTAAAGTGTAAAGCACACTAATTTAATTGCAAGGGGATGGCAGGAAGGAAGAAAGTGAAATCGTTCATTGAAATTGATGGAAATGTTTCTGTGGGACTCAAAAGCCCTGAAGTTCTTAAAAGGGACAACAATTAGGGAATTATCCTTTGGAGCAGCTATTCTAGCTGAAGGCTTTCCAATTACCCAATATTGCTGATTGACTAGAATACCATGTTAATTAATATAGTGACCTATTGGCTCAGCAATTTTATTGCTCTTGTTCATTCATTTTCCTCTTCGTTTTATAGCATTCAGCAAAGCTGAAGGAGAAAGCATATTGTGGTTTCCAGCTTTGGGGTATTTGTACTTCCTCCCTAATGTCCCTTTCCTTGGCTATCTTTGGTCCCATGAATTTTAGACTGTCTGCACTTTGTGATGTTGACATTACAGCTTCACAGTATGGATCCAGAATGTGTTTTGACTTCAGTGTTTCATTTTACTGTCAGCCAAGGTGGATGCCGTTTAGGAACTGGATTACTCCGTGGACGTGCATTCTACTTCCCCAGTGTTTGTGCTCGGTGGAGCAGAGAGGAAACCTTCAACCCAACAGGCAGCAGGAGTCTATAGCCCCCTACTAGGAATGTCAGCAAGAGAAAGGCAACTTCTTTCAGAAACAGGTATGAAGCTCCATGGGAAAGGTGGCGAGAGGGAGGGCTGTTAACCTTGATTGATCCTCGCACAGTTCAAAATGCAGTTTGAAATGAAGCCCATTTGGGAATAGTTCTTGATTCAAACATTTGCTTCTGGTTTGTGTCCAGAACCTGGAAGGACTTGGTTTTCCAGAGAAAACAAGCTGGTACAAGAAAAGAATATCCTGTCCCAGAAATGCCAGAAAAACAAGACTGGGAGAGGCTTCCAGCACGGCCAAAATCTTTGAGAAACCCCGAGCTTCTTAAATTAATTTCAAACTCTAACCTGAAATTGCTGATTAATTCAATCCTGCTTTTTAGCTGCTGTCAATATGAAATAATCTATTTCTCTTTAGAAAGAAAACGTGGGTCTTTTTTTAGTAGAGATTATTTCAACATGACCCAACAGCAAGCATAATTCAGATAACGAGGTGACATTTCATGGTAATTATTTAGGCCAATATTTGCTCTCAGATGCCTAATTTAAGCATTGCAATGAGTAGCTCAACATGTAGAAATGCTGAGCCTTCACACCTCCTGCTGCCTTCCCTAGGATGATGCTGCTACATTTAGACAGAACTATTAGCTAGCTCCTCGAATCAAGCTTAAGGTTTTCCCATGATAAACAGGGCAAAATGCTATTTCTTTCCTGTGAACTTGCCAAATTATCCCTTTGTATGCTGATTGCTGTAAATAAATTTTGCAGCTCTGAAAACAGTTTTTAATGTGCATACTTGGCACATACAGCCATTGTGCTAAATACTATGTGCACTGTTAGTCACTATAAAATATTCTTACCTCCATATCAATGGTCACTCACATTAATGGCTATAAGTAACCCCAATCTCAACTAGTTTCTATTTCCCAGTTGCTAACTCTGTGCTTCCTTTAGACTAAAACTATGCATTTCCTTCAATAACCTCAGCTCCCTATTTTATTTTATTTACAGCTTTCACATATAATAGCAAAATATCTGCTGTATGTCAATGTCAGTAATCAAGACTACTAAGATCTACTACTTATTTGTTCCCAGAAGACAGTTTTAGCAAGCTAGCACCATTGCTCTAGCCCATCTTCTGACTGCTTGAGAGGACCCACGGGAGTCTAAATATCTGTCATACCTGTGAATTCCTTCTTGCACCGGTCTCTGACACTCTCCTCCAGGCCTTCAAGTTGTGATTTAATTTTTTCATACTCTCGTTCTGCTTGTTGGCTCTTGCGTCTTTATGGAATAGAGGTAAGATTTTTAAAAAGTTACAAACTTCAAAAGTAAATAATTTGCGACAGCTCTGTGTGGGAAGCCAAAGGACCGGAGGACATTTCCATGGCTTTTATTTCTTTTTAAATACTGGCAGCAGAAAGAGAATAGAGGAGAACAGCAACAGTGGACCAAGTCTTCATTCCGTGTAAATCAACCTGGCACCATTGCGGGCCTGCTGCTTCAAAGCACACTTGGGCCAGTGATTTAAAATCCAATAAGCAGTAGCTACAAATGCTTTCAATCACATATTAAGTACAGAAACTCAGTTTGTATGCACTGAACAAAGATTGCTTGCAACATGTCCTGCACTGGCTCTGAGCCACCCGGGAGTGTGTCTGGGACTGAACTGAGAAGGTTGCAGGACTTCCACGACATCATCAGTGCTGTACAGCACATACTTCAGCATTGCTTCAGCTATATTGATATCCACCATAAGAGTGAAAGCCACCCCCTCCTGAGGAACAGTATGAGGCCCTCATTAATAACCTTAAAATTAGGCTAAGCAGGTCTTAAGTGAAATACAGACATTGTTCTGGCCCTTTGTGAAGCATGAATTTCACCATTAACCATGAAATTTGTGTGTGGGTAACACTCATCTCAGCTGGAAAGGCCAAAATGACCCCTTAGCCAAATCCATCCAGCTCAGACCTACAGTGCTGACTGAGGCAGCATAAACGCTGATGGATATGTATACAGAATAAGCTATCTCCTTCACGAGAGGCACTTTAGCTGCCATTTCAAGAATGTATGCGTGCAACTCAGTTTGCAATTGTGCGGTTGGCAAGTCTGGGACCAATTGTTGTGTTTATGTATAAAGGACGGACTGGGCTGACTGACACCAAGGAATTTGGTGTGCGTGAGAGGAATAAATTGGTGCTCATACATATTTCCAGCTGTTACTGCCTTTCTTAACTCTGCAGCTCATAAAAAAGATGAAGGTAATTTCTGTAAGCTGAGCTGAAAACGATCAGGTAGTACCTTGAAAGCTTTAGGACAGCAGAAACACCTAATTAAAGGAACTCACCTGTAACAGATGATAGAAATGACGATGATTGCTATCATAGGAATAAGTACCAGTGGTAAAATAAGATTCAGTGGGATGTCACTCACACGTGTATCATATTCCACCCTTCCGAGGATCCATTCCCGGAGTCCAAATTTCACCTAATTAGATAAGCAGAGATATTCATCTCAAAAAGTGCAAATGGACAGTGGTTCACTTCTCAGTTGTGCTCTAAATTCTTAGTAATTCTCACTAAGTGAATTTCTAGCTCAAACCGTCAAACAAAGGAAACATTTCTGAATACTATATACTGAATTTAGGTCACTAGCACTTTATTCCATGAAGTAATTTTATTTTGCTTAGCAGAGGAAGAAAAATCCCCAGCCTGTCTAGCTACAATTTTACATTGCTATGTAACGAAGGTAGAAGGCATTTGCCAGCTTGGGACTGCTCTTTAAGTGTGACGTCTTCTAGACAGCAGGCAGAAGCTGGAAGAAGAAAGAACTGCAAGGAGTTTCTTCACGGTACTACAACAACTTTGGAGAACAAATTACTTCAATTAAGAAGCACTATATCAGTGTCACACATGATATTAAATTCTATTGAAAAGGTAACCTACAATGAATTCAGGAAGGTTATTGATGGTATCTCTCTTCTGCCGTTTCTTTGGTTGAGGCTGTACTTCTGGCGGCTCACAATATAAGTCTGTTTCAGTTAGTGTTTTTATGTTGCAAGGCTCGTCACCCACAAAAGCCTGGGCCTCATCTATCGTCATGGCTTTGTTCAGGTTACTGCCCTAGACAGAAAATACAAGGGTCAGTCATCAACACAAAGTCTTGGGAGACAAGAAGTCCTGAGTTGCAACTTTCCATTTGGGTCATTTTTAGCAGCAGATGTGATTTGGACTGCAGTGTGCAGAACAGCAGAGTGGTTGGGAATTATGCAATTCCTCTCCTTTCCTTCCTGGTGCAAGAAGACATGTCCCCTCCAGTCCTTGGGAGCTCTATGGCAGAGGGCATTTCCAAATGCCAGGCTCAGCAGGAGGAGGCATCCCCGGGAAACCCAAAGTATGGCTAAAAAGATAGCAACTATCTCTGAGAATGGGAGGGGGGAGGAAAGGGGAGCTGACGATGTTAATCATCTAGCAGAGGTAAGGGACTCTACCAAGCATTTTGGGTATGGTACCAAACAGCTGTTAAGGGTTCAAGAAAGGAAGGAAAAATTCCATACATGCTTCAAGGACAAAATAAGCAACCACCATCTCCTGACAAGTTCACCTTTGCATTAATAAGTTTGTTGACTTGTTTTTTGATGCCATCTGTGAAGTTCTCAAAGGTTGGGTCTGCAACATAGGCAAAGGAGTGGCTCTCATTTTTTACAACCAAATGATAATGATCCATTAGAATAATAGTGGTAATGTTATAGTTTTCTGGGTCTTCCAGTATTGGTGGGGAAGAAAAAACCACCGTGGTTTCATTGAGTCTTGTAACAAGCTTTCCATCAAACTGTAAGAAACAAGACAAGAAGAACATGCACATTTTAGAGTTTGACTTGTTCCTGTACATAACTGTTCATAGCTTTAGACTGTAGAAATAAAACCACTGGATTTATATTCTCTCCATATAGCAGAAATAACATAGTATGAGGTATTTTCCGGAAGGAAAAAAAAAAAAAAAAGAAACAAGTTTGTTGATGGGAATAAATTGTTGATTCATTATGTTCTACCAGCTGCCTGCAGAAAAATTTTAGGCTACAGATCAGTTTCCATTGACTCCAAATCCTGTGGCTCTGGACCACACTTGGCTGATATCATTAAATTGCTCTAAGATTAAGAGGTTAACATGGCAGCTTTAATCCAGATCATCTTCTGTACCATTAAGTATCTCACGTAGATACTTTTCTACTGACCCTGTAAAATACCTTGCTGAAATTCAATACAATTACTGAGTGAAATTTCAGAATAAAATTTACCAATTGTCAATCAACTACTCAAGGTAACAACTCAGTTAACCTGTCCTCCATCCCCAATTACACAAATGTTTTTATCCTAGAAACTCCTTCAGTCATTCAGTAGCATCGACCACAGCCAACAACATTAATAGGAACTCTCAACACTTCTTCTATCACCACCTTGGTTTCTCACTTTGAGAAATGCAATTTGATAGCTTCTCCCCCACATTCTGATATTGCCATGTAAGTGGAAGCAAAACAAAGATGAGAAAAGTTTCTAGTCTTAACCAAGAATGTATGCTGTATGTAATGCCGACTTAAGCTAATGTGCTGAGAAGATGCTGAGCGTATATAAGAAGCGGGGCAAGAAATGTTGATAAAAAATGTTAAGAATGCTAAATAGACTTTAAGATTGTCCTGGGATTTAAGGTTATCAAGATAATTACATCTTGCAGTTTATGAACTAAGAAACGTAGGCAGTTTTCCTCTTAAAATATTTTAAGGATAGGGTTTTGATGGACCCAAATCCAGCTGGCTTTGGCATAGTTGAATCATGCATATAATACAAAACATGCACATTACCAACTCTATAGGGATCACAAGACAGTCTTAAATTGAATAACCAGCTTTAGAAAAGGTCTTATAATGTTCTTACTGGAAGATCACTTTTAAGTCCTCAACCATTGCATTGAATTGTGATCTTCATTAGAAGAGTGGGAAATTGAGACTATTGGTAATGTCAGTTCTTCTTAACATGAAATGCAAGAAGGGTTTGGGTTTTTTTTAATGTTACTTTTTACAACTTTTTGTGAACATACTATAGGTGGAATATGCCTGAAGCAAGAAAGAAAAGGAGACTTGGTTCCTTGAGTTGTGAGAAAATAAAAGGCACTAACTGCAAAGCTGAGTACTCAGCATTGTCTGGATTTGGGTCCTGTTTCAGGCAAATCTGTAAAGCTTGCAGGGCGAGAAGAAGGAGAAAGATAAAGAAAAAATAAACACTTTCAAATTCTGAAATACATCCACTTTACCACTTGAAGCTTAATTCTTCTATCCTTATTCATACTGAATGAAAATAATTTTAAAGCAGAAGATTGCAAGGTACAAGTGAATGTAAGTCAAGGTGGTAGAAGTAGGCTCTTCTTCCATGGAAACCCTGAACAGACCCAGAAATCTGTTCAAACCTTATTCCACTCCAAGCCCAGTGAAGTCCAGTGGGCAAACTTAAATGCATTTTTTGAACAGATTATATGTTATGCATCCAGTGTGATGCCTTTGGGGGGAAAGAAAGAAAATTACCCTTTTGAGATTCATTTTCCCTGCTTCTGGACGCTCTGCATATACCACCAACGAGAAACTCTGGATGAGCTCAAAACCGGTTCCAGTTACTGTAATATTTCTCCCTCCACTGAAAGGCAGAATTAAAAAAGAAGTCAAATCATTGGCAAACTACCACACCTATAGACTGCTTTATCCTGCACTGTTACTACTTCCATTGAAAACAGCTATATAATGCCTATATGACAATTAGATATCCTACACAAGGGACTTCTGTTAAAGCTATTGATGACCACAGCATTTAAAAGCAGCAATGTCAACTTCAAACTCATTTTAAACCAGCAGAATAAAAAAAGTACAAATTGCTTTGTCAGTATTTGTGGCTTTTCATTGATGCTTATCTTTGTGTGCTTCACTTCTCCAATGTTTTTGTTAAAATCACTTCACCTACCACACGCACAGAGACAAAGATGAGAGTGTATTTTCCACAGGTCTGTAGGGACCTGGCTTCTCTATTCCCTTTCATTTGCAACACACTGTTTAAAAAATAATGCATTCGCATAAGAAGAAGAATGCATGCAAGTTGCCAGTGGGAATTAAAGTCATCGAAGTAACATGGATTTAGAGGGATAGCAATCCTCAAAGCAATCCATTAACGTAACCTTCAGTTTATATAGAGGAAAAAAAGAAGTCTTAAATCCCTGGGGTAAATCACTATTGATCTACCAAAAAACCCCTCCAGGCCCCAAAACCACCCAAACCAAAAATCAAAAGCAAATATTAAAACCAAATCCTATTCTACATAAGTAACTACTCAATATTCAAGGAGGCAGGTACCAATTTCTCCAAGAGACGTCACAGCCAATTTTATTTTTAATGTCCTATTTTGTAAGGTCACGATGTTACACGTCTTTTTACTGAAATAAAAGTGGAAACATCATGATCTCTCTCTGCCAACTGTACCCCACTAAGCAGAAAGACCAGAATATTAGGGAACAACACAGACCAACGTGAATCAAGGTCGCAAGTTTGTCCCTGTATTGGTCACAGAAGGACTTTCAAAACCAGAGGTATGCTACAAGGACTTTTATACAGATTGCCATATTGTTACAAATGTAAGAGAGGCATATATTCCTTTGGTTTCATAATTAGTACTAGGTGAACTTTCTTCCAGAAGGAACAGCTACCAGATGGGGTGTTAGTGAGTAGCACCACAGAAGAGAGCATACCTTTTAAAAGCATTATTGAACCCCAATCTAGATTTCCTAAAAAGATTTTTTTTTTCCTCATGGGACAAAGAGATGACAAGCCATAACCTTCCTCTGTTTCCAACCTACTTATTAAAAGCTGAATAGAAGAACTGTTAGAAACCTTTTCATTAGAAACCTTTTATATAGGTTATCCTTATAGGATAAGGATTTGTAAGTAACACAAAGATCATATTATCTGACATCATGCTGAAATGCTTCAGATCTCTTTCTTTGAGGCATCTTCATTTAAAAGAAGCTCATTACCTTTTCTGGTTTCAGGATTTACCTTTGAAGTGGGGATTAAAGTTTGGAGGTAAACAGAATACTTTCAAACATCAGCTGTGGTTAAGAAAGATCACAAACCCTACATATCTAAATGTGTGCATGGCTAGAGTACATGAGTTTTTATTTCAAACAGTTCTCTATGTAATAGGTTTATTACATATCACACATATTTTAAGCCAATTGTAGACGAAGTTATGACAAACATTTCATTACCTGCTGAAGCTATTTACTGGCAGGAACTTGGTGACAGTAGGATTCTCACTGTATGAAAATAGCTGTGGTACACTAATTGCCGTGCCCCCATAGTCCATTGTGACTTGAACATGTTCGACCTTGCTATTAGGTCCTGTAACGCAAACGATCTCGTCTCCAAATTCAGTGCTAGATTGGAGAAGAAAAAATGAGGAAACAGCTTCAGTTATTAACATTATTGTGATTTGTATTCTTTACTGTAGTACCCCAGAAGCAACAAAAACAGGGCTCTATTTTTGCTGGGCACTGAGTAGTTATGAGAGGAGACAACACTTTCTTCAGATCACTTAGGGTCTTTAAAAAAGATGTAGGATATGCAAAGTAATAGTGTACAAACACAAGAACAATGCAATGTCAGCACACTTCATGTCATTCTTTTTTGGGAGGGGAGAGAAAGGCAGCAATTCATAAAAGCAAAAAGAAGTGAGAGGAGCAAGCCAAGGGGCACTATAAGATTAAGATTTTATATGGAACCACTGAAGAGATGCTGAGTGAAAGCATGGGTGGGTTTGGAGCAGTCAGTCAAGCAGAGAAAGCTGAAACTGGAAGAATCTTTGGATATCTGAGTTCTCCCACTTTGGTTGTTTTTACAGCTGCTTCTTCCAGCTGGAGCCTCTGAGTGAGTTTCTGTGTGAACATTACGTGCAGAGCTCCATTGCCTGGCATGAGTCACAAAGAGATAGACAATGGATTTGTTTAATTTCTAAAGGCCAGAAAAGGTTGATGCTTTGTTAGGGTACAGCTCTGTATTGTTAATTACTCAGGGTACATACACATTGCAAGGCTGGCTACCGACTGAAACTTGAACATCCTTCTTGGAACCAGTGGCCAGGTTTGTACCAGTGATGGTAAGTGTGGTTCCACCCGCTTGTGGACCACTTTCAGGTCTTATTCGAGAAGGATGAGGTTTCTGCAAAGAGGAAATAGTCAAACTAATTAAGAAAAGTAAAATAAAATTTACACCAGTATGAATTGGTATAATAGCTAATAGAAGTTTAATATTACTACCTGAAAAAATATAAAATTAAAATAATGTCAGATGATTCTTCTAAAATAACACAAAATCTTTCATTATTCACGCTGAAGGAAGAAGTAACAGATGATGTGAATGTACTTATATTTTTCCATACTGTATGTTATGAGGCTTTACGTGAATTTCAATTCCCTACTTATAAAATGTAGAGTTAGCTGCCATTAAGTTTGTGAGAGCTTCCTGCTGGACTTGCTGTTTTCATACTTATTTCAAGATTTCTCTCTTTCTTACGGCCTTTCCTTATCCTTTCCTACATTCTGCATCATTTACAGGAGAGACAGAGCAAAGTTTTCAAAACTGGTACCAAACAGAAAGAATATGAAGATTCCCTTTATCTTGTAAGGCTCTTAATTGCGATAAAATCGTTATCCTATTAGTGAGCAATGAGCTTGCAAAGAAAGAAAATCAGAAAACGCTAAACTTTTCTTTATGCACCTAGAACCTTGGAGCAGATTTCTTAAAACCAATTGAAACAAGCAGACACGCTTCAAATTGTTACAAAATTTGTAGGATATTTAAATTTCTCAAATAAGTTCCCTCCTTTTGTTTTCAATTCAGTCTTTGTTTCCATGATTGTAGCCTAGGAGCTATGACAAATACTGTAAATTAACAGTGAGGGCTTTTCATGAACAGTATGACTTAATTACTTCATCGCTAAGTAGTCCCTGCTTCCAGTTGAGAAAAGCATCCTTATTCAGGACAGCACTGAGGCTGCTGAATCAAGGGGATGACCGAAGCCGCGCAAGCCGCGTGAGACGGGTTACCGGCCGGCTCCAGGCGAGCGCTGCCTGCCGATGCCGTGGCCTGGCCGTGCCTGCAGACGGGCTGCAGCCCTCGCACCGGGACGGTAGCTGTTGTGCATGCGGGCAGCAAGGTGGTCCCACGCAGCCAGCTGCCACGTGCGCTGCGCACACAGGTAGGATGCCAGGTCCAAGCATGCGGCAGGGGCACTGCTAAGAGGGACCCTGCTTTTGCTAAAGCATACCAGATCAAAAGCTTAAGGAGGCTGTGAATAGGTAATGCCTTTTCTGATGTATAACTGTGCTTCTTCATCCATATTCAAACACAAGCTTTCCTTAAGTGAGTCAAATAAGCAATAAGCTTATTTCCCAATCTCATGTATATTTGTAAATGACATCTGCTCTCCTCCTCCTCTTGCATAATCTTGCTAAAATGGTTGACTGATAATAAAGTCCAGGCTTGGGGCTATTCTGTCCGAAGCATATGCAAATAAAGGAAGAGCAAAGAAGTCTGAAAACTTCCCTTGCTCATGAGGGTTTCCCTGATCACCATCACACTGCACCGATCTCCCATTCTATGGAGGAAAAGCCCTGCTCAGAAAAAGAGAGCAACAAGCCCACACCTTACTAGTCATGCAGCAAAACCTTTCCCCCGTGTTGTTTTGCTCAGGCACAGATTGCCATCTCTGTGTCAGCTTACAGCTACAAAACCAAGAGCCTACGAATGGCAGGGAGGAGGGGCACTGATGTATACCACAGTTCGGTTCAAAGCTCGGTGAGCCATCGACAGGTTTTTAACAAGCAGCAGGAATTGTAAAAATGCATCCAACGGACCTCATGGTTACTTTACAAATTTGTTTTGTTGAAGCACAGATATTATAGAAACGTGGAGAACTCATACTTGCTGTGCTTGTTTTATACTTTCATGTCTAAGCAACTTCTCTCTGAAGGAATGCATCATGCTTCAGCACACTTCACAAATCCACAATGACAACTGTAATTTGCTCTCAAGTCATTGAGCTTTAGGAATATGCTTTAACACTAATTGGGTGTCAATTGCTTTTCTTCCCTGAGAGAAATCTGTTTGTAAACCCTTCAATCCTCAAGATGTACGTTGCTGCAGCATATGACTGCTCTCATGTGCTAACCTTTGATTTTGTTTTAATTTAATACATCACTTGGGTTACTAGATTTTATGTAGGGAAGTGACTCAAAGTCATTTTAAAGCATTTTGTAAGCAAAAAGGAGCCTTGATTCAATATAACAGAGTTGACTAAAACTTGCTCACTTAGGTCTATACAACCCTCTCTGTGCATACTCTTCTTTGGATTTAATTGCTTGCTGATTTAAGCTAAATTGAAATATGCCACACCAGGGTAAATAAAAAGTTAGAGGGGGTCAGTTTTAAAAAAATCACACATGAAGTTTGCATTAACACAAGTCTAGACATGCGCTTCACAGAAAAGCTTATTTGTGCTTTTTTGTAACACAATTTTGTTGCTAAACAATGACAATCAAAATCGTATATAAAATACACAGTCAATAAATTGCTTATAAAAATGTATCAAATACTTTAAGTGTAACCTTACCACATGGACAGAAAACCACACCTTTTATTGACTTCAAATTAAATCTTAATTGCTATACATTATTAAGCATGTTGGACTACTGCATCATCCGCGGTAAAAATTCCCAGCAATGATTAGCTGCATAACACACCTGGGATAGCTTTCAGATGAAAGTATCCCCCAAGAACCACTAAAAAATCAGTATGGACAAATTCATTACCTCTGAACCTCAGAAAAACTCTTTAAAACTTGTACCCTTTTCCCTAAATACTACCTCCACTGAAAGCCTAGCCCCTAAGGATGGACTTAGGAAGGAAAGGAGCAAGAAACCACTTAAAGCCAAGCCTTTAATCAGAAACTTAGGAAGGAAAGGAACAAGAAAAGGTTTCTGAAGCATCACACATCACTGTTCTCTGTAACCTCAGCATAAAAAATGAAAGGAAGCTTGCTAAGAACTTCTGCTAGACAGCAGTATTCCTTTCTTCCTTCAAAAATGTGAAATAATTGCCCTGTTAAAGCTCTGCTGGGTTATCTGATGGATAACTTTGGCAGGGTGTCAGCTGGCTCTGTCGCTAACAATCAGTAAATACCAAGCGAGCCACGAACTTGAAGCAGAACTATCCAGCACCATTTTCTGTGGGGGACCTTTTAGTGGTGGCCTACGTTTGCCTCCCTAGGAATAGGGTTATATAGGTAACCAAATAGCAAAGTTATCTCTGAATAACGGCAGCAATGGGAAGTGAAACAAGTATCTGTTCTGTTTTCCCCAGAACTTTTTTTTGTCTTAGCAAGAATCTGACTCTGCTGGAAGTTAACGCACAGCTACGCCGGATGAGAGAACGTGCCACCCACACCTCACCCTATCCACGGCACAGCCGCACCACGGACTCGGCACATCTCGGCTGCATTTCACGCTGAATGGAAAACCGAGGTCAAGAACCACTCTGGGAGTGAAGGCAGGTAGCAGCTACGGAACAGGTGGAGTACTTTAACCCTTCTTTTCTCTTTAATCACTGGTCTTGCAGCAGTTCCTCAAAGGAGTATTTTAAAACAGCTTAATTCAAAGTATTCATATTTAACATATTTAAAGTAATTTTGCAAATACCAAGAGCTCTCCAGAGACCAAATAATGTGGACGCTTCATAAAGATGATCTAATAAGGAGAAGCTGAACTGTGGTCTGTGTGCAGAGGAATGCTTCAGTATGACTGCTAAGACAAAGCATTGTATAGTAAGAGTTTGTTAGTGTAAACTTGTCAGGAAAATGATTTGATTAATTTTAACTTGCTATTTTCTGTTTCACGTTTTCCCCCTTTCCCTTCCTCTTAAGGATGTGCCAGAAAAACTAAGTTAAGTTAAATTATCAAGAATTTTCACAATTTTAATAACCATTTTATTCCAAAACCAATGTGCTATGAGCAAGTTTTAGTGCTCTTCTAAAATATTAATGGATAGCTCAAAGAGCAAAGCTACACTGGCCCACCTGGCGGTCTTCTTAAGAGTACCAATAAATTAAAAATTAGTTTATCCAAATGCTCAATCAGAAAGCATTTTTCAAAAATACAATTAGGTAGACAGGATCAGCTGGAGAATGATATTTTGCTGAATGCAAGATAATTTGTAAAACTACCACCAGTGGTGGTACAAGCCTTCAACAGGAATTGTGTTACCTAAGGAGAAGGCAGCCACTTCCCACGGCTGACATGGCACTCACCAGTGGGACAGAGAGGTTCAGACCCTTGGAAGCTGCCAGGTCTAGTCTTATCTTACACAGTCTTATCTTACACAGTCTAGCAGAGCTGCACCTAACCCACAGCTCTATGTTGTTTACCACAGCCTTGCATGAGATTCCTTCTCCTTGCAGAGGAAAATGAGGGGCAAAGGGTAAATCCTTCATGGCAAACCCTGTTTGATGTATAATAAACATGCTGCTTTTACCAAACCCTTTAATTCGGACTCAACTCCAAGCAATACTGAATGTTCAATCATTACAAACAGCACTGATAAATCCAGGACCTCAAGTGCTGTGAGATCAGTGATGTCATCTTTTCAAAATCCCCTTAAGGATTTTTTCTCTCCTTGTTTCTGCCCTTTTCTCATTTCAGACTCTGAATCAGAAGTACGCCTGCCTTCATAATAAATACCCTGCTTTCATTTTCAGCCCTCTGCACCTTGGGATCTTTGTTCACTCAGTCAGAAGGTGCCTGGGGGATGTCACACTTTCTATAACATTGCAGCAGAGTGCACCACTATAACATCACACTGCAGTGCTCAGTGTAATTATGATGGTAAGCAGAACACTTGATTATGTGTCCTATATGGAATTTGTAGCAGTCTTGTAATAATTCTTCTGGAAAACGTCAGCCCTTGTGAGGACTTGGCAATACTTCTTTTCTCATGGACACAGTAAAATTTAAACAACCCTGCAAACATTAATTTAACCCTTGTTTTATAATTCCTTAAAGTCTAGAAAATCATAATTCATATATATTTCAGTCTTTTTCCTATTTTGCTTGAACTGGAGGAATGTTCTTTCAGGTTTCAGTGCTCTCTACTACTCCTTTTGTCACTGGGCAAATAGTGTTCATGCCTTCCAGCTAGTTTAATGTTTGAGCACAAATATTTTCTGCAACAACAGGTTACCTTGTTATGTGGGTTTTTTGATAGCCTAGTTAAAAAAGCCTGTTCCGACGTCTGTCAGTTGTTCAGTGGCCTGTTTCTTGCCAAGTCTGGTAAGCTATCTCCCAGCAGAGGGAATTCCCACTGCCGGGACTCCCCACTGCCTTACACTCTCACGATCATGCCCTGTGTTTGTAGGAAGTGGATTTCCAGTTTTGGTAAAACATATGCACATCCACAGCTATGCTATAGAGAAGAGAAAAGAGAAGAGAAGAGAAGAGAAGAGAAGAGAAGAGAAGAGAAGAGAAGAGGAGGAGAAGAGGAGAAGAGGAGTTGAGTTCAGTTGGAAGGGACCTATAACGATCATGTAGTCCAAATTGTCAATAGGTGTAGCTTGCTCTCTACTGCATGGTTTATCCTGAAAAAATAAAGTAATTTGATCTCGACAGGGTTTCTTGCTTGTATGTCTGAGCAGACTGTAGCTTGTCAGTCATGGGAAATATGAACATTTTATGTATCTTACATACAAACCTTCCTTAAATCCTACTTAGGTGTAATAATGTTGAGCTAGAGGTCTCAAAGTCCACCTGCAACCCAACTTTCCTGTGTTGTACCAGACTGCTGGGTTAGTACTCCTGAACTGATAAGCAGTTTTCCCAGTGCTTTGATAACCATTAGGCAGCTTTGCTGGAAGGATAATAACACTACGAATAGGTTACCTCTTCTGTTTTATGACCGTGGTCGGTGCCCATCCTATTGATATAGTTTACCTGAAAGCAGCGGTTATCTGCTCCAATTTGAAATAATGAGACAATGACAGTTTCTAAGTCCTTGTACATTGCTTGTGGTACATCATGTTCCACATGTGCTAGTTTGTTTGGTAGCAAATTAATTTAGTCTCTTTGTAATACCAATGAATTCCCTTACATGGTGTTTGCATTCCTGTATGCCACTGCCCTATCTTTGCATCAGGGACTAAGCTGAGCTTCACAAATTATGTTTTTTGGTTTCGCCTCATAGTAATGTCACAGTCTTGCAACAGTCTGTCCTCTGAGGTGCTCTGTGCTTTGTCAGCGCAGAGGTACCAGAAAAAAAAAAAAAAAAACTAGCAAACCAGCCTGCACTGGCCCAAGTATGTACATAACTTCATATTCAGGCCATTTTCCAGTGTCCTGTTTTCTCCATTGCAGACAGAAGTCTTTCCTTTGCTTGGTCTGTTTGTATCCTTTGCCTCCTACTTACAGATCTGTTCACAGAAATGCTGATATATTTTTCATTGTAGTTTCATACTTTCTGTGTGCCAGAGGGTAAATTATTTCCATGTCTGCTCCACTTATAATCACATTTAGATGTGAACTTAGTTATTAGCAATGTACATGACTGCTGCTCTTACACAGCTACTGCAGACCCTCTGAGCATTTGCATTTCAGCTCTTAGACTTTTTCATCCTGTTTATTAATCTAGAATGAACTTTTTAATCTTTAATATTTTATGACTTGCAGTTAGTCTTTTTGCACAGTTAGGAAGGTGATTTCTTAGTTCTTTGGGTTTCTGATTACCGTTTTAGTAAAAGATACCTTTTACCGGCTGAAAATGCTTTCAGAGAGCTCCCAGCATTTTAGATCTCTGTGGTCTGCTGGTGTCAAATCAAAACACAACTTTTACCTGGCTAACAGTGGGGTTACTTCTATTCTCCTTTTCTTTTTTTATCCAGCTTCTTCGCAATTTTCCCATTAAAGATATGAAGGTGCAAAACAGGGCCATTCCCCCAGTCCCTTTTTCACTGACTCGACTTGCATTTGTGATCTGATCTGTCAGGCTGATTCATGCCCTTTTTCACTTGGTTTGTTTGCTTTGCAGCTTTCCTGGTTTACACTGTCATGTCCAGCCAGCTCACTTCTGGTCCCTTGCACAGCATTCAATAACAAGAGGAGTGCACTCCTATGGAGCACCACCTAGGGTCTACATGTCTTCTTTTTCCATTTCTCTACTTTTCCACTTGTCTGTTACCAAGCACATCCTCAACTTCTTATATTCCTGGGCATGAGTCTGTAAATAGGGATACTATCTACTATAAGATTCATCTTTGGTAGGCAGTTTCTAGCCCAAGAACTACACCACTGAGATAAAAATGGTTCACTAATGCCGAAAATGGAAGAGAGAAACCAAACACCAAGGAGGCTACCGGTGGATCACAAGAGGGGCCAGAAATTCAGGAACAGTTGGAAGGCAACTGAGGAGGGGAGCCTAACGGAGATGCAAAGAAACCTTGGCATGAAGTCTATGCTTCCGAGGGGGATGCTGGAGAAAATGCAACCATGCCAGACCACAAGCAGAGAGACAACTGGGGAGGGAAAAGAGGATGGTGGCAGAGTATATCCCCGTGATGCTGTGAGAGATGCCAGCTGCAGAACAAGGGGAAGCCAGCAACAGATGGATGTGTTCAAATGGACATAATGGGCAGCAAATGGCAAAGCCACCTAAGCACCCTTCTGCCAGCTCCTGTAGGTGGTGACCTCCGACTGGGGGTTTGCCTTTAATGCAAGTGCACATATTCACAAGTAGGAATGGGCTTTTGTGCTTCCACACAACAAGAGCACAGGGATGCTGTGTCAAGGACCTGACAGCAATGCACACACACGTGGATAAGATTTTCACAAATGTACAGATCACGTTATTGCTCTGCATTTACCTCATCCATCCTTTCCTCCACAAGCAACCTTTCCCTTTCCCCATCCCGGTCCCAGCTGCAATAAGTTTTGGCTCTTGAAGCAGGTCTGTAAAACAACTAATTTGTTACCAGAATTATCTGCCCTGCACTGAAAGCCTAATTATTCTGCCAACCCTTGCATATAAAGCACACAAAAATTAAAGGCATTAAAGGCATAGCCCATGAAGTGCTGTAGACACTGGCCACCTTCTTGGAGGTCAAAATATCATTTCATGAACTATAAAGGTAACTGCAGGAACTAAATTAGGCTTCTGAATGGGGCACACAACTCATTAGGAACTGCTCTTTCCCCCTCCATTTCCCTCCTTTCTCAGACTCAAGGGAGCCTGCCTCTTGTTTCTTCAGACAAGCCACCCACTCACAGGATATTCAACCAGAGAATTTCCATTGCGCACTCTTGGCAGCCTGGTGTTCACCGCAGTGGCTGACCTGACCCACCAGCTCGCCTCGTCACAGCAGCCATTAACAAAAGCCAGGCTTCAGTTCCTGGGTTATTTCTGCAACAGCAGAGAAGTGAGTGGAGTCCTGCCTTTCTGGGGCTGCTTTGTCGAAACCTTACACCATGTGAGCTGGTCAAATGCTTCCAGCCACTCCAGGTGTCCAGGCAGAGCATTTGCCTGGCAATGCATGTTGTGTGCTGTCTGCTGTGGATGGGATGCTTGTGCAAAGCGTTGGTACTTTAAACAACTAATTTTTTGGACTGCAAGCAGCATCTTTTTATCATGAGGCAGACAACACATGATTTTCTGAAAAGACCACAGAGCCTTGCTGACAGGTTTGATGGAGAAATGGAAGCATGCATGACTGGAAAGTCTGCGTTATCATACAGCCAGTGTTCACTGGCAGCTTTCAAGCAGAACAATGAGCACTGGATTGTGGGAAACTTATGTAAATGCATAGCTCAGATGATAGAGAATTAAGTCTAATAATATCCACACGAGGAAAGGCCAACTTCACTGAAACTCTCAGCTACCCAGGAGTTCTCCTGGCCCCTATGCAGGCTGACACATAAACAAGATGTGCTCCAGGACTCAGGAATAAAATAAGATCCTCTGGAAGCAACTCCAGACTGCTGTGGATGTGTGGTTTATCAGCATCAATTGTAATGGCAACAAGCATGTCATACCCGTCTCCCCCCCAAAACCCACCCAAACCCCCCAACTACAGTGTAAAATGCATATGTTGAGGTAAAGATTCAGGGAGAAAAATCAAAGAGTGAGCTAAAACCCTCCACAAAAGCCTTGTGGCACTAATGGCACTGCACTGGTGAGAGCTCCCAAAGCAATTGCTTCAAACATCAAGAAGGAAAGCAGGGGATGGATGGAGGTATGAGGAAACTGTTGGGATTAGATTAAGGTGGAAGAGTGCACCTTGTTAAATCTAACTGTGCTGTTCAGGTTCACCTTCAAACTTCCAGTATGGTCAATAGTCAAGTTCATGTTTGTTTTCAGATCAGACTCTTCCTCTTTTTGGTTATTCATCTCATCTTGTTTAGGTAAACAGACTTCCTGATTTACTAAAAGTCATTATTTCCAAGCCAGTCCCTGAAATACTGTTGTGGTTTAACCCCAGCCAGCAAGTAAGCACCACGCAGCTGCTCACTCACTCCCCCCAACCCAGTGGGATGGGGGAGAAAATTGGGAAAAGAAGTAAAACTCGTGGGTTGAGATAAGAATGGTTTAATAGAACAG
>JANHGO010000069.1:29612635-29729194 GCA_024606505.1 Aquila spilogaster
AGATATTCAAGACCCGCCTGGACGCCTACCTGTGCAACCTGGTCTAGGGAGCCTGCTTTGGCAGGGGCGTTGGACTAGATGATCTCTGGAGGTCCCTTCCAACCCTACAATTCTGTGATTCTGTGAATGGTCAGAGTACTAGGGAACAGCAGAGACCAGCAAGAGGAAGGGTCACAGCTTGTCCCTGAACCAGTTGCAGAATTAGTCTCAGAACCAGACGTATGACAAGAAGATAGATGATTTGCCATCTTGCTACAAACAGAAGAGCGTAATACTTTTCTTTGGTTTCACAATTGATACTATGTCAGCATTCTTCCAGAAGGAACGTTGTTTTGAATGAACAGCTACCAGCAGGAGCGTTAAGTGGGTATCAATACAGGACAAATCACTCCTTTTAAAAGCCTTACAGAAACCCGATCTAGATTTCCTAAACAGAACGTTTTCCTCACAGGACAAAAACACGATAAGCCATAACATTCCTCTGTTTCCAGCTTACTTATTAAAGGCTGAACAGAAGAACGGCTGGAAACCTTTTGGTTAGAAACCTTTTATATCACTTTCAGATGATGATCTTCCCTTTAGAGAGGGTAAAGACTTCTAAGCAATACAAAGATCACGTTGCTTGACCTCTTGCTGAAATGCTTCAGATCTCTCTCTTTGATACATCTTTATTTAAAAGAAGCTCACTACCTTCTCTGTTTTCAGTATTTAGCTTTGAAGTGATTAAATTTGGAGGTAAACAAAATACTTTCAACATCAGCTGTGGTTAAGAATGTTCACAAACTTTATGTATCTAAGTTTGAGACTACGGTAGTTTTTATTTCAAACAGTTCTGTATGGAGGAAAAGCTATAACGTATTCTAACCCAATTACCAAATTGTAAATGAAGTCATGACAAACATTTCATTACCTGCTGAAACTATTTACTGGCTTGAACTTGGTGACAGTAGGATTCTCACTGTATGAAAATTGCACTGGTACAACAATTTTTGTTTCCCCATAGTGCATTGTGACTCCAACAGCTTCAACCTTGCTATTACGTCCTGAAACGCAAACAATCTCATCTCCAAATTCAGTGCTAGATTGCAGAAGATAAAGAAAAGGAAACACCTTTAGTTACTAACATTACTGTGATCTGTATTCTTTACTATAGTACCCCATAATAACAACAATAAAAAGCTCTATTTTTGCTATGCATTAAGTAATTACATGAGTAGGCAACATTTTCTCTAGGTCATTTAGAGTTTTTAACCGGATATGAAAAGGAATAGTGTACAAACACAATGTGATGCCAGCACACTTCATCTCACTCCATTTTTGGGGGGAGAGAAGGGCAGCAATTAATAAAAGGATAATGAATTGAGAGGAACAAGTCAAGGGGCACAATGGGATTAAAAATGTATATGTATATGGAACCACTGAGGATATGTTGAGTGAGAGCGTGGCCAGATTTGGAGCAGCCAGTCAAGCAGAGTGAGCTGAAACTGTAAAATTCTTTGCATAACTGAGTTCTTCAACTCTGGTGATTTTTGCAGCTGCCTCTTCCAGCTGAAGCCTCTGAGTGAGCTTCTGTAGGAAAATTATGTGCAGAACCACATTACACAGCATGAGTCACTATCACTAAGAGATAGACAATAGATTTGTGTAATTAGTTCTAAAGGCCAGAAAAGGTTGGTGCTTCGCTAGGATGCAACTCTGTATTGTTAGTTACGCAGGGTACGTACACATTGCAAGGCTGGCTACCGAGAAAAACACGAACATCCTTCTTGGAACCAGTTGCCAGGTTCATACCAGTGATGGTAAGTGTGGTTCCACCTGCTTGTGGACCACTTTGAGGTCTAATTCCAGTAGGGTGAGGGTCCTGCAAAGAGAAAGTGATCAAACTGCTTAAAAAAAAATAAAATAAAATTTACACCAGGATTAACTGGTATAATAGATAATAGTAGTTTAATATTATTACCTGAAAAATAAGAAGATAAAAATAATGAAGGACAGGTCTCCTCAAGTAAAAGTCTATCATCATTCATGGTGAGCGAAGGAAGAAGTAATGTGATGTGAACGTACTGGTATTTTCTTCATACTTTACTTTATAAGGCTTAATATGAACTTAAATTCCCTATTTGCAATATTTAGAGTTAACTGTCATTAAGTCTGCGTGGGCTTTGTGTTGAATTTTCTGTTTTCATACTTAAGACGGCTCTTTCTTTTGGCTGAATCTACCTTCACTTTTCCTTACCCTTTCCTACATTCTACATCAATGACAGGAGAGACAAAACAAGTTTTTCAGAAACTAAACAAAAAGAACACTAAGATCCCATTTATCTTGTAAGACTTCTAACTGCAGTAAAAGAGTATTATCTCTTTCTTGACCAATGAGATTGCAGAGAAAACAAACAAACAAACAAAACATTAAACTTTTCTTTATACGCTTAGAAGCCTGGTAAGGATTTCTTAAAATCAATTGAAACAAGC
This sequence comes from Aquila spilogaster, assembly GCA_024606505.1. Lineage (NCBI taxonomy): Eukaryota > Metazoa > Chordata > Aves > Accipitriformes > Accipitridae > Aquila > Aquila spilogaster. Next base: position 29,615,108 of record JANHGO010000069.1, read on the forward strand.
TTCAAATTGTCATGAAATTTTTCAGAATAAAATTTCTCAACTAAGTTCACTCCTTTTGTTCTCAATTCATTCTTTGTTTCTGTGACTGCATTCCCAGAGATATGACAAATACTATAAATTAACAGTGAAGGCTTTTCATGAGAAGTGCAGTTTAATTACTTCATCCCTAAGTAGGCCATACTCCCAGTTGAGAAAATCATTGCTATTCAGGACAGCTCTGAATTAAGAGTGTGAGTGAAGCCATGTAAGTGGCTTGAGATCACCCAGCCTGGCTTCAGCACGTGCTGCTTGCCAACTTGCTAAACTGAGTGGATGATGGTGAAGTCCAGCCTTGGGGCTATGCTCTGTGCAGCATATACAAGATGGTCAACAGTGAGGGGATCTGGCAGGTCACACTGATGATTGGACCTAGTAGTCCTGAAGGCCTTTTCCAAACTACATGATTCTATGAATAAAGCAAGAGCAAAGACATTTGAGGACTTCCCTCACTGATTAGGGTTTACCTGATCACCATCACATTGCACAGATGCCCACTCAGTGGACTGGCCATGCTCAGAGGAGAAAAGTCCATGCTCAGAAACAGTTTTGCTGACTAGTCCCATAGCAAAAAACTTTCCCTTGTGTTATTTTGCACACGGACAGACTGTCATCTCTGTGTCAGCTTGCAGCTACAAACACAATGGTTTGTGAATGGCTGGTAGAAGAGGGAACCATGTACTAGAGTTTGGCTGAAAGCTCAGTGAGCCACTGATAGGTTTTTAACAAATAGCAGGAATTTGTAAAAATGCATTCAGTTGACCTTGTGGTTACTTGACAAATTTGTTTTATTGAAGCACTGATATTATAGAAACATAGAGAACTTGTACTTGCTGTGCTTGTTATATACTTTCATGTCTGAGCAACTTCCCTCTGAAGGAATGCATCACGGTTCAGCACACTTCACAAATCCACAATGACAACTGTAATTTGCTCTCAAGTCATTGAGCTTTAGGAATATGCTTTAACACTAATTGGGTGTCAATTGCTTTTCTTCCCTAAGAGAAATCTGTTTGTAAACCCTTCACTTCTCAAGATGTACGATGCTACAGCACGTGACTGCTCTCATGAACTAACCTCTGATTTCTTTTTAATTTAATACATCACTTGAGTTACAACATTTTATGTAAGGAATTGACTGAAAGTAATTTTTAAGCATAGTTTAAATAAAAGGGAACATTGATTCAACATAATAGAGTTGACTAAAACTGCTTACTTAGATCTATACAACCCTCTCTGTGCATACTCTTCTTCAGATTTAATTGCTTGCTGATTTAACCTAAATTGAAATTACACAAGGGTAAATAAAAGATTTGAGTAGGTCAGTTTTAAAAGTCACATCTGAAGCTTAAATTAACATGTCTAGATCTGCTCTTCACAAAAAAAGCTCATTTGTGCTTTTCTGAAACACAATTTTGTTGATTAAAAATACCAGAATCGAAGTTGTATTGCTCATAAATATTTACCAAACACTTCACATTTGACCTTAACAGACAGACAGAAAACCATACTTCTTATTAACTTCAGAATAAGTTTTGATTGCTTCAAAGTGTTAAGTATATTGGACCACTATACCATATTCAGTAAAAATCCACAGCAACAGATAGATAGGCGTGGAAGGGATAGCTTCCAGAAGTCAGTATTCCTCAAGAACTACTAGAAAGTTAATGGACAAATCCTTTACCCCTCAACCTCAGAAAAAAAACAATTTAAATGTGTGTATTAATTTTTTCTAAACTCTACCTGCCAAGCCTTTATACAAAGATGTTAAATAATTACACCATTAAGGCTCAGTTGGGGTATGTGATCCGTAACTTTGGCAGTGCAACAGTTGGTTCAGTTGCTAACAATCAGCAAATACCAAGCAAGTCACGAACTCGAAGCAGAACCATTGAGAAACAATTTCCGTGGGACCTTTTACTGGCAGCCTACATTTGCCCCTCTATGAATAGCACAACAGCAATGCGGAAGCGAAACAATTACCTGTTCCATTTTCTCCAGAATTTCCTTTTTTTTTTTATTAGAAAGACTCTGGCTCTGCTAACAGTTAAAAAGCTAAAAGGAGATGGAGCCAGGCTTTTTGCAGTGGTGCCCAGGGACAATTCCAAGAGGCAACTGGAAGCTGCTCTGGGTGTCCCTGCTTGAGAAGAGTTGCATCATTTGGCTTCCAGAGGTCCCTGCCAACCCCATCCATTTCATGATTCTGTGTCACTTTGTGAAAAGCCAGCAATGCCAAAAAAGAGAACTTGCTACCCACACCTCACCCCACTTCCACAACACAGCTGCAACACGGAGCCAGCACATCTCAGCTTCATTTCAGGTTAATGAAAAGCTGAGGCCAAGAACTGCTATGGTAGCTACCACAGGTAGCAGCTGAGGAAGTGGAATAGTTACGTTTAATCCCTATTTTCGCTTTAATCACCAGTTTTGCAGCAATCCCTCAGAGGGCTATTTTAAAACAGCTTAATTCAAAGTATTCATATTTAACCTATTTAAACTAATTTTGAAAATACCAAGAGCACTCCGGGGACCAAATAACGTGGACATCTCGTAAAGATGATCTAGTAAGGAGAAGCTGAACTAGGCTCTGTGCGCAAAGGAATTTTTCAGGATGACTACAAAATCAAAGCATCAGAAAGCAACAGATTGCTACCAGAAACTTGTCAGGAAAATGATTTCAATAATTCTAATTTGCTGCTTTCTGTTTCACAGTTCTCTCCTCTAAGGACCTTCCAGAAAAATAAGTAGCTTAAATAAAATATTGAGAATTTTAACCATTTTAATAACCATTTTATTGCAAAACCAATGCACTATGAGCAAGCTTTAGTGCTCTTTTACAGTCTTCATGAATGGCTCAAAGCACAAAGCTGCAGCAGCCCACCTGGTGGTCTTCTTAGAGTACCAACAAAGAAAGTGTAGTTCACCTGAATGCTTAGCCAGAAAGCATCTTTCAGAAAGGCAGTTACGTAGACAAGATTGGCCAGAGAAGATACTTTTCTGAATGCCATGGTAATTTAAAAAAGGCCTTTCAGAAATGGTACAAGCCTTCGAGAAGAATCATGTTACCTCAGGAGGAGGCATCCCCTTCCCATGGGTAACATCATGCTTATTCACAGGCAGAGAGGTTCAGATCCTCGCAAGCCGCTAGGCTGAGTCTTACCGTACCAATTATAGTGAAGCTGCAAGAAACCCACCCACACCTCTACACTGCTGACCACAGCCCCCCATGAGACTCCTCCTTGCAGAAGAAAATTAAGGCAAAGTGGTAAATCCTTCACTGCTAACCTGGTTTGAATGATAAAAATTGCTGCTTTTACCAAGAAGCAAGCCTCTTTCATTCGGGCTAAATCCTGTGCAGTGCTAAAAATTCAGCCACTACAACCTGTGTTGGTAAGCCCAGGACCCCAAGTGTTGTGAGATCAGTGATACCACCTTTTCAAAATCCCCTCTAGGATTTCCTTTCTCCTACTTTCTTCCCTTTTCTCATTTCAGTTCCTGAATCAAAAGCACTCCTGCACTCATAACAGATACTCCGCTTCCATTTTCATTCCTCCACACCTCCGTATCTGTTTGCTCAGTCAGAACGTGCCTGGGGGACGTCACACTTTCTGCAGCATTGCATTACAGTGCTTGCTGCAATTATGATGTTAAGCAGAACATTTGATTATGTGTCCTATATAGAATTTAGCCTTGTAATAATTCTTCTGGAAAACATCAGCCCTTGTGAGAGTTTGGCAATGCTTCATTTCTTGTGGACACAGCAACATTTAAACAACCTTAACACCACTAATTTAACCCTTGTTTTATAATTCCTTCAAGCGTAGAAAATCACAGTTCACATACATTGCAGCCCCTTTCTTATTTTGCTTGAAATGGGCAGATACTCTTTCAGGTTACAGTGGCCTAGGCATTGGACAAATACTGTTCAAGCCTTCTGCATACACTGCATCTGAATGAGCACAAATCTCTTCTGCAGTAACAGGTTCTCTCATGCCTGGGCTTTCTGACTGCCTGGTTTTTAAAAGCCTGCTCCGATGTCTGCCAGTTGCTCAGTGGCCTCTCAAGGCATGTAGGTCATCTCTCAGCAGAAGAACTTCTGGCCACCTTACCCTTTCATAATCAGATACTGTGCTTGTAGGATATGGATTTGAGCTTTGATTTGAGCATCCTCAGCTGTGCTATTTGAGGAAGGATCTCTTCTCAACAGGTGTAGCTTGCTCCCAACAGGTGTAGAATGATTTATCCTGAAGAAACAATTTGATCTCAACAGGATTTCTTGCTTGTAGGTCAGAGCAGATTTTTGCTCATCAGCTGTGGGAAATTCAAGCATTTATATCTCTTACAGGCCAACTTTCCTTAAATCCTTGGTAGAGATAATAATGCCAAGTGAGAGGTCTCAAAGTGCACCTGTGGCCCAACTATCCCATGCTGTACCAGACTGCTGGGTGAGTACTCTGAGATGATGAGCAGGTTTTCAGGGCTTTGATAACTACTAGGTAGCTTTGGTGGAAGGATAATAATAATGCTGCGAATAGGTCACCTGTTCTGTCTTTATGACTACAGTCAGTGCTGATCCTGTTGATACAGCTTACCTGAAAGCAGTGGTTATCTGCTCCAATGTGAAGCAGTGAGGTAATGACAATTTCTAAGCAGAATCTTTGCATGTTGCTTATGGTATACAACATTCAAACAGTGTGAGGTTCTTTGGTAGCAAAAGCAGTAACACCAATGAATTACTTACAACTTGCACTCACATTCCTGTGTACCCTTGTCCCTGCATCACAAACTGACCCGAGCTTCACAAACTGTATTTTTGAGATGTGCCTCACGGTAATGTCATATTCGTGTAACAGTCTGTCCTCTGAGACATGCTGTGCTTCGTCAGCAAACAGGTACGAGGGGAAAATAAAGTCCTGGCAGAAAGGCTTGTGCTGGCCCAAGCATGCATATGACTTCACATTCAGGCCATTTTCCAGTGTCCTGTTCTCTTTGGTGGAGCCAGAAACCTTCCCTTGCTTTCTATTTGCATCCTCTGCCTGATACTTGCAAATTTGTCCACAGAAATGCTTATATATTATTTGTTGTAGCTTCATGCTTTCTGCGTGCTGGAGGGTAAATTATCTCCATGTCTGTTCCACTTATAATCACATTTAACAGCAAACTTACTTATTAGTAACGTACATGACTGCTGCTCCTGATAGAGCTACTGCAGCCCCTCTGAGCACTCACATCTGAGCTCTTGTATTTTTCATCCTGTTTATTAATCTAGAATGAACGTTTTCACCTATAATATTTTATTGCTTGCAGTCGGTCTTTTTGCACAGTTAGGTGATCTGTTATTTCTTTAGGTTTCTGATTACAATACTATTAAAAGATACTTTTTACAGGCTGAAAGTGCTCATAGCATTTTAGATGTCTGTGGTCTGCTGCTGTCCAATCGAAGCATGGCTTTTATCTGGCTAGCAGCGGGGTTACTTTTTTTCTCCTTTTCTTCCTGCTATCCAGCTTCTTTGCAGTTTTTCCATTAAAGATACACAGGTGCAATACAGAACCCTTCCCCCAGCTTCCTTTTCACTCTCCTGGCTTGCGCTTGGGATCTGATCTGCCACGCCAACTAATGTTCTTTTTAACTCATTAAGTTTATTTGCTTTTGCAGCTCTCTTGGTTTACATAGTTGTGCCCAGCCAACTCAATTCTGGTCCCTCACACAGCATGCAAGAGCAAGAGGACTGCAGTCCTATGGGGCACCACTTAGGTTCTGCAGATCTTTTCCAATATCTGCTTTTCTATTAGTCTATCACCAAGCACATCCTGAACTTTTTATATTCTGCGGCATGACTCTGTAAATAAGGATACTAACTGCTGCATTACTTAGCTATGATAGGAAATTTCTAGCCCAGGAGCTGCACCACTGAGATAAAAGTGGTCCCCCTTTGTCCTTCACTAATGCAGAAAGTCAGAGGAACTGCTACTGGTGAAACACAGGGTGGGCCAGAAATTCAAAACAGCTGAAAAGCAACAGAGGATGGGAGACCAACAGAGATGAAAAGAGACCTTGCATAGTGTCTGTGCTTCAAGGGGGGATGCTGGAGAAAAAGCAACCGTTCTAGACCACAAGCAGAGACAAGTGGAGGGGGGAAAGAGGACGATGGCAGAGTATATCCCTATGGTGCTGTGGGAGCTGCCAGCTGCAGTATGAGGGGAGGCCAGCAACAGATGGATGTGTCAAGTGGGTGTAGCGGGCAGCAAACGGCAGAATCGCCTCAGCTCCCTCCTGCCAGCTCCTGCCACAGAGACCTCTGGCCGAGCCTTTGCCATCCACTCACAGGACAGCAGGCGGACAATTTCCATTGCGCACACTGGCAGCTGCTCCCTGAGCCTCGTGGGCCTGCAGGGACAGCACAGCCAGGCCTTGCTCCTGGGTTACACCAACGCAGATCGGCAGGCTGAGCTCTGCTCTCCTGGTGCTGCTTTGTGCGAACTTGCAGCTTGCCCAAATGCTTCCAGGTGTGGAGGCAGAGTGTCTGCCAAGTGACGCACACAGACTGCTGTGGGTGGGAGGCTTACGCGCAGGGCTGATATCCTAAACAATGGACGGTTTGGACCGTGGGCAGCATCTTTTTGTCCTGAGGCAGAGACCACATCGTTTTCTGAACAGACCACAGAGTCCTTCTGGCAGCTCCGATGGAGAAACGGAAGCACATGTGACTGCAACGCCTGCATATCATGCACCAGTGTTCACTGGCAGCTTTCAAGCAGAACCCACAAGCACCAAATGGACGGATATATATTTACCGAGGATAGAGAATTAGGTCTAACAATATCCACACGAGGAAGGGCAGCTTCCTGAAACCTCTGAGCTACCCAGTTCTCCTGGCCCCTGTGTAGGCTGACACACAGATGAGATGTGCTCCAGAACTTCTATTATTATCCAGAAGGATAATACATAGCCACTGTCCTCTGGCAGCAGTTCCAGACTGCCGTGGGTGTGTGGTTTATTAGCATCAATCATAATGTCAATGAGCCATGTAAACTGCCCTTCTCCCCCAAACTACAGTGCAAAATGGATGTGCCATGGTGAAGACTTGTGCAGAAGAATCAAGGAGGGAGCTGAGCCTCCACTGGTGCCCTGTGGCACTGCTGGCACTGTGGCGGTGAGAGATCCCCCAGCGACTGCTTCTAACATCAGGAAGGAAACCGGAGAATGAATGAAGATAGGAAAACACTGATATGCAAGAATATCACAGTGGAAAAAAAGTACCTTGCTAAATCTATCCTTCCATTCAGATTCGTATTCAAACTCCCAGTACAGTGAGCAGTCATCTTCATGTTTGTTTTCAGATCAGATTCTAATTTGTCCCTCTTTTTTACAGTTATTTGAGCTTTCTGAAACCATGTAATCTTTTTAATCTACTCAGGCTGAAGCTCACAGAGCTGCTCTTGCAAACAGGCGCTGAAGAACCTGGAGCCAGCTGCAAGCTCTCATTCTGGAGGCTTGAGTTTGAAGATGAGGTGCTGTGAGAAGGAAGCACGCTTGCATGGTATCACTAGTCTGGGTCATTTAGCTGGGCAAAGCTTAACTTCTACCTTCAGTTCTGTTTCTCACTGCTACCAACAAACCAATCAGAGGAACAAAGAAAAAGCAGGACTGGCCTTTAGCCATGGCACAGCTCCTCCTGCGTAGAGACCAGCCAAGTTGTCAGAGGCACAGCATAGCTGGATATTAAAATTTAGCGTCATTTCATTTCTATTTCAATAAAAAGGAGAATGGTTATTGCTTGATTCTGCTTATAGTGAAACAAACAATAAAAGGTCAGTGGAGGAGGATGAGGTTACCACAATTTAATTTTACTGGATGTCTGTGCTTGAACAAAGCTCAGGATAGAAGAAACTGTGATGGGTAGGGGGGCATAAAACTTTCTGTTACGCAGCAAGTATAGATGAGATGTTTACTATACAGCACAGACTTTTAAGGAACAGGGTGTTTTAGTTCAGAAATGATTTTAAACTGAAACCTTGGCTTCCTTTCTAACTGGATTGTTGACCCAACTAGTGGACGTCTCACCTGCTGCTTGGCTCACTGCTGTGCTGGCAGAATGGAGCAGAAGCACAAGTGTAAGCCCCAGGTTGTGCTGACTGCCGATGCTCATCAATCCAGCTTTAAAAACACATCTCTTGTTCTGGCTGGGCACTGACCACAGCCAGATGTATTAGTACCTGATAACTGATTATGTGCTCTTGCCAGCAGCCACCTGCCAGATGTATGAACCCCAGACTGTGGGCAGTATGGTGACACTTCTGCTCTGCGGAGACACCAGGCTGAGCAGCTCCTTGTCTCCTTGAGTTGCTTGTACACTTCTGCGTGGTGCTGCCACGCACTGCATTCCAAGTGGACACAGCTAAAGCTGAAGCCATTGTGCTGAGGGTGATCAGAGCACACAGAAGAACCACTGGTATTTACCAGCAGTAGAGCAGCAGATGAAGTACCAAAGAAAGGGGAAAATACATAATGGGAGACTTATTTTAGAAGGGTTCTTGAAAAGTATTTTCTTTCTTTTCTATGTATCAAATAGCGGAGCTTTTATATAAAGCACAGATTTCATATATGTCCTTTAAAGGTGGTTTAAAGCCACCAAGAAACTGCCTGGAAACAACAGTGAAACAAGAAGCAACTTTTAAAGCAGCAGCTGCCTAGGCTGCTGTTCTGACCATCTGTTCTGATGCCAGAAGTGCTCATGTCACACTTGCAGAGGTGTGCATGAGTGTGACAGCCCTGCACTGATTTTAATACTACCACAGCTGGCTTCATTTTCTCATGGAACAAAAAGAAAAATGAAACAAGGAACCAATTTCACTAGTTTTAAGGCATGAACTGCTGTGCCTGATGATTCTGCCTTCCTTGCCATTGTTTTGCATTGTGTAAAGAAAGCCCTCATGGGAAGATTTTTGCGGTAAATAAAGATGTATTTTTTTTAGCAGCAGCTAGTTTAGGTATCTGATATTTCAGCAACCTCAACCCATTCACAGACTGGCACAGGGGGAGTCCTGGACCTTCAGGAAAACATCCACCTGGATGATAGCTGCGCATGGCAGCTTGTCCTGGGGCATGACAGCCATTCGGGAGCCTTTCCCTCAAACAGCGGAAGGCAGCGGCTGCTGCTCTCGTCTCATCTCACAGCTGCACTGAGCGGAGAATCCCACCAGAACAAGTTCCCAGAGAGGTTTTCTAAGCCTACATGAAGGTTTCACATTACATTTCAATTCATTTTGTAACTTCTTCATGTGGTTTTCATGCAAACCATGAAATAATCTTTACATGCAGAAGAATAGGAGAATCAGTATAACACATATGCAGTGTAATGTCACAGACTCCATCCTAGAGATAGTGAGGACACAAACATGGGACATGATGTTTCTGCACATTTCTTGCTCTCGTTAAGATAAATGAGATGATTGACAAAGGAAGACTTAATTATAACCTACATTTCCACAAAGGAACAGGGGAGGGTTGTGACAGTAGAAGATCATCTTCAAGCAAAATGTGTGCTTTTGCAGAGATACCACAAGGGAGAGGAGATAATTGCCCCAAAATAATGGAAAAAAACACTTCTAGCGTCTTTTGTGAAGACCAGAATATCCTCTTCTCAGCTGAATGTTATTCCTGACTTATTCCATCTCCTACTGCTGACTCCCTTCCTTTCCTTCTCACAAAGTACCACAAATTAATGAGACAGAAGTTAAAATACGGGAGATGATAAAGCTGTAACACATCCTTTATATTTTATAGATTTACAGATTTTATAGACATAATTTTAAATATCAAGATGAGAATAGAGATTAGTTAAACCTCTCAGCTATCACAGGCTCTTATAAATTTGGAAGACCTCATAGATACAGACAAAGCTATTTGCAGCTAAATCCACAGACTAGAACAGCAATAACCCATGGCCACACTTAGGGTAAAGCAATTAAAAACACAAATTAAATTCTCCTTCACAGTGACACTGACAACAAAGCATATACGTAATCTTACTCAAATCATGCTGTCTGTGTCCCTGCATGCCATATTTTTGAATGAAATAAATTATTGAAAAAAATTAATGCACTCATTCTTCAGCTGCTGTGCATTAATTCCTGCAATTAAGAACACTGGTAGCCTAAACACAGTGATTAAATAGTGCACAAACTGTGTGCCTGAAGAACCTAATTTTTTACAGTGCTGACTTGTTTTTATTCATTACTGACACTCAGGAGGTATCATGTCACTGCTGAATAAGTCAATTGCAATTTCTTTTCTACCACATCGTTTCAACTTGACATTGCAAACATCATCCTATTTTGAGGCTCTGATCTATTGATAAGAATAGGCTTTGATATACTTTCTATATAAACAAATGCTTGAGTTTAGTGTTTTCTAACATGCTTGAGCTGTAGTGCTGTTGATTAAATAAAGTTTGTAAGGCAAACACAAGTGCTTAACAGGTAAACTTCAAATTTAAGCAATTCACAAAGTGTAAAACGGGTCAATGCAAAGAAGTGCACTTACCTGGTATGTAAACTGCACGTCACTTGGTGATTTACCTAATTTTCCATTGATGTTAACTTCAATTTGACCTTGTGTAGGTACCTTCATTTCTCCAACTTGACACACAATCCTAGCGAGAAATAGTAATGTTAAGTTTATCTGATAGCAGTAACAGCTGCAATACAATGCAAGGTACAACAGTTAGCGCACCTGCCGCCAGCAAAAGCACAAACTTGGCTTTATCCTACGTGAGGTACATGAGCTCTGGCTCAGATTCCTACCACAACCACCCAGGAACATTTTAATCATATCTATATGGCGTAAAACTGAAACTTGAGTGCCGCACATAGCAACTACTGAGCCACCTTCTTAGTAGAAGGCTCAAATTTAGTCCAGAAGTCAGGGACAAAACTGTCTGGCCCTACACAAAGTTTTCCCTTTATCTGGTGGTGTTAGAACACCCAGTGACACCCCACATACACCTTGATGCAAGAATCAGCTATCTTGTAACTTTGTGTATGGGAGCTGCTAACGCTTTTGTTGTGAATCCTGCAATCTCCCAGCTTTAAGCTACTGCATTTTCACACCTACAATCAAAATCCCTTTAGAATTACTGTTCTCTGAAAATAAATCCTCAGATAACCCACGCAAAGTCAGAGGTCAAGGAACAGCGGAGGAGAAAACATCCTGCGTTAACCCTCACTGCTGCTGAGGGAGAGCTGCCTTGTTTAGATTCCTGTTTCCAACAGGTGACATGGAGAATAAAAGCATGAAAATGCAACAAGGATTCGACACACTCAAAAAGTGGGACGGATGCTTAGTGGCGAGCTGATCATTCAGTTAGATAAAGATGCACGCAGCGTTTGCAGCCTGCGCGGGCAGTTTCACATGGGACACACCCTAGGAATCACTGCTCATTTCCTTCATTCTTTCTCTACTTGGATTATTGCTCCTCTGTAAGCAGCGCACAACTGCTTAAAAAAAACCCCACAAATAGAAAAAAAGACCCAAAGGACCCAACCCCCAAATTACTGAGTACAATGTACTTAAATTAGGACTTCTAATAAAAGGATTGTCAAGTCCCCTCGCAGATCGCTCCGGAATTTTCTGCCTGGGTACTGGCGAAGGGACAAAGTTCTCTAAATTCTTGCATGTCCTGGCATGTGTATGGCCGCCTGAGTCTGTTCCTCATCATCTCTACCGTATTCTTGGAAGTTGTATCTCCATGTCAGGCAGAAACAGGAAACAGTGCCTTTGGAAGAATGTCTACCATATGTCAGGCTAAGGAAAGCAGTCGGGTGCCGGAGCTTGGGGGTGCAGGGGGAGCCGGCAGCGGGATGAGCAGGGATTTTAATTGAGCAAAGCTCCCTCCCACCCCCAAGCGCTGGCACGGCCTCCCTCCCCGTTACAAACAGAAAACTACAAAGGAGGAGGATAGACTTCTCCAGGCTGCCAAAGAAATACCACAGCAGAGCCAGTGAGCAGCCTCCAGTGCCTTAAAGCTTGCTGCCCTCCCACCCACAGGAGGAACCAGCTCCTAAAATGAATGGCTTTTTGCTGCAGGAAGGATGGGGAAGCAAGACTTGGTGCTTTTTTTTTTTTTCTTTTTTAATTAAGAATAAATAAAGTAATAATTAAACAAAAGAATGGAAGAAGATAAAGATGCAAAATTATAGATATCCATTTATACATTTTGAATAGCTTCTTTTTCAAGGCTTCCCTAATGGAGAACATCCTTCAAAACCTCCTAATTTGTTGGTAAATTACATTATGCGAGTTGCATTTGTTCTCGCCCATTACCACACTGGCAGAGCTTAGGAAACCAGTAATGTTGCTACGATACAAGGAACCAGTCATCTCAGTTTTGGCTCCTTTCCACATATTTAAAAATACCAAAAAGCTTCAGAGAAAGCCAAGAGGCTGTGGAAATTCTTGTAAGGCTACATTGGGATTCAATGCAGCTCTTGCAAACACTGGAAATAGGGAATGGGGAAAGATGGCTGAAAGGGAGTTTTGAGAATTTTGTGGATAGTGATGCGTGTGTAAGTGGGAGTGATGGTAACGGATTTGGGAAGCAGCAGGAGATACAGAGCATTATAGATATTCTTAGGTCCTTGGGGCCTGGGAAGCTGCTAAATGCCTGATCCACAAACTGACTAAAGCCAAAGCTTTTTCAAAAGCTAAAAAAAAAATATTGAAATCTCTGAGGCATCTTCAATATCTCTTTCAAAACATGCCACAGAAATAGCAAAAAGTTATTGTACTTGCCTTTGAAGCCAAGGTTTCAAATGCAGTTTTAAATATTGACAGTGAATGAAAGAAAAATCACACTGATTAAAATGTCATCATTAATAATATGAGGAATACTCCAAAAGTAATGTCTCCTGCTTTATTATGTTGATTCATGACATCAGAGGCGGATGTTGGTGGTACGGCAGTAGAGGCTGAACCTTCCCACCAATGTTCCATTGCATGTTGTTTCTGTGTGACAGATGGCAGCAGAGGGGCAGTCTGACAAAGTGGTGTCTGGCATGGAAGTGCGTCTGAAGCAAAGGTGCGGCACTAAATTCCTCCATGTAGAAAAAATTGCACCCACTGACATTCATTGTTGCCTGCTGAACGTTTATGGAGACCAAACAGTGGATATGAGCACAGTGAGGTGCTAAGTGGTGCATTTCAGCAGTGGTGACAGCAACAGTGGGTCACCTCCACTGCTGCAGATTTTTAGTGCAGCATGCAAGCTTTTGTTCACTGCTGGTGAAAATGCACTGCTAATGGTGGGGACTATGTTGAAAAATAGTGTTTCATAGCTGAGAATCATCTATATCAAATAGTGTTATTGCGCTTTTTGTATCTGTTGTAGATTCCATGGAAATAAATAGGAGGCATTACTTTTGGTACGACCTACATATTACTACTGAACGTCTACGCTACAATTTCAAACAGCTACTATAAAAAGGGTATTTCCCTCTTGAAATTAGATGCTTGATATAATCTGCAGGAAGCATCTAGACACCTAGGAGAACTTAGTCACCTTGTTTTTACTTTTTGGCAAGTTTTTTACTTGTGACAAGTAATCTACAAAGCATCTACCAACCTGCTTAGGCAACTCAACATCCATAGACTTGCTGGCTCTGTGATGAAACTGAGTCATCTAAAGTTAACCCAAACCTCAAGGCTCCCTCCTTGCCCTCAGGAGAGAACCTCTGTGGCCGTACTGTTATAAAAAGAATTATGCTTCCTCTTGCTTTGCTGACTTTCCCATTGGCTGCTCTGTGGTTGAGACTTCCCAACAATTTTAATAACTAGATGCACACCTATCATGCCTTTAAATTAAACGCTCATAAATAGTTCTGAGACATCTGCAGTAATAGTTTATGAAAGCTTTCCAAACAAATAAAATAAAGCCAATGAATCAGAAGCAGGAGGGTAACGTGCTATCATAAATTTGTTGTACTGGAACCTGTAACAATTTTAAATAAAAACTTTGACGTGTTGGTATGAAACACTGCACTTACACTGTACCACTTCTTTCTCCTGTTGGTAATTCCTAATAATCACAGTAATGTCTTCATCTTGTGAAGATGCACAGGAGTTCATCTTTAAATTTTCTGTCTAAAATGTTGTGCAAAGTATACAGTGATTACCTTGTGGAAACAGAGTAGAATTCCTCCCGGAAAATACATTCCTTGTCTGCCACCGTTACATTTTTTACATCTTCTGCTTTTATTCCCAAATTAGATCCCATTATGGTCAAAAGAATTCCACCGTCCAGTGGTCCAGTTTTTGGCTCAATCTGTGTTTACATGAGAGAAAGTAAATAAAGAAAGAAATAAACATTTCAGTGACCATTCGCACAGGCACGTGGCTACTGCTGACTGCTGTCTAGTCCAGCTCCAGAAACACCTGCACCATTTTCCAGTATTTCATATTGCTAAGACTGGTTCCTTTGTGCATGGCCATCTCTTTGCACTCAATGCATAAATAAAGTAGCTGAAAAAGGACTCGGCAGTGTCCATAGCTGTTTCCAGATATTTTGTTCAAACTTGAACCTAACAAAAGCTTTGAAAAAACTAATATATCCTAACATTATTAGTATTTAGTATTTAACCTGTAATCATGTATAAACAGTATGACTTTTATGACTTTTATTTTTCTTCATTTTCTTTTCCTTCCCACTTGCATCATCTTTATCAGGGCACCGGTATTACACAAGTATTCTTCTTCTACGCTTTCTGTCAAGATTTTAGGATACCTGCCTTCCTTGGCAGACTTCAAATGTTTACCTGCCATTTCTTCTCAAATACAGCATCACAGCCAGCTTCATCCATTGTGCCACTCTTCTGCCTGTACCCGCACTGCACCCCCAGCTGCATAGCCCTGGGAGATTCATCACATCTCTGGCAGTGCAAGGCACATTCAGATTTAAACTGAATGAAATATCCCCATTATGACTCAGCACCTGCAATATCACTACAGCATTTGGTGATGGCTGGGATATGTTCTTATCGAATGGTGTGTGTGGATTTTGGTGTACTGATGCACTGTCACGGTAATTTTGATGCGCTCAGTTGAAGTACCTAGAATGTTTTCTAGGCAACGATGCCCAAAAAACAGCATTTGGCTTGTAGCTGAAAGAGCAACTACTGGAAGTAAGGGAGAGTTTATTGCTTCTTGCTTTAGCTGCTGGTTCACCAGGTGGAACAAAGCTCTTCCTTCACCCCAGGGGATGCTCCCACCACAGACACACAGCTCACTATGGGCTGCACGTCTGGCCTCTCAGACTTCTCACATTCAACTTCTACAGCCTCAGGTTGCATCAGGTTTCAGTAACTTGGATGTTTTCTGATGAAAAACAATGCACTGGTAAGGAGAAAAAAAAGCCATCTTACGCGAGTGATTTCTGGATTAGGACACGTGTTGGTGGGAGGAACATGACACAGCTTCTCATACACACACTTGCTTGGCTTGCCAACCTCTTCACACCAGACGCACTTGTAGTCTTCATGGGCCGCAAGACACAAACTGCAATCACTTCGTCCATAGGAGCAATTGTACAGGGTCACTGAAATAGGGATGGTAAATGCACTTAGACATCACCCTAAAAAAAAATCCTATGTATAAAGCCCCCCATTCCTCAGCTCAGTACTGCAAAGAAGGTGCACACTGTGCACTATACCCCTGAATGCTGATGGAAGAAAACCGTATTTATTGCTGAACAGAAAACCCTCACAACTATCCATGCGCTGAGTAAAAATATTTGATCAAGAAGAACCCAAACACAGTTTTGTCACTCAGGCTTTGTCAAAACACTTAAGCACAAAGTCTTTTCTTCGAGCATCCTCAGTGAACCCGGCTATAAGGCAGCTCAAAGACCAGTTTCAAAAGCAGGTCCTGCTGGAGCACCAGCTGCCAGAGATTGAAGGCCACAAACTCCCATGGTGTCACTGGGACAGACACAGCTGGCATTGGACCCTGACAGTTGTGTAAAAAGATAAGAGATAAGAAGAGATCCTAACAAAGGGATGCCTTCGTTAGCTCTTTCCAGGACATTTGGGCCTTTCCAAAATTATCATGAAAACCTCAATGAAATATAAGGTCAACACTTGATAAAACATTATCCTTTGTCCAAGTTATACCTCCCTTCTTCTCCATTGTCTTGCTTTTGTCTCTCTTTGCCTGGAGTTGCTACTCTGACACATGCCTTATTCCTTCTGCAGTGGGGTTTAATCCTAGTTCTTTTGAACCAGGAGATCAAGTCCAACAGTTGTACTGGTGAACCAAGCACCAGCTGCCCCAGACACTAAGCTTATTTTGGCACCCGTCAATCTCTAGTATGATACACAGTCACTGAACAAAATCAGTTTTTCCAAATGGATGCAAAGATTTGAGATGTAGCTGGTGTTCAGCACCATAAGGAAAGCCTGGCTTTGCAAAAAATCATTTGGAGATGCACTTGAGAGGTAGCCCAGAAGAAACAGACTGAAGAGATGCCACACATTTCTCTGGGGAAAGCAGGCATGTGACACAGATTATTCAGTGCACGAGCACTGTGCTTCCCTGGGCAGGTGAGCTGGTTATCACAAAGAGAGGAACTTCTTGATCCTTCCTTTTATGCTTTCCCTTCATCCCTGCTTATCCCATCCCTGCTTATCCCTACCCTTTGGCTGCCCTATTTTTCTGGCCATGCAGCCTCACCCTCTGTCACCAAGGCTCTGGCACCTGTTGAGTCTTTTTGTAAATCAGCTTAACCTAGCAGAGGAGCAGAGAACTATCCAGGTTTCCTCCTGTGCTCTTTCAAGTGTTAAATGTGCGCACAGATGGGAGTGGGGAGTACATGACAGAGAATCAACATCTCCCCTTTCCAGTGCCCATTAGCTGTTTAAGCTCATTAAGTCTCAAGAAATTGTACCCTTAGTGACATTGGTTTTTTTCCCCAAGGAGGTGCACCCTTAAAGATGCAGTAAGCAAACTGACATACACAGAGGAGACCAGTGGGCAAGAGACTGGGATAATCCCTTGGAGATTGCATGTGGTAAAAGGCCTCAGAAACGTCCATTTGAAGAAGGCTTTTACTCTCAGAGGAGCAGGACTCCAGAAAGGACACCAGCAAACCCACCCTCCAGTCACTAACGTTTCAATGTGCGTGATATCCTCCTAGATAACAGCAGAAGCAGCAGCAGCTTTTAACATCTACTTCCAAGAGGCTGCCATGTCAGATTCCTACTGAAATGAAAAAGTAAAATGAGAACGCTGGTTTTCCATTATTTTCCAGCAGTGTCCTTATTCCCCCTGCTAGGTCTGAACAATTATTACAGGTATCTAAAATATCGCTGCAGTCTCTGTACCGTTTGTATGAGAGCACGCAATCTCATAAGGGCAGTTTTTCTCTCAATGCTGCATATTTAAAAAAATTGTGTTCAGCCTCACAGCTATAGTCTTTATTAGAATAGCACATTTTTATTCTTTCCATTACAGTGAAGAGTTAATGCAACAGTGAAGGCTGCTTTTAACCCCTCTTACATCTAATCAGCATATTCACTTGCCATCAAGCAGCCCTGGCAGGATGCACTCAGACGAGACATCTTTGGAGGTGTATGCAAAGACTTTGACATTAGTAACAATGAATTGCTGGGGAAAAGCATGCATTTGATTGAGCTCCTCTCTTGAATTTAGAAGGAAGGGATGAGGGTAAAGTAGGAGCAGCACCATTTACTTCATATGTTGACTGTATCAGTGTGGAATCATTCAGTTAACAAATACAAGCCAGGCAAGAATTTTCAATGGTTAGTGTTAACTCCTCACTCTGTATGTTGGATGTGAAGGTAGTGATGGGGAAAAGCACCAGACTGACAGCTCTACTATGTTGACTATGTGCTACTGACAGAGGAAACAGCACAGTCAGCAGCAAGGAAGAGTTTCCTCATGATTAGGCACCAGCTTGCTTTCATAACACAGCCCTCAGAAAGGCTGCTACTGCATAGGAACCTCAGCAGGTAATATTGTTAAACAAATCTTTCCTTCTTCCCTGTGCCTTCCTAAACCCTGCTTTACCCACCCACACCACCGCACAGTCACCTGGCAGAGCAGGGCAGTACGCCTACGGCATCATTTTATTGTGCTTCTTTGGTTGGAGAGAGATTTTTGTCCCATCCCCCTGTAAACAACGCTAGCACTGCCACATCTTGACATCCCTCACATCCCTTTGCATAAATGCATCTGAGAAAGCTATGGCCTTAAAGCATTAAACACTCCCCTTGTTCACTGATCAGCTCATTAAATGTACCAGCAGCAAGCCACTCATTAGATTCAGACTCTTATCCATCACCTTGAGATACCAGCTGTGAAATCATTGATAAAAAGGACAAAGGATAAAAGAGCTATATTGGATTTCGTACTGTTCAGCACCCTGACGGCACAAGATGTAAAAGCAATGTCGTAACTTAGTATTCGCTAAGTGTCATACAAAGGAAGGTTCTTTGACTGGCAGGTTCAAAGGTGCTTCTCAGCACCAATCATATATCCAAAGTCAATTCTTTTCAAGATGCATAAAAAATACTATGCTCTGGATTTCATCCAGCAAGGAAATTTTAAAGCAAGAGAGGATTTCGATATAAACATTTTTCACAATAAGAAGAGATGAGACATTTGTTGATAATTTTTCCATTCCTTTCCTGCAAGGAGTCTATATTTTGATTTGAATGATAACCTTTCTTTAATAATTTAGCTACTACCTTTATTCTATGGTTTTGTTTTTCTTTTTTTCCCACACTGGGAAAAAGCTGTTGGGAACATTCGGTCAAAATTCTGCAATTTTAAACACCACGGCCTTTAGAATGGAAATGAAGACGCTGCGAGACTGCAGTATGACCTCCCCATAATGTGCATGCCAGGTCCTCTTTTAAGAGCTTTCATCACTGCACACAAAGCCACAGGGAAAATCTGAAAACATACTTCTGTGCTGCCAATGTGACAGGGGATCAATTTAAGTATTGTTCAGATGGAAAAATACGGTCTTCAGATTTAATCTGTAGGGAAAATTACTTGGGGGCAGTATTAGTTTTCCCGATACTGACTCCTCACACAAGCAGTAAGAGTGTTGCCTCTCTGTTTTTCCAAGATCATGACTTAAAACATTGGTCCAAAGACATGCCAGGCAGGTCCCAGTTCCCAGGTACTGTTCCACTGATTTTAATGGAGCATTCTCACCTCAGCTCCAGATTAAACCCACAGACACAACTGCTGTAGGTTGAAAGAAGTAAAAATAAAGTAATGAGCAATTTATATCAGAGACCAAGTCTTCATTTGTGCTATATACTAACCATACATTTTTTTGTTGCCATAGAAATAAATGAATAAAGTAATGAGATGGAATCACACGGAGTGTTTATGCGTCTTGCTGACTGCCAGCAGACACAAAGGCTGCCGAGTCTGCTGCTCAGGAGCTGAGACAGCTGCAAGTGCAGACTTCAGGTGAAGTCCAGACGAGCGGCAGTAAGGAAAACCACCCTTCATTTAACGGGGGGAGCAACTTCGTTGCAGCTTTTGGAGACTGGGGGAGGAAAATGGCCACTTAAAAAACAAACCACTGAAGTATGCTTGAACTGTGAAGTTTTGCTTAGGATTTTCTTTCAGAGCAACTTGAAGCTTGAGAACACTGGCAACATCTTTAAAACGGCCTTGAATACATAAAACACTGATATTTAATTCACGAGTTCAGTATTAATAACTTTTGACCCATCAGATTTGATTATTTCACCAAAACCAATAAAACCTGGAAAGGTAACATTCTTATCCACAACTCCAAAATTACAGATTCCTGTCTACTGTAATTAACAGTACCTTAAGCCCGTATTTTCTACTTACCCATCAGTTTGCTGTCAATCTTAACCTTGTCTGCTTCTATGGATAAGTTAAGTTTGAGGGTTTCATTTGCACTATAGGAGAACTGCAAAAGACGATATTATGGAGATATTAATTTTGCAAGGCAAATTTCTACCTTCTGTGATGCTTAATAATCAGAGCTGCGAAGGCTTTAGAAGCTGTCCAAAACCATATGGTCTTTTTTTTCACCTTGGCCCAATATATTTATAGAAAAATGTTTTAATGAACCTAATCCTTCACAATCAGAATTTTCAAGTACCAAGGGAGAGAGATATCTGAATGCCTACTTTTCATTAATTTAATTTACGTTTGGTTATAAGTATCCAAGCAGCTAGGGTACTGCTCGGTGTCAGTAAATATAGCTGCGGACCCTGCTGAGTTCTCCCTTCCCACACCATCTGGTCCCATTATTTCTGTGGCCACGGCAGGCTTGCACCACACAGAGAGGAAACCTCTTGCATCTTTTGCAGTGCAGCCCCCTCATTATAGCCAAGGCACACGGTTTACATGCTCCAAGACACGGGCTTCTGCTGAGGCTGAAAGACAGCAGCAATAACAACAGGTGGGAAAGAAAAACAGCAAAGAAAATATAATGACTTCATAAAGGAAATTATTTGTGCTCGACTCAAATGCTGCATAAATGTTAATTAGTTCTCAAAACCACTCTCTTAGCAAGCTGATAAGGTTAAAGTCAGCATCACATTTGTGAATTCAGCTTTGAACTCAGTAGACTTTTTTTGAGTACCATTTTCTTTCTCTGTAAAATAAACCAGAGAGAAAGATGCATAGACAGAAAGTAAGCCGAACAAAGGCATACAGTTACTATTCCCATTTTTACAGATGTAAAAACTGTGCTACGGGAAAGATAATTAATTGGTGTGTGGAGAAGGAGAGCTCTGAAATTCTCATCTTTTATCTCAATGATTTCACTGGATTGCATTAAAAGTGGAGAATAAAGGAGTAATGGCCCCAGATTCCTCCAGGGATGGTACAGTGAACCCATCGATTCAGAAAGGTAGCAAAACGATCCGGGACTTTAAGGGAAGACCCTGGGAACTCTGAGCCAATGCTCCTGCTTTTGCCTGCTGCTACCAAAGGAGAATCTCCACCAGAGATGACTTTCTCCTCTGAAGGAAACCAGTACAACATACTTCAAGACACGCATGTATACTGAAACAGGACTATGAAAACAGCACACATTTGGTAGGAAAACCATATTTTTGCATTTACCTCTTTACTCATGAACAAAAATTTTCCGTCGTCTGCTACCTCAACAGGAGCTTTAAATTCAAATTGTCTGTTTTCAACCACAAATTTTTCATCCTGTGGAAGAGAGAAGTTCAGCTTTCAATTTGTACAGCATCACCAAGTGCAATAACATACCACCAGGCAATATACTGTCCAGCACTGGAAGTAATAAGATCAAATGGAGAAAGTTAACCAGTTAAAGTTGTTACCTGAAAACCAAGCTAGCGAAAAGTCCAGCCAGTGCAATCTGCTGCCTTGCTGCACCCCTCCAGCATTCCCTTAAGGTGCAAGCACGGAGAGGTTCAAATAAAGCAACAACATATCTAGCACTCGGTTTCAGAGAGCGTGAAGGAAAAGCCAAGACATGTGAAAGCTGGATGGCTTCACACATCAGATGTGTCATTAGAGGAGCTGCTTGAGTTCTGCCCTTTAAGGTTTTCTCTGGATTTAAGGTTTTCTGGGATTACCAGCAGAGCAGGAAGGCAAGAATTATACAGGACATGGAAACGAACATCCATCGGACCTCGCTGGCTTTGTTTTTCCTTCACCAAGACTCCAGCTGTGTTTTCACGAGACAGCCTTTGATGGTAGCATCAGTATAAGGGTATTCCTGCCTCCCACAAGCTTTCTTCCCCTCTCTTCACCCTGTATCTCAAAAAAGCCATTGATTCCTGCCCCTAGGCTGCAGCACCTGAGCAGCACTGGCACAACTCTCGGTGTTGCTGTTCTTGAAGAAGGGACTGAGTCAACTAAAAAGCAAACTATGGCACTGTTTCTGTGCTGGGTCAGCCTCCCATCCTGACCCACAGCACAGCTGCCTGTATAGTTTTGCCAGAAGAACCAGAGAAGAACCTGTGCAACCTGGTCTAGGGAGCCTGCGTTGGCAGGGGGGTTGGACTAGATGATCTCTGGAGGTCCCTTCCAACCCCTACAATTCTGTGAAATGAATGGCAAGGATGTTTTTAGACAGTGTAGCTGGTGAAGACCAACAGAGACCACAGGAACACAAGACCACCTTCATCTCTAATGCTTTTTAGGCCCCACTTTCAGTCACTTGAATCTCAGAGTACTTTGAAAAAATACTCAGTAACTTGATCTCCCTTTCCTGCTCTGAAGGTTAATAAGTCTGCTTCTGCCATCATCAAAACCTTGTGTATGAGGACAGTAGATACATCTTTAATGCTGGCATCACTGGCAGCTCACAGATCAGGTTTATCTAAGGACTGCAGTGGAAGCCCCTCTTATTGCCTCTTCGCTGTGACAGGTTGGGCAGTGGACACAAGAGCCCACCAAGGTTTGGGGCTGAGGAGAAGCTTGTGCTCAGCTAGGCAAAGGGCCTTGGCTCCAGACTCTCAGAGGTTTATGTACAGAGGGATACAGACCTTGTGCTTCTTCCTTCTCAGAGCCTGCATACAGAAAACAAACTGCTGAGCTCATATAGATCTTTTCTGCAATTTTTAGAGCCCATTCTGTTTCACATCCTCCAAGTGTTAAAGCACCTTCCAATCTCTTTTTTTTGAAGAACAATGCCTCACTTTCCCCATTTTACATTTCAATTATACATTTTTAGAAGTGGTCAAATTCTGCTGCTGTTGCTGTGTGAAGCTTTCCTACGTGTTTAACAGGCTGTGTTGGGAGAGGAGGGGACCTGGGTGTGCGTGATGGCTGCCACCTGGAGAGAACTGAAATTGGGCTGCCATGCTGGGCTCTACAGCAGAAGGCCCAGAGCTCTACTCAGCAGCCTGGGTGTAGAAGAGATAATGCAGCAAACACCAAGAAGTGATTTATACATCAGACACGCATGACAAAGACAAATCCAAATGGGAAGTTACTTGTAACTAAAATCTTTGGAGGGCCAATAAGGTTATCTTGCTGCTGGTACATCTGTCTCTCCTACCACGCCAATCTTCCAAGGATTCAGCTGCAGAAATGTCTCTTGGAAGTTGTATGCAATACAACTGATCAGTGCTAAGCTTTCCTTCAGTGCCTTTCTCAGCCGCTTGCTTTGAATGTGGCTATTCCCAAGAGAAAAAGGACAGCTTGGATTTACTTCGGCTTCCTACTGAAATTCTTTTAGAGGAAGAAGGGTCAGAAAAATAGTCAACAGCTTCTCATCTTTTAGTCTATTTGCTTCCAGCAACGTCTCTCACAAGGATATTTATTCATTGTAATATAAGTGTTCACAAGTTAAGAGGATTATATGAAAACTGTGGACTTATTCTTCCACCCTGACCTTAACCGCCAATCTGCATTTACGAAGATGCTTAGATGAATGATGCTGGCTAGTGCACTTACTCATTATTAGGTAGGCTGTGCATGCTCTTTTAAACAAAGCACAGATTAAACTAAGATAATAGAGCTAGTAGTTCAAAGTAACAACAGAACATTTATTTTTGCTGATTACCTTTTTCTAAGCAACAATGTAGGCAAATAAAATATGAAAAATGGACATATATCAATGTCCTAATCAATAAAGTCCTTAAATGCACTCATGGCTGTGTGACTGCCACCTCCAAACACACTGTAATGCCCAGGACATCCTATGACAAAATTATTCTATGTGAGAAGCCACATTCTAATTTGCACTTGGACTGAGGGCCAACCTCTTTAAGATATCTGTTCATATGTTTCTCCTGAGCCACCCTGTCTTCCACGGGAAGGTTACCCCATGTTGAGTGTAGGTTATGCCATTTCTCAAAATAACTTTCGGTAATCATACTTATTGCTTCAGGTAGTACGGCCGCATAGGAATGAGTGCCTCCATGATTACAACTATTTCATTTATTTGTGTATTTTCACATGTTCTTAGAGCTCTGTGCATACAGATGTAGAGCACTGTGTGTGCCTGTTCAAGTTCTGGCACTGAAGGCATTACAATTCTGCTGTAAAAATGCACCTCTGTACTGGGATACATGGGGCTACTCCCATGACACAGAAGATGTTTTCACTAGTCTCTCAACTAAGAAAAACTATTCTGACATCACTTGACACGCATTTTTCTCCAGTGTCTCTCCAAACTAGGGCCTATACATTCATCTAACTTCTTACAGAGACTTGAATTCCACACAAGCCTTTCTGGATCCCAGTTAAATAAATGCATGCTGGTCTGTTCTGTAGGCAAACTGTTAAACATTGCTACACTGTGACAAAACATTTAAATCCACTGTGTGTGTTTGGCTTTGATAAATGTCATTGATACCACTGAAAAAAAGGGAGAAGGCATTTTTTTCTCTTTTCTCTACCAGCACTAGTTCAGAAAGACTGAGGTGTTTATTCACAGAATGATAAACAAGGTGAATGAGATTAGCGTCACAGGTTCCTTCTGCTGTTTCTCCTCCTTGGAGGAAAAGAGTCCTCTAAAACGCAAATGTGACACATCTAGATTATGCGTCTGCCCTGAATTTGTTGTTAAGAGAGAATGGACTCTTCCACTTAAGTCATGGGATCAGAGAAAGCTTTTCCTCTTGTGCAGAAGCCAGTTCGTCAGCTCCTCACAATGCTTAACAATAGAAACCGGAGTGAATTTTCTACAATGAGATTCCATTTTTTATTTAAATGCTGCAACAAAGTGTTGTGTCCCACTTCTTGTGCACAGCCTGAGTCAGGTCAGATTCGTTTCCCCCAGTCAGACATCCTGCCAGTGACCAGTCCCAGCCATCACAGAAAACAGATAAAATTCACCTTTTTTTTTCCCCATTTATTTTAACATCTTTGAGCAAAAATATTTACTTTTGAACATATGGTTGTATACCATCTTGTACAAACATGGTTTTGATATGATTGTAGCATTCATGGTTTGCCTTCTAACTTTCTCTGACCACGCTTCTTCTTATATTGCTGTTATACTCCTGTCCTGTTCACCTTTTTCCTTCCCTTGGCAAGCGTAGTAGAGGTGATGGAAGGATTTTCTAAGCTATTCAGTACTTAAATTTGGCAAGGTAAAAAGAAAAAATGCAAAAAACACAAGTCTTCTTTAGTTGAAAGATGGCTAATGATTTGAGTAATTGACACAATCCGGCATATCTACCATTAATTGTATTTAAACAGAGACAACACAGAAACGAACAGCAGAAACTAAGAGCAATAATTAAGCTATCACCTAAAGAAGAAGTTCTTAAGCTTTGCTTTTATCAGACAAACACTAACTTCTATGCATTCTGCATACCCAGGTGATAAAACAAATAAAATCTCAGAGTCAAACTAGCTGCTTAGCTTTGCGATTGATGTTCTGGAAGGACGTACTAAGAAAGAGAAATCTTGCTACAGCTGGGAAAATACCTGCTCTTTTGGTTTGATGGTTAAAATATAGTAACAAAAGATGGCATCCTCCAAACTAAAAATCATATAATTTCTGAGTTCATTTTTTTTTTGTTTTGTTTGTGAAGAGAGAATTAAGCACACCAAACAGCATTAATTTAGAATACCAAAAAGCACGTATTTAATCAGAAAGTGATATGGAAAAAAGCAGACTTCCTAAAGCTCCTCTCCTTTCATTAGTTGAAAAATAATTCTCAAGGTGTTTCAGGAGGTCCACTTTATGTTCTTTAAAATAAAATCCATCTACTAGTTGTAATACTTCGCTTCGTAGTGATTCTGTCTTTGTGATGACTCCACATTTAGAGACTATAACCAGCATTATGTCAAATTTAACGTGTAGCTCTTCTCCTTCTTTAACAAGAATTATGAGCAAGATCACCCAGGAAAGCAGAAACTAATGCCTGAAGAGCGGGTGGCCGGAGTTGAAGTGGAACACAAATGAGAGCTAGCTTTGAGTTAATCCACTTACCTGATAATAAGCTAGATGTCTTCCCTCAAAATGCACTGCTGTTTGGTACTCCATAGGTATTATTGATGGGTTAGGGTTTAGAAACTGTGGGCATTCTTCTTCCTGGGGAGATAAACATTTTATACATTATTCAAAACAAAAGTCTTATCGCAACAAGCTCCAATGGCCTTCGGACAATGGCATGATTGTTCTAAATAACTTTGTGCTTAAAATACAGTGACAGATTTGATTACACCCTTTCAAATTAGACATGCTAAAAATGACTACAGCATATGTCAAAGCCGTGGGTGATTATCTTTCCCAGCCTTGAAATCTTGTTCCTCCCATTGAAGCAAAGTAAAAGGAACAAAAATATCCTTTCAGGAGTTATTCAGTCACACTACCCCTCCTCAATCACACCCTTAAATTCCCACCCCCACACTGTCACTAAAAAAAAATCTTACACTTCTGGAGTTAACTTTAGACTCACTTTAAGATCCCTAATTCAGCCAATGGATATGAGAGAAAAAGCAAAGAAGTTTCCTAATAAAAACCCAATAATTTTATTTTTAAACATTACCATATTTTGTTTGATCACATCCTGTGCTGAAGAGGACTCTTCACAGATATGGTTCTTCCAGTCCCATTGGCAATTCCATCTATTGCTTGCACAAGAATAGCATCTACAAATATAACATGATAGTCATGACAAACTGTCAGGCTTCTTCCCCCACTGACAAAAAAAGTAAGTTAAATTCCATCTTTATTCATGGAGAGTAGATCAATCTGCTACAGCGTCCTTACTATATTAAGCTGAAAAATTCATAGTAAGAACAGTTTGAGAACCCCAGAAAGCTATTTTTTTTTCTCAGAAACATAACTAAGGATCAGAAAACCATAGCATCTCACAAACTTTAAGACTGAACCTAAGGGGAATGGAAATTATCTTTATAAACCTTCATATATTGAGTTAAAAATGCGGGGTTTGAGTTGGCTCTGTCTGTCCTGGGGCAGTAACATCTCAAGCGGGGAAGATGATGGGGGCAGACTCAGCTTTAACCATCACATTTGAATGCACCATAACCCAAAGCTCCAATCTAACATTTGTGGCAACATGTATTAAGTAGACCTCCACAGAGCTCACCTGCAAGTACAATAGCAACTACCAAAAATAGCAACCCAATGAACTGGCCTTTAATTGTATGTGCCATGAGTATTCCCATTCCAAGTGTTTTACATTACCAGTTAAAACCATTTAAAAACTCAATTAAAGTGTAAGATAAAGGGCTTGGATACTGCAAAATTCTGAGTGTGCCAAAGCCTTAATTAGAGAAGGATTTAGTAACTCAGCTGCCAGTTACCTGAAGCACCATGCCACAGGATCTAAACACCTCAGTTAGAACTCTGAAATACTTACGGCTGGTTTTCATGAAGATTCATTGCTTCTTCACAGTCATAAAAAGGGTAAGTATGTGATGCAAAAAATATCTTGTTCTCTCCAAAGGTTAACTGTAATGGAACTGAAACATGATCTATCACAAAAGAAAAAGAAAAAGGAAGAAAAAAAGTTACCTAAGTGGTTGTTGAATTCTTTAGTTCTTGAGCAGAATGATACAATAATACTTTTATTATTTTACAGTACAGGCAAATATTTAACTATACAGTTGACACTTTGGATCTCATGACCTGTTATACTTTAGATTTATGAGCTTTGCTTTGTCTTTTTAACCTATACAATTTTTTTTGAGCAAATGGTTTTCAGAAGAAAAGCGGAGATAGGATAAATGGAAGAAGTAAAATTACAGAATAGCTTTGCTTTACGGAAGTGTTTCTCAGCATTGCTATCACCATGCTAGAATGTTAGAGTCTAAAAGAATAAGAAGAAATGAATAAAAAGGTAATTGAACACAGATGAAAACTGGCATGAGAACAGTCATCTAAAATCAAACATTGTCTTAAATACGAATACGTCTGCATGTAAAATTACTTGTTTCATTTGCGGATTAAAACTGTCATTGTCATGTGAATTAAAACAAGTGGTCTTTGTGGTTAATGCCCAACAATGCCCTCAACACTAAGCTACCACAGGCACTTGTGATCTCAGTTTGCTCTACAAGATTTCCCCACAAATGTACTTTTCATCTGGATCATTACTGAACTAAAAGAGGAAAATTTATCTTTAGAAACTGGTGCTTTCCATGGTGAAGCTGCTTAAAATGCCTTTTGCAGAAATCATTAAGCCCTTGTGACAAGCTGTTTCACAAGCTATTGGGCAATATCAAACTCTGCTTTCCTTGAAAAGGTTCTTGAAAGACCACGAGCAGCATTACTGGAAGTCACCTTTGCCTGCACTGGCTCCCATTAAATATTTCAGACTGGTAGAAATGCCAGAGGATTTTCTAACAACAGGGCTGCAATAAAGCATCATTCCTTTCTAGAAATATCCCATTCCCTTGGAAATGGGATACTGCTACAGTAATCAGGGCCATTCCAAACTCAATAGGGTTTCTAAATAGTAAGTGGACAGCTCTGAACTTTCTGTGCTTGCTGTCAGGAAACACTGCCTGTGTTAATAACTGCCTGCCTTCTGCAAAACGTCTGCCAACCTTCTGAAAATCTTGATATTATTTTTGAATATCCTTTCAGATTGGTCACTGTGGGAAAGACTCAGGAAAGTGTAATGTTTCTAGGTGACTTGGTTACTCTCATGCCATTCCAGACAGGCTTCTAGTCTTACATTTTATGCTGGAAGATGTCAAGCTGTCATATTTATCAACTTGGTCTCTTTATGTCCTACTTTTCAAAATATTTAGGGAATGTGAATTGGCCCTAAATAAAGCAGTGCTGTTTTAACACTTGGCATAACCTGATACCTTGACATACCCCAGCTATTTTAAAACTTGAGAGATTTTAGCATCGTTACATTTTGTGCAACTAAAACTGGATTTTGACCAGGTTCAGCTTTAAGAGAATTTAAGCTCGTCTTAGAATGTGCTTCCAAGTACCACTCAGACACTCTTGGGATATTCTGTATGTATAAGAAGGTAATCCTAAGGGGTACCTCTATACAGGCTGTAAGAACACTTTTCTTGTTGTTTAAATTTGATCAGATAACAATCAGGGCTGCGTTGCCAGTTTTATTTTATGTGTTTATCTATCAAGATGTATGAACTTAAGGCTCAAATTAAGCACTATCTAGGAAATAGCATAAGAATTATGTTTGGCAAAAGACCCTACATGGATAATCAATGGTTCAGAACAATGGTACGGCCCTTAAACATGTGATAATGTATTTTTTCACTGGTCTTACTATTGCAGAAGCTGGAGGGCACACAGTAGAAGGGGCAGAAGGCTTTATGATGGAAAGGACAACCTTCTGACATGGACCAGAAGACAAGCTACGGAAATACAGTTGAGTATAGAAAAACTAAAACAACAAATCTTCATATTATGTTGCTCTTTTGACCTCATGCTCAGTTTGCTTAGAGTAAGATTAGAATGGTTGAATTTTGCTTGTTTGGGACACAGGATCCCTCTGCTTCTGGTAGAAACACTGGGAATGGCACAGCATGAAAAAACAGCAATGGAAAAAACTTTGAGTAAAACTTTTTCTTTTTTAAATTAATATTTGAATGGACAAAGACCAACAGTAGACTATTTGAGCCAAGGGACTGGAAGAGGAAAAAAAATGTGTATTCAGTTCATATGAAAAGATCACATTAGAAGCAGTGTTTTATGTTCTTTCCTTTCTTACACATGGCAGGTAGCAATATTTCTTTACCTTGACCTTTCGGTGTTGGAGGAATCATATCAGGTGGGTCACAGATAATAACTCCCTCATTTAATTGAGCACGATGGCTTGTTTCACCAAAGGTACACCAAAGTTTGTCATTGGTGTTCAACGTTGGCAATGGACTTACTGTCAGTTTCACCTGCAAACAAAATTGTAAAAAGGTAAAACATCTGAAAGAAAGTAAGGAAGCTCAGTAAGGTTTATGGCCACAGAATTTTCAGCTGCCTTTCTTTTTTCAGCCAAGGGTGATATTTTGGCTGGTACCACAGAAAGTGGTTCTCCTTTTCAATCGTTATTTGTTGTCACCTGCTATTATTTTCTTTTTATCTTTCTACCACTTTTCCAGCTGGGTCTATGTTAATAAAAATGGTACAGAAAACTCCTCCCTTGTCAGTGCACTAGATCAAAACAAAAATGTCTGTACAGATACAAGCCCAGCTCTTTGTTCTTGTACTCAGCATCCAGTTCAGTAAACAGAGTAGTTAACACTTAAGTCTTGATGAACTTAATTAAAATTACATTAACCTTAGGTGTTATTAGCCAACAAAGGAACCAAGGCCGGATGGGCTGGAAAAGCTGGAGTTTGAAAGAGCTGAGCAGATAAAAGTGGCTTTCTCAAGACTCAGTGTACATGCAAAAAAAACCCCAAACCCTGACATCTGTCATTACTACTGAAAAAAGAATTTCTGAGAGAGTGATGGTGAGATCTTAATCTTCTCAAAGAAATTATTGATACAGTGTGCATGTGAGAAACTAAAGCCAAATAGAGAGGGAAAACTTAGCAAGGGAGGAAGAAGAAAATGAAATTCTGGATGCTGCCCTTGATTCAGTGTTTCCGGTGTGCTAATTGTACAGTTTAGTTTTTTTACATTTTGTGTTTCCAGGAGAAATGAGGATGGTTCCTTTCCCACCAAAACTGGTCCACTATGTTATAAGATGCAATATTTTTTTGTGAGTAAAGTAACCACGAGGAGAAGATGACAGTGGCAGTATTACAGGTTGGATGTAGATGCTCATTTGAAGTTGGCTTTGTTTTTGTTGTTTAGATATTTTGGCCTGATATATTCTGATATGAGGCACCAAAGTCTTGTCAACACAAGTTGACAAGATCTGAACTAAGAGAAGGTGTGGATTTTAACTGGGCTATGTACATTCTACTAACATTTTTACTCAACGTAGAGACAACCTTAAAACAATGCTCCTTATATCATTTAGGAATGAAATTAAACTAACGGAAAGTGAAGTCTCTTTCTTTCTGATTAAGAGGGATCAAAAGCCATTTAGTAACTTTACTCAAAATTAACCTGATTTTACTTGCTAAGCACCACCAGTACGTCCTCGGTCTGTACCGGCATGTTGCATTTGATAACAAAGCAAGCTATGACATACTGGTCACACTCCAAATGCTTCATTTTGTTGCCACGTGGTAGTTTTGCATGCTGAATTTAACTTCTCCATGTATGCAGACAAATTTTGCTGTGTAGGCAAATCCACTGCCAATTTTAAAGGAACAGTTTATGCCTTCACTACTTACTCAAGTTTATGCTCAAGTAAGCTGAAAGAGGATGCAAGGGCAACATGAAATTTCCCCTATCAATTATCTTTTATAGGCTATACAATATTGTGCAACACTTTCATAATATTCAGATAGCTCTAAGTGCTTTGTCATCCACAATAATGCATCATCGTGGTTTATAGAGAAGGTTAAAAGGAGCATTTCTTAGAAGAAAACATTAACTACAGCCTGCAAGAAGAGCAGGCAAGAAAGAGCACTGTGAGAAGTTCCAAAGGTTGAGATACCCCAAACATTTTATATTTCTTGCTATTACTATGCTGAAGAAAAGAAGATATTAATTTGCTTGGTAGTCACATCAATGTGCTTTAAGAAGATGTAGGGAAAGCATTTGCTTGTCATACCTTAGCAGGAGCTCTGCGACTCATGTTTTGAGGGTTTGCACTGATGATAGTCATGCATGTGCCACTTGGACTCCAGAGCCAGTCGTTCTCCTTATCAGCCATTTCACAGTCTGCCCTCTTTGTGCACCTGACAAAATGGGAACAAAACACAAAGTAAAGCAGTATTATAGCTGGACTCTGCTTTCTCTGAACTAAACAACAATTCAGGGACTAGAGACTGAAATTACAATACAAGATGACTGGAAATTTGCTTTAATATTGACTATTCAGGTTGCTATCAGTGAACTATTAAATGAATAAGGGATGGAGTAAGTATTGATCACGTTCACGATATGAAAAGCAAGTAGGGAGACAAAATACGTTGCACAATGCATAGGATTACACCACTCAAACATATAGACACCTGATAATATTTAACACAGCATCAAAAAGAGAGTGGAGCCATTGCCTGATTTCCTGAAACTAGGCTGATTAATCTTCATTTTAACATGTAACAAACTCCTGGAGGAGCGGGCACAACCTTTCTGTAGGTGAAGTGGATGACACCCATGAGTTGGCAGTAATAAGACACCTGACTCATGAGGGCAGAAATGCAATAGAGCAGTGCTGCCTGGGGAGCACAGGAGAGCTCCTATGAAACTGCAGCACAAGAGAAATGTGGCTTTCTTGGTGAATAGCTTCATTAACTCCTGTTTAAGATCTATCTCTGCCAGGGCACCTTACCATTGCAGGAAGACATCAGTGGCTGTGCAGCCTCACCAAAAATCCTGGGAGATTTTCCCAGCTCCCCTGCAGGAAGGACGTGAAGCAGAGGTGCTGCGGGATAGAATCTGCATATATGGCTACAAAAGCTTGTCAGAGCATGTGCTGGGGGACAGTTTCATGCATATTCTTTTCATCCTGTGCAATGCTGGTGAGAAAACTCTGTAATATCTCTGGCTGTTGTAACGGAAGTCTATTAACTCATCAGGGGCCTTAGTACAGTACAGTTGCTGAACAGTTCTTCCAGCACTACCCTAAGGATATCATTTACATACAAAGTCTACATTCATATAACACGTCCCTAAACACACAATTAAGCGCTGCATGTGAAGATGAGACAGAACTTGGTGCAGGTGAGAAAAACATTAGAAATTATGTGCTTCTATTTCTATTGGGAGAAATACTACCAAATGCAAAAATTCACATTTGCTTGTTCTTGGAGATCATTAATACTTCAAGTTATTGAGGTCAGCGGTTGTATCAGAAACCTGGAGGGAAATCTAGGGGAAATTGCCTCCTGTATGATATATGACACGGCCTTCAACTCCAAGTAGCCAGGAGGAGTTTGAGTTGCATGTTCCAAATCCCCAGGTTTCATCCACTGAAGCTGAAGCCTAGTCCTGGAGAGTTATTACAGAATATTCCATAAATGTGTACAAACACGTAAGTTTCTCTGCAGTGCTTCACATTATGCTGCACAAGAGCCTGTTAGGTAACTTAATGTGATAGTTCACATTTTCAGGCAGGAAGCTAGAAGCCTGAAATTCATCTGCATGCTATAATTAAATAGCCCCTTTGTTCCAACAGCAAGTACTTAGAACCATGAATTCCCAACTGCTCATGCCAAGGGGTTAATTAACTTAGTAGTCAAAAAGAGAGCTGTAAGACTGCACTTGCCTCTCACCACTCCAATCAATGCACAATGTAAAGAAGAGACATCCCGAATTGTTCTAGTTTGCATATGTTTGAATATTAATTCAGATAACCTCTGCAGACAAGTCAGCCAAAGGCCAGCTTCTGCTCTCATGCAATGAGGTGAGAGCCCGGTGTAGCTACATGTCTCCATAGCTGACGTTTATATAAAAACAGCATTTTATCTATATACTTTATCTTCAGACATTAGCAATTTCTTCCTTTATGCTCTTTTATTATGTTTTGCATCTCTACTTAAAATGAATGTTATATTTTCAGGATTTTAAATAGGGAGCGCTCTTAACTTCTGGGAGAACATCTGACTGCATGGCTGAGAGAGCCATAAAACTTGCAGTTGCAAGATGTATAATGATTTTCAGTACCAGCTGAAGCGTATATATTTTCCCAAACTAATGAAATCTGCAGAAGTCAACGGGGACTTATTTGTGCGCATGGAAGATTGATACCAATGTCTGAGTGATAAAATTCAATCCCTAACAGTACTGAGAGGCTGAGTACAAAGAGCCGGAATAGCTATGCAAAGCAGTAACAGAAGGCATGTGCCGTACGTCGGGGCCTCCTCGAGCACCTCCACTGCCCACACCCGCAGCACCCCTGCGGGACTCACCTGCCCTCCCGCACGCACCAGCCGCAGTACGGGTCCTGGGCCTGCGTGCACTTCTCGCAGTCTGAGTACTTGTGGCACTGCTGTACGGGGAGGCGATGCACCTGGGGAGCCAACAGCAAGACAAATTGTCACGTGTCTGAGGAAGGCACGGGGACACTGAAAAGCTTATGGATGGCACTGCACAAGGCTGCTGCCCATGCCAACAGAAGACCCCATATAACTATGTTCAGGGTGCAATTTGTGTTTTTTTTTTTTTAAACATATGAAAATGGAGCCTGGCTATCCCCTTGGTCATGATTTAAAGTTCAAATTCACACACTTTCCCTACTCTTCTGCCGTCCAGTGTTCTCTAATCTCACTTCAAACTAGCAGAGGTCATTGCCATAACCAAGAGTCATGAGAAAGTGTTTAAAAACAGAACTGTTCAGTTCCTGCAGTTAGGTTAAGTTACTCCCGGACATGTGCATTACAGCAGCTGTTGCAGAACAGAAA
Source organism: Aquila spilogaster (assembly GCA_024606505.1). Classification (NCBI taxonomy): domain Eukaryota; kingdom Metazoa; phylum Chordata; class Aves; order Accipitriformes; family Accipitridae; genus Aquila; species Aquila spilogaster. The sequence goes on from JANHGO010000069.1 coordinate 29,649,570, forward strand.
TGGGGAGAACATCTTTTCCAACCCAAGAAACAGCTACTGTAGGACAGCTACTTCCTGCAGGTTAACATGGGACTGCTAGATCAGTTGTACATCCAATATCCTCCCCTCTCTATTGTTAGCACGAGGTTGAAATCCTTTGGAAATGTAACCGTAAGTGGCACTTTTAGCCAGAAGGCATTGCAGGAAGTCTGAAAACCTCAGAGAGCCCTGGTGCTTGCAGGGCGGCACCTCTCCACGCATAACCCTGCTGCTGTGCAGTAAGTTTACAACAGGGAATGGAAATAAGTGGCAGGAAGCAGCATCGTCAGTTCTCGGACTCCCTGTAAATATGTGGCTTCTGGTTTTGATTTCCTTTGGGGGTGAGAATAAACTATTTGGTCTTTCTTTAATGCCCAGAAAAACGAGCTGGCACGTAATCAGCACTTTTAACTATGCTGCTGAATTGTGCAAGAGGGGAAGGGACATACTCTTCCCAGCACTGTCAAGGACCGTGTTTTATCTATGAGGAGTGAAAAAAGCTTACTTGTAGATGTAAGCTTTCTTTTTGCTACCTAATCCTCCTATTTAAACCTACTGGCGGTCACAAAGCTACTTTGCAAGTCTGAATTTGGCCTCATTTCACATTAAAAGAGTTCAGCCTGATTGAGGCAGGGCGGATGGACTTGATCACCAGAGGTCCCTTCCAACCCCTACATTTCTGGGATTCTGTGATTCAGTTAAGGAAAATGTCAACATTTGGCAGTGTTCATGCATTTACTACTACTTAGGCTTATCTCTTCAGTACTTTCTACTCCCTTTTTCTTCCGCAGGCTGGTACCTACCCAGAGTTGAGTTACCGGCACACCACTTCACTAACGAGTTTCCCTCTCATGAGTAATTTAATATCCAGAGAATGGCTTTTTTATGACAAAGTGTCTGTTTCATAATTCTGGCAAGCAGAAACAAGCTCCAGAGATTGGCCGTCTCTACAAGTTTTTCATAAACTGAAATGTTTTTAAAGAAAAAATAGCAGCTCCGCTTACAGACAGCTTCAAAACACAGAGAAACTGATTTTAGAGATGTTAGGGTTTTTCTAATTGGCACTTTTTAACCAGAGAGAGAGGTAAAAGCTATAGCAAGCACAGAAAGTGATGGGAATGGTGACTGCCACAGGCTTCAGTTTTACTCCTGATATGGGACACATCAGAAAGAATCCAAGATCCTCCCACTTCTGTTTACTTTTAATGAGCTACAGTGAGTATGGCGGGAGTGGTGCAGTCCTTTCCAGCTTCAGTGGGCCCTCCTGACCCCTGCCCAGCTCCGGGAGGAGGCTAAGGAGGAAGGAGCTGACTTTTGAAAGCATCTGCTCTAAGCTATCTACCGCTTGGTGAAAGAGAAGGCGGTGAAACAGAAAAGCAAAAGCTGGCTTCTCACTGCGATCTTAACCTCTGTATCATTCTTCCCTATATTTTGTCACCATCTAATTTATTTTTAAAGGCTGCTTCATGTTATCACCCATCACATCGCTTGGGCGACAAGTGCTGCATCTGCCAGGCAGGTCAGCGTTCAGCATGCAGATCAGCACAGCGACTGTGCCTTTCGTTGTTTACCCCATTTTAAATAACTGTAAACCATTTTTACTCTCAGGGCAGGGTTCTGGTACATCTTTTCCCACAACTTGCAGCTGTTCTGAAAACAGCAGAGTGTGCTTCAGCATTTATTCTTCCCCCCTCACTTCTGTCACTTCATTTCTTCCAGCTCTGAAGGCCTCCATTCTCCTCTATCTGGCTTTCAAAGTGGGTGGGACTGCTCACTGTAATTAACTCCTGGAGATGACAGTAATGTAATGCCGTGACAGAGCTCCCAAGTTTAGTTACTCACATTTAAGCTGAACAGGTTTTGTAAAAGAAAATTATTATTCCCATTATTTAGAAACTGATGTGTCTATGAGAGCTACTTAGAAAAGATTAAACTGAAATACCTTCCTCGGGAGAAATTTTCTGCGCTCTAAATTTAAACATTTTGTAAAGATGGAATTATTAGCAGCCTTCCTAAATTCTCTATTTCAAGTAGACTATCACCAGAAAACCTGCCCTGCTTCAAGGATGCCACCATGCTCATGCTGCTCAGGGCACAGCCTGGTGGGGACGTCAGGGCTCTGAAGCGATGTGCCAGAGTCCTGTGGGGTGCCAGGCTGCCTGGCCTCATGTAGACAGTGTTGAAGTTTGAAGTTCTGTTCCAAATCTGAAGTACCAACTACTCCAAAAAACGGCAGTAACCTCTCTCACACACTGTCACATTAATAAATGCTTTATCAGCATTTATCTGGTGTGTTCTCCAATATAGCTACCAGCCTGAGATCCATCAGCTAGAATAGAACATTCTCACGGCAAAAAATTCATAAGAATCTTTTATAAAACAGGACGGAACATGCTTCCTTCACCATCTCTCCCAGTAATCTCCTTCCACAGCCAACAGCATTCTCCCTGTGTTACTGCTACCGGGGCATTTGCTGTGTCCCACCGAGTGTCCCCATCAGTGCTGCGGTGGTGGCAGTCTGTCACCTCTCCCATCCTGGAGAGCTGCTGGATCGCATGTGTGAGTGACCACAGAGGGAGGTGCCATGGGCAGGTTGCAGCTATAAGTGGCATCTCTCCCACCTCCTCCTTCCCTTCTTACTTTTGTTTTCCCTTTAAAAATCTCCACTATTCCAGCTCAGAGAAGGTGAACCAAGAAAGGACTGCCTGTTCCATTCATAGCAGTCTGACTGTTCCTCCTGCAGCAGTTCAGCTCTAGGCAGAAGCTCATACAAGGGTGTTTCCCAAAGCTCTAAGTAAGTCTTTCCATTGCTTCTTGGCTTTTGACAGCAAGACCCATGAGAGCTCTTGGCCACTTTAAAGATATGAAAACACTACTACATCAGCCACTAGCATCCCAAATCCTGAAGTATTCACAGAATCACAGAATGGCAGGGGTTGGAAGGGACTTCAAGAGATCATCGAGTCCAACCCCCCTGCTAAAGCAGGTTCCCTACAATAGATCACACAGGTAGGAAACTCCAGCATCCTCCCTGCTGTGTGACTGCCTGACCCTGTAGCATTCTGGTGCCACACATCACAGCTTCATCCTTTGCCCAGACCCCGTTAGAGAGCTTCAGAGGTGAACCCACTTCCTGTTCTCAGTCTGTGAGCATTAAGGATATAACCATTCTCCAAGTGACAGTCAAGTGATTAAGCCCATCACATCTGCTTGAGGGAGCAAAAAGCAGAGGGGGGCTGAAGCTGGTAGAAGGAGGAGCATCCTTTCACCTTCTGTTTTCATCTGTCCCCTAGCCCCAGCAGCACTTTCATTTATTTGTAATATCCTGCTTTCCTTCTGCTTGTAAAGGTGCACACACAAACGCAGCACAGGGGCAGCCCACTGACTAGGGTGGTTCCAGGAATGACAGAGAAACATTCAGATCTCAGGTAAAGTCACAGAGAAAGTTAAACTGGACCTGATGCTTAAAAAGAGAGGGGTACATTACCTTGTCTGTGGTCATCACATATAGATATTCTTGGGTTTTGTCAAGGACCAGATCGTTCTTTATGGGTTTATTTAGTTCAATAGTCAGAGAGCTGTACTCAGTTACAGTGGATGACAGGAACACCTGTTCCATGGAAGAAAGAAGGGTGGTAAAGGTCACCATTTTTTCGATTATCGTGAATGAAAATGCTATGTTTGCTCAAGTTCACAAATTCATATTGGAGAAAACATTTCAATTTGAAGTATTTAGCATTAAAGGCACAGCAGAAAAATAATGGAAAAGCAATTGCTCACTGCTCACTGCTCACAATAGCTAGTATTTGCATTGATTTTTTTTTAAATACTGACTTATTTGAATGTTGTAAAAGTCAAATTCTCAATGTGGAGCCACTGCACTTGAAGGTGTTCAAATTTGTGGACCTCCCTTACAAGAAGCAGTTGTATCACCATCAAATTCCAAACAACATAGTGACACATGGCCATCACTTCTCTTCAGCAAAATAACACATACGGTGCGACAGTCTCGATAGTTTAACAGTATGGACACACAAACCCTTGAACCAAATGCTCCCACAACCAGAATTACCAGAGCTCCCACTTTAGCTTTATACTGTTACCTATATTCTGTTCACTGAATGGCCACAATGATTACAAAATGAAAATTTGCTCTTAAACGAGTAGGGGCTTGAACAGATATAAGGCCAGAGCAGATGTTATATTATCTAGGACTATTTTTATAGGGCTCTCGATAGATACCTAAACCTTTGGGAGACATTTCATCCAGACAATGCTAATTCTACCTGTGTACTGGAAAGCTGAGGTACACAAGAAGTAACCCGTCTTTATTTTTCTTTGAAAGTAAAAACACCGAGCGCCAAGAGAATCTGCTCCTGCTATGTGATCCTCTAAATCACGTTTACTTTCAGAGTATCAGCACGTTATCAGAACAATCTGCAACCTTTTCAACACGCTCCAATCTTTGAAGTCAGATGTGTTACCTTAAGAATTTTTCCATCTGAAGTTCCCAGAAAGGCCACGGTGTGCCCATTCTCCACAGTCACAGTAACAGCCGTGAGATTCATCCCTTCTTTTTGTAATACTGGCTTCTCTATAACACCATTTTTACTTCCCAAGAGGTACGGTAAGTGTTCAGAGCCACAGGGGAAATTTTTGCTTGCATTCTAATAAGGAATAGCAATACAGAGGGATGTTAAACATTCAGATCACTAATTCCTAGCTAAGAATGAAGTGCAACACTACTACCACAACATGATACCCCTCAGATGTAGGAGAGCAGAAAGAGAGAAATGGGTTGCCTGGCCATGTTACCCAAGCCAATGAGCCACAATCAGAAAGCAGTCTGCTAATTGCAAACTGGTTCAGTGCTTTCGCTTTCCAGGAGACAGAGAGAGGAAATGGTTTTTGTTTCTGTTTCACTGCAGAAGCACAGATTAAAAAGTAACCAGTTTGTTTAATTGGCATGTCATACAGATCAGGTTTACCAATTTTGTTTTGAGGACTGTTTTTTAAGCTGTTTTGTTTTTCAGTTTGCTGCTCTCCATAGAAAAGCAGCCCACTGGCAACTGCCTCGTGAACATTCAACACATTCCCTCTTCAATATGCTTTAACCTGAAACTGCAGAAGGAAGTTCATCCACACCTTGTCTTTCCTGCTACCCTGCTCTCTGATTGGAAATCCACATCTCCTTTTCTTTGGAAGCCAGGGTCACTCCACTTGTCACAATCACAGTTTGTATATTTGGTGCTCACCTCAGGTGCAGGGTACTGTAGTGAGAAATACTGGGGTTTGGAAGCAAAAAGTGTTTTGGCTTCTAATCATGTTAGAGATCGACTGCATGGCTGTGATTTCATGAGATGAAGGATTCTGGGTCAATACCAGTAATGACCTGCTATTCCCATGCCTCACCCCTTCAGATGTTCACTCCTACCCCTGGGCTGCAGCACACCAGTTTTCAAGCTGTGCTCAAGCAACTGCTTATGCAAGTGTGTAACTTACTTGTGTTGGGGAATTAAGACATCCTCCTACAAGTTTGCTGACTTATTTTTAAGGTGATTTAGTCCCTCAACCCAGTTTACAGTTGGCTGCAGTAACAACTGGCATGCACGAGTGGAGTTTGGGAATAGGTTGAGTGGCATGGAATAAAGCAAACATCTAGCAGAAAAGCGGAAAACTGCATCATAAAGCCAGAGCTATAAACTGAAAATCAGTATCTTGAAGGATGTCAGTGTCTTCCAGTATCCAAGGCAATGAAAAAGCCATGAGAAGACATGCAAGGTGGCCATCATGCTATGGGTGTATCTTAAGCCAGAGAAATATATGAAAGCCACCTGAATATAAGAAACATGGATATTTCCAATTATCTGAAAATTCAAATCCAAGTGAGAAACAGCACTGAACTCCAGGTATCACCGTCAAGATCAATAATACCACTTAAAAACATTATAGATATGTTGGCTGTGAACAGAATTGTCTGTAGTAATCATCTGGAAGCTGATCATGGGCATAACAAATCACTGCTTATGACTCAGTAATTTCCACACCAGAAAGAACTCTTTAAAAGAAATGCAGTAATGGAAGCAGATAATATTTGTCTTTTAGAAGACATCAACTCTTTTTTAAAATGCTGCAAATTATAAATATCTTGTTGCTTCTTGCTTGATCTGTTCCACAACATTCCCAACCACATTCAATTTCTGTAGTGAATCCATTTAGTGAACATTAAGTTTTCAATCATCTGATCTCACTACATTTTATCTCAAAGCCACTTAAAAATGATACAGTTGTATATTATCTGCTATTCCTATCACAGATTTTAACATTGATGCAGACATTACCTGTCCATGTGGTCCACACGGGTTTTCTACAGCAAAGAGTTTGTAAAACATGCTGGTATTCTTATTTGTGTAGCAATCATCCCGGTTTTTCTCCATTTTTTCATTGATGTGCCTCAATGAAAACACGCACATGGCAGATTTTAGGGAGCCATTATCTTTGTTTACTTTGCTGAAGAGTGCAACAAGCACTTTGTCATCTGAGGCAGAATCTGTAGTTTGTCTTTGCTGAGCCATGCTCTTGGCCAGCTCCTCTCCTGGGGTGCTGACGTAAGCAGCATGACAGTGATCATAGGAACCATCCTCATCTTTGCAACCCAAGTCCATTTCAAAGTAGGAATAATAATGGGCATCATCTTTGCAAAGACGCGCAATTAGTGTGCGGTTATTGACAGGCTGTTTCTCTTGCTGGTTAAAAATGAAATAAACATAATTTTTATCCTCAAAGACTGTCACAAACTGTTGTGTGCTTGAAGAGTGATATGCTGACTTAACAGCCGCCGAGTCCGAATACATTTCAAAAATGTCTTTTCCGTCCTTCTCGTGGAGCTGCCGAGTGCTGATTATTATCCCATTATCATTTGGTCCATTCCCTTTCCCAACAAACAGCACTTGGTCATTGTCCAAGGAAGTGATCAGCCCCACCGTCGATACATTCTCATCGTTGCTTGCTACAAAGGACTTCTCTCCACTAGTTTCCACATAATGGGTAACTTTGGTAATGTTCTCTAGATCTCTGGTGGCACAAATACCTTTAAAAAGGCTTCCACACACCACAATTGTTTTATTTTCCTTGTTCAGCAACAATAATTTGTTGTAATTGTCAGTCAGTACTGCCTCTTTACATTGATTTTCTTCAATGGGAGGTGTGCATTTTTTGTTGTCCTTTCTTGGCCCTGTTTCTACATGCATCCGTACCACCAGATTTTCTGTAAGCTGATACAGAGCATTTACCACTCCCAAATAGATTATGCCAGTGTCATTATCCACTGTTAGATGATTTAGCTCTGTGGCACTCTGAAAAAATTTCACTTCCTCACTTCTGGAAAAGGTGATGCAAAAGCAGCTCAAAATGCTTAGTGTCCAGATCCATAAAGCCATCTCTACGTAATACCTAAGAAGGGAAAAGAAAACCGTGGAAATTAAAAAACAAAATTTAATGAAATTCAACAACGTGACTTTTTTTAATGATTTCAGACACAAATATACTCACCCTTATGCTTGTGCAGACATTACAAAGATTATATAAAGCGTCAAATCTTGTTAATTGCCTAGCAATTTAATATGTCCTGGAAGGATGGAACAAGGTCACATGTCCAAGTGTTGATCATATAACCAATTAGATAATCCTGTGCTAAAGTACAATGAGGTCAACAGACAATTTGAAATGTAACAAGAAGTGGTAGTGCTTCTCCAGTTTCATACTGCATGAATTGTTAATTACTGAGATTTAAAAAACAAGCCGGAGGACCCTGGCATTTCAGGTACAGGGGGATACCTTACCTACAAGTAACATCGGGGACATTTGGTGTTACAGGACTTTCCTGATAAAGGAAAAAATCCTGTTGACTACAAGTAAGTCTGGATGTGGCTGTTGCTCTTTGAGAATCCTCCACCCGTGTAAAGCTGAAGTCAGAATAGCCCTTCCTATGCAGCACTGCCTTTGATATTACTGGTATGCATTACAGTCTGACACTTCAATTCACTTTAGCACTGCAACTGAATGGTTTTAAATCTGCCTTTAAAACATCATTTAATCACTGAGAGTTTTACGTGCTAAAGATGCTTTTCTGTGTTGCATTGTTCAACCTCCTCAAACAATTTCTTCTTCCAAAGCAGATCGCCTGGCCATTTGGAATTAAGCAAGGACTTTCTGATACTTGTAGCCTGGCCTGATTTAACCACAGGAGCTAAATAAGGAGGTAAATCCAAACTGGCTTCCTAAGAACTGAATGTTTTTTCAGTGTTTTCTCCAAGTGTTTCATCCTGAGATCGTAAAACAGAAGGTTTGGACTGAAATGTTCGGGGGAAAAATAAATCGTGTTCGGAGGAAATACTGAAAAAAAAACAAGTATGATCCACAGTTTTCTTTTTAATTTTCAAAGTAAATCGTGGGACTCCATAGTCTGATGTGGAAAGATTCTGTGAACTTACAGGGAATCTGGAGATAAATCTAAAAATATCTGGAACTGCAAATAGAACTGAAAAAATGAAACCCACAAAAGACAAGAGAAACAGTCAACAAAGTAACCTAGCAGGAGGAAAACAGCAGGAAATATCAAGGAAAAAAAAGAAAAATAGAAGTAATGATGAAGGAGACACGCTTCTAAGCCACTTATAACTGCTGTTTTGGCAGCAGTAACAGACTATAGTGGGATGTGAATGAGAATGGCCTGAATCACTATTTACACTGGATAACTAAAGTTAATCATCAACAATGGGGTTGCAACAGCTGGAGCAGGGAGGGAAGAACCTTGATTGTGAGAAGGAGTCACCTGCTGGGCCCCCACACCAGCCCTCATCACCAGCCCTCATCACCAGCCCTCATCACCAGCCATTCTGCCTTCCAGCGCTGACCATGTTTTGCTCCTCTATGAATAAAACGTGTGTAATGGTAAATCACTCTAAAAGTAGAGTGATTCTGACTTTGAAAAAAAAAACAAAAACCGACTAAATGTCACTCAGGATAATGATAAAGACAAAAAAAAAAAAAAGGCTAACTTCAGGCTTACATTGCTAGGGCCCCTATCACAAACCAGACCAGCTAGCTGCAAAATGAGGTCAAAGAAGAGCCAGCACATTACCAACAGCACAAGTCCAACTTCTAATGATAGGCTGACCTCATGTGACAGTGACCAGGAAAAACCTAAGAATTATACTCCATTCTTGAGACACACGGACTTGAGCACGTGCCTTGCAAGGTAATGAGGTGTGGGACTTCTCTGCAGCAACCTTAGACCTTGTCTAAGAAACTCAGAATGAATTCTGATATTTTTTGTAAGAAACTCCTATTTCTTTCTGCTCCCAAGGACCTCAATTTTCCAAACAAGCTTTGGTCCCAGCTCACATCTCCACGGCTAAATGGTATGTCATCATGCATGTCATCTAGTTTCAGATATTGTCCCTGACATTTATCTGCAATGAAATAATAATAATAATAAAGAAAAACAGCTTGAGACACTGCTGCAATGCTGTTTCACAACAATTTTATCATTCTGCCATCTATTGTGCAATGATCAAATGCAGAAAAAAAAACAGATTCATTTGTTTATGCTTTTCCCACAAAGTAATTATTGTCATCTCTGATCGTAATCAAAAAACCTTTAAATAGCTCTCCTTAGGAAATACGCCTCAAATGAACGGATAGTAATTCATTGTATCTTAAGCTCTGGGCTTGGTTCACCTCCATGTCCATTTATTCCAGTGGATTAAAGAAATATAACGAGAGAGCAGAATGCATCTCTTTAGTTCTAATTGTACTACAGGTACTGAATTGTAATGCAGCTATTAGAAATGGATTGCTTAGCAGCAGTCATTCATGCCATGTTTTGTCCACTCGGGGCACTCAGCTTGTGGCACAGAGTGCATGCTCCACAGGCACTGGCAATGCATATGCCTTTGTCCCCCGGGAGAAAGGAGAGTCATGCTGGTTCCTGCCAGGGCCAGGATTTAAGGAAAAGCAAAAGGAAAACAGAAAAAAAAGGAGAAAAGAAAAAGATAATCACAGGAGTAACTCATCTCTGTACAAAAATGGGTAACGCTTCCTACTATTTTCTGCCTTGTTTACTTCAGATGTAAAATATGAATGACAATGACAGCTTCTTTCTAATCTGATTCCAGACAGTAGCTACTAGATCATTCCAATTTCATTTTGGACTACAGTGTGAGCATCACCAAGAAATTAATGACAGTTTGATCTTCATTAGGATATCCACATAGGTTGAAGACATTTAAATCCCATTAAAAATATTAGAGGAAACTATCTTTTGCAAAACTGGGCAAGCAAATTGTGTCAGGCACCAAAATTAAAAGTTTTATTTACATTATTCAGAACTACATGCATTCTCTATTTACTCTGCTTATTTTTTCTTGGCATTTGCTCCCTGTCACTCTGCTCCCAGGTCAAACACAATGAAATTAATCACACACAGGGTAGCAGTTGTTCACTATCTGTATTGGCTTTGTTTTTTCCCCCTTCATCAAAGGGAAGAATAAAGAAAAATTAAATAGGCTATGGAAAAGATCCAGACCTAAATCTCTGCCCGCTTTCAAAAGACAGAACTTTAGGAAGAGAAAAGCTAACCAATTCAAACCAGTTGCAGTGCAACCACAGCTCCTTCTCACCTAACCTGAACTTTGACCATAGGAAGGGCAACAGGAGGGGCCCTGCCACGGCCATCTGCTGGGCAGGACATCCAGGGCCGCTATTAACACAGGTGTCCCGCTGAGTTAGGTGCTACGGAAATGCATCAAAGACCAGCTTCCTGCTGTGAAAAGCTGTTTAAAATGAATAAGTCAAGAAAACGTGAGATGAAATGAGTAAGAAAGGCAGGCTGGAGCGTTGAATCTGAGACATCCAACCTGGCAAATACATTTCCAATGGGTTATTTACATAACTTTAATTATAAATAGGCATATATGGTTTACTCAAAGTCATGCTCTGATCATAGAGTTGTTAAGCGGTAGAATGGCTTGAGTTGGAAGGAAGGTACCTTCAAGATCATCTTGTTCCAACCCCTGTCTTGAGATGTGGTATACACCCTCTGACCAAGCACTTACTTTTAAGCACTTGGCAGGTGTAGGACAAAAGAAGCCCAACAGCGTAGCCAATCACATCACCACAGTCACTCTCCAAGTCCTGCCTCCATCCTGCTTCTTGCTCCCCATCCCCTGTGATATAATCAAAATAATCTTTACCACTGTCCCATCAAGATTACTTGAATTGCAAACTCGCTCTTCCTTTTTGGATTCCTCCATTTTTCATCACTGCCTTCCCCACCCTTCCCACATCTCAAAATACATCCTCCACTTCTGGCTCATGTACCTCACAGAAAGTGATTTCTATGAAAATGGTAGTCCCAAAATATGAGACTCTTCAAGTTGTGTGCAGGAAACACAGAGCACCCAGGAGAAGGCTTCGTACACAAAACTGCAATAAAGTGACACAGCTCCTGGCACTGTCCCATTTCTAGCTAGATCGATTTTAATTTAAGTAAATGTAACTTCATGTCATTTTACTCAAGCAAGACTGATAACCTTAAGTAACAGTCAATTCTTCCAAAGGCATGCAGAAAGTAATGAGCATCATACTGCGGAAGTGCAAAGTGAGCTTCAGATTGACCTCCCATGATTCCCATATATAACCCCAGAATCAGCACTAACAACACACAGACACAGAAGGAACAGTTGTTTTCCTCCTTTCCTGTACCTGCACACCTGAACCTTCAGCTCTTCAGCCATCCTCAGTTACCTTTCTTTCTGCCTTCAATATAATTTTAGCTTTGTTACTTCATTTTTTTACATTCATTTCTATTGAAGCAAAAGAATACCCAGCTTTGCTTGAATCTGAATAACTGACAACTAAACATATGTCCCAAAACAACAGACAAAAAAGTCCAATGAATGAATAATTTTCCTGGTTCAGCTCCTGTGGTGTTTTTTGCAGAGTTGTGCCTTTCTAACCATACTGTACCGAATTGACGCTGGTACCTCATCTAGTCTACATGAAGTTTCCTGACTTGTAACGCTGGGTCTAGAGACAAATGCTTGTGCCAACAGATGCGTAAAAGCTGATTTGATGGGCTTTTACAGTAAGTGATGCAGAGAGCTGTGGTCCCCGCTGAAAACCCTCCCCCAGTCAGAGAGAAAAAGAACCCCAAACTGCAACATAAAAAAAAGATACAAATCCAAAGGATGTACGCAAATGACTTAGAGATCTGGGAAAATGAGGAATTAGAAGTTTCTCTTCTCTCTCATTTAATTAACTTTCTGTGTAGCTTCAGGTGGGTTTTCCACAAGCTAAAAATAATTCACCTTCCGTACTTAAGCTAAAAATATTCAAAACAGAAATTGCGGAATGTGTGGATAAAGGATGAACAGATTTTCTGTTAGGATTTCAAAGTTTCTGATTTTATCAGAACTGCTTGTAAATGCGAGCATCCTCCTCCACAGCCACAACTTCTATTGCTACATCCTAAATACAATCAAAGATATACTTCTCTGGTTCAGAAAAGGAATCACCTGGAAAAACACTGCAGAGTTCAAGTGCATTTCCTAAGAGGAAGGCAACATGCTGGAAAGGCTTTGGAGAGGGAATAACTTCTTTTGTAGACTATGGCATAGGTCCAAGACTGTTTTTGTAGAATGAGAAGAGCAATCACTGTGATGGGAGACCATCCTTTACTGCCGTTGGTTTGCTGCCAGCAGATGAGACCCATGGGCTGGTGACCGGCGGGAGACTCCTTTGCAGAGGATGAAAGCCCGACATCCAACATCTGTTTCATTAAAAGTTGTGATAGCCTATACCACTATTTTCCTTCTCTTTCACTGTTTCTCAAAACACAATTTGCTAACATATCACTGAATGGGACAAACTGTTCTACCTAATGAACCTGGAAAAGTGGCAAAAATGGACAAATAATATAGATTTTACTCCTTATGTGGAAGACAAAGATTTTACTGGACAAGAAAATCTCTCTTTCTTAAAAAAATAATTTTTAGTAGTATAAAGTTTATTTTTTAATATATATAATAATCATATTGATATGAGTCTTTTATAAGGCCTTCTGTAAATTACAGAGTTGCAGAGGAAATAATGAATGTTATACCCTCAGCCACTCTGCATTCTGCAGGTGTTTTGCTGTGATCTCCAGCTAAGACAAATGGAAGACAGATGGAACCATAAACTCAGGTTACAGAAAACCAGTTTTTCCTGTACCGTGGTTTAACATGGTCAGGAATTAAACGAATTCTGGGACCCACAGAGGGGTGAATTTATTGCTCAGGCCTGAAGCTTCAGAATAATCCAGCGGTAGCTGAAAGGACATGAGAACAAGCACAGGACTGTGTGCCCGGGAAAGGGGCACGGGAGGAAGATCCTATTATCACCCTTAAGACTCTTATCCTTCAGAAGACCAGGGGTATCAGCAGCGGCTCCTGCAGGAAGAGCTCATATAACTCACTCCCTGAGGAGCAAGACCAAGAACCTGTGGGCATGCTGTGAGACATCCCACAGGATGGACAGTGGGATCTCAAGGGGAAAGAGACAGATCTGGCAGGATGGAGCAGTGTAACATACAGAAACCTGCCCACACTGAACATTAAGGACTTTACTTGACATTTACCTATAAGGTAATTCCCACCAAGCTTGCCACAACAAAAGGAGATGAGTCTGGGAGTCTGTACCTTCAGTCATATCACTAAAACACATCAAACCTGCCACCTGCCTTGTGTCTTCTCACAGTCTCCAAGTGGAGAACACAGAAATTAAACGGGGCACCTTACCCAGCTCTAACATCACTGGTAACCACAGTAAACAGCACTGCCGTACACAAAATGGGCCAGCAACCCAAATAGCCCCTTGCTTCCAGAATGTTTTCCTCTCCCAACAAGGAAAAGATTTCTCATGGCACTCCAACTGAAGTGTTAATTAACAGCTGTGGAGAGCAACAGCTTTTCACAACAGGTTCGGTATCCACACGGTTCCTGATATCAGCCCACCAAGGACACTCACAGACTTGGTGCAAAATTGGCACCAAGGGTTGAGTCATAGGTTTAAACAAGACAAACTGCAAATTCAGAGCCTGCATTAATAATTATGTCATTAGCTTCAAGCTAAATTAATAACACTATCGGTAGTCCGAATTGAAACCTTTCATCCACATATACCTGAGCTCCAAAGTATTTAATATTCTGAGCCAGACCCAAATTGAGAGCAAGAGGGAGCAGGAGGAACGTGAGTCTTAATTTTTCAACTAGGAGTCACTCAAAAGAGCATTAAGAACAGCTAATGAGACGGAGAAAATGCATACTTACATATTTTGCAACCCAACTCAAGACTTTCCAATAACATTCTGTCTCTGCAACATCAGCAGGTAATCAAAAAAAAACAAAAAAAAAAAAACAAAAAAAAACCAGATGCAATCTGCAGATTTATTTGAACTCTGAGAAGCAGAGCTGTGCTATGCAAAGCTGAACTCTAATGATTTCCCTGGTTTATTACAGCCAGACTTGACGGCGTTTGGATATAGAAAATCTTCTACCATGGATACTGCCATAGTCCAGGGTGGTTTTTTTGTTGCTGTTTTTTTGTAGGTTTTTATTTTACTGCTTCTAGGAATAAAAAAAAAAATCTCTAAGTGAAAGTATCTTCAAGAGTTCACAGTGCCAAGTAGATTAAAATACATTCACTGAGAAAAGCTACTGCAGAGAGACCTTCCTCCCTAGCACAAGATACCAGCAATTGCTGAGTACGACACGCTCCGAGCTACAGGTAGCTTATGTCAGAGAGGTCTCTTTAAATCTTGATTTTTATTATTGCAATTCTTATTATGAGGAAAAAAGCACACATTATCACCTCACATCAGATGGCTGTATATACACAGTTCCAGTCCCGCGGACCAGAGCACGCAAGGAAAAGGAGAATGCTGCAAGAGCTGGCTCCATGCCGCTGCAGAAACTGGCCTTCTTGGCCCGCATCTCCCTTTCAGTCTGGCTTCTATATTCATCCCTCCATCTTTTTTGTGTTTTCTCTGTAGAAATGAAGCACCCATTTTAATGAGGCCTCGCTTTCTCAGTTTTACAAAGATGCAGTTGATCTGCAAGAAAAGCAGCCGAGTGACGTGGTTAATAGCCAGCAGCTGACTCGGCAGGAATCTGAACCCACAGCATCCCCCCTTTGACCTCCTTCCTGGTTGGCTTCTGTGTGTTTTGTTTTAAACCACGACATCTCCCACTAACAAAACTTCAGGTTTTTATCCTTTTTTCTTCCATCTTCATTGCACACTATGCCTGGTGATGCCCAGAACCTCTTTATGGACCAAAGCACATTTACATCAGCCTGCAGTCAGCACTTGACCATAGAGCCCATTCGGACACTCGTGAAAATGCAAACAGGCACCTATACACTCCCCACTGCTGGAAAGAGGCAAGCCTAAGTGTAAATCCCCACGTCAGCTGAACACAGAGGGCTGTGGTAGCCTGGTGCCTGGTGGCTGAGCAGGGCAGGCGCAGTGATAGAACACAAGCTGGGAGCTGCACTAGCACCACTGCCAGCATTGTGCTATTTTATACCCCAACACAGAAAGACTTCTTGCTTTCTTCTATCCAGAGAACCCATAGAAAATGATAGAGAACTTAGAGCATGGGAAGGAACACCACAGAGTTAGGACAGCTTTAATTCACTGCCTTTCCCTGCACTAGGGGTACTATGGCTCAAGGAAAAAAATGCATTTATGCTGATAGTAAAAGGACTCTGTGTCACCAGCTCCCTGCCACAACAAGGAATTGCTTGTTTGCAGTGCTAAGGTCATCTTCAAGGACTGCTTTCGGACTTCCCCTGGAAGAAACAAGAAGGAAGGCGAGTTTTTTCCAGTGCGGGGGAATCTGAGCATGACCGTGTGGAAACAAACACAAACTATTCTGCTCCTTCCTTGCCAGAACCAGTTCTCCCTCATAATTAACCATTAATCAAGTACACACATACACAAAAATCAAATCGAAAGGATGACGTTTCCAGCATGTGCTATGTTTTCCTACCACTTGCACAAATGAGGCCGAGAGTCACGCAGGCAGTCCACCTCACCCTGCCCTGCTCACAACAGAAGCAGCGAATCCCACCCCGCCTTGCTGAGCTAAGGGGCATTTTGGCACAAGGCAAAGCTGCATTTTTTTTTCTTCCTATTACATTCCATTATGGGACTTAATAGGATGATCACGCGTAAGCTTCAGTATGAAAGGCAGTAAGAAGGCAGTGCCAAATTTATGCAACACAAGTATAGCGAGTCAGTTGTTAAGTCCTACACGACCAAATCCTTTCCCCCTAATTCCTCCCCTTGCTGCACAGTGTTTGCTGCATGATCCCATCTCACTGTACTTCCACAGCCTTCTCTTTCTTGCAGTTTGTTTTCCCATTTGGGTTTACCAGGTCTCCACACTCTTCATTTTAAGGCAGCTTTCTGGCTGGTTTCTCCAGGCTATTCTGACAGGTAGGACAGAAGCTCTGTGAGAATTGGAATCTGCAAACCACGCTGAATGGATCACAACATCTATTGTGCTTAGGGCTGACAATGAAAGCCACAAAGAGAGACAAGCAGAGGATGGGGAAAATTCTTGAAATGGAAAGTTTATTGAACTTTAGGAGCCAAGAAACACATAGCTGAGGGATGGAGAATTTTCCTGGCTTCTGCTGCTGGAGATAATTCACTGGCTTTTGTCTGGTTTCTCTGTCTTTAAATTCTCTCAACCTTCATTTGGACCATTTGTACATCCATAGCAGTGTTATTCATTTTGATTGCCCGGAGATTGAAGATTTTTTTCTTTGACCTTAAAATTAATGTTCATGATGATTTTAAAAAAGCTCTTTTCTTTCTCTTCCCCTGCACATCT
Organism: Aquila spilogaster; assembly: GCA_024606505.1. Taxonomy (NCBI): domain Eukaryota; kingdom Metazoa; phylum Chordata; class Aves; order Accipitriformes; family Accipitridae; genus Aquila; species Aquila spilogaster. The sequence continues at coordinate 29,666,531 of JANHGO010000069.1, forward strand.
TTTCACATCATCTTACAGCTCCTCCTCCCCCCACCGTTTTCTTTTCTTTCCAGGCACAGCCTCCAAGTTTTCCTCCCTTATGGTTGCTGCTACTATCGCCTGAATACTTGTGTGGAATGTCTCTGATGACAAAGCAGAGGCAGAAGAAAAAGAAGAGGGGAAAAATAGAACAAGAACCTCAGGTGATTTTCAGACCCTGCTGGGGTGCTCAGACATCCTCACTGCCTCACTGATTTTCTATCTCTTTCCAATCTTACCTGGGAACAAGTCTTGTTTCTAGACTACATTTTCTGCTTCCCTCCTTGTGCTTTTTCAAACAGAGGAAAGAAAAATGCAGGAAGAAACACTTAACTTCATGGCATCATCTGATTTTACAAACAGAGTGCTCACTCGAGCTTGGGGAGCGGACAGGGTAGGAACCACTCAGAGAAGCAGAATTGAAATATAGCTAGAAAAGGCGCAAGGTAAATATTGGGTGAAGCTTTTATCGTAGTGGGGAGATGACTGAAACAGAATTCACATGACAGAGGGCTTGCAAGAAATTGATTGTGCTAAAATAAATAGCACATGCAGTACGAAGGGTTAAGCACCCGATGTTTACAAGTGTAGAACAGGCTGTGCATATCCAAGTTGCATTTGATTGCACTTACTTATTCATTTTGGTTGTCAGCTGCTGCAGGCGAGAAAAGACAAAACAGAATTTCAACGTTTTGACTTGTATTTACCTTTTCCACTCCTCTCCTTTCCTTTTCTTTTCCAAACACAAGAAGCTCAGATAAGTGACTGTACTGTCCCTGGGTCTAGAACAAGAGTGCTGGCTTGCATCAGTCCTACCTGCCTGGACAGACGATGCGTGCTCTTCTTTCATATTTCTATTCATTACATTTCACTCCAAATTTATATAGCCAGTTAGCCAGTAACTTGCATGGGCCTGACAGCAGCATCTACCTGTGCCTGTCTATTTAATGGCTTGTCAGCAATACCATTATAAAATCCCTTTTTTATGGATGCATAACACAGTCATAAAATGTGTTTTCCTACCTTCAGAATTGTCCAACACGATTTCATCTCCACGAGCACTTTATTTCAAAAAAGTAGCATGATACAATGCGTGATGAAAATATATTACCAGGCATTTCCCACTGATCCCTGCCTACACCTTCCAGAACAGAGGTCTTTCCTTAAGGCTCCCAGCCCCCAGCCACACTGAATACAAAGCTCCAGTCTCTGCAGAGCACCTCTATCTATGTGTGGGGTAGGTTTCAATAAAACCAGCCCACATGCGTGAATGATTCAGCATCCACTCCAGTTGAACCCACTAACCAGTTTAGGAGGGATCAGGCTGTGTCCCCACAGATGGAAAAGCAGATAGGTGACAATCCACGGCTGCCACCTACCTGTTTGACATGAGGCTCCTCACTGGAGCATTTCCACCCTCCTGGACTAATTGGAACAAATACAAACAAGTATCATTGACCCGGGTGCACTTCATGCTGTTCAGGCAGGAGAAATTTGGCCCTGCCATGACCCCTCCATGCTAGGGTCAACAGGTCCCTGTGCTGGGGGCTAAGGAGATTCAGGAGGCACATGAGTTCTGCACCAAACTCCTCCCTGTAGGGCACAATTTTTACTTGGAAAGCTGCTGTGCTGTAAGCTCTTGTACGAGGGCTGCTCTGACAATAATGCCTCCTATGTTATTATGTTGGCTTGTCATCTCAGAGGTGGATGTTGGTGGTGCGGCAGTAGAATCTGAACCTTCCCACCAATATCCCACTACAGTTTGTTGCCATGCAACAGATGGCAGCAGAGGGGCAGTCTGACAAAATGGCATCTGACATGGAAGTGCGTGTGAAGCAAAGGTGTGTTACTGAATTCCTCCATGTGGAAAACACGGAACCCATTGACTTTCATTGATGCCTGCTGAATGTTTATGAAGACCAAACAGTGGATGTGAAGCACAGTGAGGCAGGTGGTGCATTTCAGCAGTGGCAACAGTGACAGCAGGTCACCTCCGCTGGTGCGGAGCTGAGAATTTGCTCTATCAAATAGTGTTATTGCGCTCTTTGTATCTGTTGTAGTTCCCATAGAAATAAGTAGGAGGCATTACTTTCAGAGTGACCTATGTATATGTATGGTCTCTTGCTCTCTTGTCCTGTAAAAAAATATCCAGGCCTAAGTCCTAGAATTGATCCTCAAAATTACTAGTCCTGGACTTAGAATTTTCTCCCATCTCCTCAAAGACATTCAAGAACCACAAGTCTTGCTCCTTAAGATCATGGGATGCAATTTTGGCTGCATGGATGTAAAAAGCAACAGACAAGCAAACCAGCCCTTCCACTCCTACCAATAACAACCCATGGTTTGGGGGACTTCTTTTTATCTCCCTGTTGATCTTAATACAACCTATTCCCAAACTGTATTTTAACCTGGAACAACTGCAAGACACAGAGAAATATTTTTAAAGGAAAAAAAAAATAGGAAGGGGGTATAAAGAACACTGTTTGTACTGTAAATAAAACATCTGGTTTCAGTTTCCTAACACTCCAGCCCTAATTCTTCCTAAATGTTGGTAACTCTGAACTCTCCATATCCTTGATGGATGAGCTGGGCTAACCGCAGTCAAATGAAGGAGTGGCATTTTTCATGCTTCTGGCAGCATGGCGAGTCTTTAATCTATCGCTTAAATGAACGCTCCCTATGAAAAAAAAACGCATGATAAAGGATGCAAACCCGTAAGTAACGCCATGCACACTCTTAATGCTTTCTGATGGGAGGAACCACAGGACAAACTGAGCAGAGCACTGACCTCATCTGCAGTCCTATGCAGATCCCATTTCCTGGCCTGAGCTTTACTTTGTATTTGAACAAACACAAAGGTCTGCCCCATCTAATACTCAGTGCTACCAAACAAAAAAGAGGCCTCAACCCAAGTTATTGGCTTTCCCCAGGTCTGAAATACAAAGCTTTGCATGTTCACGGGGACAAGACCCTCCATGAAGCTGAGGCCATCTGCTCCCGACGGTTTATTCTCTGCTGGTGCAGAGCACGTTTCAATTCCAGCTGTAACAAGATGAGTTTCTTCTGCCTGTTTGTGACCTGACAGAGGCCATGGTAAGTGGCTGCTCAACAGCTGGTGGGAACATTTTTCTTCTCAGTGATAAGTGTATTTGGACACTTGATTTAGTAGAGCCAATAAGGGCCAACTATGCTATATGAGCCAATAGGGAAAAGTGTAAATCCCCCTACGTGCATGACCAGTTTCATTCCACATGCCTAATTATCAGGCAATCTCCAAAGACTTCTGCTGGGCAGCCTTCATCAGGCATCTTCTGAGTTCTTAGGCTAAATGTTTCTTTTACGGCACTCACTGATGTGGTTAAAAGGCCTAATCCAAGCCTATTTTACAATGTTTGCTTTGTACATAGGGTGCTTCTGTATATATATATATGTATTTCAGATTTGAATTTACAGTGGCTACTCAAGATATGTAGAAATTTTGTACAGTAGATAAACTCTTATTTCAAACACAGCCTGCACACTTTCTAATGGAGAAGACATACCTAGGAAATTCTTCAAACATGTTCACCATGCATAAATACTTCCGCTTGAAACTGTTTGAAAGCAAATAAACCAGAAATTTATAGGGCTGCATTAAGACACAAAGTTTACAGTGCTGATGCTTATGGATAATAGCAAATATGCCTCAAAGCACAATGTCACCGAACAAAGAACCTGCACTTCCCAGCAAAGCAGCTGAAGGACAGTCAGAATAATAATGCTTAGTGTATATTAGACTTCCTGAGGAGGGGAAGCGCAGAGGGAGGTGCAAGGCTCTTCTCCCTGGGAACCGATGACAGGACGTGCAGGAACAGCAGAAGGCTGAACCAGGGGAGGCTCAGATTGGACATGAGGAGAAAATTCTGTAGCATGAGGGTGGTGTAACACTGGGACAGGCTTCCTAGTGAGATGGTGGATGACCCATGCCTGTCAGTGTTCAAGGGGAAATTGGGCAATGCCCTAAATAATATACTCTAACTTTTGCATAGCCCTGAAGTGCTCAGGCAGTTGGACTAGATGATCTTTGTAGGGCCCATCCAACCAAACTACTCTATTCCATAGCACAGGTGTTTCTGAAGCCTTTGTTAAGACAGCCTTATTTCCAAGTAACCAGAATGCACAGCTCACAGTTGTTTCAAGATTACTTCTGATATTAGGTATGGTGCATACAAAAAGAACAAACTATTATTGCAGTAGTCAAAGAACATGCTTTTGTTCATGCTGTGCGTTTCATGAGATAAGTCATTCTATAGAATCAAGTTAAAAAGAATAATTTTATGGCCCAGTTTACTCTGTAAAATACTCTTCCTAATCCTTGTAAAAATAAGCTTCACGCTAATCCTCCTGTCTGAAAGCAATTTTGCAGACGACTCTGAACACTTCTATCACATTTTATTAGCTTTAAGCTGATCTAATTTCTCTAATTTCCATCAGGTTTATTACGATCTGTCCAGATATCAGATTTTTATAGTTGATCTGGTTTTATATAAAACCCTCATTCTGGTACATTTTAATTTCCCAAGCAGACATCTGTCTTCATCCACATCTTGTAAAGAACTAAGCACCTTCTTGGCCCGTAATTAATTAGAAGCAATGACCCACGCATCAGGTAGTAATAGCATCCAATTAGTGGAAATGTATGATGCTTGCAGAAGCATTATCAGTCACATCAGAGCACAGAGAGATTTGCCTGTTCATGCTGCATGCCCTGGATGCGATGTACCAGCAATCTGTAGCCATGACAGAGTGCTAGCCCACACTAAAAATCCTACCCCTTGGCCTGGTCTTTTTAATATGAATTTCTAAGCACATTCAGATGCTAATATTTTGCACATTTATGACTGCCATCAGAAATGCCGTATCTTCAAGCTTTAAATATGCTTACCATCAAACTCATGGCATTAAGGTAACCATGGAGGTTTGTTGAACATGTGAGACTAGAACCTGCCGGGCATAGGAAGACTTTGAAGCATTCACAGCTCCCCTGTGGATGACTCTTCCCTTCCTGAACAAAGCTGGAATCCAGTCCCAGAGGCCAGAAACTTCCACGACTGGGGGCTGCAGTCACAGTACGACCCAGTTCTCAACAGCAGACAAATTTCCAATAGGTTTTAGCTGCACGTGTACAGATCCCACGCGGAGTTGCTCTGAGATATGAATGAATTGTGTATCCTATGATGCTTTGCAAATGATTTTGTTAATACAATCCACCATCAAATAAATATGCACTACCTCCCACATAAAACAGCAGGAGTTGCACGTGTGTATCGTAGCAGAGTTTTCTCTCAATAGCTTTCTGTTGGACTTAAACAATGACACAGAAAAGTCAATAGGAAGCTCAAATTTACAATTCTCTGTTTGATGGGAGAAGAGTAGGCACAAATTGTAACTGACATTATAGAGAAGTTCAGAAATTACTGAAGTACTGAAACATGGTGAAGTCCGGGATGATGTTCTTTGAGCATCTCTGAAATATGCTTGCTTGCTCTGAGAATTCACTTAATTGCAATTCACCGAGACTGTGTCTCTGGAATAGCTCTGTATCATAAAAAACTGGAGTTCATCCAGGCTGAGCACACTGCCACTCGATATAACTAACATGATCGGCAATTCAACTCCTAATATTGATTCAAGCAAGGAAAGATGGCACAGAAAAGAGCTGGTGCTAAATGATGGAACCAGGCTTGACAAGGGGCTGCAGCAATCAGGCTCCAGGAGGCTGAGGAAGCTGAAGCCTTGGTCCTTCAGCCTCTGCTCACTGAGACTTGGGGAAAGCCAGATGTTGAGCACTGTGCCTCCAGCTGTGCTACGTCATGCAGATGGATGGAGACTGGACTCTGCATCCCATTCTGCTCTCCATCACCACCACCCCTCTGGCTTCACAGTAACATGGTGGGAAGGATTTGCATGCAGGCAAAAAAAAGGGTAGTAAGTATTTACAATAATAGCCTCAGGTATAACCATAAATGGTCATTAAAAAACGGTAAGCAAGGGTGCTTCTTATGTGCATTTAGAAAGTACTATCACTGTGCAGAAGGATATTCATGCAAACTCGTCCATGTTGCCTGTACATGCCCAATCACTCCATGCTCTCTGCTATTTGATGACTGAAAGCACTCCCTGTCATCAAAATGCCAAGAAATTCTCATAGAATCTCATCCCATTAAAAAAAATCCCCAGAAGCGTCCTATTGATTTTAATGAAAGCAGAAAATGCCTTTAGAGAACAAAGACAAAACATTTTTAGACTCATCTTTCATAGATTTTCACTGCTTTTCCCATGGTGTGATATCCAGAAGGCTGTAGAAGTACGCAGTTACATAACCACACTTGATTAGGTTTTGAACTTTACCTATTCTTATTCATCTCATCTCATTTTTAAACAAGATTTTGAAAGAAGACGCATTTAGGCTTTTAAGTCAATACTTAAAATTTAGATTTGTATAGACTTAATCTAAATATTTATTTAGGCCATTAGGCTTATGTCAAATAAGAGTATACAGCTTAATTGTCATGATCATTCAATAACACTAATCCAACGTGTGAATTCAGACAAGCCTTCAAAAAGTAAAAGCGCACCAAGCTTTGTAGAAAAGAATGAAATGAGAATGTGGTGAGAAAAAATCATTTACTGCCATAAACCTTCTTGAGAAACTGGCCAAGTGGGACAAACCCCCTCGATACGACCACCCACAGGACACAGGCACAAGGAAACTGCCTATGAAAGGGAATGGGGAAAAGAACCGCCTGTGTTTGGTGTATTTGTTATTTCATTGAAATAATTGATCCCTGATGTTAAAAGATAGCAACACTGGTGGGATTCAAATACTCCAGACATTAATGAAGTCTCTCACTTTCTGAGAATGGATTTAAACTGCGTCTACTCCCACTGCACAGTGCCTTCAGCAAGAGAGGCAATGGCTTAATATTAAAGTAGGGCAAGTGTTCACAGTGAGGAGGTTATAATTTAAAGAGCAAAGCAAGGTCACCTTGTTCAGCCGCACCAATACGTAAAGCATGCTCCTTGCCAAAGGAAGAGCCTTTGAAAAGAGTGGGCCAGAATTCACACTTCCATACAAACAAACAAACAAACAAAAAAAAAGCAGCCCAACAACCAAACACAGTAAAAAAAACAACAAATCCAAGGCAACTAAACTGCTGATTTCAAAGGCCATTGCTCAACCTGAGTACATCTGGAAAAAAATGCAGCTGGTCAATTAGGTGATTAAACAAACGCCTCCCCCATGAAAAATAGCTCTGCTCAGCAGGAACACTGTTTGCTTATTTGAAGAAGTTCCTTAATTTGTAATGTCTTTTTCATATCCTTCCAGTCTAGGTCAAACCCTGAGAAGTTGTTTAATAACTGCTGACAGGGCAGTTTGCCACATGTGCTGGAGGGCTTTAGATTTCACCCTGCCGGACACCCGAAATGCCATGCTCTGCATCCGTCATGTGGGCCACATCCAGAGTCCCTCCTGTGTGGTAAGAACAGACATGGACTCTAGGAAATGCTGTAGGCATTCGACTGGTAGCACAAATGAAACCTTTTATTAGGGTTTGAATAAGCTTTGAAGCAATGACAGGAGGAAAAATATCTACTTGGAAGGAACAACCACCTTTGTGTAAAGTGGTCCTTATCCCGTCTGGCACTGCTTCTAGGCAGCAGTGTGCAATGGCCGTAAACCGGTAGGAAACATCATAATTTCTAGTACAAGCCAGGCCTCTCTCCTTTACACATACTGAAGTACTATAATAATATTCATATAGAACTCCCAGAGTGGTTGGCCTGACGGGGTTCAGCACTTTTATTAATAATGCTTTGCTTGAACTTACTGGAACTGCTATTTGATTTATTAAATCCCTTCCAAGCTTTGGAGTGATATCCACACACTAAGATCTGCACATCGGAATTGCTTCACCCAGCCCTGAACAAGTAGGGTGACACAGCGCCTGTTGTCTCTGCACCACCAACCCTACACAACAACATCTTTTGACATATGACAGTGTCCAATTAAAAAAAAGAACATTTTAAATACGCAGAAGGTAATTATTAGGGCTGGATCGTGGCCAACTCAATGAAGCAGGACAACCATTCTTGGAAAAAAGCTGTATGCTGTTTAGGAAAGTTGAATGTCCGGAAGCTTTCGAGAGCTTTAAGCTGCACTGCATGCAGTACTGGGATAGTCATACGTGTGGTGCTCCCTTCCCATCACAGTGTGTGACAGTCGCAAGGTCTTGGGTGAGACCATTTGTTTCAAAAGGATATTTGGAAATAAATGGCTTTCTAACCTACTCCTTCTTAGCTGTAATCACCTCTATCTTAATCGAACCCTATTTATTTGAATCAAGAATAGATAAATGAGGAATCGGGACTGTGCTGTTACTGTCACACCGTTATTTTTCCTTTCATCCCAGGGAATTACCAAATCCTGCTTCTTACAGAAAGATTTATGTCATTTTTCATGATTCCTGTCTTCTTTGCCAGTGGCTTTTTTCTTTTCTTTTTTTTTTTTAAGTGGAAGACAAAGTAGGAAGAAAGAATTTGGTGAATAATAGGGAGAGATAACTTAGAAATAAGTCACTCCCTAATGGCTACATGACAATTACTAGAAGCACTACATTTCTACATGGTGAAGTGGTAAAGCTTTGATGCCAGAGCCCAGTGAAAGCAGAGGGAGGAAAAAGGTCTTAGCTCTTCTGTGTGGATCTGGAGACTCAAAAGAAATTTTCTTTTTGTGCATTTTAAGTCTCATCTTTTTCTTCTATAAACCCGAGATATACAGCACTTCCAACTCCAACTGGCTCCCAGCTGAGCCTGTGCCACTGCTCCCCCATCCCTCCCATCCACCCAAAGGACTTCCATGCGTAAAGCTCCCTGACCTCTTTCAGGATGCAGCAAAAATGAATGAAATATTTGTGATGGCCTCATCCTCTCCAAGTGCCCTTCCAAATCCCAGCCCTTCGATGGCCCTACAGTGAACTGAGCGTTTTGTTCCTGGCACGTCGGAAGGAGGACTGAGCATTAGTTTTGCTTACTCTGGTAAATCACTCTTCAAATGCCTTTTTAAGCTTCCCTAAGTGCATTCAATCTTTTAAATTCAATCTGCCAGAGTTAAAGTCTCTTCTAATTTTTCTTCATTAGAGCAGGACACCAGCATTTTGAATGATGCCTCTCATTCCTAGTAAGCTCCCCGAGCACAGTGCAGATGCTGCACCTCTCCTTCTCACTCCTGGCAGCATGCCCTGACCTCTCTCTCTTTTTCTTTTTCTTTTTCTTTTTTTTTTTTTTTTGAAGCTGAGTACAAATTTGCAAAAATATTCCTAGTTTGGCTCAAGATAAAATAAAATATAATGCAAAAAAAGTACTGCATCCAGGTCTGCAGCCTCCAGCACAAGAAAGTTGTTGAGCTGTTCAGAGAAAGTCCACAAGGATAACCAAAGGACTGGAGCACCTGAGCACCTCTCCTGTGAAGAAAGGCTCAGAGAGTTAGAGTTGTTAAGCTTGGAGAAGACTCTGGGGAGACCTCATTATGGCCTTCCTTAAAGGGAGCTTATAAACAGGAGAGAGATCGACTTTTTACATGGTCTGATAGTCATAGGACAAGGGGAATAGTTTTAACCCAAAAGATAAGAGATTTAGATTAGATCTGAGGGGGAATTTTTTTACTCAGACAGTAGTAAAGCACTGGAGCAGGTTGTTCAGAGAGGTTGTGGAAGCCCCATCCCTGGAGGTGATCAAGGCCAGGTTGGATGGGGCCCTGGGCAGCCTGAGCTGGTGGCTGGCAGCCTGCCCACGGTAGGGGGTTGGAACTGGAAAGGCTTTAAGGTCCCTTCCAACCCAAAACACTCTACAATTCTATGATAAAAGAAAAAAACTAATAAGAAACCGCTGATTAAGGGTGATGGAGCACTGGAACAGGTTGCCCAGAGAGACTGTGGACTCTCCTTTTATGGAGATATTCAAGACCCATCTGGATGCCTACCTGTGCGACCTACTGTAGGGTACCTGCTTTAGCAGGATGGTTGGACTCTATGAGCTCTTGAGGTCTCTTCCAACCCCTGTGATTCCTGCAGTCCCTGGGTGCAGCCAGCCCTCAAACAGCTTGCCACAATTATTATTTTGTATTGTGATACTACCCTGGTATGAGGCTGAACTGGTCATGGCAGCCAGGGCAGAAGGCCCCACGACTGCAAGCTGAAGCCAGTGCATTGCTGAGTGTCACATAATGGACACGATGCTCAGCCCCATCGAAATGCCTGTTGATGACAGCCTCCCCCATCCACAAGTACAGTTCACACATCACTTACTAATGCTGTGGTATATATGAAGAGCTGCTGAGAGAAGACATCTAATTCTGACTCTTGAAATGATTTCAGTAAACTTTTTTGTTGTTTTTTTTTTTCACTCATAGTTTGGACTAATTAGACAGCAGCTTACTTATCAAATGAGCAGTCTTTCCCCTTCCATTTTCATACCTCAAAGAGAAGGCTATTCAAACGACGTAGGTAGTATTAAATTTGAGATTTCAACCAATTAAACATTGATACGGGAGGAAAATTATCCTTTTAAGAGATTACTAACAGAACACTGGTTTCTGTTGTCCACATGGGATCCTGAAAATTGACTGGCTGCATGGAGCTTGACATTTTATACTGCTTCAGTGTAGAAATGGAGCAGAATTAGGAAACAATTATTGGTAAGTATGCAACTGTGGCACTATAAAAGCCCCACGGGTAAGACCAATCTAAGGAGAAAGAAATGAAAAAATAACGTTCACATTTTTTTTTCCTTTTTTCCTTGTCTGCACAGTTGGAAATCTATTCCCTGCTGTTCCATATTTCCTACACTGATTAAAAGTGTTACCTACTGCATTATCCTCTTCATGGTCTGGATTTTCCAGGTGAAAGCATCATTAGAAATGAGGCTGAGGTAGGGAAACAGGGCTGAATAAAAGAATTCTTGTAAGTAGTAAAATGTATTTTTCCACATAACGTTTTAGCTACGGCAGAAATTGCTTTTCCACATCAAAGTCAAGATACATTCAAATGAGTTAGTACAAGAACCTCATGGATAAATAAGACCTTTACATTTTTAGGAACAAACAGACTTGTAACAAACAATGCTGGGTATCAAACCCAGTCAACACCAAAAGCTTCTTATGCTAGAAAAGCTTTTTCAGATATTTCTGCCCTTCTTTCCCTGCAGAGCCCTCTGGAAATGACAGGATTGATTGCAGCATATCTCCAGAGCATTATGCCTCTCAGCCCAGGAGAAGAATCAGAAGCCCTCTCTCTTTGAGCTGAACTCACACGCTGATCAGGAAGAAACTTTACCAAAGAGCATCAGTTGTCTCATCACTATTCTAGTAACTGTGTTTGAGAGGTGAAAGGAGCAGGCTGATTCTCTGCTGCGTTGTTTCTGCCTAACACAAGTTAGCACTAAGTATGCCATTAACTTGCTCAAAAATGTAAACAAGCTAATTTTAGTGATAATGACAAAGGAAGATAAATATACTGGACTCAACTAATGCTGATGCTGGAAGCTGTAACAGAAAGTCAGCACTTCTTAAACTGTTCATTCCACAAACTCCCAGTCATTTTATCCTGTTTACATTATGCATTCTGGCAGAGTAGTGACACACATACCCTCCATGTTTTTCTCTTCAATTTGCAGTTTAAAAAATTATGGCTCAGGTAAAACATTTTTTGACTTACAGCATTCCTGTCAATTGTATTTGGAGTACAGTGGTTGCCTGGAACTACCACCAACAAATTCTATTTTTCCTGACATTAAATTTAAAAAACTTTTGTCTCGATGAAATTTCGAGAATGAGAATCTTCCAAAATGCAAGAATATGCTTTTCAGTCCTGCTTTTAAAAGGTGAACTTTACAGAGGCAAACAGGAAGTTAAAATAACCCATGAACTTTGCTCGTCTTCAGTGAGTCACTCACGGAGCGCTGTATTCTTTGGACAGCATTTACAGGAACATTTCAACACCCCTTAAGCTGCTGCAGTTTTACTGCCTATAAATGGGTTAAAATATGTGGCACAGCGTATAACTTTACTGCTTCTTTCAAAGAGGCATGTGTGAGATTAATTAATTGCCTTAGAAGGAAATTTGCTAATTTATTCCATGTTAATGGAATAAACCATTCATAGTCCTTTAACTACAAAAAAATGAAAGTAGCACTCCTAAGGTTTATCTGTAGTACCAGAGTGCTGTTCTCATAACTTCTGCCTATGTATACCATTAGTTTTCTATGTTTTTTCCAGTCAAATTCCCCAAAATTTCGGATCTTACAGAAGCTAAACTACCTTCCCCTTGTCAGAACTCTGCAGCTCTGCTCTTTTTCTCATGCTGAAGCCTGTCTGGGAACCTCAGACTAAACACTATTATATTCATCTCCACTAGAAGCTCAATCCAGGATTTAGAGCACTTAAGCACAGCAGTGGGGATTGCTGTACTTAGATGCCAGAGCCACCTCCATTCAAAAATAAATGCAAACCTGTGGCTGGAGGGAGTGGAGGACGGAGAACGTGCTAATAATGCTGCAGTGTTTGTACAGCAGCTCTGTAGCTGGAATACTTTTTTAGGAATTTGGAAATCTCAAGTTCAGACTTTCTGTTGATTGCACCCATCTGCACCTATCTCCCTAATGCTTTGCTACCAGATGTCTTTGCCCTAAGGGGCTCCTTCCTCATCTCATTTAAAAAACACCCAGTGCTGCATGAGAAACATTTGTTTCTATATTTATAGGAACAGACAGAGGGATACCTGACTCTTAGGGTACTGAGTTGTGTGGGTAATTTGGGCTTCCTGGTGTAGTATCATCTTGTTTATTTTACCCGGTGATTAATACAAAGCATTTAACCCATTTTCAGAATGGGAACCAGATCTCATTTTTCCCCTTGTTTCCTCTTTCTGAAGCTGAGGAATGCAACAAACCCAGATGCCACACTTCTTCAGAACAGATGTAAAGAGAAGGTCACTATCATCAGCATCATGTTCCTTGTCCAGGGCATTTCAGAAGACAGAAAAAGCCTTGCTCCATTTTTATTCTAAAGAACAACACTGGAGATCTGATTGTGCAAGGGTCCAGGTTGTGAAACTAAGTTTGATGTGGGTGTCTGTATGCATCCGAAAAATGGGGGTGGGAAGACTCCCAGAAAGGAAGATTTCAAATGTAGTTTTCTCCTAGGCATTGCTTGCTAACTGTTTTGGGCATTCTGCTCTGTGTCTTGACTGTTCGTGAATTGTGCCCTGATGGGCTTAGCACTTCCCATGCGGTAAATGGGAGTGGAGGCACCCCCTGATTATGCTTGAGTTAGTCACCGCTCTGACCATTATTAGCTTTAACGTCTGGTGGGCTGTGATAGTACTAAAACCAAAACCAAACAAACGTACAAGAAAAATACACTTTTATCCAGTGTCAGATATTTCCTGCTGCTGGAGAGAAATCATGCTTTTACAAGCATAGCCATGAAATACTCGTCTATGAAATAACGGTCTTGGATGCTTTCATTTTTAGCCCAAGAAAAGCTTTGGGAACAGCAGGGATATGAGCACTCACCTCTTTTAAACTCTGCATCACATACTTCATGGAATATTTTATCATCAACTATCTTTAAGCTTTTTATCAGGATAACAGTCTTTGCTTTGCAATGGCTCCCACAGTAGTCTTGTAGGAGAGTTAACACGTAATAGACCAGTATTAGAATTATGTGGAATAAAACCAAGAATTTACAGTCTGCAAAGGGAAATCTCAGCAGTAGGCTATGAAAATGCTGGATGGTAATGCTGTACCTCAGTGAACAATACCCCGTGCTCCTCAGATGACACAGGGAAACATTTTTAAAAGGCAAGGTACCCGCAATTGCCAACTCTGTCCCTCTCACAGCTCAGTCCAGAAGTTCAGTGACCATCAGAGCTCTCACAGGGATAACAGCCACGCCGCCTCGAGCCCACAGAATGCATTTTTCTGGGGGTTGCCATGGTGATCTATAGCACGCTGATCCCCAGAGAGCTTCTCTCAAAATTCACGGAGAACCAGAGTAGGACAAAGAAATGACACCCAAGCAAAGGCAACAGGGAGATTGTGAATACACTTCCATACGAAAGCTTTCAGAAAACAGATATATTCAGAATTGAAAGGTCCGCAGGAAAGAAGCACAGTCTTCATAGTCCTGACTCTAAACCAGGATGATCTAGTGAATAAAACTAAGAATTTCTGACCCTGCCTCATTTTGTGGATTGCTCCTTGGCACAGGTTAAATCCTCAGCTTCTGTACTGCAAAATCCTTATTTGTGCACCATGGACAGAGATCAAGTGATAACTATGCAGCCTAAAAGACATAGATGTCTTTAATAACGTACCACTGTAGAGCAGTAATATTTACTACATAAAAAGTAAATGTCAGATTTTGGTCATACCATTACTTTTCATTATTCCAAGAAAATAGTTAATACAACAATTCTTCAGTATTTGAGCAATTTAAATTCTCACCAAATATTTTATGTCATCTGTTGGCCCTTATGCCAGTTATGCTCTCTTAATGCATTCTCAACAAAAGAGAATTAAATTTGTCTGAACTGAAAGCAACACGCTGTCAAGTGATGTACGCTCTCAATATAGAGTTGAGAAACCTCTCGTATGGTCCTTTCACTTCCAGCATACAAAAGCACGATCTGGTCAGGCACTGTGCTATAATGGCCATACACACAGGAATAAATCGGCAAGAAGAAACACTAAAACTGAAAATCTGGGCCATGTCAGATATGTCACAGTCCAGAAATAATACCAAATGAAAGTCAATCAATGTTTTGCTATTAGGCAGTGTGTTTCACTCAGAGCTTATTAACAGACACTGCTGGGCACTTTTGCACGCTAAAGAGCTCTGAAATCAGTTAATCCCACATTGGTTGATGTTCAGCCACTTATGTGCAGCGGTTTCTTTTCACAAAACACACAGTATTCTTTTTGTTTCTACCTGGACCTCTTATAGTTACAATGGACCCTAGCCTCTCCATGTCATAATCCATTAGATCTTCATGTATACACAGAAGTAATGCCTCCTATTTTATTATGTTGGCCCATGACATTAGAGGCGGATATTGGTGGTATGGCAGTAGAATCTGAACCTCCCCACCAATATTCCATTACATCTTGTTGTTGTGTGACAGATGGCAGCAGAGGGGCAGTCTGACAAAACGGCATCTGACACGGAAGTGAGGATGAAGTGAAGGTGTGGAAATAAACTCCTCCATGCGAAAAAAAATTGTACCCATTAACATTCACTGATGCTTGCTGAACATTTATGGAGACCAAACAGTGGATGTGAGCACAGCGAGGCAGTGGGTGGTACATTTCAGCAGTGGCGACAGCACGGTGGAAGACAAGCCATGTTCCAGACAGCTGTGCACAGCTGTCACATCACGAAATAAGGAGCATCTCAATCAGCTCACCCAAGCAAATGAGCGGATTATGACCAGGGAACTGTGTAGTGAGCTAAATATTGGCTTCAAGCGTCAATGGTGGCAGTGCTGGAATACTGCAAAGTTTGCACCAGGTGGGTTCCATGAATGCTCACATAGGAACAGACAGAACACCATATGCAAGTTTGTCAGGACCTACTGAACTGAGGGTGAAATGAGGCTGAGGGTGACCATTTCCCCATTACAGAATAAGTTCAAGATGCAGCCCTCAGTGGGTAAAGTGATGTGCACTGTCTTTTGGGATAGAAAAGGGACAATCCTTTTGGATTTCCTGGAATCTGGATGAACCATTAAATCTGACCACTACATTTTGATTCTGACTAAGCTGAAGGCTCAAACTTCCAGAGTCAGGCTACGGAAGAAGAAAACCTTTCTCTTGCAACACTATAACACCAGGCTCCACACCAGTTTGAAGACCACGGAGAATATCGCCAGTCTTGGCTGGACTGTCCTACCACACCCACCGTAGAGTCTGGATTTGGTGCTTTCTGACTTCCTTCTGTTCAGGCTGATGAAAGATGGATCATGTGGGCTACATTTTCCTAAAAATGACGCCATGAAACAGTGGGTCACCTCTGCTTATGCAGAGTTTTACGAGCGTGGCATGCAGGCTCTTGTTCATTGCTGGTGAAAATGAACAGCTAGTGGTGGTGACCATACTGAAAAATAGCATTTTGTAGCTGAGAATTTTCTCTAGCAAATAGTGTTATTTTGCTCTTTGTACCTGTTGTAATTTCCATGGAAATAAATAGGAGGCATTACTTTCAGAGTGAGCTAGGTACATAATCACGTTAGGAAAAAATTGCCACCTCTTGAACGAACATGAAGCTTTTCATTCAGATCCACTTCAGCTTTCATCAAGCCTCTACCGGATTCTACAGCAGTATCCACTTAACAGGCTTGCTCTGTCATCATTCACCAACATTTAGTGTGCAGTCTGTCACCCATGACCACAGGCAGCACTTTACCTACTGCCTTCGGGTTTGTGCCTGATGCCCTGATAGTGTGCTGTACTGACACTAATGCCCTTGGAAGGCACTCTGGAAAGCTTGATTTCTTTACTATATTCACATTCTCCCAGCCCTACTAACAGTGAAGACAGAAAGTGCTGTGCGGAACAAATATCCATTTATATACACATAGGATACCCATTTATATGGATATCCTTCAATGGCTATTTGCATGGTGTGCAACATTTTACTCTGTACACTTGTCTTTCTTAACTCTCGTTCCTTCATTAATCTTGCTTTGACATCCAGTCATGAAACGAATTCTCTGTGCTTCCCCAGATGATCAGCTGTCTGGTTTTCAAATCAGCACAGGACTAATCATTGCTGGCTGGAGGAAGAGCTGAGGGAGAGATGTAACCATCATGTTCCATTTTTCTTATTGTACTATTTTTCTCTTGTCAAAGTTGCTGACAACAGTCTTGAGCAGTTCCCCTATACTTCAGCCTTTCTCCTTCCTGCAACACCCCCGTGATGAGGCAGAAGTGGGGTTACCGACGTACTCTGGTCCTTGATAGCCATCTGCCACTGCCCTCTCGTGTGCATGCTCACACCCACAGGCAGAGCTCCCTGGCAGTTCCCACGAGCAGGGACACATCACACTGGCGCTTGTGTCCCATGCAAAATAGCAAACTATTCACCCCATTCCTCACCACAGGTCAGCACAGCCTCCAGGTGAGGAGGTGAACCAAAAGCCGTTACTTCAAGAAAATGTACTACTTACCACTGCTGTCCACAGGCATAGTAAATGCCACCAGTGAGCTGGCAGGCTCTGCCGCGCTGATTTCTCTCTACTGACTGTAGCTGGCTGCCTTTTCCTCAAACAGCTCCTGGAATACTTGGGCCCCTTTTTTCCATATGCTTTTACTCTTTCTGAGACTTTGCAAGCTGTTGATTCCTGAATAGGAGTGCTATAGCTCTTGGACATAAACACTCTTGATCTCCTTTAACAGTGCCTGATTTATTTGCTACATATACTAGTATTTCTGCTCCCTTGCAGGAAAAGAACTTAAACTTTAATGAGATCCCTACAAAATCGCTGATTGCAGTAGGCATAATATTACAGTTCTAATTCTCTCATACCTTGATCCCTTCAGGGAAGAGGTTTTATTTACCACGCATAAAGATGAAGGCTGACAGACAGCCTTCAAATCAAAGCACAAGCCAGAAAATGTCTGATTACTCCCGGAAGCAGCATTTAACAGCTTAACTTAGTCTTTATTTAGATATTATTTTGCATATTTCACCCATAATGAAAGCAAACTTGTTGGGAATAAAATCATTTGGTAATCTGATTTATCAACATCACTCACACACTGAAAGACAATGATTTTAATAAAATTTTCTCTTATGACATCAATTTGTTCAAATTCCCTTTTTTCAGATGCTTATGCATTTTCTGGGGCCAGTGAATGGAGAAGAAGAGAGACCCCAGTTCAATTCCAACCACTTCTAGAGAACACAGTGGTAAGCTGTACTGTGCATCTGCCAAGGGAATATACTTTAAAAGCTCTACTCTCCTCACTTTAACAGCAGGCACCATGCCACCCACTACTTGTGTATGACAATATTTTACAGGGATACTGCAACTCTTTAAAGCGTGAGGATGAATTAACTACACAGGGGCTGTCAGATATTTACCTTGCCCAAGAATGTTAGATGTATTAGAAATGCCAAAGATAATAAATGTAGTTCAACTTCAGAAGAGGAGTTGGCAGAACATGACAAAAAGCATCGTTGCAGAGATGTTTGCCTCAGTCGTGTGTCACAAAACATCAGACTTGCACCCCCTTCTCTTTCCTTTCCTCTCCCCAGTTATTCAGCAATTGCAGTCACATGCAAGGCTCCTGTCACCGCTTAAGAGACACAAGGGGAAGATCACAGCATGCCTAATACCTCACTTGGGACACCTTCTTTTTCCTCTGCTGTCCCACAAGGTCAGAGTTGCAGTTTTATCTAGTGGATCTGACAGCAAGCAGTTTGCCCATCTCTCCACAGGCTGCTCTGCCACTCAGTTCAAAGAAAGATCTTGGGTAAATGTTACATATTGCCTAACATCTGGGCAGGACAGCTGATACCTCGTTCATCAATGGAGAGAAGCTACTGAAAGGAAAGTGTCTGCTTTGGGCCGGTACTGCAAGCAAGAGAAGGTGTGAACACACTCATGGAGCTGCTCTAGCAGGAACTACCCAATTTTTGTCTCCTGGTCAAGTTAGTTTTCAGCTCTTTGCTCAGACCTGAGGTTTGGTTGCACCCATACTTATGCCACCTATGGGAATGGTAGAAACAAGCAGGTAGGGGTGATGGGGGAACCAAATAACCTTGTGCAGCATCAGTGTGCACTGGGACCCAGTGAAGCAACTGTGTAAATATGTCTTGACACAATTCAGGGAATGTATCTTCAGTAGATGTCCTAGAATTGGAGAAAGAAATACTCTCTCTCGCCTTGTCAGAGAAAACAGGCAGGCTTGCTGGGAGGGGATGTTACCTCTGCTCATTCTTCTGTGAGAATAAATGCCTGCTTTGTACAGGATGACTATTTTCAGAGTACCACATTTGCTTACAATAATATGTCAGTACATTCAATTTTGCTCAAGTTGTGCAAAATGGATGTATTGGGAATGCTTTCCTTTCTTTAGTTATTGGTTCCCACCTCCAGTCTACATTACTTATTTGTCCTCTTCCTCCGGGCCCTATATATACTTCAAAGACATGTTTTCAAAGACCCATTTCTCTCAGTGTAGCTTGCCCCCCAGCTGTAAAAGCTTTGCTCACATATACCTCCCCAAAGAGAGTTAACTTCTTTGCAAAGAACTCCTTTAGGCAACATCTGCAGTCATGCAAACAGGTAGAAAGCTCCCATGTGGCACAGCTCAAGAAGGAAACATACACATCCTGCAAAGCAAATCCAGGGTAGCCTCACAAATATTTATACATCAGATAAAATCTATATCCTGTAGCTTGGGCCACTATAAACAAATGCTACCCAATGTATCTTTCAATTCAGTCAACTGAAGAATTCACACATGAATGGTCGGCCTGATTTGATTTGAGTTCTCCCAAGGGTATGAAAAATCTAGGAATGCAACGAATCCATTTACTCCTGCCTTACTGACCACACACCCTCAGCACTTTGCAACAGCATCTTCTTGGCTTTGAGATCAACCAGACTTCCCAGCAGTCACTCAGTTTCTGGATACTTGTGATGAAGCACTGGCAACCAGTGCCACTGTACAGCACAAACCAAACTAGCCCAGATAGGTTTCTCCTGTATGGATGATATATCTCATGCTTTCTAAAGACAGTGGAGGTAAGAAGGGCTGAAGGACTTCAGGAATCTACTCCATCATCCCTGACGTCAGCTCCACTGTATGTTCTTGTTCATCATAACAGAGATGGTATCGCGATGCTTTTTTTCCCCCTGTGAGTACCCTTAAGAGCCAAACGCCCAGTAGTCTCTGTGCTGAAGACTTTTGAATGTGCAACCGATGCAGAGGATGACGAAGCCAAAGCCACAGACCAGCTGTTTGTCCTCATAGAGGTGAGCCTGGCACTCCCCACCATGTCTCCAGGACCACATATCAGAGGACCACAAAGAAAACAGCTCAAGAAAGGAGAGTAGGAAGAGCAGGTCAGGTCATAAATCCCCATAATGTTGCTCATAATGGATACCATGGTTCCTTCCACAGGAGTGGGAAACTTCCTTATCTTCTTTTTAAGAAATAAAGCCAGTTCTGTGCTTATATACGAATAACAGCCAGGCAGAGTTCTCAAAGCTACGCACACCTCCTGCCTCCTCAATGCAACTGGCACCTTCCTTCTTCCTCCAGGTTCAAACAGCAGCGAACAACCTCTGAAGAACACGCTTTTTGAAAATGAAAGTCTGGCTTTGAAGAAAACTGTGGCAGGTCCCCTCAGTTGTCTGGAAATTTCCAGGCACATCTTAAAGAAACCACCAGCTGTGTATAAACACCAGAGTTACAACGTTTTGCAAACTCAGAAATTCCCAGGAACTGTAATTTAATACAATTCATTAACGAGTCACAAATTAAACTGATGCCATTTTGAGTAAAAGCAGCAAGGATAAACAAGTCTGTATTTTGTGCATCTCTGGAGGACTTCTATTTACTGTATTGACTTACTGACTGACAACAAGAGATCTGATGCCTAACACGAGATATTCTTACTTCCTGACATACCTCATGACATTGTGCTCGATCAGATTGAGCACTACAGCAACAAGACGCTAGCATATTGTGTAGGTTTCCAAAGCAATAGCCATTTTTAAATGCGTTTTTTCACATGCATTGCATTAACTGAATCTAATAAGGCTGAGGTTTGCCTTGAATTTAGCTCTAAAAATTATTTAGATGACAAGTATTTAATTCTTACTTTTATCCCTGTTAAATCCTTTAATTAAATACACCATTAATTGAACTAAAGAATATTAAAGAGGTTTTTCTCAACTAATACATTTAAATGCATTAAAGCAGGGAGAAAAAAAACAAAACAAAACAAGAACAAGAGACAGGCTTACAAACAGATTCATACAAACAGCATGAAGAAGTCAGCACCCTGTGAGCACAGGGCATTTTTTTACATTTGCTAGCACAAGAGTAACAGCAAAGGTGAGGAGCAGTGGAGGCGGTGTATTCCATACAAATTAAGGTGCTAATGCGGATCGTCTCCATTTAACAAAGCAATATATCAGATCATGCATATCAGCTCCTTAAACAATATGGCTATTGTACAGCAACAGGATGATGGGTGGGAATGGTGCAGAAGTCCTGCACCCCATACTCAGACTGATAGACAAGGGGAGTCTCGTAACTCCCTGCAGCCGGAGCACTCCTGCACCCAACTCCAAGGGATCAGCAGTATGAGGGCTCCAAATGCGGTTTTGCAGCTCTGTTCTGAAAGCAATGGGCTCAGATCCTACTGGAGGAAGCTGAGAGGCAGAGAACGCTGCTATAGCCTGACAGCAGAAGAGACCCACAGGGCAGCTGGTGTGAGGGGGTGGGCAGGGAGACCCCGCAAAATCCTGCTTTTGGGTTCTGCAGGATCGATGGAGCCAGAAATTAATTAGGTTTGAAGGGAAACGGGAGTCCTAAAATTGTTCATTTATTAGCAATCGCAGTCACCACAGGCACAGCGCTCAGCTGCTTGCACTGCACCAGCAAGCAGACAATGGCAGCAATGTTGTCAGTAAGGAGAACAGCAGAACAGGGCCCTCAGAGCTTGCTCACCCACCTAAATCTGAAAAGAAGAGGATAAAGAAGATGATTTCACCAACTCCACCACCAGCAGCCACATGAAAGGGCTCACTTTGGCCTGGAATCAAAGGTTTACGGAGACAAAGCTAATGTAGCATCTGAGAATAACACTAAACGACATTCAAACTTCAGAATCAATGCTAGAATCAATGCTGACAACTGATTTGCACCAGTTCCCACCGTCGGAACCACAGCATGGTTTTTTTTTTTTCCAAACGGGGACAATTCTTGATTTCAGCTGTTGAACACAGCAAGAAAGCTGGTGCCAATATTAATGCTCCCGTCTTCTCCAAAGAGGCACCACAGCTGCTTGTTCTACGACATCCCAGGGGCTGTACTTCGCCAGAGTTAAGTGGTACAGGAGGCCGTGCACCTCTCCGGCAGTGAATCCTGAGATGTTATAGTGCGGATGGTAGCAATGCAGCTGCACTCATCAACATTCACAGGAAGGAAAAGAAGTACAGTTTAGGTACCTTCAATAGATATTTCTCTGTGAGTCTCCTCCATGCATTCCCCTGGAACTGAGATAACCCCACAACTTCACAATCAGCTCCAGCAGCACAAAGCACTGATGCGAAGCCCTGTTCCAGCACACCCAGCTTGTCTGCTCTGCTTCTAGGACTGGGTAAACTGCTCTGTGCTTTCTCTTGATCTCCACAGGATGCAGCAGTCCTTGCCAAAAATAACTATGTTTAATTTTCCTTCACAATTCCCTTGAAGAAGTCAGCGCTGTTTTAATGCTGGAGCATCACATATCTCTTTAATCCCTGCCTACACATTTTAACATTTCAAACACAAGGTTATTTATAAACGAAAAGCCACTGGGGCTTTGGTGAGGTAAAGTGGTTTAGTGGGGACTGAAAGTGGGGAGGGGTCCGGGAGGGTGAGTCATCACTTTCTGGTTTTAATCCCTCGCTCCTCCTCTGGCTTTGTTATTAGCAGCAGCACTTAGTCTGAGCAGGGCAAGACAGCAAAGAAGCCCTCTGAATGCAAAAGTGGGACAATGGCAGCCACCAATTCAGTCGTGCAGTCCTGCTCCAGGCTGTGCCGTCAGCCCCTTTTTTAACCCAGGCTTCTCCCTCCCTAAGTGCCAAACCCCCCACCAAAAGCCTCTGGCTGCTGTTCTGTTCACTCCCACCTGCACATGCAAGAGTGAGAACAGACGGGACCAATGAAAGTAACCCTGTTTGCTGAGTTCTGTGTGGTATCCAGGGCCGGGCATTAACACACTGAGCGGAGCTAACAGGTTACAGAAACTGTTTGGAGGGACAACACAAGGCAGTGGAAAGGCAGCCCCACTCCAACTAAAACAACACCTGCAAACAAGTCGTGCTGCATACTGAAAGGAGATGCAGCAGTCGTTTCCAGTCCCCTCTCCTTTTTGGTTGTTGCTGAACAGCATGGCAAAAATTTGTCCTCCAGCCCAGTTATACCATTCTGCTGAGGCTGGAACAAAAGGAGAAAGAGCTGTGGCAAAAATAACAAGGTAACCTGCATTTCTAATGGAAGCAACAGCAGGACGTAAAAACCTTAATGCCATCACATGCAACTTTTATTTGCACTCAGAGCACCCTCTTGCTCTCTAAACACTCCTCCTCCAAAATAAATTCATTAGACTGACCCTCCCAAACCTCTCTGTACCTCAAATATTTTGCAGTTCCACCATACAACCTCTCGCCTTAAGCCCTGAGCTCTGGACAGTGCAGAGGCCTGAGGCCAACCAGGCACGTGGCAACACAGCATCCAGCTCCAGAATTTCTAGGGGTGCTCGAGTATGGAAAAAGCACATCCCTCAGGTTCAGCTTTCAGATCCACGTGTCAGTACCAAAACATGTGCATTCAGATTCAGAAGTGTGAATATGATGGGGACCACACTATAATTTAGGTTAACTACAAGAATATGCAGAACCTCTGAGAATTGGACTAGATATGTGGGTAAACTAAGAAGGCAGCAACTGTGAAAACGTGATGTTACACATTATTTCAACTTCCTGGGCTAGAAATGGACATAATTTTTACTTACCTGACAGGTGTGTCATGAGAATTAGCTAATATTGACACTTTGATCTTTAAAGTGCTTTGCCAAGTATTAATTAAGCAAGGGTCATTTTGCACTTAAAAAAAGCTAGCGTTTTGGAGTTGAACTTGTTTCCATCCCTCTCCTAAAATAGTAAAGAATCTACTGTTTGTTTTTCTACATATTCCCTGGGAGATAATTTTGGAGAATCAGAGGCGTGAGAAGTCTGCATTTTGCTGCAGGGATCTGTTTTCCTATGGGTCTTGTGGCCAGGCCCGCAGCCTGAGCTCAAATGTTCTGAACACAGGGAGAAGGGGAACTCCCTGTAACGAACACCACCATTATAGCTCACCTACTGGTATTTCCTATAACGCAGGTCATAAGGACACGTGTGAGAAGTTCACAACACACAGCAGATATTCAAGCACTGCAATTACTGGTAAAACATAGCCTCACTTCTCCACAGAGGGAAAGTGCCAACATATGGGCAAAACAGTATTCCAATTTCATCTGTAGTCAGTGACATGAAGCATGCCCAAAGCTGTGTGATTCTTTTGATCCACGGATCACCTGTGTAGGCTGCTGCTAGAGACAGTGAGCAGAGGCTTGCTGCCGGAGCTGCCTTGCTCTCAGCCTCCCTGTGCTCGATAATGAGGGCAGGACATCCTCCGTGGGCACCCTTGTTACAAAGATCTAGGAGCAAAGGTGTGACATTTGGCCTTAAATAGCCCGCTGAACATAAACTCATATTAGAGGGAAATAAAAGACTGTACTTGATAGCGTATGGGAAAGTAGAAGCATAAATCTCCAAATGTGCTGCTCCACACACTCCAGAGAGATCATTATACAAGGCTTTCCTGCTGCTGATGGTTCCAGCCTTACTTGGTGTCACAGGCTATGAGTGGTGGCAGCACTGGGAGATCCTCTCTCCTTCATCCTCAGTAATTTTTTTACTGTCAGCCAGGCAACACAAAGACAGAGAAAGGAAAAGACACAAGCAATAGGTACTGGGATAGATGTCAGGAGGCAAAAGCACAAAAATAGGTGTAAATCCTGTGTACTTCCCTCAAACTCTGTTTAGAGACCTAGGTTTTTGGGTGACATCAGCAAAACTTCTGTGACAGCACTTCGCAATGTGCACATCTCATTCCCATCTGGTGCCCACCAGACACAGGAGATACCAAACAATTGTTACCCAGTGCTTCAGTAGCTTCCGTCCCATGGATCTAAAATGGGGTCTTCCAGGTGGTTCTGGGAGCTCAGCCTGATTGAAGGGACTCAAATTTTGCTACTTAAAAGAACGTGGGAATGTAGTAGTAACAATGCGAAACTCTAAAAGCAGGAAAATACTAGAAGTGAAGTTCCTCATGTGAACCCTTTTTGATAGTCCCTATGGTGAGAGGCTTTTTGCACAGTTCCCCTGCCTCATTTCATGCACGGTACAGACATTACTTAATGAACTAGCAACTCCTCTATATTTATTTTTCTCCTCATTATCCAGCATAGCTCCATGCCTTATTTACCATGCTATCCAAAGGCTGCCTAGAATTATTTAGTTTTCATGATATAGTAGCCAAGTTCTTATGAGCGACAATTAGTTTTACAATCCCCAGCTGGATCCTGAAATGAAGGTGGACATTTGGGGGATGGTCATTCCTTTTAAGCAACTATTTCAAAAACAAATAAGGCTAAAAGCATCTCCATAGAATTCCCAGAAAGAACCTGACTGCCAGCGAGCAGAGCTTAGTGCAAGCACATGACATGACGTGGCCCTCACCCTTCAGAAGTGTGTTGGAACCAGGCTATTTTTGGTGCTGGTGCACACATTTTGCATAGTAACTACCATTTATAAAGGGGAACAAAACTCTCTCAATGTTATGTTAAAGACTTATTCCAGAAATCTCAGATTACAAGACATGCAGCAAGAAGTTAATTTTGGCATCTAATGAGGGCTGGGTGTTCTTCTACCTCCACCCTGTGTACTCTTCTACCCATGCTCTACTTGACGGTGCCTGCTCCCAGTTCCCTAACATGCACATCCACTTCCTTCTACATTCATTTATTGCCTCAAGGTTATTGTAATGTATTATCAGCATAATGTGATACAGTTATCAGCTTATTATCTCCTCCAGTCCATTATACATTTTCCCCAGCCTTTCCTTACTACTTAAAACGACAACAACAACAACAAAAGCATCACTCATTTCTCTCTTCATCAGGTGAAGAAACAAAGCAAAACAACATTTCCCAAATTCCTCCAGTATCTGAGCTTTGGCTTTCAGCTCTGTGAAAGATCAGTCTGGGAAGTTTTTTGGAAAAGAATGGGGAAGAGACTGTTTTGGAAAGTTTATTCCACTTTTTGGCTTTATGGGTAATCAAAGCCCAGATCTTGCCAGCTATTCTGCTAAATGTACTTCAAATCTAAGTTCAAGATTTCATTTCCAATAGCCAATTGACACTTGAAAGTTATTTGAGTTCAGAGGGATAAAATTCTAATTTTCATGTCTGATAGTTGCAATAGTCAGATCAAATAGAAGTTCTTCAATTAGGAACTCAGTCTACACTTCTGTAACATTAAAATACCAGAAAAATAAGATCTACTGGAGATCACATCTATTTTTACATCAAGGAGCAAGAATTCAGCTCTCTGTATGGATAGGTTTATTCCTCTGCTAGTTTCGTGGCCAGGCAGTAATCACATCATCTACGTTGTCTATCACTGAACTATCTGAAATGCAACTTTAGTTCACATATTTTACTTGTTTTCATGTATGCACATATATGAAAAAATATTTTCACAGAGCATTTCTGTTAAGAATTCAACTTATACTCAAATGGCTGTCTCCGGCTAAATAAGCATTTTAAAAAACACAGATAAGACAGCCTTGTCATCCTGTTTGTCACATAATTCTGAGGGAACTGATGATAACATTTTTCCAGGTTTCCCAGGTAAAACAGTTAAAAACTGAGTTGGTAACTATAACATGAAAGTAACCATAGGGCAACTTTTACATAGACAAACTCATCACACACACGTGGAATTGATCAAGAAGTTCCATGGGCCAGAACACTCTAGAGATCCCAAAGCTAGAATTAGTTATTTGTTGTTTGTTTTGATTTGTTCAATACCCACTGGGAAGTTTTAAAGACTTAATTTTATATCTAATAAGCATATACACATTTCAAGCTGAGCCAGATACCAGGGATGTAGAGAGCCAATGCACAGTGTAGTCTGTAAATGCCTAGCTTAGGTACAATGTTATCAAATTGCAGGATCGTTACTTCAGACAACCCAGAATCAGTAGACAACTCTATAAAACGGATAGCATTCTGCTATGTTCCCGTAGCAACACACGATTTCGGTACTATTGGTCAGTTAGCAACTTTAGAAGACAAGTTTACAAAAACCCAAAGCCTAAAATTAAAACTGTTCCAGCATGTTAGACATTTAAGAGATCATCATCCTGTTTGACATCTAAGTCATGAATTCTGTACTTTATCCAGCATTTGGAAAGACTTAGTTGACTGCTCCCAAACTCATCAGGCAAGCTCTGGGAAATGGAAGGTGAGATCGTGGGAAAAATGTAATACAAAAAAATACTGGAACAAATCTGTGGCAGCTAAAAGTTTATGACTATCCCTACTCTGCGCACCAGAGACACTCGAAGCCTCCCGGGGTACGACTTCCAGAGAAAGGTCTTTGCTTCACACACAAATACATATGTACATATGCCCACACACAGTTACAGTGCTCAGACTATTATGAAATACAGTTAGGGAAAGCAATGGCTTTAAGAAAAATAATGGGGTATTCAAGAGCAAAGTAACAGTTTCAAAAGGGTCTAGAAAATGAACCAATGCTCTTATTGTTAGAGAACTATTGACTCCAGGTTTGAAAAAGTGACCTCAAGTGAGCAATGATGCACTTAGCCTGGAACTTGCAGCTGCTGTATTTCATCCCAAATTGAATTGCCAATCCACAGTGCAATCTTCTACTATCAGCTCACATATTTGGGGCAAGTACACAGAAAAATACAGTATAGTGGATGCATTATTCCAAGTTAGACTAAATTCTTCTGTAAATGGAAAATGTGTCTGTGTTACAGAACTTAAGGACCCCTTTGAGGTTGTCTTTGTTGTTTTTTTTTCTTCTAAGGGCATTTAGTGACAACTTCATGTTGACATTTTTCCTTCAAGCAGTTCATAAGCATGCAAATACCTTTGGACATGGCCCAGTTAATAACATTTAGGTACACCTTGCCTACAGACCCGTATTTAAAAACACAAAGTCACTTCAAACATCATACAGACATGTCCAATGTTCAGATCCAGCATTCTCATAACAAGGAAACTATTATGTTAAGTGGTACTTTAGGTAAATCAGTTTATCAATTACAAAAGCTTCAATACCAATGCCTTGCAAACATAAATAATTCCGCCTAGATGTTATGAAATACTTACATTCACTTTTCTACTATGTCTTTTTCACTACAGTCAGGTTATTTTCCAGGACAGTGTTTAATCTTCTTACTAAATAAAAATAAAAATAAGACAGTGATTAAAACAATATCCATATTCATTAAGTGATGCTCAATTATCTTAAATTTATGAACTTTGAAATACTGATTTAAGATCATCTATAGTGTTCCATAAACTTATAATTTGTTTATATATAGTCAATTTTATTACATTTTAAACACAGTTTTAGCACACCATAACTTTCAATCCTGAGGCTAAATGGGGTAACGTTCTGCATTTCAGTAGCTACTGAGATTATAAATCAGACGGACAGTTGCTCACAAATGTACAACTAATTACTACAGAACTGAGAGCTCAGCTGATATATTACCAGAAAGAATGCCTGGCATTACAGATGGGGTATTGTATGACTTGGCACTCTTCAAGTGAGAGCTTGAACATGCTCTTATCAATGGCAGCTCTCAGCACCTCCCACGATCAAACATTTAAGAATGGAAGAGAAACAGTGCCTGTCCCTCTAGGGAAGGATAAAATACCAACTGATACCATTTAACATTACTGTATATGCCAAAAAGTGATTTTAAAAAGTATTAATCTGGACTGTTCAACTTGAATATGAAGATGACAATTGTCCTCAAAAAATTCCCCACATCAATCCATGTAGTGAGTGCTGAATGCCACAACCTGGTTCTTACATATGGATATTTATCAGTACATTTTTGTAAAGAATATGATGCCCACTCAAGCAGTTCGGAGCAAATGCCAACACAGACACTAAAACATCACCAAATGGAAGTCTGAGCATGAAGCAAAGACTCGAACATGCAGCAAACTCCACCACCTCATCTCCAAGCCATCTCATCTCAGCGCCAGCTGAAGCTGACTTTGTGACTTGCCTGACACTGGCTCCCTGGGGAGGTAGGAAATAAACCTCAGCAGGACTTTTATTTTCCTATTCACGTGCCCTGAGGCTGCCCAGTACTGAAGCATGCTTATTTCATTAATATTCGATGGGACTTAATTTCTTGTTTGCATTCCCCATATCTAGTTGCTGTGGTAACACATTCTTTAGGACTCTGTACATTCATCTCCTCCTGACAGTACAAATTGCTCGGAAGCAGCCGAGGTCCCAATGAAAAGCAGTCTGAGGAACCTGCACACTCACAAGGATACTCAGCAAAACCGTGACATGTAAAATCATGGTGCGTGCTGTTACTTTGGTATTCGCGTGTTCCATTAGAAGTGTTTTCCACCCCAGGAGGCTGAGTGGCTGTAATAGGAACAGAGGGCTGGGGCAGGTATGTAAGATAGAGCAAAGTGGAACAAGGATGGTGGTCAGAAAGATGCAGAGAGAAGGTAAAGGGACCTTCCACCAGAAGCATGAGGTGAAGAAGGAGAAGTAAAGAACATCAGGGTGAAGAGAAGATTCCAGGTCAGGATTTCTCTTTTTTTATAAAGAAGGGAAGAGAGAGACATGGGAGAAGAGAAGGGTGAGGTATCTGGACATCAACTGGATGACGACCTAAATGTAAACAGGAGGTTTGGACTGGACCTTAGAGACAGCATGGGAGGGGAGGCTTAAGTAAAGTGGCCAACCCATGAGACAGACAAGAGTCTTGGATTTAGGACAAAGGGAAAGACAGATTGCTTTCCATGCCTTACTAACAAAGGAAAAAACCTGATGCAACATATGCACAAAAAGGAAAAGAAAATACAGAAGTAAAAGGAAGAGCAAGGGGTATGAAAGAGCATGACCTTTCCAACAACTGTCAAGAAGGAAGGAGGTGGAGGTAAGTCAACAAGGAAATGAGATTTCATCCAGCTGGGAAGTTCTCTTTGTACATCTCTTTCTATGTCTCTCCTTTAGAAGTTTTTGCAAGCATTACTGAATAGCGATGTAGGCATTTCTTCAACAGTTGGCTCACATCTCAGCTTTGCAGTTGCAACAACTAAAGTGCCTGTAAATTGAAATTTGGCTGAGCCTGGAAAAGGAATCAGACCCTGAGCTTTCACAGTTGTGTCCAACCAGTTATACTCCCAGAAACAAAAGTGCACATCCTGCTAAACTTTATTTATTGGGAAAACAGGCTCAACCACAACTGAGAAACTGGAAGAGAGCAATGAGACTGTGTATGCGTCAGTTCTCACATGTGTACACTTAACATTTTAGTCTATGGTTGGTAACTAGCTGTGCCAGAGAATGATGCCACCCAACTGTACTCAGTTTTCCACGCTATAACATACAGATCCTTTTTCATAATAGACCTGGGACACAAGCCAGAAATCTTACTCACTGTCTCCCTACTTATTCAAACTGAGTCATCAGATTTTCCAGGTTGCTCTGCTCTTAGCCGGCACGCTGCTTTGGCTAGGTTTGGATGGACGTCAGTGGTACCATCTGCCACAAAGCTTCCTGGTTTTGTTTATTTTTTTCCTTTTAACTTCTGCTTGTAGCACAACAGCTCTTTTTCAGTATCTTACACTGAGCGCACTGCCAGTGCAAGGAATGCATCTTCCATGGCATGAGTTGGCCAGCTAGCCAGTCCAAAGTTAGTGCTTGAACTACAGGAATTAAAATACACATTCCTATCAGAGATCTTTAGAGCTGGAAATTCTTGCAGGCTGACTGAAAGTCGAAAGTATCTAGATGACATCGTGAGGTTTTCTTTAAAGCTGACAGCAACCAGGAGCACAAGCAGAGCAACACGAACAGAGCAAGTGTGGGGTGAGGAGATGCTCACGCAAGCTAACTTCAGTCCAACAAGGTTGATCTTCACAGAACAGCAGAGGATGGAAGGGATCTCAGGGGGGCATCTTGTCCCTTCTCTCTGCACTGGCTCCGGAGAGAGCGTTTTGCTATGGATCATCTTCTAGATGAGGAATCAGTCTTTGAACAGGTCTTTGGAGCACCCTCTCCCTCCATAACCCCCAGAGGACAGTAGGGAAATGAGTGCCATTAGACCGCATTTAGCTCTTATCCTCGTCCATCCCAATCTGAATGTATTTAACTGCTCCTACCTTCTCACATGACACGATCTCTGACTTTCAAATCAAAAGACTCCATTAGGACAAAGGGACAAAGAACACCACAGACATGTAACACAGCTAAGACTGTCAGGACATGTAAATAACCCAGCACAGCTGCATACAAACTCCTTATCCTGCAAGCACCTTCTTCCTCATCTCGCAGCTGTGCCTTTCTATCTAGGTTGAATGTCATAGGCACTGTCACTTCAAAAACATGGTTAGCTCAGGTTGAACAGTTGTGTTTACATTTTGAGTGCAGCTCCTGGAGGGACAGTGGCTTTCTGAACACTGGAAGGAACAAACGCAGCACTCGTCTGATTGAGCAGCCAGTGCTGTTATAAGTAAAAATGTTTTAAGCGCTATTTTTGCTTGTTTGCTTCTAGAGCTTTGAAAAAATAAATAAATAATAATCCCAATTTCTTTGAGGGAGGTTTTTGTTGGTTTGTTAGAAAGGGCACACACAGGGTCAGGGACAGAAAGTTGTGCTATCCGGTTCCCAGACACAGGCCTTGCTCCCTTGAGCTTTGGTTATACGTAACATATTGAGTAAATGCTTTTCATATAGGCATTTATACACCCACGGGACATTTATTTGGCTGTTTAGCTAACAAGCACGGTGCACTCGATAGTTCTGAGCATATAGGATAACACTTTCAGTGTTTCTGTTTTGAGCTTAATTTTGAAACTGGATCTTCACGTTTCATTTTGTCACAACACTGAGATCATATCCATATGGAAACAGGATGTAGAATTTACTATTAAAAACTTTAGGCTGTTATTAAATGTCATCTTAAGACCCCAAACATTATAGTGTATTTACATCACTAATTAACTAACATACTACTATGCTACCAATGCTCAGCTAATTCTGCATCTCTCCTTACTTCAGCTCCCTACTTTATGTTGTTCCTGGTCATTCCCCTCCTGCCCTCTACACCTCTTTGACCTCAGAGACACCGGCTCCACTTCCAGCACAAAATCTCCAAAGTCTTTACTGACTTCCTTTCTATCTCCTCCACTTGGCTACGTAAGGTTTAGTATCATCATTTTCTTGAAGCTGCTCCACATAGCTCTGCCTTCACTATGCTTACACATAATACAGTTTAAAGTCTTTCGCTTTGGTTTTCAGTCAGTCTCACATCCTTTTGTCCACAAATTTATGTGCTATGAAAAGGCCCTGATCTCCTCTGCAAAAATTCACAGAATATTAACATGATGATGGAAGTGTTTAATATTGTTGGATGTACCTCAAAAGAACCACCACTTTCACTCAGCCCTTTCATTTTTCTCTTCCTGTAGTTTGCAGGGCAAAAAAAAAAAGAAAAAAGAAAAAAGAAAAAAGAAAAAAGCACACACGCTGAAGTTCTGTGTTCTTAAAATTTAAGTTAAAAGTCTCAGATCAAAATCTGAGTTTTACAGATATAATACAAGAACAAAGATCAGCATAATCCAATACCGAAAACCACGAATTTGTTCTCCTCTAGCCTTTCTGAATATCCTTCACTTCAGTGTAAGGAGGCTAAATACCTCATCTCTTTGTAGACTTTTCCACAGAGACTTTTTGACTACAGAATTAAATGCACTAGCCACTTTCTCTGTTGTCCCTTCTGACCAGTCTAGAAAGCCTACCTGCTCCTTGAACAGTATTTCACTGCAAAGATCAAATAGCAAGAACATTATCCCGTGAACTGGTTGATCTCCAGTAACTCACAAATTAGGGCCAAGAACTGAAGCAAGTACCAGGGAAGGAGTGGTGAGGTGTACGCTTTCCAGCCTCTTCAGATTGTTATTTATCAACACCTTACAACTGATACTGGGTGAAATTATACTCTGCCTTATCACTCACAGAGGGCAAGAATCACTCTAACCGGTGTGGAGTCAGCACCTAATGGTGATCCACCAGAACCTGATACTCATCAAGTGGTCTGGTCTCTTGGATTAGGATTTCATCCAATGCACAGCAACAGAGAAGTGATTCCAGTTTCTCAAAAGCTATTTAAGAAATTCTTAAACCTCAAACCTCAACTTCTTCATCTTCCAGCAGCACATTTAGCATGGTAACATCACAAGAATAAGGATACCGCAAATAGCAGGAATAACTTTTAAGCCTAAAAAGCTATTTTAGAAAGATCCTCAGCTGTGAGACATAAACAAGATGCCTGGTAGTGAGATGTAATGCAAAAAAAAAAAGAAAAAAGGCACATATTTGGGATGGGCAGTGTAATTCACTCATGCTTTTTTTTAGCTGCAAATAAACTTGTTGTCCTAAACTGATACCATAAAAAGCATGCTAAACAGTAATGTCAGCTATACGAACTGTATGATTTTTAACACTATAGATTTTTAACACAGTTATGGCTGTATATTTTTTTCATCATGAAAATGAAATTTAGCAAATCTGATCAACTCTAAGCTGCGTTTAGTTTAAACATACCTACACTGACTCTGGCTAGTCTATGTAACAAGCTCAACATTGTGTGCAAGCCAGACAACCTACATGTTAGATCAATATAGATTAGGGACATTCATGCTTTTAGGTTGATTTTTTTTTCTTCTTGCTGTTTTTTAAACTCTCCAACTTGCGTACTGCAGAGTAAAGGTGATACAAAATCATAAACAGTACAGTCTATGTCCTTGACTTTTCAATGCCACTTGGCAAACTGTTGCAAAATGAATACCATGAGAAGCAACTTTATATCCTGGGACAGGATGTTTACACTGTCCAGTGTCAGCCTCTAATCAAACCTGTTAATTTCTCTACTCTCAATACAACCAAAGGAAAAAGACAGGCTCCTCCAGAAGGCGCAGAAAGTGGGCTTCTTTCTCTTACTATTGGCTAGAGAAGCATCCCAGGTGCTCATGTTAGGAATCTAATTTGTTAAAGTGAATATCCTCTTTATGTAACAAAATAATGACTTGTTAATTTTGTGGTCTCTGGCTTAAAAAACAATAATTAGAAGCTCATGAAAAAAATAATCAATGCCTTTTCTCTGATACACTCTGCACAAACAGACAGAGACAGTAAAGATCCTCTCTTGGGTTGCTTCACTGGGCCTTTTCAGTTCTTAAGATAACCACACACACGCTTCCAACAGTCTTCTCCTTAGCCTTTTCTTTGAGTGATCTGCTTTTTCCATGTCTGTCAGGAGACCAGAATGGACTTATCTGAAAATTCCTGAGACAGATTTTTCATTTATAGCTGATACCAAGCAATATAGTCTGCCTGAGAGCAGGAATCAAACCTCTAGCTCTTAAGTAAACACTTGCCATGGGCTTCATATTCCAGGTTAATCACCATGTGGTTTACAAAACAAGCACTAATCTGAAGACCAAAGTTGAAATCCTATGGTCACTGAAGCAAGTGAAAGTTCCTGTAAGGCCAGAATTCCCATCCAGATTACCCCATGTATGCGTGTATGCATACGTGAACTTTAGTAAGTTCACATCATTCCACATAGAAAAAGGCTACAGATGCAATCCACATACTCACGTGCTAAAGACAGGAACCACTTGCACTTTCCCTGTCACCCAGTGGATTTAGCTATAGCCTTGCTCAGTTGAAACACATTTCTGTGCATCTGCCCTTGAAGAGAACATTATGCTCCAGGTCCCAGACAGATGTGCCATTATTGTCCAAGGGGCACAGCATAAATAAGTTCAAACCCTCCTTGTGCTTACTGTTACTTTTGTGGCTGGCTTTGGATGTCATTGCTTTCAACACGTGAGGACACGATTGCTGACAGCCCACGGGGCCAAGGCTCAGTGCCCTGAGCAGGCTGCCAGCACAGGGCCTGTGTGTGCAGCCTTCCCTCTCACGCTGAGGCTCTCCTATCAACACGAGGTGCTCCTGAGGTCACTAATATCACCTAGAGCAGACCACCACTACCTCCCAGCAGAGCAAAGTTTACTGTTAGTTTGCCAGGAATTCAACACAACGCCGGCATGGCCACACACTCAGAATTTCCCAAAGCTTACAAGCTTAGTTTTCCCTTCATTTTTCTACTCCCCCAAAGCCCTAGGTTATGTGGAGGACTTGCTGATTTAGTTCAAGTTGATAAAACTTTTTTTATTATTATTTGATGTCACTATTTATTTAATTAAAAGTGCTAAGGGAAAATTCAGAACAGTTGTGTTCACTGAGTGGGAGTGTGACCATTTGCAGCAACTTACTCAGTATAACTAGAACATACCATTAATTTTGGTTTTGCACTTCTCTAGATTCATAGGCTGGTATATTTTGAGATCAGTACAGAAAACGCATACTTGTCGTTGCTCAACTCGGCTGTAACGACACACCACTGGTATCAACCAAATGACACCACATTATGTTTGTGTCTCTTTAGCTTAGGAAAGTCATGGTGGTTGTTGAGGCTACTTATGTAGCAATAATACTGTGTTACATGTATGGTTGATTGGTGTTTG
Organism: Aquila spilogaster; assembly: GCA_024606505.1. Classification (NCBI taxonomy): domain Eukaryota; kingdom Metazoa; phylum Chordata; class Aves; order Accipitriformes; family Accipitridae; genus Aquila; species Aquila spilogaster. The sequence goes on from JANHGO010000069.1 coordinate 29,702,307, forward strand.
TATACTGATATGACTGACAAATCAAGATACATACATTAATTAAATTTAGGACGTGATTTGCAGATTCTTACTGAGTAATTAGTTTATATTAAAGTTACTTGCAAAATGCAGGAATTTGATTGTACGTAATTTGCTTTTCTGAACCTTGTTGACAGTGAAACTTTAGGCTGAGAGAGGTAGCTGTCTGTATACATTGGGCTCTTCATGTGGCCCGTTTGTGAGCCTCCAGCTTAACTCAGCTGCTATTAGCTCTTTTGGGATTGGTGTCCAGAGACATCTTTGAAGAGCTGTCAGTTTAGCTGACAGGTGTTTATGCTGCAGTGGTGTTATCTATGTGTAGTGCTGAGCCCTATTTTAAAATAGCTGTGACACTAGTAAGCCCTCAGGCTAAAAATTCTGAGAGTAAATTCAAATAGCTCAATCTTAAAGGCTGCAGTATATCAAGGGAGAACTTGACTTCTGGAGATCAACTGTTAGGTTAGTAAATGGCTAACATCCCAGTTTGATGTCTGCTTGAATTGAGACTCCATCCATAGTTCAATGATCATCTCACACTTATTTGTAAGGGTTCTTCCACAGGAATCCTGGTACACTACTGCTTCCATTTACATTGTGGGGTTCTGAGAAACGTATTTTCTCATATCTGAAAGAAGACTTTACTCTCTTATCTTTTTAAGCTGAAGATTTTTTTTTTTTCCCTTACAAACTCTTTTCTCATGGTTATTTACTATTAATGGATCTCCTTTGTTTTCCTTTTTAGTGTTGGCGTAGTTTGCTACTTATTAGCTGCATCTTATACCTGGAATATGTCTATGTTGTGGTTTAAGCCCAGGCGACAACTAAGCACCACAGGGCTGCTTGCTTACTTCCCCACCTCCCCAGCGCCAGTGGGATGGGGAGGAGAATCGGAAGAAAAAGGGATAACCTCGTGGGTTTTGATAAGGACAGTTTATCCCAGCTGAACCCAGGACAGTCTGTGTGGCTGATATCACAGGGTATGGGAAGTCACACTATAGAGAAATAACTGGATTTGTGAAAAGAAATACAGGCGTATTTAAACTAAAAATGCAGTCAGAGCTTTGTTCTTCTCAGAAGATAATTTTACTCATAGTGTTTTGAGTACATTAGTTTTTCAAGTTGATACTGTCCTTTCCTGCTAGCTTTCAAGGTGGTGAAATTGTGTTAAAATGAAGCAGACAATGTTTTTGGTAGTACGTACATAATGCCAAAAAATGGCATTGCTTTGTAGATTAAGCAGCTGAACTTCATCCCATGGTGAAATACATGTTTAGTGTGAACAGAAACCAAGTTTCATGGCTTTGTAGTTCAGTTAGTATAGCATTCCATTACAGTGACTAGGAACCTTCAGCCTACTTTCCTTTGAGTTAAATCCAGACTTTTCTAAGGCTGAAAGTAATGTGTACTTTTTCATGTTTTATCTTTGCTGTCAGGATCTGCTAATAGTCCCACAGCTGCCTTGCATGTCATTCTACTTTTCTCAGAGGTATCCAGGCAATTCCACTTTTTTTTTTCTTTTCTCTGAAGAATTTTAACGATCCAAAACCAGAAACCCAAAGGTTGGTTCAAGTGATGACAGGAGGTCTGTGTTCAGGTTTGCATCAGTTCTGTGTTCTGCCATAGACTTTTTTAAGGTCCTTGATCTCTCTGCCTGAACTCCCCACATGTAACATTTTTCCTTGTTTTCATGAGAGAATGCTAAATTCTTATATGATATCCTAATGGGACTCACTGGTGTGCCTTTACTGTCGTTAGCAGCTGGCTATTTTCTCAGTTTTGTGTTTTTACTTTGTCATTCAGACTCCCCAAGTCTTCTGACTGATCAGAAGTCTATTAAATATGGTTCTGGTTGGAAAAGAATAGTAATGATGTAGGAATGTAGGAATGTAATGACTAAACAGGAGATGGATTTTGCCGCATGCTACAGGTGAATCTCTTTGTGGTCATCAAGAGCTGTGCTATGACCAGTACTGGAGAGCAAGAATGTTAATCAATTTATAATTATAAAGTATTGTATGTGAAAATTGAAAAGTGTCTTTTACATTCTGATAAAGAATACTCAAGAGACCCATCATGAACGTGTTAATGCATTTTGTAAGAGTGAGTGTGTTCCTGCAGCAGCACATTCTAGGCCCCAAATGAGAGGCATGCCAGGCAGTTTCGCATGCATGGCAATTATTTGAATATATCAGATGTGAAACTTAAAGGCAAACCGCTGTGAAGCAATTTCTCTGTTCTGACTAGCGCTCTGTGTTAGTTAATAATATGTGTGTCTTCCATAGGTGTATAAATATGTGGAGACCATCAGTAGCACTTGGAAGTATCACTAGAAACAGCAATGCTGTGTGTTTCAAATATGCCAAAGGTTGGAGACAGATGAATTCTGATTCAGCCCTTATAATTGGGATTGATATACATGATTTTTCAGGTATAATTTTTGTTTTTTCATAGAACCTACTTGCAAAACTGTCCTCTGGAAGTCTCTTACATCAAGCAGACCTTGCATGTATGAATCAATTGTATGTTTCCATAAAACAGTACAGCTACTCCTCTCCTAGTCAAAATAGCTTTTAAACAATATGTTTAATAATAATAATAATAATAATTTGAATATTAACATATATTAAATATCAAAGTTATTTGGCTTGATATTATATCTTACCTAATTCTGAAAGTTTTAACCAAAGCTCTTGCCACTTTTCTTGTCTGTGCAACCTGAGGCAGGCAGAGTCCCTCTCCTTCTTGCCACGGAATAGTCAGCACCTGGAACAAGTGAAGGATGGAGAACTTATGAGACATTTAGGTTTGGCTTGTAAAGTCTAGTAACATGTGCTGAACCTTTTCTTTACTCAGTGGTGATCAGACAAGTTTTCTGTGGGACAGTATATATGTGTATGTCAAAGGTGTGCTGGCTAGCAGATCACATTGTGAAAGAGAGTCTATAGCTTTTTCTTTGATGCCTTTTGCTTACCTGCACACCTCCTGAGGCATTGAAACCAATGAAAGCTGAGAATACCATAGCTTTTTTTTTTGTTCTTTGTGCTTTTTTAATCAATCGGTTAGTTTGCTTAAAACGCTTTTATGGTTTAAGGTAAATGGCGAGTTACTCTAGGCTTTTGTAGCAGCTTTAACTAAAAACTCTTCAAAGTTACATTTCATAACCCCTGCATTTCAGTCAACAGAGTAAATGCTGACAGCTGTTGGGGAAAAAGCATGGTTTCTTTCTTTTCCCCATTGTAAATGTCGTAGGGTTCACTTCCTCATCATTTGTGGTGTGCCAGCGTGAACCTTAACTCCTCTCCATCTCTGTGTCTTTTTTGGAAACTTTGCCTACACAGTGGGCATCGTTTGTCTCTGTCCTAATTCCCTTCTGACTCTAAATGCAACAGGAACATTTGCAAAGAATAAATCTTTTCAGTGTATTGACAAAGCTTTTTCTGTAATTGTGTTAGCTGAACCAGACAATGAGGCTGAAATCCTTTTTGAATTAGGGTTTATGTAACTCTAACCCAATTCCTGGCTAAGCCTTGCAGACTGATCCAGAACAGTGAGCACTGACCGCTTGTGTGTTTTGCTGCAGTCTGAAACGTGTGGCCTAATGGACTAAGTCTGAGATTCTTCAGTCTGCTTTTACCAGCTTGGTTTTGCCCTGCTTTACAGTCGTTTCCCTGTGGCAATGCTACCTGGGAAGGAAGGAGAAAAGGCTCAGCTGTATACCCGGGTGTGTAGTCATTTCGAAGTATAACAGCTTAGGATGCAGAGAGGAAGCTAGAGCATGGTTGACTGCTAGAGCAACAACTAAGTTGCTCTGCTTTCAGAAGCTTTACATGGATAGAGCTAAGCAGACATGGAAAAGTACAGTCCACTCATATATGCTTTCATCTGAAAGCATTCTCTCTGAAATCAGGCTGACAGCTAACAGAGCACCTGTGGCGTTGTGTGAGAAGGGATGGAGGACTCTCACCTATCAGTGAGTAGACAGATCATTTACAGACTTAGGAGTAAAGGCCTTCTATGCTTTGTTCTCTTTAGCTTCCTACTGTTATGTTCCTTGACTGTTGTATTGTTTGGAAAATAGTGGTGAAAAATAATAGAGCAGTGGCGTCAGCAAAGAGGTGAAATTTTACGTGTTCTTCTGTAACTTTATCAAAGATGTAGTAAGGAGTGAATACACAACCAACTTGAATGGAAACCATAACTACACCAGTGTTTCAAAACAAAAGCACGGAGGAAGAAGTCCCCCCAGGCCTGCATCCTGACTTTACTGAAGCTCTAGAGTTGTTTTTTGGTTCAACCTTGCTTCTATTTCCAAAATACCATTGTAATGGTGTGTTTCCTGGCTACGCAGAATTACCCAAAGTCAGTTGCAGAGCGAGTGAAATACCTGATGCTGGTTATTAGAAAAGAGGAATTGGTTTGATGATACAGATATCTTAATGGAAGTGAAAACCAGCAGCACTTGTTATACAAACGATTCGAGTTTTATGTTTGGTAAAGATTTAAAAAAAAAAAAAAAAAAAACCCAAATAGTTTTATGAAGAAAATGCCGATGGTCTGCATTCTATTCCAGACTTTGGCATGTGTAAATTTTTTAAAAATAAAATATTTTTAAATGGTTAGTCCATTTTTTAGTTTTCAACTTTTGCAAAGGAATAGCAGTTAGAATGTTGCATTCTTTCTTATTGTATTTGTGTGGAAATATTACAAAGTGAAAATCGAAGTTAGAGCAAAAAAGGAACTTTGTGGAAAAGGGGATGTTTTCTTGCCAGATGCTACTATTTACCTTTTTTTCAGTTCCTGAACATCAAAGTTTCAGTAAAAAGTGTAATTGACTTATTCAGCTTCTCTAAAGATTTTAGTATGTATCCAGTGGCATTTAGTTTTGGACAAAATTTTTGGTAAGCAATTAGTAAGAATAAAATCAACATACTTTTTCACTTGTTTACTATTTGACCCTATACTTGGTAATTGTAAATCATCATAAAAACTTCTGAAAATTAGAGAACTCCCAAAGCTTCCATAGTCTGTATTACAAGACTATTAATAACTCCCTATTAGCTTATGACTGGTGGTTTTTCAGCTTTTGAGGAAAGAAGGGATTAATTGGAAGCGTCAAGTTGGGTTTGTTGGGTTTTTGAGGGGAGGGTGGGAGAGGTGAAGGGGTTATTTTTTCCTTCCACAGTTTCAGAGATGAGAATCTTTCCAGGTATGATGACTGTAAATTTGTAGCTGTGTTTAAATAGATCCTTAAGATTTACATACATAAAAGATTTTCTCATCATTAAGAGATCTGTGGAATTGAATGAGATTCTCCTGAGAGTTAAACAGGCAGTGCCATGCAGCACCTAGTGGTCAAGATACTGCTCAGGTTGAAAATGGAATAGAAAACTCCATCTGGCATCTTGAATAAGTTTATCATGTGGCAACTGAATCTGTAGTTTGAGGATGATGCTGATGATGTTTTTGTGATCAATATTAGCAAAATATTTGGAAATTCATATTACAGCGGGATGTGTGATTTTTTTTTTCTTTTTTTTTTTAATTGTACGTGGTATTTATTAAATATTCTGATGAATTATTCTGTCATCCTTTTGCCTTGCTGAAAAGCTGACTTTCTCAGATTTCCAGTTACTAAAAGAGGTGTTGTAAGCATATTTCCCAACGGTTTACAGCGGTGTTAGGTAAAATACAGCCAGTCTCTGACAGTGCTGAGGAAAACAAGTCAATCCTTGTTTTCAGTGTCACTGGACACTGACAGCAGCATGTCTGAATTAATATACAGAGCTGCAGCTGTATTCCATAAGCTTGATAGTCTCTCCTTATTGTTTTTACTGAGAATATTGATTTCCACATTCAAACTTTTCTCTATTTGCAGTTGTTCACACTGCTAATGGAATGTGAAGGTGTGAAAAAATGTACTGGAGCTTTAAGATTTCTTGGGGCTTAATGTCTTTTACCTGCTGCCTAGAAAATGACTGCTTGTTGCACTGCAATTTTGCATCACTTCATGTTGCACACAGATTTTATATGTATTTAATACATATAAAATATATAACACATATATAAAAATATATGCATATATTTATAATACATACATTACATGTATATTATAATAGGCATATAATATTAATATATTATGGACATATATTTATATAATGTAAGTTTTTGTCATTTATTTCCTCACGTTTCTTTTCATCTATGGATATATACACATAATTTCTATGAATAATGACATCTTTTATGTATCTTCACTCTTGAGTTGTTCTGCAGAGAGTATTCCAGCAAAATTATCCTCTATATGGAGTATTTCCCTTTAGTAATTTACTCTGTAGTGTGTAACCTGCTGGGACTTCATTATGCAAATGCTACATTTGCTGGCTCAACCCAATATTTTTCTGAAAGAATGTTTTTTTTCATTGCTTTGGGAAAAAAAAAAATTCTGACAGGGTCAATATTCACTTCTTTCCTCACCTGTTATCCCTCTCCTTCCATTATGAAAAATGAAAGCAAATTACCTTCCTTTGGGTGATTAAATATGTCCTAATAACTGCATTGCTTCATCTCAGTAAGGGTACTGAATGACCACATGCAGATAAAATAAAAAACTTGCTGTAGGGATGCAAAAAACCCTACCGAGGTAGCCCTGTGTTTGAAAATATCTTTAGGGTTCTCATTATAAGGTCTGATGTTTCATTCCTTAGCAGCAGTCAGCTGGAGACAGAAACATTAGTAGCTGAGATAGAGTTAGATCCATATCCAAAGTCCGAATACTTTGGCCATATGCATTTTTTTGCTTTGGAGAAGCTACAACACAAGTATCTGGACTACAGTAGGAGATCTTGATGATGAAATGGGAGGCTAGGGAAAGTTACTATCTTCTAATATTTTCGAATTACAATATATGTTGAATAACATTCCTTAAGAATATGCCATAGGCAAAGGACGAGTCTTAAAATTATCCTATTTTACCATAAACATTTTCCTTCCTGAGTTTCATAATAATTTCTTACTATCAGTTTTTAATTTTAAGCTGAGGAGCTTGACAGCAGCTGTAACAAGTAAATGCAGTTAGTGTGATCTTTGAATTTTCTTGTGGCTTTGTTACGCTCTGGATTCATTCTTGCCTTCTGTGTTATAAGGGCTATGTAAAATACACTCTTTTCTCAATGTATCCACCCATAGGGCAAATGGATTCTGTTTGTAAATTTGCAGCTCCTTAGAATGGGTACAATTCCTGGATATAAAAGTGCTTTGTGTTACTTAAGCGATGTGTAAATGCTAAGAGGTTTTTTTTTTATTTCTCTGTATATATACAATTTTTGTTGAGTATGACATCTGATCAAATCACTGGATTCTTGTGAGGGGTGACAGACCAGCTATGTAGCTTTTGACAAGCAGTGCCTTATAGTTACTAGACTTTTCATTATACGTCATTAGCACAAAGCCTATTGCATGGCTGAGGACAGCAGAAATCAGTGGTCTGAAATAGAAGCTCTCTCTCAGCTCAGGCCCATGGTAAGTACTTAAATGAGACGAACTGTAATACTATGCTAATAATAATAATCAGCGTGGTTTCAACTCCCCGCTGCAATCATTTTCTGGTGCTCTGAGTGGATCCTTCATTTCAGATGCTTGCACTTCTGAATGAGATGGGACAGATGGTGCCTATTGTTCCCCCCCCCCCCCCGGCAGACAAGACAAGCTGTATTGTCAGCTAAGCTTCCCCAGACTGCTTGGTGAAATAGAGGTACAAATTCCATAGCTGTTCACTGGTCTTGGCAGTCTGTGCTCACTTAGGGCATCCATCCCAAGTTTCTACCACCATAAGGAAACAAATCCATGTGAGTGTTTTGCCTGAGGCTTCAGAAATCAATTTCGGTTACCATTTTGGCAAGCTTGGGGAGGGAGCCAGAGCTCTGCATTTGTAAGAAGGGAGGGTGAGAGAGGAAGAACAAAAGCTTAGTGCAGAGTTTGGTTTGTTTATTTCCTACTTTTGGTTGTGGGTGTGTCACTAAATCAAGTGAGACAATACATTTTATTTTGGAAATATTGATAGCCTTCAAGTTGTCAGTGTTACCTGTAATCCGCTCAACTTCTCTGTTTTTAAGCTTCTCCTTGCTGTCATTTTCCCTCTGACAGCATGAGGTATTCTAGAACTTTAATAAGACTTCTTTGAAAGCTTTATTTTTGTCATTTTGTTCACATGAAAACCAAGTCTTCTCATTTTATTAGCCAGTTAGTTGTTCATAAACTAATGTTGCTTAGTTTGACCATATGGCTGCTTCTTGCTCTCTAATTGCTTTCCAAGGGCAAACAATGCCTCCTTTTATTTTTTTAAATACAGGTATTTTTTAATTTGAAGTGTTATGAAAAGATTGTATAGCAGAGGGTAAAGACTTGAGATCTGAAGAGGATCAAGTTTTTTACTTCTCTGGTTGCTTGCACTTATTTCAGAGGTGTATGGATGATCTTCAGAATAGGAATAGAGTTAAAAACTGCTAATAACTAAGAGAACATGTAATATTCCCCTTTCTGCTCACTTTGTTATTTAAAAGTATGCTAAAAATGCTGTGTATGACAGAAGAAGATATACTGACTTATATGCCACTGGAAAGAAAAGGCCTTGTATTAAACTAGAGTAGGAGTGAAGAAAAACAATAGCATGTTGTGTTTGGGAGGCAAATCAGACGAGTTCTCTTTAGCCATGTTATTTTCAGACCTTTTATGCCAGAAGATTTGAGAATGGTTTTCTGAGGGATCTTCTCTAAAAGATTACTTGTACACTAATCTGAGAGTTTAGAAGGGGGGGGGAGATGATTCAGTTTTTGTCGAACTGAGATTGAGAGCTTAATTCCCCCCTGCTATGCAACTCTCGTTTGATTTTACCTAGAGAATAGGGTCAGTAACACCAATTCAAGAACATTTTGTGATGTTACGTTAATATAAAGCTGATGGAATCTACTTCTATTTGATAAAACCTAAGTGATACAGTGTCCTGGTTTTGGCTGGGATAGAGTTAATTTTCTTCCTAGTAACTGGTACAGTGTGTTTTGCATTTAGTGTGAGAATAATGTTGATAACGCACTGATGTTTTAGTTGTTGCTAAGAAGTGCTTATCCTAAGTTAAGGATTTTTCAGTTTCCCATGCTCTGCCAGCAAGCAGGTGTGCAAGACGCTGGGAGGGAGCACAGCCAGGACGGCTGATCGGACCTAGCCAAAGGGATATCCCATACCATAGAACGTCATGCTCAGTATGTAAACTGGGGGGAGTTGGCTGGGAGGGGCGGATCGCTGTTCAGGCGTCGGTCAGCAGGCGGTGAGCAATTGCATTGTGCATCACTTGTCTTTTCTTGGGTTATATGTCACTCTCTTTTTGTTATCTTCCTTTTCACTACAATTATTATTGTTATTATTTGTATTGTTGTTGTTATTGTTGTTATTATATAGTTTTTTAGTTATTAAACTGTTCTTACCTCAACCCATAAGTTTTACTTTTTTCCCCAATTCTCCTCCCCATCCCACTGGAAGAGGGGAGGAGTGAGCGGGTGGCTGCGTGGTGCTTAGTTGCTGACTGGGGTTAAATGACGACATACGGCACAGATGGGATTTGAAGAATAATAAGGCTCAGAAACTTCATGAAATTTTGCAAATGTTCTTAAGGAAAGCTGTTCAGAAATCTGAGAGCTGTATGAGAGAGCAGTGTTCAGTTGTAAGCCAAATTTAGAGCTAATGTGAATGGTGTGGCTTCACAAAGACGGATGAAATTATGAGTTCTTAATTTCTGCACTGGTATCTGAGAATTTCAGCAAATTACCATCTCTGACTTTCTAAGAATCTCACCAGAACAAGTAGACGTGTTGCATCAACAGTGTTGTCAAAGTAGCTAAGTTTAGAAGTGTGTTATTTTGACTTTTTAGTATATTATGATGGGAACCAAGATGTGCAGCAAGAAGATTTTTTTTCTTCTTAAACACCGAAAACAGTTTTCTTGTGGTGCGCTTTAAAGTGAGACCATAGTGTTCCTTCTGTAAATTGTCTTTGAACATTCTGATCAGAGACAAAACAATGTTCCCTGGCAAATTTTTTTACTTGCTTCTTGAGATGTAAGAATGCTAAACCAAACTGAAATCTGAGGAAACACTAAACCTGGACTTTTCTATGAGCAGTAAAGAAAACTGTAGAATATTGAAATTAGAAATGCTATGAACACAAGGCTACCAAAAAAAAAAAATCTTCACTTGGAGTCAGTGGCAGCAGCAAAGCTCCCCTTGTGTTACTGTGATGCCCTATTACTGTGCCAGTTTTATTGCCTTCTGTGTATTAACATGAATTACAGTGAATTAACAGTGGCTCGGGTCTTAAGTTTACCTAACAGGCAGAAATAGAAGAGCCCTTTTGATCGATTTACTGTATTCAGTTAGGCTGAAGGAAAAATGGAGCAACAAGAGATGTGGGAGAGAGAAGCAATCAGGAGAGAAATAGGGATGTTGCTGGAGATGATGAGCGTTCTGTTAACAATAAAAACTAAACTTGGGCTTTATTATGCAGCTGATTTTTGTTAATATAGAGTAAGTGAAGCTGTGGAGCATGAACAAATTACCTTTCAGAAAAAGTGAGTTTTAAGAAAGGGCTAAAATGTCTGTATTATTTTCTATCATTCCTGTTTTGGTAGAGGCCAGAGGCTTCCACTGAATGCTACCTGCTGTGTAAAGCCCTCTACAAATGTCAGTGACAGATCCTGCCCTGATGAATAATTTACACTGCAACAAACAAATCATAGTATGCAAATGAAACAAGCAAGTGGATGGGCGAGAGGACAGAAAAGAATGCAGACAAGATTAGAGGACTTTATTACTGACCATGCTATGTGCACAGTTGCTTTCAACAATCGTGTTAGCCCACAAAAGGCTACCTTACCTGTCTCTTCAGATGGTGATAGACTGAGGCCAGTTGAGCTTTGTCAGATTGCCACCAACATCCATTAGATTTGAAAGCGATTTTGAATCAAATGTTTGGTGGCAGGTTCTGGGAAATTTTGGAGACTTCCATCTGGATTGTATCTCAGGTGGGCAGTGGTATGGCAGTCTTTGTAGTATATCTATTCCAGTCTGTTTTCCTGTTACGCTACTTTTCATTACCTAAGAACATAAGAGAGGCTGTACCAGATCAGACAAAAGATGTCCTGTCTTGAGCAGCAGCTGTAAACAAGGAAGAGCAAGAACAGGGCAAGCATGCACAATAATGCCTTCCATTTCCTTCTGAGACTTCAAACATTTTCAGCCCATGGATTTACTGAGATAAGTGTGGTTTCTGTGTTTAATAACTACCTGTGGTTTTCCATGCCCTGAACTTGTCCAAGCTCCCCTTTGATCTGTGTAAACTTCTGCTCCTTATCACACTGGACAGTCACCCCTAAAGCTAAGCTATAGCATAACATTTCTTCTGCCAGGTCTTTTTTTCAGAATCAGTGATTCTTTGTACAAATTTGATAGTCTGGCTAACAGACAATAAAAATGCACTTCACTGATCTTGTTCGTGTTAACTTGTGAAAATATCTACAGTAGTAATAATTTTGTTTGGGTTTTTTGGTCACTGTTGTGCCTGTGTACCCTGTGTCACGTAAATCTGACCGGTGCCTATTCACGTTTTGCTCAAAGAAACTAAATGAATTTTTTAATATTACGTTTTTCTTTATATAGCTACAGATGGCATGCAAAAGGGCATGACTCACTCTTCAGTGTGGCTTTCTTGATGACGCTTTATACTACATAAAAATGATATTACTGTCTCATGACTCTTGAATATACATCACAAGGTATTCTTTTTCTCAGTCAGAACTCTGTCTCTCAAATATCTCTAAAGCTTAGGAGTGAAGAGTAAATGAAGTTAAGCCACAGTCTCTCCTAGATGTTGTTAGACTTTTATTTCAAATGGCTTTTTTATGGCTTTGGTCTTCATTATTCTTTGTTTCTCAAAATTGCATTTCTTCACGTATTCTTTTCATATAACCTGCTCTCTGCCACAAAGGATGAAAGTACATTTGCTAAAAAGAAGATCAGCCAGAAACTAACAAAGCTATTCACTTTTTTTGTGAGATTTCACTACAGATGAGAAGACAAGGCTGTATATACCTCAAAGGTTTCCTGTAGAGTTGAATGCTAGCACAGAAACACAGACTGCCTGAGATTTTGCTGTGTAATGCCCTCGTACATACTTCGTCTAAATGTACGTTAAATTTTACAAAAGAAAGCAAAAAAAGCGTAAGTGAGTAGTAGTGTGATTGAGAAGCCAGTGATGTCTGCAGGAGAATGCTGGTGATGTCATTCCGTTTGCCTTAGGCTGTTCTTAATAACGTGCTGCCCTTCATTCCTGGAAGAAATGTAGAAGCCTCAATGCACTGAATGTATAATTCGGGGTCTGATAGGTTGCAGTACAGGCTTTGCATTCAGAGATAGTATCTCACTGCTCTTGTTGCAATGCCGTTTTTTCTCTCCTCCTGTGTATTGGGGATTCATTTTTATTAAGTATGGGAACCTGTGAAGGAAGACACTGCTAACTGTTGATCTGCAGATTTGTGAGCTTGAGAGGATGTCACAATTCTTTGAAAATGCAAACATTATTGTGGCATTCTGATGCCTGTCACTTGATATCCCAGATGAGATAAATGAAATGTTGGAAAACATGTAGTGTTAGAAAACGTACAAACCTATATTTTGAACACATTCAAACATGCTTCTAAACCAAAACTGCCAACTCTTCTCCCAGGATGGTCTATGTAACCTATGGTAGCAACACTGCAGAAAGTAACTCATTATAGATGACTGAAATAAAGGTGTTTGAATAATTATTTAATTAATTAATAATTATTAATTAATTTAATAAATAATAATTAAATATTTAATGATTTCCATTTTGAGATAGCTGAGTGCTTTTCCTGACTTTAAGTGCATGAGTTTTTTGGACTGAGGCATGGAAGACAAAGAACAAATAGTATACAGCTGGGTAACTACAACTGTTCGGACTTGCTAATGTACCCTTATGCAGTATGTAGTTAGCTTTGTGCCTTTTGCCCCTATTTTAAAGAGGTATAGCATTATGAACAAATTTTCTGAACAATACTAATTGCATCAGTGTGCACAATACCACACGTTACTTTAAAACTGGCTTGTTTAGTAATGCAGAATTATTAGAACAATTATGCTTTGTTGAAATCTGTCTTGAATCTGTGAAGCCAAAAGAAATAACGTAAGATCTGGTGTGATTTCAAGATAAGCCTTTCTTCTTTTTCTGACTGTGTGTTTAGTTATCCTTTCTTGCTATTCCTTGTCAGTGATTTGGCAGCAGTGCTATGAGAATAAGTGGAAAAATCAGCTAAGAAGAATAATTGTCACTAAGCAAAAGCAGCTTGTTACATGAAGTGCCTACTCAAAATGCTCCTTTTTATTATTATTATTATTATTTTTATATTCCAAATTTTTGTTACTTTTCTAGTTTAACATACTGCATTAAATGTAAACAGAGAAACAGAATGGACAGATCGTTAGCAAGTCATCTGAGGTATGTGAGGAGGACATACTGGGGAGGATGAGCCCCTGTAACATGCTCAAGTATTGTAGAAGGTGGAGTGCTTAAGTGTTGTTATTCACAGCAGGAGCTGATGGACTAGGTTGCTTCTGCATCATGTCCTTATTAAGGTCCTAGAAAATGTACTTGAGTGGGGGCCTAAGAGGGTCTTCAGGATTTATTTATGAAGCCTTTTACAGTATAACTTATTTTTAGCTTACGAAAGAGCAGAGTCCATAATTTCTTTGTTAGTGTTAACTGTTTATATCCAGGATCTAGAGTAAAATAAGGATTAAACTAATCTCAAGGACAAAGAAGAAAATTAGCCCAAGCGTTATGAGGAAGAGTGAAGTTTTTGTAGCTTGAATGTACACTTTTTTCTCCTTGTTCTTTTTCTGAAACATCAAATGTTGACAATAGAATACCCTTTTGGATCACAATCTGGTTTTGGCCTTCTGTTCATTTTGTTAGGTGACAAATTGGGTTGTGACCTGTTGATTGCCTTTCCCTGGGAGTGTTAGTAGATACCTTTCTGTGGAAGTTTACATGAGATCTATTGGAAGAAATGGGGAAAGATGTATTAGCATAAAAAGGACCCGAATCCTTCCTGAAGTCTCCTGGTGTTGCTCTAAGATACCTTAAGGCCAACAAAGATAGGAACGATATGTCGGGCAGGCTGAGACCAGACCAGTACTAGATGTCAGCACCCTAAGAAGGATTTATGAAAAAACACTGCTAGGGAGATGCAGGGAAGAAGGATGATTTCTGCACAAATGGTAAGTACCTGCTCTGAATATAGAAGACATCATGAGAAAAGGCAAAAGAAGAGATTTATGGAAGTGCTAAGAGAATAGGTTTGGAGGTGTTTAGGGAACAAAAGCATCAAGGTTATAAACCATTTGTTAACCGAGTTTTCTACTCACAGTCAGCATCTCTTACAAATATAGAAAATCCAGTCATTACTAAGGATGACACCTTGGTTACCTCAGGTGACCAGATAGTAATAATTTAAAAGCTTGTAAGTGGATAGCATTTGATGGAAAACATTGATTGTAGCCATCTATATTCTTCTCAGTATTACTGATCACAGTGAGGTGACTCCAGTAAATTGAAGGGGATGTGAGCAGTGGAGAATCTGTTCTTCCACCCATAAGAGCAGTACAGTATGGTCTTAAGTGGGACAACTTTTGTAAGGAAAACTAATGTAAGTGCCCAGTAATTACACATCTCATTGGTAGGAATGCATTTGCAGTTCCCTGGGTATGTTGCATTATTGGCAAGTAAGGCCTAAAATGTTGTAGTGATGTTTCATGGTGGACTGTGGTACAGAGACCAAAGATAAATAGGAGGTGAAATTCAGAGTCAAATGATGATCTAGCAGTGGCATGGCAAGTCAGATTATTAATGCAACTGTAGCAGTATTGTGGGGATATTAAAATTAGTGCATTAATGATACAAAAAAGGCAATTTTGGTGTTCTATGTTGGTTTTTTTTATGATTTTTTGTAGGGAAGTTCTGGTAGGTAGAAACAATGACCTTGTGACTTTAATCAGGCAGCCATGCTAGTCTTGCTTGGATTGAGACAACATTTGCAGAGGCAATTAGTCAACCTCTTAGAGTTTGAGGGTAAAATTAATATTGTAACCAATCCTCCAACTGGTTGAGGTTTCTTGCTCCTTATTACTTTTATTCATCAGTTGATTTAAAAAACCCTATGTGTATAATACTTGAAAATAATTTTTAAAGCCACAGTCATATCTGAATACCCTCTGGTAAAGCAACTTCTGAAGGTTGCCTTGTGCACTGCACTGAACTTAGTACGGAACTGGTAGAGTAAGGATCATTAATTAATTTGCAATGAAGGCTGTGTTTGAGTAAAGTGTATGTTAGCTAAAGCAAAGGCTGAGTAATGGTGGGTTAAATCTTGCTTTTCCACTCTTTGGCTTTGCTTGGAGCTCTCCGAAAAAGATTAGTCCCTTATTTAAATTAGATGTGTTTGAGAACTTCTCTTTCTTTGGCTTCAAAATGTTGCCATGAGCCAAACTGTAGGGGCAGTTTGTTGCACTAGAAATTGTTTCTGGGCTAAAAACCCTTTCTCTTGCTACACTACACTATCGTTTCAAAGCTGCTGCGGAGTCACACGTTTAGCAGAGGAACTGATTGTCTCCGAGGCAGCTACAGTGATTCCAGGGCCAGCTTTTACAGGTATGTCTCATAAAGTCCTGCTCTATTCTGTGTGACTTGTAGGCTCTTGGAGGCAGAGAGATAGAAGGCATGTGTTAGTGATACTGCTATTATGATAGTACTGTGCCTTCTGATGTGGGCAATGGCACGGTGTCAAGTGATGCACAGTGCTGCTGCTGCAGTACCAATAAATATATGACGCTGTGCCTCAGCCTAGGCCCCCAGCCTGGCTGTGTCTCTTACCCCTTTTTCAGCCATTTTACACAGAACTTGGTGGTGCAGGCGTGGGGACACCAACTCAGCTGCTGAGTCAAGGCTGCTGGAGAGCCAGTAAGTTCTCCCAACACACACCAATCCATGTCCTTGACACTCTTTAAATAGCTTTTGCTCTTCATGGAAGAATTTAAAATAGTGCAGCATTAGTGCTATTGCAATACTTTTGTTGTTAATTTAGAAAGATCAAAAGGTATTTTCTATCCTGTGTACAGAATGGGGTGATGATCTGGAGCACCAAAGCATTAGGAATACTAAAAAGTATACTGTGAGACTATAAACTTATTGAGGTGTTTCTTAAAGTCCATTATTATTGCAGCTGAACATGTTGCCTGTCTTCAGTTACAGAAACTTGATGTCTTTTATGTTTTTAGCATTTGCTTTCATTTTTTCTTTGGAGAAAGCTGATTTGTTCTGCATTTCTGACTGCAGATCATCTTTTCTTTGGAGTCTGTTTTCTGTTTGACAGAATATAGTCTGAGAGATGATAAAATATGTGGGCTACATGCTTTCAGACTGGAAGGCTAAATGTTCAGGAGCTTGTGGTGCTTTTGCAGTGTTTGCTATGTTTGCAGTTGACAGTCTTGAGTTTCCAACAGTTGTTTTTGCAATGTTCAATGCATGTGTAGCCAGTGGTGAGAAGCCTGCAAATGAGAGCCAGCAACAGCCGGCCAACTTGTTACTTAGATCACTTAAGATGTCTGAACATGAAGCAGATCTCTCTGCAGAATAGCTCATTATTTTCTGCAGGTTTAACTGTAAATGACAAGCTTGTGGACTGTTTTTTTTACCCTTCAGGTTTGACTTGTTCTCACCTTTGTCTCAACACCTTTTTATCCCTTTCTTAACCAATTCTATACACTAGGGAAGTGGCAAATATTATTGGTGTAGCTGGTAGGGGATGTGGGAGAGAAGACAAGACATTTACTTAAACTTCGGCTCTTCTTCACTTCTTCAAATTCAATTACGAAGTACATTAAGGTTTCCCATATCAATAATGGCTGCTTAAAAAGCAAGTAGATGAAAGAGATATTTTCCCCCTCTTTGGCTTGATTTATACTTCAAAGCTTAAGAGGTGCAGACAATCTTAGCTGTTTTCATGAAGTCAGTCTGTAAAGACGATATTGCTGTAATTGCAAAACACATAATAGGATGGGAATGAAGATTTAAAAAAAAAAAAAAAAAAAGTAGAGAATTTTCTGGTTTTCACCATTATGGAAAAGTAGATAAAGTGCAGTTTTATGTCCTGAAGCAGTAAGGTTGCCTGTGGGTATAAGAACATGCGTTCATATGCAGGAACTTTTGAACCTGGCTGGTTGATTTTGGGCTAAACTTTACAAAGGGGAGATCTCAAACGTGCTAAGTTCTTACTGCTTTTTGAAAAATAGTTGGCCAGGTGTAGAATGGCCTACTGATGATGTCCTATTGCAGAAAGTGTTGGAGTGTGAGCTCGCACTGAGAACAAGAGTTTAAACACACATATGCTCAATCAGTGCCTTAGCTGACAAGCAGGCTTAGCTAGAGCTTGTATCTTATTAGAGAATCAAAATACGGAACAGAAGGTGGTGGGAAACTAGGTGTCATTAGTTCTGGTCATTATAAACCTACTTATTTTATGCTGCCTTTTCATCCTTTTTGCACTTTATTTGACTTATCTTCTGAATTGCTGAGACCAAATTGAATTTCTGTTAAATGTGCCCAATTTTCAGAAGAGTAATGAAGAGGGAACTTGTACCTTAGATTTGGCGTATGGTTTAAGCATGTTACTTAGTGTGTCACGTTTGTGTTTTATTTTTGGCTCTTAGCATGAAACAAACGGGATTTTCTATGAACTGCCCTTCAAAAGCATGTCTTCACTAGCAGCACCACAGCAGCCCAGAGAGACAATAGAGCTCCTAGAGAGTAATATGCAGGTAGAAGTTTATAGAGGGCAAAGGGCCTGAGATTGTATTACTAAAGATTTTAATAAACTGTTCTTCAGTTTTAAAGTTAAACCTTTTTTGCGATTCTTTCAGTTAGTGTCTTCTGTAATAAATTATAAACAGGCTTGGATTTAGGTTGTGCTGAATACATACAAGAGTTACCATTGTACATGCAGGGCTGATGAATTTAACGTGCATGGCTAGGTTTACTTATTTAATATTGAACCCTCAATTGCCCTTCCATAAACATGCTTAAAAATAGACAGTGATCACATCTGGCAGGTCAAGGCATCTGCATTTCCCCCCCCCCCCCCCCCAGTTTCACACACTCCTGTATACATACACACACTCTCTTTCATTTTCTGTGTGTTACAGAATTAATTCATGTAGAGGCTGCAATGGAGTCTCTACTGCTCTTGTACAGACTATCAACTTTGGATTTAAGCTAGTATCAAATGGCCTTTTTAAAGTCAATAGAGTGTCCCATCACTGGCAGGTATATAACTCTCCTGTTCCTCTGGGTTATTTGTACCTTGGCTTTAGCAAATCTATTTGCTTCCTTTTATACTTTGCAAAGGGGAAGAAATTGACTTTCTGATTTTATTACATTGGTTTGTGTTCTCAGTAAACTCTTGTCAGCTCTGTGGCTGAGAAGTTCAATTTGTATGTAGGGTTACAGGTATAGTCTCACCAGTGCTATTATATGAATGAGGACTTTAGCAGGAAACATACTTTGTTATAAGACAACTAGGTATGTGTAGGGGAAGGTGCGTCATAACCATTATTTTTGTTATAAGCAGTCTAACCATAATAGTTGTATTGACCCTTAGTTACACTCATATTTATTTCAAAACGTGTCAAAATGCTAGAGCTTTTCTTTAGTTTATATCCATCTTCTCGTTTTGCTTTCCAAAAGATGTGTTGCTAATGAGCACTCCTTTCAGTGGCTTAGTTATGTGCTTGTCTTTGAGGTTTCTGATGTCAGTGGGGTTACTCACATGATGAGTTTTGTGCACATATTCTCAAGCAGCCTACAGTCTGGAAAGATGTCTGTCAAGGTTGGAATGAGGAAAAAAAAAAGTCTAAGATAATAACATTATTCCCATTAAAAGCATGTTATCAAAATAGTTCTTTAAAATTAGTTTCCCTTGATGGGTCTTCACATGAAAAAATTATCTATCTTGAGATTCCTGTGCACTGAACCAAATTCTAGTGTAATTATTCCCATGTGATACCATTGAAAGAAATATGACTGCACAGATAAAGCTTAAAACCAAAATTTGTCTCCATGTTTTTGGTCCAGAACTGAGGAAAGCAAGGGCAGTTTAGTTGACCTAAAGAGGGTTTACACACAGTTTGAATCTGGTTTGTGATCCTTATCTTTCCTGTTGCAAAACAGTTTTGAAACCCAGTTCATTTACAGCAGCAACTAATGAGCAGTCTGGAATTCTTAAGGTTTGCTCATGAGAGCCCCTAGGGCTGTTCTTTGCCCCTCCAACCCCATGCTCAATAAGTAGAATCCTAAGATGAGGGCAGTGAGATGGGCAGCCTTTCAAGATACATCAGACTTTAAGTGCTAGTAGCTCTGACTGTTTAATGGAGTGACGTCCTACCATGTGACTCTGGTACTACTGCAAATGATCTTGGGTGTGTGAAGGAGGGGCTATAGAAAACAGTGATTGAACTATTTTTATGCTTTGAAGGCATCTCTGATAGTTAAAGAAGGTTGTACAGGACTTCATGAAGTGTGACTATTAGTTCACAAACAACATCTTCCTCCTTCCAGGAGAAACACACACACATAGATACAGACCTGAGCTGCAACCTGCATCATCTCCAACTATTTTACACACATGAGACCACCATGGATTTGTGCATAGTTCACAGTACTATTCTCATTTGTACTAATGAATGCTGCCTGTAGAGACGGTAGACATTAAAAATTTAGGTCTTTAAAAATAAAAAGAACATTTGACAACAAATATGAAACAAACATCTCTAATCTGTTTCCACTGAGAACAGTTAGTAAAGTTTCCACCTTGGGGTTTTTTTTTGTTTGTTTGTGAGATCTAAATGGGAGCGGGGGCATTGCTGAACTGCTTTTGAATGTACGCGTTCAGTAGGCCAATAGAGTACAAGCCTGGTTTGCTGCCAACAGACAGATGTCCTGGAAGTAAAGGTAACACCCTTTATGTTCTTACTATTTGTATTTCGAACATGGGAAACAAATGGCACTTCTCAATTAGTCTATGTGCTATCTCGCCTTGCATGCAACTGCTACAAAGAATCTCACTCTATTTTTAAGATGCACAAATTGGTAATAGCTTATGGCTCTTACTACATATGAGTGATCTTTATAGAGGTTCCCCAGATACTTTCTATAGAAAAGAAATGCTGCAGAAAGGAAGGTATTTATAGAGGAGTTTCAGGGGGCTCATTAACTTCCAGAACATGGATGAACTTCAGGTAAAATAAACATTTAAAGGGCAGCCTTGCATTTTAAGAGACAGGTGGCAAGGGTAATTTGTATCTGCAGTTACATTTATAAACATGGCATTTAAGAAACATCAGAAGCTGTAGAAAAGTTTGTCGTCACAGTTTGGTTGCTACTAAACAGGAAGAAAAATTGCTAGTAAGGAAATTATGTGAAAATAAGAGATATGCAATGTAAAACCTAAGAAGTAGAAACAGTTTGTTTCCAAGGTTGCATTAAAAACAACAGTAACAGCAAATCACCATTTTTACTTTCCTTCCTTTGGTTTTGATTTTAATCTTCTCATACTTAGAATGGGAAATGCTACAAGCAAAGTGGAATATTTTTTAATTGTTAAGAAGAGATTTTGATGGGTCTCATTGCCAGTGTTAGCTTTACAGTAAGAATACTCATATTTGTGCAAACTGAAAAGCAAACTAGTGATATTGGGTTGCTTTTTTTATTTTTGCTCTAGCTATTTCTGCATCATTACATCTGTGACTTGAAAACAAGTACTGGATTAATACCTTTGCACATGTTACAAATGGTTTCTTGTAGGAAGAGGAAGCATCAGTTCTTAACACTGATGTTTTTAACTAAAATTAGCAAGTGGCTATTGGGAAAGGCCAACAATCTGCTTTGCCGAGTGAGGTGGTTCTTTATTTCTGGCTTGTGTGTCCCCCAAGGTAAATGCTCAGCGATCAAAATCTAGTTAACAGTTTTGTTGAAGAAATATTGGTCAGTAGAGAATTCAGTTTGTTTTTTCTTTCCAACACTGGCATTGGCTTTGGAATGCTAGCAGGGGAAAATAAATCAAAGTCAAACCTTTCATCTATTCTTGATTTCTCTTAATATGCACTGTCAGGCCTGTGGCATAAGAATAGCCACATATTTGCTATGCAAGGTATTGTTTATGAAGCTTTTTTTCTTCAGGGTGAAGCTATGATATCAAGGTTGATTTTTGTCAAATGTTTTTGTTTGCTGTGTTGGTGTTACAGATTACCAAAGGCCTAGACACCATGACTAGCAATGTCTCTTAAAGTCAGAGACTTGAAGTCTATTTTTTAATTGAAAACCACAGATTAAAGGATGACCCTATTGTCCTTTACCAGAGTGTTTAAGTGACTGAGGGGGAATTGTATGTTCATTAGATAAAAAGTAGAGCAAGATGCAAAGGTTTGAACCTTAGACTAAGTAAATTCAGATTAGAGACTGATTTTTAATGATCAAAGTAAACGTGACAGGAGTTTTTTTTAAATTTAACTTTAGTCCTTAATGCTTTTTGTCCTTAAGTAAAGACTGCCGTAGTTGAAACATTGAGTTCGATGCAGAATTTACAGGGTAAAACCTGATCTGGATTAAGCTTTGGAAAGACTGTTTTAAGATACACTGCAAGTTACTGGGGCCAGTGCAAACCTGGGTGAGATTAGAGAGCTGCTATGTCAGAGGTAGAACTTAATAAGCAGTGGGGCTTTCTGGCCTTAGCCTGTAAATATAAAGAACTCTTATAAAATTCCTTTGTGCATGAAATTGAAGTATATTGTTTTGCAGGTATAGGAGTTCTTGGGTCAGTATAAGGACATTGGTTACATTGTTCCAAATCAGTTAAATGTTAAAACAATGTCATAAATTAAAGGCACTGCTTTTGTTGTCCTTGCCATGAAGAAACTGAGTGAATTGTTAAATTGTGGTGCCTAGCCATCAGAATGGCTCTAGTGCTGTTACTTTTGTAGATCATAAGAGTCTTGAAAAGTAAATAGTTCATACAAACAAAAACCATGAAGGAAATTACAGAAGGCATAATGGCTTTTTGAGATGTATGCCTTTGCATCCAGCTGTTTGGGTTTTTTGTTTGTTTGTTTTTTAATCCAACAAAATTAAACTGGTCTGTTAGTTATTCCTGCGATATTATTTTTTTTTTTACCTCCTGGAATCCAGCAAATTGGGAATGAGTGTTTGTCCAGTCAGAGCAGCAGCAGCTGTTGATAACACATCTGAAGCACTATTTTCTAGTTCCAGATCATTTTACCTAAGAACAGATGTATGAGTCTTTTTGGTGGTGTATATATGAGAGAAAAATTCTAAAACATAAAAGAAGACTGAGGAAATAGAGGCAGACTTGGCTTTTGGAGTGGAGAGCAGTGCTTTGTTTTACTGCATGACTCTGTACAAGCCACTGCCCATTTCTGCCCCAGTACCTTCCCCAGTTTCTCAGTTGGTAAGTGAATTTAATGAAACCTCTTAATTTGTGAAGTGCTGGAAACAGTGTTATACAAGGGTGATAGAGGTTGTGGATAACCATACATTAACCCAAACTTTCTGATGAGGAGACACAGAAGCGCTGACTATGCAGAAAGACCTTTCTTATCATGGACAGTAGAAGTTCAGACTTGTAAACCGGAAATTCCTTGATGCAATCCACATATTCTCACCCTCTAAAGCATTGCTGTAAATACAGAGGTGGTGGTGTTTGTAGTGTTACTGTTGCCAGAATGTTCTAATTTGGGGGAGGGGAGGAGTCTTCAAAGATTTTTTTTTTTTTCTCCTCTTATTTTTTAAACACAGTAACAATCCAAAAAAAAAGAGGAGGAGGATAAACAAGAGCCATTCTCTGCTTGAAGTTGCATTTGAATTGTAATTAAAATTTAGAATAAAATAGAGAGCTGTAGTTAAATAAGAAGACAATAACCTGCTAAATTAGCTGAAGAGCTCCACTCTTGTCATTCTTGAAGGCATCAGAATTGTTACTGGCTTTATCCCCACCACAGGTGGTGACATGGGGCAAAGGTAGCACATACCATTTTATAGAATTCGATGTAGTGAGCTATAGTTCCAAAAGATGTTTCTCAGGCCAGTGCCTGAAGTCTTCTCTAAATTCGTTTTCTCCTGTGTGCCCTCATTTTCCTTTCTGCAATATGATTTATGTCTCATTTCTCTTAGCCACCTTCTTGTGTTTTCCCTTTGTTGTTCCATGCCACTTTTCCCCACGTGCTCGGGGTTCTCCCAGCTTTCTTCTTACCCATTGAATCTCACTTGCTGAAGTAGAATCATTTATTTAGTCTCTTTTTGGGAGAAGATTATCCAGACAACTGTCATGTCAAGTGCCTTTGGAAGATGGGGGGCCTAGAATGTTCACCAGCTACAGTATTCAAAAGTTATCCTGTCATTTCAGCTGACAAAGAAGATCTTGTTTGATCATGGGTCCTAACTTCTCTTGGATGACAGCATAAGTGGGCAGGTACTGCTTCTATATTTATCTGTCAATCTTAAACAACTCTGATGATGTCCGGAGTCACAGCTGTCCTTCATTTTTTCACAGAGTTACTATTTAATTTAATAAGTTGGGGAGGCAGGAGGCCAAATAAATTAGTTGTTCTTCACTATCTCTAAGCAAACAGACATGTTGCTCTTAGAGGACTTTTAGGATATGATTTTTAGGGTTTGATTGTTCCCTGCTGCAGTGTAAGATATTCCAGGGGAATTGGATGATGTAGGTAGCAATATATCATACACTCCACTCTCAAAAAAGACTGGTTGTGGAACATAAGACCAAAAAGAGCTTGTACATTATGATTTTTTTCCAGTTTTTGCTTTCCCGTGACCTGCATCTTATCTTGTTCTGTGTGCTATTAGCACATGCTTTGTATTCCTTATAGCAGCAAATTCAGAGTTTGCTACAGGGAATCATAGATACTACAATAACAAACAGGAATGGGTAATAGACTGTAGAGGTTAGTGAGGAGAATTCGCCCCACCTCTACACACCACCCACCCATTTATGTGTTGAGTGCTGTAATATTTATATGAATGTGCTATATGAATGTATATGAATATTTATAGGAGTATGTATATGTATGTCCCTAATCCATTCTTCAGTGTACATGGGAAAAGCGGCCTTCAAATTTGGAGGTGAACTCCAAGGAAAGAGTTAGTGTATTAATTAGTTTCATGCACACATGCGTTTAAATTGAAGTGTGAGGACTGTTGACCATGTATCTGATCACTTTAAACTTTTAATTTTATTTGAGACATTTCCATTCTCTATGAAGCTGGACAATTAAATGGTCTCTCCCTGTACAAAATTTGGGCACTTAGAGAATTGCAGAAAGATGTATGCAAATCTATCACTGAAATAACATTTATACAGGGCAGCTATAGGAGTGCCTTACGAGACACCAGTTTCCTGCGAGATGCACAAGGAGATATAAATGATCACCAAGCTGCAATATGTGTAGTAAAGTTCTTCAGCCATTCTCTGTTTCTAGACCTGTTCTGTTCTTCAGGATAGTAACAGACTTTCAGGGGGGTTTCTTGCTCAGGCCATTGGTGTTGGGAAACAAAATGAAAGCAATTCTCTTTAGCATCTCGCTATAGTTCTTTTGGTTCATTATTGTGTTTATTAGAGTATGTCATGATTCCCTTATATATCATGGGCAAACTTAAATTTTGCTATGCTGACTTTTCTGCAGGTTTACCCCAGGTCTGTGTCCTACGGAGAAGCGTGGGACTGAGTGCAATAGGGCTAGGTACCACCCACCTTTCTTTCGAGTCTAGAGTTTGTACCTTCTTCTGAATAGTGCAGTGTGTTTGGCAGCGCTGGGCTAAGGGCATTTGCTGATCTGCTGGCATTTGACATGAATGCAAGAATTTATTTGAAGATGAATTTGCAAATTTCAAATTACTGCAGCTAGTTCTTTGATCTGTTCTTGGTCTTGTTTGAACATTATTAAGTACTTAATGAGTTTAATGTGTTTTGACGTAAAGAAGGGGAAAGCCACATAAAAATGTAGTGTAAATTAAGAAAAACCCCAAAAAGACTGCAAGTTTTCAAGGATATTTGCCAAATGTGTGGCAGTTGGCCTTGGGGGATTTACACTATCTCATCTAGAGATTGTGAAGCAGTCTCTTGTATCTGCAAAGAGACAACCATCAATGTTTGTTGTCTTACACAAGGGTTGATAAGAAGCCAGATGCTTTGTATCTTCTATGTTTTTCAGGGGTGTCCTTGACTTTGCCTGAGAATCTGTTTCTAAATTGTGACCTTCACCAGTCTAGACTGATGGATTACCCGTGCTCTGTCAGGCAGCTGGGAAGAACAAAGCCAAGAAGCACTGCTCTCCCTTTTTTTAGCACTAATAAGTGCTGAATACTTGCTTACGTTCTTTGTCATCTAGGGAATAGATTCTGATCCCAGCTGCAGTCATAATAATTTATATTAACGTATAACACTGACAAAGTAACTCTGGGTTTATATTAGTTTGTGAAACCATATTGTTATAGATAGTTTCATATCTTTACATAATCCCAGTTCCTTTCCGTGAGATGAGCAGTGGGAGGGAGGAGTTTGAACAATTTGTGTTCCATTTTCTAGAAGTTTTCTGCCTGTCCCCTTTCTCTGCCTGTTCAGTTGACTTTGGTGGGAAACATCTCAAGACATAATTTCCTTAGTTCATGTTCTACAGAATTTATATTTTCATGTATTCTATAAGCTATATAAATACCTAAATTCAAAGGTGTTCTTGACTATATTAAGGTTTTTATATATTAAGACTTTTGGTAATCATGATTATGGAGGTTTAGAAACCAGTTAATTTCTTGACAAGTCTACTTAAAAGTCTTCAGCATTTCATTTCCATGAGGGACATAATATTACAGTTAATAAGAATATATGCACTATAGTTTAACTTTCTCCAAAGTATGTTATTCCCGGACTTGAAAGGGTAATTCATCTTCTAATGAGCCAATATGTCAAGTTTAAATCTTTGTAAATTCATAATGGAGATGTTTTAGCACCCAGTATCTTTAAGGTGTGCCAAGAATAGAATGCATTTTCAAGATTCTGGCCAAGTTAATGTTTGAAAATATTGTGACTTGGGTGAAATTGTAACGTAAGAGCAGTATTGAAATAATCCAAGTATATTCTGAAGTAGCTAATGAATAGGTGTAACTTGCAAATTCAGATGTACATCAGATGCATTAACAGCAAAACCAACCAACCACTACTCCTATAGGTCTGAGACTTGGAGAAAGGGTTGTTTCTGTAGGTTAAGATCTCTTTTTAGCGATCATTTTTTCTTGCTCCTGTCAATATGGAGAGATTATTCAATATGATAGCATTGAAAAAATGGAACATTTCTATTTTTTTAGATGTGCAAGTTGTACTTCCATCTTGTTTCTCCTACTGGGAGAACTTACAATATTTCCTCTAACAACTGTAATATTTCCACATAATGAGTTGGATGAATGAAAAGATTTTTTTTTTTTTTTAAAAGATCTTAGTCGGTAGTCTGTTTTGGTCACTCACAATATTATATACAACGTCATTAACTATCTGTGATGGGTTGACCCTGGCTGTTTGCCAGGTGCCCACCAAAGCCATTCTATCACTCCCCCTCCTCAACTGGACAGGGGAGAGAAAATATAACAAAGAGCTTGTGGGTCGAGATAAGGACAGG